>OX402581.1:11465921-12715921 GCA_948098905.1 Tiliacea aurago | reverse complement strand
ATTATTTTTATCACGGTCTCCATTCCACCACGCCAGTCAATTGGTTGGTTTGTTTCGTTTTGCGTCCGTATACATCGATGAACCTCCATAAAAGTTCAGTTTTCTACCTACATTTTTTTAGCAATAGAGTATTATTCATAATTATATAAATAAGCTGTTAGGATATTTGTTGAAATGCAGAAAGATTAAATTAGTTGAAACGTTTAATTTTTATTACAACAACTAATATTTAAGCAAAACAATATTAATTTTAAAACTAAAATAGAGAGAAGTACATAGTATTAAATAAAGTGTTCGTAATTTTGTGAATACAAACCACATAACCTCACCAGACAAATAAATTTTCCATTAAAACCGCGCGTTAATTAAAACCCAAAGCCTCTAAATCTTCAAGTAAAGTGGCTCAAACCGTATATTTTTAAACGAAACGATCTTTTCAAAGTGGATACTTCAAATTTTATTGGATTAGGTACCTACCTACGCATAATGAGATTAGAATCTCATTTCAAAAGCCTTTTCTCTATCGATAACAAAGGATAAGTTTGAATGGGAGCGTGCTGTTGATCGATTAGAGGAGGCGGGTATCGAAATGCTTCGATTTAGGTGGCCGTGCGGTGCTGGGGGCCGTTTCGACCTCGTACCCGGGTTGCCGCCGGCGCAACCCAATTAGACACCTCTATAGTTTCTCCGACTCCATCGTACGTGACATGCTTACGTATCTGGTCAGGAAAAATTACATCGAGCCGAACAATCCTAAAATAACGAAGCGAAATAAACTGTCCGACGGTACAGTTAGTTAATTGGACCGAGATGATAAACACTTTCCCAACATATCTTTTTCCTATCACGTAACTTATCCTAGATTAGTTATAATTTTCAAATAATGTGAGAATAATCATCATCATCTGAATACATCTTCGTAGGTACTTAATGCATTACTAGACTTTCACAAATGAGGTACTTTCTATTCCAGAGGTGCCATCTGGCTTCAGCTACGAATAGACCGTCCATTATTTCCCAAGGGTCACTGAGCAACAGTATTCATCTGTATTGATACCGCCTATCGCCAATTCAGCTTATTCTGCTGAATTTGACCCTCTGAAGCAGAACCTTGTGGTAGAATACATTTCGATAAGCTGTATAATACAAAGTGCTACATCGTTGCTACGCCGTAGCAGCCTACACTGCTACGGCAGCTACGCTTTCGTAGCAAGTGAATACATAAGTTCCTTTTAAAGTTTTAAATTGATTCGTAGGTACATGTGTTTGTCTGTAGCTGACTAATAAAAATCGAGTATTTTACGTTTTAAGTGTCTTTTTATGCGAAATTGTTAACTGTTTTTAATTGTATTAAATTAGAGGCATTGTTATTGAAAAACAATCAGAGATCAAAGTATTGGCCGTTAATGAAAATAAAAGATGTTCTCAAATAATTGCTAACGTATTTAAGTAATTTCAAATGAGGTCATATCGAAATAGGGTAGACAGAAGGTACGAGTACGGCTAAAATTCGAGTAATTGAATATTTAATAATGGGTTGCAGAAACTGGTGACACATACTCGTAAACCCTAGGAATATAAAAATTTACGATGTTCTCAGAGAAAATTTCTTTATTTTATTGCTGTAATAAAATTACTACAGTTCATAGTTCGTACTTTTTTATTTATTCATCCTAACTTGTGCCAAGTAATACTAGAACGGTCCATTTAATTTCGCGACCCTCCGAAACGTATGAAATTAATTATCTTATTTGTCATTTCAGAACAACAATAACAACGTGACATTTTGTAAACCCTGTAACATTACAAGTTACATTTTCACAAAATGGATTTTTATTTATATAAATAACGAAGTTAAGAATTAATCAAAAATATCTTCGGATCGTATTTCCGAGACATTATATTTTATGAAACTTATAAGTCAAAATGTATTCGAATGTCGGGAACATAATCAAATCATCGGAGGCAGTATAAAAGCGAAATTTCTCGGAAATTAAATATCGCACAGTAACAGTTTCTAGAATTAACTCGCTCGTGGATATCGTAAAGGAGCGTTTTATGAGAACTAAAGCTATTCTCGAACGTAAAATGAAACATTAAAGAATTATAATGGATTTCGTACAACTTTTATGACAATTAAATTGTTGAATAAAAACTAGAAGAGCTATGTATCATAAACATGTCATGCGGTATGTTAACATAACTTTTCCTTCACTCTTTTAAAGGCGCATACAGACTGGCGCGATATCGCGGGCGCGACATGTAGCACGGTGCGTAGTGTGAGACTTTCCATGAAGTTTTCATAGAAATTGTGCTACTAGACGCGTCGCGCTATCGCGTCGCGCCTGTCTGCGGGTGCCTTTACAAAATTGCATGAGTAGAATGTATTTTGTGAAGACATTCATAAATAATAACTTCTTTTTTTTAAACGACGAATACGTAGACACCAAATACAGTAGGTAACTGGTTGTGTTAAAATTACAATTGACAATTTTTGTTTGAAAGTAAGTAAACCTGTTCCTTTCAAGTTTAGTTATTCACCTAACATACATAATATATTATCCAAAACAAAAAACACATCAGAATTATGATAAGCAAACTATTCAAGTGGAAAAAAAAAAGAATACAATAGGCTGTGATTTCTATTTACGAAGTCACCAGCCTATCGAACCTACAGAAAAAAAAATAACTACACGGGTACATTTGGCAAGCGCTACAAAGGCATTATTGGTAGAAAAAAAACTACCTTTAGAAAGCCTCTAATCGAGTTATCTATCAGTCATAACTCAAGCGATAAAAGATCACGATACAATGTATATCTACACCCTCTCTTATACTATAATAGTCTGTCTGTTTGTTACCTTTTCACCGCTGAACGGATTTCAATAAAAATTGACACACAGGAAGACCATGACTTAAGTTAGGACATAGAATATTTTTTATCCCGGTCATCATCATTTCAGCCGCAAGACGTCCATTGATGGACATAGGCCTCTCCCAAAGGGGAGGGTTGCCATAATCGCCACGCTTGGCAGGCGGGTTGGCTATTGCAGTATGGTGTTAAAAAGCCCCTTAATCGCCTTTTATGCCACCCACGGGAAGAAATGGGATGGTGCTATTCTTTACGTCCGGCTCCACACGGGACATCTATCTCTCTCTTTTTTTAATCCCGGTAATACGAGCTTATGGGATAATTTTCGACCTACAAACGGACGAAGTCGCGGGCAAATGCTAGTATCTTATAACTATAGCTTCATAGTTTCATATAGCTAGCCTAACTTGTACAAATGCCATATATCACGGCTGTGTTGGCAGAGTTCATGCTCGCTCGTCAGCTTATCCATAGCGCGTCACTTGATGCTGAGCTGAGATGATCGGTGACACCTTGCCTACTGAGACGTATGCTAGTAATTAATTTATGAACGTTTGTCTAACTAACTTGTATGTTTGACCTATAACTTGCTTTCTATTTAATCGACTTTTGTCGCTGGCTGTACCTACATCATATCTCATGTAACAATAGCTTCATTCATTTATATATCAGTGTAACTTATTCAAAATGTCGAATATCTCGGCTGCGTTGGCAGAGTTCATGATCGCTCGTCAGCGTAAACTCAAAAACTCAAACTATTTATTTCAAATAAACCACTTACAGGCACTTTTGAATTGTCACGGGCTAGGTCAGTCATAAAGATGAAGCTAGTTGCCAATTCCAAAGCTTAGTAGGTACCTATGGAGAAGAACGGGCAAGAAAGTCCACGGACACTCTTTTAAATTTACATATTCGTTACAAAATATTGGTTACATCATTCATGATGAAATTATACATGTGAGAACGATGCAAACGTCAAAAGCGTCCGTAATAGAAAAATAAAAAAAAACAATTCAAAATTAAATTAAATTAAAATAAGCCATGGCCGCTCAGAGATGACCAGTCCCTACCGATGGCGCCCGTTCACAAACATGACATCTATGGATACGTCATGTTTGTGAACGGGCGCCATCGGTAGGGACTGGTCATCTCGCATCACTTTATAATGAGCTGAGATTACCGGTGACACCGTCACCTACTAAGACGTGTGCTAGTAATTAATTTATGAACGTTTGTCTAATATGTTTGACCAATAACTTGCTTACTATTTAATATTTGGCTTTAATGTGCCGATTACTTGTATGTGTAGTGTTAACGGTCAATGTAAGTCGGTTAATTGATAAGTAAATAAATATTGAGCGTCTTTGGTCAGTTGGGTTTTCATTAAATGCTGAAGTTTTATAGTCAATTTCTACCAATAATTTTTATCGGAATTGATGAGCCGACCTGCAGGAGGTATCCTACTGTTGATGACACATTATTTTGAAGTAAAACGGTTGTTGTACAAAAAGGACACGGTAGGTATACAACGTAATTTTTCTTGTAATGTTTTTAATAAATTAATTGAAGTAGGTAATCATTTCAAATTTAATGTACATAAATAACAAATGATACCTAATTAATAAATAAAAATAACAATATATTAATATCCTAACTTAACTAAAACTATTAAGAAACTAGAAAAATACGTCGAAAAATTCATCCACGTCGCTATCTACTGATAATAGTCAGCCTCAGGCCAAGGTAAAAGCCAGCCCGGTCACGAGAAGTGTCAACTAGTCGTTTGGAGATTTCATTGAACAGACCATGAGCACTCGAACCCCACGGCCCAAGGATTTCAAACCCAAACGGCTCGAAAATAAAATTAACAATAAGGTTACTTACGCCGCTTGAGGTTTTCCGTAACCGCAGCAACACCGCCAGCACAAAGCCAAACCAAGAAGATGGGATGGCGCAAGAGCATCGACACATGTTGCGTCCCACACTAAAGGCCTACCGGGTGCCTTCCATGGAAATAAAGACGTGCCGTCCGGTCTCTTGCCATCGTCTCATGCCAAGTCATTGGAATCTAATACTGCTGAAACAGCGAAGGTGCTAAAAAGTCGTCGGGTGCAGTCGTTAATATTCGTGTGCCGCGCTAAGTGACCCTCAGTTCGGCTGCAAGATAGGCCATGGTGTCCGAAGCTGTTGACAACTTCGCCACAGTGACAGCGACGAAGAGAACAACATGGAGCTCCTAATTGTAGGTAGGCAGCGAAGTGGAAAGTAGTTTCACCGAACAAAGTGCCTTTGTTTAATGAAGGTAGTGCATGAAGCGAAAGACCCGAGTCCAACTTACCAACAGCCAGCAGGCGCGCACGCTCTGCAGTAGCAGCAGACATGTCAAGTAAATTGTTCTGTATTACTCTGCAGAGCGGCTCATCCCACCGTCTCTGTGACGATGGATTTTCAGGTGGATTTGAATTCGGGCAAGCGAGTCTCCATAACCTCGATGAAGCATTTATTTTATCTTTATTTTTCATTTCATTAATTTTGATATCAAAATGAATCAGTGGTGGGTGGGAATTCCCTGTTTTATATATTTTTTATTTATTTATATTTATTATTATTATATAATTATTATAAAGAACAGGAAAATTGATAAATTAATCAAATTACAAGCAGTATTTCTGCTTCACATATCATATTACCTTTGAAAATCATCAATTAGTAAGTACTAATTTGTACAAGACGTTCATCTTTGTGCCAGAAAGTGTAATTGAATAAACAACCAGTGTGCTAAAGTTAAAAACTAATTATTAAAACTTCGTGTCACTTTGCTTGTCTTTGTTGAACTGGTCTCATTTATATAACTTCTTTAGTTAAAACAGTTTTATAAGAAAACTAGCTGACCCGGCGAACTTCTTACCGCCTTATACCGACAGCACGCCACCTACCGGGTCCAATTGTGTTTTCAAACCTTCCAGGAATATAAATACAACATTTGAACCAAATTGGTCCAGCCATTTAGGAGGAGTTAGATGACAAACACACGTACAGAAGAATTATATATATTAAGATAAACATCTTAAAAGTGTCAAAAAAGCATTTATTTCAATTAAACCATTTACAGCATGATCAGCCTATAATGTTCCCACTGCTGCACTGCTGGGACACAGGCCTACTCTCTGTGAGAGGGAATGGGCCGTAATCCACCACGCGGGCCCTGTGCGGGTTGCTAGATGTCACATGTCTTTGAATTTTTGGTTCTAGGACTTGCTGGTTTCCTCACGATATTTTCCTTCACCGTTTTGAGAGCAGTGGTAATGAAATAAAATTAAAGCGTAGTAAATTAAGCCGTAAGTCACGGCCGTTACCACTGGGCCACCACTGCTCAGCAGATCAGAACCGGCAAGAAACTCCATGGACGTCTTTTAAATTATAATGTTACAAAAATATTGTTCATCATCATTCATTATTTCAGCCGAAAGACGTCCACTGCTGGACATAGGCCTCCCCAAAACAATAGGGTTGCCATAATCGCCATGCTTGGAAGACGGGTTGGCAATCGCAGTATGGTGTTAAAATGCATAGAGAACGCTGCTGCCCATTCTCTAGTAAGTCCCTTAGTCGCCTTTTACGACATACCCATGGAAAGAAATAGGATGGCGCTATTCTTTACGTCCGGCACCACACGGGACCTAAAAATATTGTTACATCTATAATAATAAATGTTTAAATTCACATTCACATTTAAATTTCAAATGTGAGGACGATATAAAAAAAACGCGTTCATATTACAGCAAATAGAAACAAACAATTTTATCCAATAATGGTTGTACCTAAAGCATAATCCTCAAGTTACTTTTACATAAATTCTGACTTCAGAGTTAAATCAACAGTAGTGACGTTGTTTAAACAAATGTAGATAATCTGGTTTGTAGGCGACGATCAAATAATTGGCGCGCTCGGGGTTGTTTGCCTCACCACGCCAGCGCACGCGCGCCTCACGTTATCATAATTGCAAACGACTCACTGAGCCGATTCACATAACCACACTATGACCGCATAATATTATCATCTCACTACTGTACAAACAATCAAAATTAATGTTCTATTGGGCGTGCCGATATCAGCACAGCTTGCAGTTCACTACGAGGTATTTGAATACCTACTAACGTGCTTGGAACTCGCTAGATACGATAATACATACTAAAGTGGCCTAACTGTCCTCTTGTACTGGATTTGATGTTGTGTTTGTATTTAGCCTTACTGTTTAGTATCTATCTGAATATCTAGGTATTACTTTATGACTTTAACAAATAAACTGAAAGGAAAATACATGGTAAACGAACAAAACATGTAATATCAGACATGTTAACTGAACATTGTTGAACAGCGCACCGATATTAAATGCACGACTTTATGACAGTAAATTACCGTAGTGATTTGTAACAGGCGTGATTACCAGTTTTACGATAATATTTGCAAATTATCCGTATAACAACGCCGTAACAGTGATTTTGCGGTTCACGTGCTCCGTCCGAGCCTGTAATAAAATATTTATTATCTGCCGCCGCACCAAATTGATAGTGCCTGTTACACACACTAAAGTGAGCTGTGGTACTGCCGAATGTATAACTAATTTGAATGATAGTCGCCTAACAAGACGGTAATTGTAATTAGGAACATAACTCGTACCTACACTTATGCTCACCACAGCAGCTTAGTGCCGCTTTCATGTAGTTCATACAATAATTATTATTTATAGTTGACATGTAGGTACTGTGACGTCAACTGCTTCTTAAATACCTACTGCGAATGTGATTGAATGTTACTGAATTCAGCAAAGCAAATGTTTGTTATTATACAGGGTGTTAAAGTAACTGCGTGCCATAGCTGAAGGGTAGGTTCAGAATCGATAAAGGAACACAGGGAAAAAAAAAATATTTTATTTTATTTATTTGGGACAAAAAACAGTTACACAGTCAGTCAGTCAGTTACAGTTATGATCCTTGTTGGTCGAAATAAACGATTTTTTTTATTTTTTATTACAGCATTTACAAAAAGTCGTTTTATTACAGTCGAATAAACGTATAACCCACACTATTGTCCACGAAGTGATATCGGTGTATGAAAACGAACGCATGTTCAAAACAATTTTTTTTTTTTTACATAATTTAGAAGAAAAACCTACGAATTGAAAGAAGCGAATGACAAGAGCATCCGTCTTATAGGCGACTTGCAAGAGATTGTGAAACAATTTATTTGAAGTTAGATCGCGACAGCGCGAAAATATCAAAATCAATTAAATGTGCAAAAATGAAATGAAATGTGAATGTTGCAATATTGCAAGATCAACCTAATTTACCTAGTAACCTAGTAACTTAAAAAAGCAATCGTTTAGAATTAAAATTATTTTATTTGACGGTCCTAAGCCCGTTAAAGTACGAAGAGACTTATTTTTATTTATTTTTTATGTTTAATTTTATCTCTTTTTGTTTATGTTTTTTGTATTTTTTTTATTTTAGACACTTAACCTACCCCTAAGCTATGGCCCGCAGTTACTTTAACACCCTGTAGTACGTCTGATTTTGTTACAATAATTATAGACGTTTTCAAATCCACTAAAGCTATTGTAGAACGAAAGCCATAAATTAAACCCGATGTTTATTGGCTCCAACAAAGCGACTACAACCAGCTCCTATAATTTCCCGTCTATATGTAAAATTAGTCACTTTTATAGGTCATAAAATGGAATGATACCTACACTGCATCATAAAACCTATGTTTTGCATAATTTGTTTAGTCGTTTAGTGTTACGAATTCGCGATAGGAGTTCGTAATGTAAGTATTTTGTTGCATAAAACCACAGAAAGCGAGGCACCTAGTGAAATATGAACGAGCAATTTATTTATAGTATCTGAATGGTATCGTTCATGTGGTAATGAGTAAGCACTTGACTAATGACCGAGAAGTGGTGCGCCGCAGACGGTCAGTTCATTAATTACATTCAAGTTAAATTACTAAAGTACAGGACACTCCGAGCCTCAATTAGCCTGCTCCAAGATTGTTCGCAACTATGACGCTCTTAATATATATGTTAACAGCGCGGTAGCTATATTATGTAATAAGGCACACAAGTTTCAGATACACGACAAGTTTAAGAGGTGGAATGTAGGGCGAAAACTTCTATTATGAGAAACGGATGCGAGTAGGCGAAGAAGTCTAGCTTAACTTCTTAGAAAACCTTTCAGCAACCTTATCAATCAGTGCAATACGACCTACATGGAAGTATTTTTGTAAAAACATAAAATTAAATAAACGTAATTTATTTTTCCCCGAAATGGTTCTCGTGTCACTTTTTTCACGGACTCAGTTATGTAGCAGGCGCCCGAGAAGCCGTATGAGAATAAATGAGATTAAATATGATTGTTCCTCGGCACAATAGGTACTTGGCTTACTATTGTCGCATTGCAATGGAGAAAAGTGGCACCCTTACTTGAAATTGAAACCAATCTCTGATTAATTAATATTCCCGAATAATTGCAATAGAATTACCTAACAGTTTTAAGGGGGTTTTAAATGGTGTATTTAAACAAGTTATTATTTTTTTTTTGCTTCCAGTGGATTTAGTCTAGAAGACGAGCAACGAAAAATGGTCTTATAGTTTATTCCCGTTATACAGGTAATTTGATTATGTAATGGCTCATTAAGTATATCGTAAAATATTAATACACATAACTCGATCATTCATAATTTCATTCGAATAAAAACTATAACCATGTAAGTAACCCAAAAGTTTAAAATAGTTCACAAATACGCCGTCAAAGACTCTTGCCCCATTATTACAAAACAAGGTTTATCTTCAGACCCAGATTTAAAACATGGAGCGATTATTGAATTTCGAACTTTATTCCGTCTATAGTAAAGTTCCTTAACACAAAACTGACAACTTAGTACCGAACTAAGTTTTCAGTTTTGTATAAAGACCGGTATTTCAATCACAGTTACGTTCTTATTACAAAAACTGGCTCCATGGTTTAAGCCATGTAAAAATATAAACCTTGTTTTGTAATAAGGCGGTTGATGTCCAGGTTGATTTAAAACAGGTTATGGTTGTCATACACCGCTACAAAACTGTTATTACTAGATGAAACATTTCTTTAATATATAGAAAGAAAGAAAAAGCATTTATTGGGACTCACACAGATCACAAATTAAAATAAAACACACTCATAGAAACAAAAAGAAAAAACCGAAAATATAACAAAGTAAAAAAGAAAATAAAAACAGAAAGTCCTGTATGAGGCCAAAAGGCCCCGTTTCCAATATGAAGTCATACCAACATATCGTACGGTTACATCGAGTTGAGTAGGTATACGTGTACGGTACTCATCACTTAACATCACATGGCCGTGCGGCTGCGAAAGTAAACCACATTACAGGCGCGCGACGCAGCGCCGCGCGCTCCACTCTCATACGTTACCAATAACGTTTATGTGCTTGCTCTACACCGCCGTACGTCAATACGTATGCCGCTTGGCATACGTATTGACTCATGCGACGCGCCACAACACGACCACTCGAATATTTAGTCCTTGACAAAGAAATGTAGGTATAGACGGCGGTTAGCTCCATTTCATTCTCACAAGAAAGGGACATAGTATTATGTTATTATACGTACCTAAACGAAAAGGACAAAGCTATACTATTTCCGTCTCTCAGTGCGTGTCAGCAACATAATTATGTAGCTGTACTTTCATGGCGTTTTTGTGAAATTGTGAAGTTTATATTGGCACTTTTCTACATCATATAATCATCAATTTGCTGATTTGTTCTTGTTTTAAAACCCAGGCTAACCCTTTAGCCTGGGTTAGGTTTATGGTATCATTGGGTCCTATATACATTTATGGATATGTATATAATATCCTGTCTCATTTGGCCATGCTACCCGAACCTCAATAGTTTTCTAACTCTAAGATTCACGCTGGTAACACACCGCCGCCGCTGCGAAACCATAGCAGCGAAACCGCAGTAGTTCAATTGTACTGCTTCGCGTCATGTTCCGTTACTCGCATTCAATTCGAGTAGCAGAACATGACGCGAACCAGTACAATTGAACTACTGCGGTTCCGCTGCTATGGTTTCGCGGTGGAGGTGTGCCATAAGCGTTATTCATATAAACGCCATATTCATACGTACATGGACTGCCAATCATTTCCCAGACTCGCAATTCATATTCTATGATGAATTTTATATCAACTTGGCGACAGATAGAAAATAGTTCAGTAAGACCAATTTTATGGTACCTTTAAAATAGAACTATAAAACAATTGACATGAATGACCGAGCTTTATGAAGCACATTAAAGAATTTATGGCGCTTTCAAAAATTTTACCATGATTATGTCACCGTATAAAACAGGTAAAAGTGTAAAAGTGATGTGCTCGATCAGTTACAACGACCAATAAAGTATATATCGTCGTCAGTAATTACCCAGCGCCCGCACATAGGCTTCCAAACAAACTTCGCTCGAAATTTGTTCTAACAAGATTTCCTCCTAATGACTCTCATAACAAATAAAACTTGATTATCAATTGGCCTACTTAGGCAGAATTCCCGAAGAACTTGATCAAACTATGACGAAGGCAACAGTTCCCGGGAAACGTAAATTAAATTGCTCGCTCCGCACACAAATTTGTGAATATTTTAGTGACAATGAATTGTTTTCATATTTTAGTGTGGTCTCCGCTGTTGAAAATCGTCGTCATATTGTCATGGGTATCTCAAGAGCCTATTCGTAGTTTATGCAACAAATGCCTGACAACAGATAACGGCGCTTTTCAGAAGTTTCTACTGTTTCATTCATGGTAAAGTTTGCCTTATCATGAATAGTTTACAAACTCATAAACTGCATGGACGGAACGACGGCAATACACTAGACTAGAGAAAACGATAGAATTTATACATAATTATTACGTTTATACAATAGTACGTTTATACTTACGAAGGTATTTTGTTGCTTGAATATAACATAATTACGTGTTCTTATTGTTTTTCTTAATGAGAATCTCGGTAGCTGGCAAAAGAGTTATGTAAAGACAGTTGCTAACAAGCTGGTTGCCACGACTGCCAGCGGCGGTTAAGTGGCAATAATAATGATTTTTCTATAAAAAAAAACTAGAATGTACGCCAGTGACGTGACAAAACAAGAAACATACTTAATTTACAACGTTTTAATATTTGTACTCTTGTTTTATTTTTAAAGAAAATTTTCCTGTCAATAATCTTATTAAGCCACGTTTATACAAATATTTTTTTAATAATCAGATTACATAAAAATAATATAAAATGACGCCTGTAATCCCCGAAGGGTTTGGCAAAGTCAATGTCAAATTGTTTATTTCAAATAGGCACATATAAGGCACTTGTGAACGTCAACATCGGCAGAGGTGTATCTATAGTATACCCACGTTTTGCCAGTTATGTTTAAAGTCCCATGTAATAGTAGGCGCACCTATTGCCATCAGCCGGGCACAACTCCAGACTCTAGGCTGCTACTGAGAAATTCCTGGTGGAATAACCCGATAACACTTTGACCGACCTGGGAATCAAACCCCAGACCTCGTGCCCGGCAGTAGCGCTTGGGACCACTAGACCAACGAGGCATTCATAATCCGATTACAGTAACAAAAAACGTGTTAAGTTACTAAGATCAAAGCAATGAAAGGAGCATAAAATGATTTGCCATAAACCATCTTAATAAAACACACCCGCTACGGATCGTTAAATAAAGAAATAATTTTTCGTAAAAATGATCAAGCTGTGACAAAATTAAGGAAAAACAACAGGAAAACCATTGAGTAAATAGAAATTTACTCAGAATTTTCTCTGAACAAAATGGTTGCCGCATCAAGAGAATGTGCTCTTCACAAAAACAAGGGTTCATGTTTTAAACCAGCGCTGCTTCCCCTCATGGGATAATGTGTACGGATGCAATAATCATAACACTTCAAGTGACTTAGTTCTGCTATGGATTTAATAGACCGAGGTCTTAAAGCTGAACAAACGGTAGATTTCACAAAGGAGCTTTACACAGCGGGTGAGTTGCGCTGCGCCGCGCGCCGCAGCGTTGTCACCGTGTTTTTGTTTTGTTTGTTCTGTATCTCATGAATTGTACTGTATTCCCTATAAATAGTCACTGAACTTGAGTAGCAGTGACTAACAGACTAACAATCCGATGCTGCAAGTCCCCTCTTGCTCAGTAACCAGTAGCGCCCTAAGCCGAGGTTCGAGTCCTATTAGGAGGCGCCCCTAGGCCTGCTACTTAAACTTCTATATTAACACGGCGAGAGGCCCTTCAGGCCCAGTGAAAGTCCGGTGAAGCAGCAAAGGCACTCCGGAGCCACCTGCAAAAACGCCCATATAAAAAAAAAAAAAAAAGTAGCAATGGAACATAATACAGCATGTATGAGAATGGTGGGGTACAGACCATCCAATTAAACAGCTTTCTTCATAGGAGCAACATCGTAAGCGAGAAAAAATTATCAGCCGTCCTATACAGTTGGGTCGAGTAGGTACAGTGTTTTTATTTTACATGCATGACAATTACATTAATATTATAAAAACAAAAAAAAAAAAAACAACAACAACTAGTCCATGAGTTTAATGCGAAACCTTTTCAAAGAGCATGTAAATATGTTGATGTTTTCGAATGCTTCATTGTAGGTTGCTGCCATTCGCCGAACTGGTGAACGTACACCACTGTTAGATCGGCAGGTACCTACTGCAAAGAGTTTGCCTGCTCGCACCTGTGGTCTATGGACAGTTTTGGGGACTGCATAGCACAATAAATTATTTAAATCTATACAGTCAAAATTGCCATAAAATTGTTTACGTCCAGAGCTAAGCGTCAAAAGCTTGTATTTACTGAGCAACTGGTTATACTGTAGATAAGTTTTGTGACACTTGTAGTGCCTTGCACGACGAAAAAGTTGTATGGGACAGTTGGTAATTTTTCCCTATTACGATTTTCGTACCTGGGAGAAAGTTGTTCAGTTTCATGGTCTGTACCACCAACTTAAAGATCACACGCATTTCTGATACATGCAGTAAACAATATCTTACAATCGCCATGCCGCGCCGTGCCGCACTGCCTTGCTCTTCGCGCGTAGAGCTCCTTAGACTTTATAAACGCTATACGATCATTTAATGCTCAACAATTCCAATAAGGTATGATTGATGTTGTGAATTTATAGCAGGAAGTATTAAAAACCAGCCAAGTGCGTGTCGCACCACGCACAATGAAGGGTTCCGTAGTTGGGATAAATTTATCCTAAAAACAAACTTAACATTGCAGCTGAAAAACATGTTATCCCATACATTCCAACTCAAAATGTAAAGGCTTCTACATACCGAGGCGACTTGTCGCACGACGCGACGCGACACAAAGGCACCGCTCGTCCCGCGACACGTGGGGCCTTTGTGCCGAGTCGCGCTGGTATGTAGAAGCCTTTAGTTGGTGGACTATTACTCGTTAACTTGTAAAGCCTACTTATCAGTGATAGTTTTACTTTTCACTTCGTTATAATTATACTTTTGCCGCGATCCACATATCCAAAATCAACCATTTAGCTGGCAGGGGGGACCTGACTCTAACAAAACGTTGCACTTGAACGCTAAATATTACGCAAAGGGATCCCTGAATCAAAAAATGGTTTTCACAGACCCGCAACACTTTTGAATGGCCAAAATCTTGATTTTATTTTACCGCTTTGTTGGCGTAATTAATATGTATACCCATGCCAAATTACAGCTTTCTGGTACTAAAAGTCTTTGAGCTAAGCCGCGGACAGACAGGCAGACGGGCATGGCGAAACTATATCCGCCTTATTACAAAACAAGATTTATATTTTGACATGGATTAAACCATGGAGCCAGTTTTTGTAATAAGAACGTAACAGTCAAAATCAAAACCAAAAAGATTGAAATAGATCAGTGATTGAAATACCGTTCTTTATACAAAACTAAAAACTTAGTTCGGTACTAAGTTGTCAGTTTTGTGTTTAGGAACTTTACCATAGTCGGAATAAAGTTCGAAATTCAAGAATGGCTCCATGTTTTAAACCTGGGTCTGAAGATAAACCTTGTTTTGTAATAAGGGGGTATGGGTTTCTTGTTGACCACGGAACCCTAAAAACCCAGAAATAATCTTGGTCCGATCATTTGAGGACCATGTAGATGGTTATCTGAAACCTATCACTCCTACCATGTTTATTCTTTCGTGATTTCTATAGAACTGAGATTACGCTCACGAGTTTCCTGTTTGGGTGAGGCGGCCAGTTTGCCTCGACGTGTCGTGTCGTCTTAGTTACGCGAAACGTTGAGATTTTAAACTCAATGTAACAACTTTGCGTCAAACATTGTCACAGCCGGTGTATTGTATGTGTAGTTACTATGCAGATCTCGCGCTCCGTGATTAGCATCGCACTGTCTTAGCGACGTTCAATGAACTTTGATACTTAAAAGACGCATTCATTCAAAATATAACGATGTTCTTGTACAAATAATATATCTAGGTATAGAGCGTTGTAAATCAGGCTTTTAAGCGTTTTGGTGACTTGTCATACTCATTACCAAACAGAACAACAACAACAAAACAACTAGCTTTTGCCCGCGGCTTTGCTCGCGTTAATTTAGAATTTGACAATTATTTCGGGTTGTACTTTGCCTTTTTAAATTTAAAGTGCTACTAAATACATCCCTTAACATAATTCAATCATGATTCAAAAGGGACGTGGCGCCATCAATTATCATAAGAACGTTATTGTTGTTTTCCTCGGGAACAGTACTTTTTTGGGGATGAAAGGTACCTTATGTCCATTTCTGTACACCTGACAACGTATATGCAAAATTTCAGGATGATCGGTTCAGTGGTTTAGGCGTGAAAAGGTAACAAACACACAAACAAACTTACTTTCGCATTTATAATATTAGTTAGGATAGGATAGGATTAGTTTTAATATACACCTCCCTCTACCCCCCCCCCTTGTTTCCCTTTTACATGGGACTTAAAAACATAACTGGCTAAATGTGGGCGTACTATAGGTACACCTCAGCCCGACCCTTCGGGGAAACAATGATCTTAAATTATTGTAGTTTTAATATAGGAATTTGAGTGCATAATAACATTTGTAAAATTGACGAATGACATCTAAAATACGACTAGTAATTACTACCAATAAAAGACGACCATTTTTATTCAACTCTGGCTCTACTGCCTTCCAAACACCCTCCCAAGGTTAGATGTTAATGTGACTTTATAAATCACAGATTGTCGCATTACTTAATCTTGGTAGCGCGTCCAATTCAAATTGTTTTTAACGAAATTTATTAAAGGACGGGTGTCAAGTGTCTTCTTTTACCAGAAGGCGGATTAGGGTGAAAATTACATTTTTTGTAAATAAAAATGCAAAGGAAATTCACGTTGCCAGCTCATATGAGAAAGGATAAAAGAATAGTTCCATTACAGCGAGAATTAACTGACATCTTTCACATTCACTTGGAGTAACGAGGTTACGCGAGGGTTAAATTCAGGAATCAATTAGCGCGCGACGCAGGCGGCGCTGCATGCGGCCCATAATTCATAAGACGACCTCAAGAGCTCTCTCTTGTTATGTACTTAAGACTTCCTACATTGTATACGTACGCTGTGAACGTTGCTTTATTCAGTATTAGGCTGTGATTTATTAAACATATTTTTGAAGTTAAAACTTCTTTTGGCCCGTTGAGCACTTTTTGGGTGAACAAAAATCATGGAAATCGCGTCATCGACACCAAACGCTTTCCATGAGCTGTTTTCACTTTTATCGGCAATCCCCAAAGATTTTATTAAATAGACCTGTATCAATAAGTACTTTATTTAACAAACCCTTAATACAATTCGAAGCAACAAAAGGCTAGCTGACCGAGTGGTCAGCTCCATGTGAGGTACCGATGAGTACCTTCCTATATCTATGTATATGCTTACATTATTCAAAACAATTAGAACCCGTCCCTTTTTAGTGGCCCATTAACAAAACCGCAGTTCACGAAAATTTTCATAATTCTATTGTTCACCAAAAATCTCCACGAATAATTTCTGAGGACAATGAATAAATGCAGTTTAATTTTTGTGTAAAAGTAGGCACGTCAACAAAATTGTATAATTAATTATATTACCCACAATGGCATAGGTATGCAATATAAATTCCGGGTGAAACCATCTCATTCCAAATTATAAGTTTATATTGCGGCCTACGCACTTGCTACGAAAAAGCGTAGCACTCGTAGCAGAATTTAATGGCGGTAGTTCAACTTTACGGACAATTTATAAAGCTTCCTTCAAATGAAGACATCGGATATCAATTTTTTTTTCAGAAAAACCAACAGAACTCTTACGAAGTCATGAAATGTGATCATAAATTTTTAGGGAACCTCGAGCCTAGCGAAACGAAGTCGCAAAAATTCTTATCTTTATGGACACAATTTTAAGGTATTCGGATACCAGCCTCGGTTGTATTATGAGTGAGTAAAACATCGGAAGCGCTACGTACATAAATACTGATTCCAACACTGACAAAGCCTAGGATTTTATTCATAAGTACTTTTTGTTGACATTATTTATGAGCATTGATTTATGGACTATATTTTCCAAAATAACCTTAGATATGGCACGTTTTGCTTAGCTTTACAATACATTAGCTGCAGTCGTGCAACTTTCAAATGAAAATTTGATTTAAACAGGTTATTGAAGCATGTTTTACACGAGTCGGGTGACTTGGAAAAGGTACCCCATTATTTACGTACGCCAATGCGAATGTGAATAAACAGCAGAGGCACGCGTGACTTGAATGAATAGAGATAATATTCACAAGGACGAGATACTGTGAAAGTTTTACGTTCCGAAAATATTTATATTTTATTCAATACAATACTTTCTCGTACGGTGCTTTGTTTGACCCAAAAACAGGAAAATTTTGAACAAAAACTCTTTAATAGAAGTTATAAACTTTTTACATGTGTGCACTTTAATATACAATCATATTTTGTAGCGAAATGAGTTTCTGGAATCATTAAAGTAATCGCCAAAGCAATGTTCAAAGGGATTCTTTTTATACATTTCCCTCACGTTTAAGATCTTTTTATACATGACCTTTATGGAGGACAACGCTGGAAATAGCTACATAGCGGACATTCACAAAAAGGAACGTTGAGAAAAAGCAGAAAACCTCAATCTTTCTTTTGCTTTTCAATTGCCATTTTCAAACATTAAAGAGGTTATAGAAAACCGGTAACGCACACAAAATTCAGCAGTGCAAGCGATACTGTAGAGGAAACTATTCAGGTAATTAAATATTGTATGTATGCATAATGTATCCAATAGAGTGATGATAGGTATACAATACTGATATCATAATTTATTTTATGGATTTATAAATCTTGATCACATGTTGCCATCGTCATTACAACCTGGTTGAGACTGCCTCAGGAGCGCACGGATTGATACAAGCAGAGAGAGCAGTTTGTTTCTAGCTTTAAAATAAACGATGAAAAACCTTTGGGCCTAGCACGAAGGCGATTTTAAAATTGAGAATATTCGTTACGCACATAATATTAACTTGGTTTTAAGACTTTATTCTTTTCATAATTATGGGTGATACTAATTGTGCTTGTCGCAAAATTTTTAATCAAAATGCTTTAAAATAGCTGTATTTTTCAATTAAAAAATCGTTCTAATTAACGTTGCGTGTCAACAACAGGTAGCTGTTGTTGACATCAGAAATTTAGGCCAGATTTTGTTTTTACTGTACAGTAAAAACCAAATCTGGCATAAATTTCTGATGTCGATGCTGTATATCATAAGACATAAACGTCAACAAGGTGAGACGATTCCCGCCTTACTGCACGCAATATCGCACGAGTTGTTTATACGATTCGGTTCTTATATACCTTCGAGTATAAAATGCTTGAGGTACTGCAAATGTAAATTAGCCTTTATCTAGATTAACATACTATCAACTTTCATCCTAATTAAATTATGAAGCCTGTTTATACAACTTTATGTTACACCCTAAAATTATGTACTCAAACTCAAAGCATTTATTTCAAATAAACCTATTACAGGCACTTTTGAATTGTCAAGGGGTCGGTCAGTCAGAGAGATGAAGCTAGTTGCCCATTCCAAAGCGTAGTAGGTTCCTATGTAACTTTGAACGTTGGTGCAGTTTTCCTCAACATAGAAATCGTATTTTATTATTTGAAATATTAATTCAGTAAGGTGTGTTCCTATTGGCATAAATTAATGTTCCCTACCTATTGACACTCTTTTAATCTCTATGTTCTCAAGTGAAAAAGAAATCTTTTAGATTGTACCCCACATGTTGAACTTTGTAGTGTCCAATATTTCAGTGGTTTTCATTGCTTACAATCACAAGACCCTTCGTCCTAGAATTAGCAATAGACGGAATTTACGAAGATCTTCGGCTTACAAATTAATTTACATAATTTTAATATATATCTCTCGTAACACCAGATTTGTTTTCGATTTACGTACATTACCATAATCACGTATAAAACAACAGAGATCATCCCTAACTGTTTGAAATGAATATTTTTAGGGTTCCGTAGTCAACAAGGAACTATTATGGTTTCGCCATGTCCGTCTGTCTGTCAGTCTGTCTCCGGCTTAGCTCAGAGAGAAATTAATCACGCCGACAAAGTGGTAAAACAAAATCGTGAAAAAATGTATATTGGGGGTGTTTTTTAAGGTTCCGTACCCAAAGGGTAAAACGGGAACCCTATTACTAAGGCTCCGCCGTCTGTCTGTCTGTTCGTCTGTCACCAGGCTGTATCGCATGAACCGTGATAGTTAGACAGTTGACATGTTTACAGATGATGTATTTCTGTTGCCGCTATAACAACAAATACTAAAAAACAGAATAAAATAAATATTTAAGGGGGCTTCCATACAACAAACGTGATTTTTTTTTTGCTCGATTTTGCTCTATATAACGATAACGGCAACAGGTAGACGCTTGAAATATTCACAGAACATTTAGTTATATATTCACTTTAAAAATAAATAATTAAATTAAAATAAAACAAATATTTAAGTGGGGTTCCCATACAACAAACGTGATTTTTTGCCATTTTTATAGATAATGGTACGGAACCCTTCGTGCGCGAGTCCGACTCGCACTTAGCCGGTTTTTTCCTAGTCAATCCCATTTTTCGATTCAGGGATCTGATTGCGTAATATAAAGCTTTAAATTGCAATTTTTTGTAAGAGTATATTTTTGATATGTTAGTTTTTGGATATGCGAAAAAATTAATGGCAATAGTTTATAATATAACGAAATTAAAAGAAAATCTATCACAGCTAAGTAGGCTTTACAATTTAACGAGTAATAGTCGACCAGCTTGCTTTTGCAGTTGAAGAATTGACCGTGACGTATATCGATGTATGGAAGAACATGTTTTTCAACTACAATGTTAAATTCTTTTTTGGGATAAATTTATACTAACTTGGAACCTTAGAGCCAGCCGGTGTTGACTGGCTGAGACTGTCAGACTCTCCAAAGAACGGAGTCCCTAAAATACTTAGGAGTCACTATAGACCAATCCCTATCATTCAAATCCCACTTGGAGGTTCTTGTTACCAGACTTCGCAACGTAATTTATATATTTAAAACACTAAGACATATTGCTGACCGTCAAACAATCAAAATGGTATATGATGCCCTGTGCCAGTCTCTTATTAACTATTGCGTAGCCTCGTGGGGAGGGGCCGCAAAAACTCATATTTTGGAGGCAGCGGGCAATTCTCAAGGTTGGAGCTGGACTGCCTTTTCGATTCCCTACTGCGCAAGTTTACAAAAAATGGGATATTCTGACAGTCAGACAGACGTTTTTGCTTAATATAATTCTAAAAAAACACTCCCAGTTGAAGTACAATAAGGACTTATCAAAAGGTAAACGCAGGAAGGGTACAGTATGCCATAAACCCTATTTTTTTTTTTATTAATGTTCAAAAAATATATATCGCAGAGTTAATAATTATGCTAAAAACCACAGAAGCCTTTGATGGCTTAAAACCAGCTTTTTTCATAAATTCTATTGCTTCCTTGGTTCATTCATCTACAACAAGGCAAACACCGCTCTTTCCATCTACCACAAGCCCAAGAGTTTTTGTAAGGCTTCTGTGAGTAAATGGCTGAAAACTCTGGACTATGAAGCAACTGAAAAATTATTGATTCCTATAACTTGACACTTCTTACATACACATTATCTCACTTAAACTACATACGCTACACCTACACAATTCAACTCACACTTACGGACACAACACACAGTCAAATCCACTCTCGAAAGTTTGAATTATCGTTATGTTGTTTTGTATTATTTATTTTTGACTTTATTATATTGTAAATTCCCTTCTGTTTCATATAACCATCCTTCTACATTATGAAGCGTCGTGGGGTCCTGGTGACTTGTACCACAGGCGTTGCTTGCAATGCCTATTTCATGCACCAGTCTCTCACAAATATAAACTTATACTTAAACTAGTTTTAAGCAATACTAACTGTACATTTGTGAAGCGAAAATTACTTATACTTAGAGTACGTATATATCGGAACCCTTCACCGTGCGTGATCCGACACACAATTGACCAGGTTTTTTTGGAAGACATTTTATATAGTATTTTATTTAGTTTTATTTATATAATCGTAGGAGTGATGTTTTGTAGCAGTAGAGGGAATCTATTCGAGTGTGTACGTAGGTAACATTTGTCGCCGGGGTGGCGGTGGCGGCGGTGGGCCACGGTGAGTATTATCGTCCCTGACGCATTCATTATTCAGCGGCGAATGGCGATCGGGACCAACGCGCCGACCTGTTCGCATATTCCATTCATTCGCTCCTTTTGCCAATTCACTCTTTAACACCTTCTTACGGTTCGATTCACGAGCTGAATAAAATAACGACCGAAACCTTATGAGAGAAGATTGAATGCTCAACACGACGAGCTCGTAATACTGATACCGACTTTAAAAACGGACTCGGATTTAGTAATAATTAATTTAACAACGAAACTGGCAGACGGGCTCCAGATTTATTTTAAGAGCCTTTTCACTTTCTTCTGTACCCAAATTAATTACCACCGCATTTCGTTCCAAGTGCTATTAAATATTATACACTTACCTACATACTACTACACGGTTGCCATAATCGCCACGCTTGGCAGGCGGGTTGCCAATCACAGTATGGTGTTAAAATGCATAGAGAACGCTACTGCCCATTCTCTAGTAAGTCCCTTAGTCGCCTTTTACGACACCCACGGGAAGAAATAGGATGGTGCTATTCTTCTGAGCGTGCTTTCTATCTATTGAGTTTAGAAATCATAATCAAAACTTAAGCACAATCGTTCTTGGCTCTTAGACCTTAATAGCCTTCACAAAGTGCCCTTATACAAGAAAGGGACTGGGGTCAATATTTCCATTATAATCATAGTGGACAGGCAGATTGGTGACCGATTATTATACACAGATACTACTTATCCAACCTATTTAATTAAACAATCGTCCAATCGGCGTAATCGAAACTAGTGAAAAATGGCATTACTAAGTTTGTTATTTTGAAACATCCTAGGAAATATAACCTAATTGCAAGAAGTGAAGTTGGTTTTCTTAACAGCCAATAGATACAGATGGTACAAAACTACAGAGGCAGTGATCATGAAGGGAATGAAAGCATTTTCTTGGAATAATTAGATTAACCATATTTTATGTGGGTCTATGGTATTTATATGGGGTTGTGGCTAAATAAAACATGATCTTCAGTTTCTGGTTCATGCCAATTCTTCTTTTACAATACACCCTGTTTCTAGTTAGCTAACATCTAATTGAATGAAATGCATTAAAAGTAAAATTCCTAATTTGTTTTACCACACGATAGGGTCATAGCACTTTGAGAAAAGGTCGCCACCGACATACGAACTTGTCGGAAGGTCGGGAAACGAATTTTTAAAGTACCCTGTGGTCGTGGGAGACGTGACGCGAATCACGGCCAGCCCTCGGCCTGCTATCTATTTGTTCGGCCAAATTTTCTGAAGATACGTACCTAAACTCGTAATTTTCACACAAAATTGAACCGCGGGCGTCATCGCACGATTTATTTTGTGGACATGCTCGGGGTCTTGTCTGAAGATAAGAACGTCTTCAAACAGATACTGTTCAGTAACACGACTGATGAAAGCTAACCGCTCCCCAGGGCAACCTCTCTTGTATTTCTCCAAGTTATAAAAAGTAATGAGGTATTTTATGTCCATGGTCGGTGCGTTCTATTGTTCGAAGTTTTCCAACCGAAACCGGATTTTCAAATAGATTTTTTATCCGAATGTCTTTAAGGTTTATTGTGTTTATTACAAATACCGATCTATATCTAAACATATAAGATAAGATAAGATAAGATAATCTTTTATTTGCACAAACATGAGTACAATACATACAACACAAATTGTCAGCATGCAAGAGATGTGAAAAGTACAGGAATAAAACAGATCATCACGTTTGCCTTAAACAATGGCATGCAAATATTAATAAAATTAAGTAAAATGTAATTCCAAGTCTAATTTAAAAAAATGTCATGGTAATATGAAGAGATCATTAAAAATAATAAATTAGCAAGACATAATCAAAATCTCTCATTTAAAAACTCATTTAAATCATTAAAAAAAACATAAGAAATTTTTCTTTTTGAACGCTACGTCACTTCACTGCTTCCAGCTTTTAGGTAGTTAAGAAATAAGAAGTAATAATAAGAAATAGTAACTCTAGATAGATACAGATTTTCAAGTGAAATCCTTAGACTTTTAGTAGCTTTAAAGACCATTTATCTATCAATAACATTAACGTACAGACGGCAGCGTTGGCAATTTGTCTTTTTTCGCGGCTCCCGGAGAGTGAGTCATCGTTCGATGGTAGTAACTTACTACACATGAATGGTTCTCTATACTTTCCAATACTGCGCCTAATTGTGTGACTTTTCATTTAGTGTCTGTGCTCATCTTAGCTGAAAGCTGGATCAAACGTTGATACGTGATTATTACTGTTCGCATACTGATATTTAACGCTTTTATCCACGACCATGGTTAATCATGGCATGGCAAAAACAACTGATCCAATTATTTCTACAGAAAAGGTTGAACAGTTAATTTTAAAAACCGAACTTAACACGATTAATCTGAACGACACGTACAAAGAGGTAACGTCTAAAAAAGGTCGGTTGAGGCATGGCCGACACCGGTCGTGTAATCCGAAGCTACAGCCAGTGTCCGTTGGCCGCTGTGTCCGACACACACACCACCAGCGAGACACTTCTCCAAGACATACGACAGACGCATAAATTTTCATTTCATTTTCACGCAAATCTGAACCCGTGACGCTTGTCTACAACGAACCTTTTTAGGCTAACGAGTGTGTTATTGAAACAGGCCCCTTTTCCGTCACTAAACATACTAAAACAAAATGGTCATTCTCTTTTTCTGTACATCTTAAAGCTAAATGGAGCAGAATTATTATAGATATATGTTTAAAATAAATGTGCTGGGAAATACTTAACATGTGACAAATGGCAGTACAAGGAAGTAGTGCTGAATGTTTGTATAATGTCTGTGTAATTTACTGACATGATAAATCGGTTCTGCTATTTTCTTGTAACATGGCCTACGGAAGCCACAGTGCAAATTGGTTCATGTATACAACATAGTTATAGGAGTATACAAATTCTTTTATTATGTTAATGTTAAAGATGATGCAAGGTAAAGTAAGGGAAATGAAAGCAGAGTAGGAAAATAAGATAATTTATGATAGGAAAGGAAAACGTACTACTGATCAACATCATATTAAAGATACAGCACATAATGATCGTAGGTAGGTCGAACTACCCAACTTTCAAAAAACTCTACTCCCTATTAGACAACAGTATAATCTTCGTAGATATAAGGAAGGAACATATACGGAAAAATTGAGTAGACAAAGCTTTTAAATTTTTTGTAGGGCGGGAAGGTAGCAAATACCGCAAAATAGATTATGTTACTTAGTGACGCTCCAATACCTAAAGATATGAAGAGTTTGAAGCTTTTATCCAGTGGGATCCTTTTATCCGGTGTGTCTGAGAAAATTCTGCCAACGCAAAGTGCTAATAAAGAAGAAACTATCGAATGGTGCTCACTTACACTAAATTACAGGAGGGTTAGTTATCAGTGGACAGTAACGGCGGCAATATGTAATTGTAGTGTGATAAGAATAATGAATGGAGACACGCGCCTGCTGAGGTGGGGCAGTAATTACCGCGACCGCGTCCGAGCGGCCGTCACACGCGCGCCGCCGCACAGATAACGCGCCCAACCCTTATCACTACACGCTCCTTACCGTTTGTCATAAATTTTATCACTCCGATGAGCGGACGTAAGCGAGACCTCTTTTTTCGGATTCTCTCTTCCAACGAATTAACGACCCGTGAACTCGTGAGCAACGCTCCCAGCGTCTGTTTTATTTTTTTCAGTCACAAACACGATCACTTCAAAAGATTATCAGGCACCGCATTTTTTATACTTTGCACCACAACACCAACTTTGAATTAGCTTTCAGACATCCTCTGTTAAAGCCCGTTTTAATTTAAACGTTTATTAAAGTATGTAAATAAATAAAGTTTATCACTTTTTCAAATGTGTCAATTCAAAGTCAAGATAATAAATAAACGTCGTCGTAACTACAAGTTTTCAATAGTTTCGAAGTGATAACACTAGAGCAATTCCTGTGAGAGAGGCAATTTGAGGTTGTACGAGTGTTGTCGCGCGTTGAATGTCAAACGTTGCGAGGGAAGGTTCGCGTGCCGCGGAGTCACCGCGGTGTCGGCAGTCACTTGGCTGGCGGCCGGCTGCGGACTGCGCGGGTGGCGCTCGCTCGCTCGGCTCGCACCGCGCGCTCGGCGCACGCGCCCCGCGGGGATCGATACCCCCAGCCCAGTCCACCACTGCGCCCGCCGGGGCCGCCCGCACCCATACCACCACACCACGCACGTCTCCTCGTCATCACGCACGCACACTACGCGCCGCTTCTCTCGCTTGCCTTGATTTTTTGAGTCTCCTCCACAGTTACCTCTTAGCCAACTGCAAAATAAACAACAGTCTATGAAAAAGTTTTCAAACCAGTTAAACATTGTTTTTTTTTTTTTGCTTAAATTGTCTATTTTATTAAGTTATTGCCAACTAGTCCAGATGTTTACGCAAAACCTTATAAAGGATTCGTGATTACTAAAAATGAGCGTTACATTAAGTTCTTCTCAAATAATTCAAAAATTATAAAAAGAAAATATTCCGTCTCCTTTATGACGACTTACGACTTATCCGGCAAACAACATGAAACAATCTTTAATATTACACAGAATATTAACATTTGTGTTCGAAAGCGTTCAGCTACTACGTCCGTGCTACTTACACCACCAGACGGTTCGACTTGTCGACTGCACGATATTATATCCTCTACTTTATCTACGCCATAAACATATTGGTTTACTATGTACCAAATATAACATTGAGCACCACCATGTATGCTCTGTACATTTGCCACGCAGGTTGCTGCTATATTTTATTTATTTTTAAGCTTAGATGGGATGACAAGAACCGTACTTACTTGCACAAAATAAGGAGAAACCTGAAAGAATATAAACAACAACAAACGGTAGCGATCATATTTATGTGAACTAAATGTAGTCTCGCGCCCAACCTCAGTTAATTCCATTACCACCTTTCTGTTAGTTACCATCTTCTTTTATGTTCTCCTCGTACGTACCTCGTTATCTCGTGCGTTTTGCGCCAGCAGGAAGTGACTACATAAAACAAATGCGAGCTTACATTTTCATCTTTGAGTTGGTAATTGGTTTAATTTATTTACGCTCTTCTCCCTTCTCTTCCCTCTTCTCAATCAAAGCTTACGTAATACCATTAAAATACAATGGAGAGCTTAACAACAAGCGTTAGTCTTGATTCAATAATGAAAAATAGCTACACAGACTACTATTCCATTGGCTCTAGCATTAAGTGTCACCATCAATTTTGAGTGGCACAAAAAGCTCGGCCCCGCGTCACGCTTTTAATACGATAACTTATCACGTTACAGTTATATCTGTTATTTATTCATACCCTATGACTTTGGTGTCTGTGATACAATGATTTTTTCATTAGTACAGACTACAACGATACACTTTTTTCTCTCTCTCTTCTTATCTAATCTAATCTTTATTTTTTACTTGAAAATTTGTTATTGTGAACCATACTACGTTTTTTCTGAAATAAAAAATGTATTTATTTATTTTGGACAATCTGCATTACGTCAGTATTGGTAAAGTAAATGTAACAGAGTAATAGTTATTCATGTATTAGTGCGTTCGGCGAGTCATAGGGGTGGTGTACACGTAGGAAAGCAATCCGAATTTATTGCGCGCTCAATCAGCTCCCGATAACCGCTCCCTCCACCGATACACCGTTACACTAAATCGGATAGCAAGAAATCAGTCTCGTGAAGCTTCGCGTAGACTACTTACGGAATCATTAATTAATACGTGAAGCGGAAACTTTGTACCCTTTTTTACGAAAATCACGCGGACGGAGGAGTATGAAATTTCGCTCAGATAATTTTTTTATGGAGGAAGAGTGCAGAAAGCTAATATTTTATATAATTAGAAATAAATTAAATTATTTAAAAAAACATTATACACCCTACCATGCGTTTGACACACTCACTCAATATTAGCAGGGCCTTTTGACTTGAAGATAGATAATTGATAGAAGTGACAGCTTGAGCATGCATGCTCAAGCTGTCACTTAGTAAGTACTTTATAATAGCATAGAATTAGTGTAATAATGGAATTAGTAACAATAATAATACAAATTGTAATTCCAATTGTAATTTCTACATTTATATCTGTAATTTTTATGGTGTAGGTACATAATAAAGAGTATTATATTATATCCTATTAGTAAGTACTATATAAATTGTAAGTAGAGGGGGTCGAATTTCGACCTGTGGGCGACCACTAGTTAAATTAAATATGAAAAGAAATTGGTGTAAGAACATAAACCAGTCAGCAAGGTAAGCAGAGCTCAGTAGTCAGGTTGCTCCGCACGAAGTATATAGGTTCTAAGTGTTTTCAATCGTGGAGGCTTTTAAAATTTCACTTTGCTATCGTATAAGTCGATCCCCACAATGCACCAGTGACGCTGCCGGCCGTCACTAACCTCGGCTATTTAAGCCGTTATGGGTTAGTTTGATGGGTATCCCCAATATCTGTCAGTCGAGCGGACGTCGTAGGTCAGTAACAGACAACAATGCACCGCTATCGGATGACGTTGATGGTTTAGGGAAGCTTAACGTCTACTGCTATAGACTCACAAAACTAATGAATAGAAGTGCCGATAGTAAAACATTGATTCTAACTATTTCAAGACTTTGTGTTTTGCTGAAACTTTTTATGAAAGTATTCTGAAGTATGTAAAATTATTCAGATACATACAACAACATTATATACCTACTACAGATGTTCAACACATTTTAATTGTGTCAGAGAGTTGGCACTTATTCTGAGTGACTACTAGCACTCAATAACTGTTTCAAACGACATATAAAAGAGATGAGATGGCTCCACAAAAAGTTCAAGAGGTCATAAGAAGCGAAGTATCAATACGTTATCATAACACATCTCAATCGTGGGTAATGTTCCTAATCAAGAAGTTTTGATCAAATAAATATCCCAGCCAGCTGTCCCGTAAAAATCACAAAATATTCATCGTGGCTGTGAGGAGGCATGCGGGAGGCGCGGCCCTTGGCATTACTCCGACAAAAACCTCCACTAAACCAGAAAAAACTTCCATTCAACTGCCTGAGGAGTACATAAAACGTGATGAAAGGACACTCTGGAGCCGTAGCAATATGAACACTGTTTTTCTTCCGTTCGATAATCTTTTATACAGTATCTCAGACCGGACAGACATTCCGCCTCTTGATATGAATTGAGAAACACTAACTTGTAACTTTATGCTAACAGTTTATTTTACAATTCAAGGAAATAATTAATTTAAGCTTTGCTTCGAGTACTTTTTAATTATTTTTTTTAGTTTCGAAGACCAGAGACAGGTTGAGCAATTTGTTCTGAATTAATTTTTTTATTGATTATTATATTTTCGATGTTTATTTCATTAACAATTTACTAAGGTTATTTTTTATTGGGTTACAATTTTTTCCAAGATGTTTGCGATGATAAAGCAATCTGTTGACTAATATGTACAGTTAGAGCAACTGACAAACATACACTCTAATTAGACTGAATTTATATCTGCTGAAAAATCCACGAACGATCGCTTAGAATGAACACCCTTCACACACATGACGTAACGTCCTTTTAATATGTTTCGTTACGTGTCAACATGTAAACAAGATAAACAGTTCCAAACTCATATAACTCGCCTAAAATGCTGTCATAATGTTTAAATAAAATACTAAATTAGAGAGATATCATGGAGCTCATTTTTCATACGACTAAACAGAACACCTGTTACCTACTTGCTCACAAACAAGGCACAATTTTATTGTCATTTCATTTAGACACGCCGTACGTCAACTGTTGACTCATTAAACAGCTATTTTAAATCTTTAACCTCTAACACAGGGGGATGTGGTTGCGTCAATTCATAGAGGAATATTTATGTACTTGCGAATAATTTATATGCGTTTCTCATTAAACCAGTAAGAGCGACTGTGATACAAGTTACGCATTTTTATGTTTTTTGCAGCGATGCTACTTTGTTTCAATTTTACGATGTCGAATAAACGAACGAATAAAAATTCTATTTATTAAAGTAACATGCCATTTTCTATATTAGCAATCTTCTAAGCAGTAAAATGTATGTATGAATTATACATACATATTTTTGAATGAAAAATTACTTATTCCAGTATGAGACTATAAAAGGTATGTTATATAAGGTTGGATCATTACTTTAAAAATAAACTGATGGCGTCCCACTATACAATCTGTAAACAAAAATATCAAACTAAAGGTGCTTAAAATAGAATACATATACAAAGGTCAAACATTATCCCAAACACCGGTGTGGACGTGACCAGGGTCACTAGGTACACTGACGTGCTCTTTTTGCGCACTCCGAAGACACATGTAACATCTGGCTAACCTTACAAGGTGAGATGCTAAACATCATCTTTATATTTTCCAAAGCGACCCAAAAAATGGAAATCATAAAATGATAGCACTTCTTTCACGTTTTCGAGTCTCGATATGTATAACGCAAATGCGTGTAATATCATACATAATGTATTTTGTTTTGGAGAGTAAAATATATACCTCTGGCGAGTTGAAACACTCCAGAGATCAATTTTTTTACTTTTATTTGTTTTTAATGGTTTAACTTCTAATGGTCGATACCACATGCTTTTTTATGAGAATTCTCGTCATAAGCAAAGATGATCGAACTTTGTACTTGCTCTAGATAGATATTAGTGTTGCTCCACAACCCATTAAAAGGAAAGTGCACCCTGTCAAATGGCAAAAACCGCTGTAAAGAGAAGTGAAAGGACAATGATAACACAATTTCACGCACGAGTAATAACGATGGAGCTCGTCGGTCATCACTCATCAGCCATACAGGATGATGTATGTGAGAATGTCGTGTCACATAAAACATTTATTATTATTTATTATTAGCCTTAATAGCCAAACATAGAGTGTAGTCTTCAGTCTCGTATTTGGCGTTTAGTTACGTTTTGTATGTCAGTTTGCCTGTCGGCAAAGGCCTCCTCTAACCTTCTCCATTCCTGCCTCTCTCTGGCCACTCTGCCCCATGTCATTCCAGCGACCTGTCTGATGTCATCGTCCCACCTTTTCTGTGGTCTACCTATCTTTCTTTGGCCGTTTCTTGGGTACCACTAAGTAACTATTTTGCTCCATTTGTCCTTCGCTCTAATCATGTGTCCAGACCATTTCCACTTTAGTCTTCTGATTTTTATGGTTATGTCCTGAACCTTGGTCTTGTGTCTGATGGTTTTGTACATTACCTACATCTTATTTTAACAATGTTTCCAATTGTTACGTTCACATTGACAATTACTACCCCAAATTCTTTTCGCATAAAAAATGTTTATCGAATTTAATCAATGAGACCCTGGAATAACTAAAAACTCATTATGTGGCAGGTGTTTCGGTCGACGGCCAATAAAACAACTTTTATTGGATTTTCTTTTACTGTTTACGTATTCCATTCTTTCGCCCTTAAACATTTTTGCTTCAGTATTCAGTGACATACAGTGTCTTTAGAGATTTCCCTGAATAGGATTTAAACCCAATAGATAATAATATATCTTCCATTTAGCTGGCAGGGGGCTATGTTTTGTTAGAGTCAAGTGGGGGACACTTGACTCTAACAAAACATAGCAGTTTAAATCTTAATATTACGCAAAGATCCCTTAAGTGAAAAATGGTTTTTACAAACCTACAATATTTTTGAACGGCCTATCCAACGATACTCCACACCATGGAATAGACGAGAAAAAATAATATCATCCCCATTTTACGTGCAAGGGAGGTACCCTAAAAAAAAATGTTTTCATGGTTTTAGTTGACGACTTTCTCAGCGTGGATAATATGTATACCCATGCCAAATTACAGGTTTCTAGTACTAAGCGTCTCTGAGCTAAGCCGGGGACAGACGGACGGACGGACAGACAGACGGACATGGCGAAACTATAAGGGTTCCTTGTTGACTACGGAACCCTAAAAGACATAAAGACGAACATAATTATAACCTCCTCCTTTTTGGAAGTCGTTTAAAAAGAACGGCGCCGTCGTAAAAAGCAACATCCGAAAAGCCTTAACGAAAAAAAAAACAAAATTGCGCCTTATTTCACACCTGTAGCTTTATACAACGGGAAGATCAACTAGATGAGAGAGTAATTAACTTACCCGCCTATTTTTAAAATGACGTGACTTTCGTCAGTAAACTCATAAAAGAAAATAACCGTGAAAACCGTAACGACAGAAATTGCCTTCCATTTTCATCTACGTTTACGGGTGGGAAAATCGTCTCAAATTTGATTTATGAGTTGGACAAGCAAATGTTGAATGTTATAAGACCGCTGTTTATAATGCAAGGAGTAAATGAAAGTTATGATTTTCAGGTAGATGGGATTCAAACGTTTCACAGATCATTTGAGAAACTTTAGCTATCGTTAAATAAAGGAAAAAGCTTCAGCACCTCGCCAGGATACCCGTATATTCGCCATGCGCATTTTATATCAATCTATGGAACTAATCTAAGTAATGGATTCCACGTGGTGTGTTTTCCAGCAGTAAAAACAATTACATTGGTATGCAGACGCAATAAAATTGTGTATATTGTTTCGTAAGGTGCCGCACAATTTCGAAACACATAAAAATATTTTTGTTTCGAATGTAATGTGGTCAGGTCTTGGAAATAAATGGCTAAACTTTAATAGAGACATTTGTGGAGCAGATTCAATAGGTTTACGGCTTAGTGGATGACAAAAGCCACATTAGGCAGCTCCAGATCAATAAACAGCATTGGATATTAACTAGCGGCGCGCGAGCGATGCACGTTTGCTACCGTCGCACATCACTGACTCTATTTCAGTGTCCACGAACATCATTCATTTTTCAGTCCATTTGACGTGTATTTCTTTTCATACGATTCTGTTTCGAAGAACGCTTTGTGAGTATGTTTGTTCGTTGGTTACTTTCGAAAAATTGGATACTTCACACATGTGCACAACAAGATATAAGGTCGTTATCTTAACGTTTAACTATAAAAGGGAATATTAATTTAAAATGTCGTAAAAAGTGCCACGGTCATCGGTATCCCGAAGCCCGGCAAACCTAAGACCGAACCTTCCAGTTACCGACCCATCAGTCTGCTCAACGTCTTCGGCAAAGTCTATGAGAGGCTTATTTATAAGCGTCTCAGAGACTATGCCGAGACGAAGGGCCTCATCCCAAACGAACAGTTCGGGTTCAGATCCCAACATTCGTGCGTACAACAGGTCCACCGTATCGTCGAGCATGTAAGCGCTGGCTTCCAGCGCGGGCTCATGACGGGTGCTGTGTTCTTCGACATTGCGAAAGCGTTCGACAAAGTCTGGCACAACGGCTTAATATATAAGCTCTACAAACTCGGTGTGCCCGATCGTCTCGTGCTCATCTTACGAGACTTTTTGTCGGACCGCACCTTCCGCTATCGCATCGAGGGTGCGCTATCCTCCCCCCATCCGCTCCGCGCAGGCGTCCCTCAGGGCGCTGTGCTGGCACCGCTGATATTCACTATATTCACTAGTGATATCCCCAAATGTAGAAAGGCGCAGTTAGCTCTGTTCGCAGACGACACGGCCATCTACTACTCCGGCCTCAGGCAAGACAATATCGCCCGCATCCTTCAGGCCGAAGTCAACAGACTCGCGGCCTGGTTCAGGAAGTGGAGGATTGAAGTCAACCCTGATAAGAGCCAGGGGGTCCTATTCTGTAGGCCCCGGCGATCACCCGCCCTGCCCCAACCGATCACCATGTTCGGCAAGCCTATCCCTTGGGAGAAGCGAGCCAAATATCTCGGTGTGGTCTTAGACCATCACATGACGTTCGGCGAGCACATAAAACAGGTGCGCTCGCGCGCCAGTTTTGCTCTCGGCCGACTACACTCCGTACTCAACCCGCGCAGCAAGTTGTCCCTTAAGTGCAAATTGCGTATTTACACCGCGTGCATTCGACCGATCATGACTTACGCCTGCGTAGTCTTCGCTCACGCAAAGTCATATCACATCCATAAGATGCAGACGCTTCAAAACCGATTTCTCCGTAGAATTACGAAAGCTCCTTGGTTCGTTCGGAACGAACAACTTCACGTAGACCTTAAGATGCCTACCATCAAACAGTTTATGAAGCGCCTTGCAAAGCGCTTTTTCGAATCCGCGGAACGTCATCGCAACCCCTTGGTTGTGCAGGCCGCTAGTTACAGGCCTTCTGCCATTAGTCAGACTCGCCGACCGAGGCACACTCTCTTAGATCCGGATGACCCCATCACTCTCCTTCAGGAAAGCAATAGGGCCACGAGTACAGTGCACAAATTACACAAACCGACCTTCCGTCCTCGCCGCCGAGGTACCACGCGAACTTCCCGAGTAAATGGTAATAAAAGTCCTCCCCCCCGTCCCTTGAATGTCGATGCGCCAGCCGCCCGGTTAGAGGCTGAGAGCGCCGTAGCAATAAATATAATATCCCCTGATAATAATCATGATCAAAATGTTGATCCAGCCCGTCCCCAAATTGTTAGTAATTTTGTGATCCCCCAACGACGCCCTGAGCCGAGGTCCGTACCCCACAGGGGGTGCCCTTAGTGCGCTGTCGTTTAGTTTTTAATATATATAATTTGCGCCCTGGCTGGAGGCTTTAAGATTAAAAACCTTAGGGCAGCCACAGGAATATCCGGTTAAGTAGCAACGACCTCTCTAGGTCTGCTACGAGATGCCATACCTAAAAAAAAAAAAAAAAAAAAAAAAAAAAAGAGTTTACGGGTATAATATTTGCGTAGTCGCTGTAAGCATACTGTAACGCAGCGAGAGCTCGGGCGATATTTGCCGCGTGCTCGAATCGCGCGCTGTTTGCCAGACAAACACTCCTGGAGCGAACCCTCCCTCTCCGCCGCGCCCCGCTCGCTAACCATCAGGCTATCACCTGTCGCGCTACTTTGCGACAAAGAATTTCACTCACTTCTATTTTGCGTAGGTATAGGTATACGTTTGTTAAATCCCCTTGCATAATACTAGGGTGAAGGGTGGTTGGCCTTTTATTCTTACATAGGTAATATGGCACTTTTCACAGTCTGATTTTGAACATAAAACAAAGGAAATGTTTCATTTTCGGCCATAAAGTGTGCGGTAACGAAAAAAGAGGAAAAAATTCTATGAATTGTGGAAAATATTTTTTCCTGAATATTCCTCTGAATACTGCGGCACAAAAAAATAATAGTTTTTCAAATTATTGCCGTATTCTATTGATCATGGCGTCGTCTTACTTGCATACTGCTTTCGTCCAGTAATCATGTTACATTACAACTTAATATAATATCACGAATATGTTATTTATTTAAATATGAAAGGCTTGTATTTCTGTGCTATTAAGATAAGATAATAAGATGCTATCTGAGACAACTTTTTTGTGTAGAAAGTGATTGATAAAAAAAATATTCTGTTTTTGTAGATTGTAGATTTCTAGGTATTTCTTGACGAAAAATGGCTGGCTATCGATGGTCGTAACAACATAGCAAATATCAAACATTTTCAGTTTTTATTTAGTGCCTAAAAAATATTAGTTATTATGAAAAAAACATTCTTTATTGTATTCAGGGGTTAGTTTGCCAGGTTTTCTAAAGCGTACATGTTATGGCCGGAGTCCTATACAAAAATGAAACGTCTCCTTTGTTCCACTTCAAAGTTTGTAAGATTAATATAAACGAAATACAGGGTCAAAAATTAAATTAGCTAGTGAAACTGAGCAGACGTAATGGGTATCGCGTAGCGTAGTTTCGCTAGTTGATTTAATTTGACCCTGTATATGTGCTACAATATCCATCAGGTTAAGCTACGCCTGCTTGGGATGGTCTGTGGATGGGTGACCATCTTTACATACCGAGACTCCTCTGTGCCTCGGAAAGCACATTAAGCCATTGGTCCCGGCTGTCAGCCATGGATCTTTGCCAGTCGTTACGGGGCGTCAGAAACCCGAACGTCTGACAACCAGTCTTAGCAAGGGGTATGGTATTACTGGGTTGTGGAGGTCAGATAGGCAGTTGCTACATATAAAATACTGTTGTTCAGCTACATCCGGTTAGACTGGAAGCCGACCCCAACATAGTTGGGAAAAGGCGGGCAGATTGATAGATATGTGCTACAAATACATAAAATTACCGGTGAGGCGACTAAGGGACTACTATAGAATGGGCAGCAGCGTTCTCTATGCATTTTAACACCATACTGCGATCGCCAACCCGAGGTGCCAAGCGTGGCGATTATGGCAAACCCCCCCTTTGAGGGAGGCTGATGTCCAGCAGTGGACGTCTTTCGGCTGATATGATGATGATGACCGGTGAGGGTTTAATAACAGTCGTATTTACATCGTGCGTAATCCAAACTGTAAAATAATAAATAATACTTGAAAATAAAGATATACGGAAGTGACGACTCGTTCTATTTTGTGATTCCCTTATGACAGTTATGACAATTACCTTATCCCAATTTACATGAATAAACTACCTATCCTTCAAATAAAACGTACTAATTAGACAAACAGAGAACAACCAGTGTCGCGCAATAGATGTTAATTTGTAACGTCGCTGAAACCCTCTGTTATCATTAATCAGTTTATCATCTACTAGTGGTGGCCCAATGGTAACAGCCCCGACTTACGAGTTGTTGTGGGTCGTGGGTTTGAACCCAGGCAGGCGCTTTATTTTGTGTTAAATTTAATTTAACTTAAACTTTAATTTCATCACCACTGCTCTCAAAACGGTGAAGGAAAACATCGTGAGGAAACACGCATATCCCAGTACCAAAAATTCAAAGACATGTGACATCCACCAACCCGCACTGGGCTCGCGTGGTAGATTTACAGCCCACTCTCTCTCGAAGAGCCTGTGTCCCAGCAGTGAGAACATTATAAGCTGATTATATATATATTCCTGAATTACATTTTAGGTCTTTCGGAAAGAATACCTGAAAATTGTTAACGAAAACGTGATGAAAAAGCGATTTCAACGCTATTTGAGTTTGTTTCAAGTCTTATATATTCAATAAAGTCTAGCTTTAAATTTATTTTCTTTAACAACACAGCGTGAAACTTGTGACCGCATACGAAATGAAATAACAAAATAATAACGTTTTTGGCACAAACTCGGTATGTTGTCCTGCTCGCGTAATACCGACTTTCAGAATAAGTTGAACATGTTCATCGCCATTTTCATGATGATTTTAAAATTAAAGTAAATAGCAACTAGGCTTGCTTTTGTGTGTTTTTGGCACAAAATAATCGAGCAACCCATATCATACCGTGGGCGTTATTGTACTACACTACTTTACCATGAACGTTTGCTTGATACCATACTTCTGAGTACAACATGGTTGAAATATTAAACATCATGTAGTTAATGATATGCGTTACGACCTTTATTCGCTGATTATGGAAATAAAGCTAGAATTAGTGATAAAATAGTTTAATTACTGCTATATGTATAAGTGCCACGTGTCTTAAAACATTGCTAGATACAATAATTCAGTCGGAAGAAGAAAATAAGGCCTTATTACTACTATAAACTAAAATCTAAGTCCGCGTTATTGCATGAGAAAAATCGGTAAATAAATATGTTGGTACCTACTTGATCTGAGTTCGCCACATCATAGCTCATTAACGTTTGTTATTAAAAACGTGTTTGTCATTCCTCTCTCCGATAGACAATGTGATGCCTTTGGAAATAATCAGCTTCATCTCAAGTGGAATGTATACGTGCCGGGGTAATGTTTGTAAGCAATCTGCGAAAAATGTAAACGAATCAACACAGACGTAGGAATGCGACGCGCGCCGCCGCCTCGTCACTCACGTTATTCTACAAATACAACACTTTAACACAACAACTGTTTCGATTTATTACGCGCCGACCAAACAGGCACACTTGACATCATCAACATTCGAGCTAAGCGTCAAACGATGGCGGTATTCATTTTTCATTTTCCCATCTACCACTTTTTGTTAGATTAAAATTTATGTTTCATCATACCGTTAAACTTTTTTGTTACGTTAATTTGTTACTGTCATACGGGTTTTTTTGCTATCGATGTGTTGCTAACCGCGATAACCGCTGATTCCGAAATAAAACGCCAATAACTATTGTATCTGTAGTGTATCTATTTAATAGATAATATCTATTTTCTATCTAATCTGCCTGCGATATATACATCGCCAGGCAGATTGTATGATTCGTCATTATACATACGGCGCCGTTCGTTTAAAAACGCTCGCAGTTCTGAAATATGCTGTTGCTGATTGTTATTGTAGGGTGACCATCATAAAACACAGGTTGAACAAATCAGACTTTATTCCAGCAATCAGGTACATATTATGTCGCCGTAAAACTGTTAGAACCGTTAGTAGATTATAATTAACTGTAGAAAAATGATGAACTGGGTGAAATGGGTTAGGTTAGGTTAGAGCTGTGACCACCCGCGCGCGAGCCGAGCGAGAGAAGTGCCGCGCTAGCGGCCGGCGAGCGCTACTTCCAAGTCGCTTGCAACTAGGCAGGCTATTTAGTATTAGTGCAAGGTGCGTTTACATTCGTATTGAATGGGTCAGTGCGCTTCAATTTGTAAAAGTTTATTAAGCATGGATCTCGAATATCATCAACTGATCGTTTTGTACTCTATCGTGATCTTCAAACTACCAGCAGTATATATCTCTGTGACCATGTATTGTGTAGTAAACAAAGTACGGATAACTCCATGCAGTGAAGTGATAACTAGGTAGTACGTGAATACATAATTAATCCCTGAAACTTTCCGCCTCTGATAAACAGTAAAACAACTTAAAATGTAGGTTGCTACCGCACATCTAACTCACCTACTACTAAACTACTACTAACTCCCTACATTTATGTAAAACTGAACACAAAAGTTTCAAGCAAATATTTCCGTTCACCCTTTTTTATATAGAATAACTGTTTTAAAAAGTGTTTCAAAGATTTATTTATTTATTTAAAGATTACCAACGAGATTACGGGATACATTACAATTATCTATTACACTAATAAAAACTTGTCTATATACATTATCCTGTAATGCACATTCAATTACAGGTTACCACAGCTCAGACATTATTGAGTACACATACTCTGAATACATAATTAAAATTAAGAATACATAAAAAAAACAATATACATGCTATTATAAAATATTTACTTGTTAATAACATTAAATTTAAATTTAAAATAAACTTGAGTGTTGTGTTTAAAAATAATCGTAGTCGGGAGACTTCTAACTACACACACGTTGTAAAGAATACTGTCTCGCGCCGCGGTACCTACAATAATTATAATATTCCCGCTCTCGATTGCGCGATAGCAAAGCTCTTGAGCCGACACAGCACAATGAGTACGCAATTGCCAGTATTTTACCGCGACACATTTATTTTACTTTCTGGATCTCAATTCGTTAGGTAGGAGACAATGAAAGGAATAATTTCCCCATGAATATTAATGAACTAAGGTCCACACTCGTCTCGCCGTTTTTACGTTTTTACTGCGTATTAATATAATAGCTTCTCGGTACCTGTCAATAACGATAAATCCATCGTATTGATTTTACCTTTTGTTAGATACTTTTACCAAGCACTTATCGTAACAAACATTTTGTATTTTTTATGTACAGATGAAATGTCTTACAGCGTTTTTCCACCCCCACCGTCAACGAAAAATTACATTATTCAAACCGAACGGGTCGTCCCGTCGACAGACGTGCGGTGGACACGCGGCCATAGTATTCTATTGTTGTTGTAACAGTTCAACACAATGTAGATCTGAACTGAAACAAACAAAAAATAAATAAATATTATAATTGTTAAAACATAAAATATACGCATACGACACCCACACAGACGGAATAGTTCATAAAATTTATGTTATTGTGACAGAGAAGGTCTTCAGCGCCACAAACAGATCTGGAAATGTAGTATATCGTTATTTCGGCGCCGTGAACTCTTTCTCGTTGACGTGCCGTTGACGTGGCGGTGGACAAACGTTCTTACTCTCTACATTAGCGTATCGAGAATAAAATACTCCATTATTAAAGCTAATGCTTTCTTCAAAGTAGGAAATTAAACAATGTTTACTATTCAAATATAAAATAAAAGCAGGTAGCAAGAGTAAGTAATGACCGCGGCACCAGCGATTGTGCTGGCCGCGTAGCCGCTGCCCGTAGCGGTGGCCGCGGCTCGTAGCTCGCTAAATGTTTGCTACGTCAACACTGACTGTAGCAGGTGCTACGCCAGCTACGCGACGCTCCGGACCAAGCGAAACATTATTAGACGAATAAACAAGCGCGGTGTTTTCAGCGTTTTCAACATAATTATGTGAAGATACAAACAAAGATAATTATTATGTGTTGCTAGGTTGCTATACAATATTTAATATTCCAATCTTTGTATTTTATGCGAGAATTAACCTTAAATAGATTTTTTTTCATATCCTAAAAAATAATGGTTGCCTTGTTAAATATGAGGCCTCATGTTTATATATAATATATGAAATCTGAGAGTGTACGATTCAGCGGCACATTTGATGGAATAATAAAGTAAGTTTTATAGTGTTTGTTCGCCTCTATAAATCTCCCGGATTGGCTGACAGTGCCGACACAGATGCGTGCACGATAGCGGACAAGACTGTTTGTTGACAGCATTACACCGATACCATCGCCATAAACCTTTGATTTATCTTGTCATGGTCGAGCAAATAATAAATGTGATTTCTTTCAAATTAAGTTAAAGATTTGACCCTCTTTGACCGACAACCTATTGAATGGAGTGATGTAGAAAATAGATATGATATTATTAATTTTTGTGTATAATTAAATACATGAACTATGGTCAGTAGCGTAATTGTGGTACATAGAAATAAGCTTATGTATCATTAATTTATTAATTTCTCTCATACAAGGAATTTTTATTTGCTATATGTTATAACTATAAATAATAACATTAATACGTTACTTAAGCTTAATGATAATAGTATTATTTCATTAACCACCCATTTGATGCCAAGAACCCAGCGTATGGGTCGACGAATTACATTTCGACCCATACGCTGAGTTCTTGGCATCGAATGGGAATACAATTTACCTTTCTGTTTTTTATATTTTTAAGTACCTATATACAACATTAGTTTTTGTTTATACTAAACCCGAAAAGGGGTCATTGTACTTGACGGAAGCCATATTATTTAACAGCTGCGAGAGGCGGCGAATAGATGGCGCTAGTGGAACGTGCACCATAGACAAATCATTCATTCTATCGGATGTTTGACTTAAAGACTTGAAGTCAATTGAGTGAAATATTGTAACGTTACCCCCCACTAGTGGATCGCCTTTATAAAGAGGTGCGCTATTGAGTCGGTACGCATTTTGAACGGATGCGTCTTGGTGCACGGACCACTGTCTCTCGACAGTCAGTACTGCCCGGTTATTGGATATGGAACGCTGTCTCCGACAAATTAGTACTATCCTTATTGCGGTGGGTGCATGGACCACTGTCCCTGACAGTCAGTACTGCCCTATGTGACCGCCACTACCATTATTAGTTATTTAATTAATTATATTTAATTTCTATATTCTCTCGATTTAAAATAACTGATTGTTCGATTGAAATATATTTCTGTATTGTCATATTTGAGTATTACTTCTGATGTCTGAACCTATCCCGACATACTCATCATTTTGAACAATATTTTCTATAGGACCAACCTTGAAATCGCGAAATAAAAATCATCTGTTCCATACATTTTGTCGATTTAAGTGAACACAAATGTAGGGAACAGCTGTTTTTTTATTGGTGATTTCAAGTTTGGTCCCATAGAAAAAATTGTTCAAAATGATGAGTACAATGACCCTTTTTCGGGTTTAGTATAAACAAAAACTAATGTTGTATATGTTTTAGGGTTCTGTACCTCAAAAAGAAAAAACGGAACCCTTATAGGATCACTACGTTGTCCGTGAGTCTGTCTGTCTGTCTGTCTGTCTGTCTGTCTGTCTGTCTGTCCGTCCGTCCGTCCGTCTATCTGTCTGTCCATCTGTCAAGACCCTTTTTCTCAGGAAAGCGTGGAGGTATCTAGTTGAAATTAATATCATCTACGTAGTAAGTAAAGGGAGAAGTCCGAAAATCGTTACTTTGTAGTATTAACATTTAAAAAAAATGCGTTTACAAACTTACATTTGCAGTTGGATAATTTACCGTGACGTATATCGATGTATGAGAGAATATATTTTTCAACAACAATGTTATATTTAATTTTGGAATAAATCCATCCCAACTACGGAACCCTTCATTGTGCGTGATTCGACACGCACTTGCCTGGTTTTATTTTACAATTGTTAACTGGACTTAAAAGAGAACGCATAGCGTCAATCTAACCAACACTATTACATACACTAACGAGATGACGCATCGCTAGATGTGAACAATCTCAAACTGCTAGTTAAGAAACAACCCATCTAATTATAGCCTAAAGGCTGATTGCAGATAGACGAATATAAATTAAAAAAAAAAAAATGTTTACTGGCTCGTTCTAAGTTCTGACTGACATCCTTCCAACCGTTCGCTTGGAAATATGCTTTAAAACTATGCTTACATGGACTTAATTTTTTTTTTTTAATTTTGTCCGACACTTGGAATTACTCCTGTATTGTGGGTGCGTTTACAAACATTTAAACTCACATACACAAACAGCCAGACCCGGAACAACTACTTGCAGGTCATACAAATATTTGTTCCGTGCGGGAATCGAACCCGCGACACGCAGCGCAGCAGTCAATCGCTTAACCACTGCGCCAACCGTGCAGTTAAAGGTTCATTGGGGTTTGCGTACATCAAATCTTGCCATGACGACGTAAATAACGCCCTACTGCAGGTCCAAATTTGGTTCACTGCTAATAATTTACTATTAATCGGGAAAATAACTAAGTGCTTATGATTTTCTTTACCAGATGTCAAAAGTAGTAATTGTGTGATAGTATTGAACCAAGAGAAATTAGAATTCGTCGATAAAACAGTTTTTCCGGGGATCACGCTCGAAGGCTTCAATGGGGTCCCATAACCTCCCACGCAGGACGGCGAAGTTCAACAGCTTATGCTGTTAGAAAAATCCGTCAATTTATTGATGTAGATACCGCAAGGCTAGTCTATTTTAGTTACTTTCATAGTATTATGTCGTACGGTTTTTTACTCTGAGGACGTGCTGCAGACACCGAATCTATTTTTATTCTGCAGAAAAGTGGCATCACAGCTATATATGGACTCCGCAGGCGCGAATCACTAAGGGAACTAAAAAAAAGAAGGTATTAAGATCTTGACGGTACCTTGTCAATATATCTATGAAAACATCATGTACGTAAGAAAGCATCTACATCTTATTAGTAAAAGAGGTGAAAGACACAATTATATCACTAGAAACGGGGACCAATTAGTTCAACCAGGTTTCAGGCTGGCTAAAGTAGACTCATCTTTCATTGGGTACTGTTTAAAATGTTACAATAAAATACCTCCCCCATACTTCAACTGAATGAAATGAAAATTAAATCTTATATAAAACGCACACTATACTATACAGCCAAGCATATTATAAGTTGGGAGGTTACATCGCTGATAAAAATGCTTGGCTCAACGCTGGTCCTGCTCCAGAAGGGCGCCAAAACTAATTGATTAAGTCGCCGGCGTAGTTTCCAAATATATATTTTGAAAGGACAATGATATAAAGACGAGATATGAGGAATTTAAAATTTCTATAGAACACTTATTTTACTCATAACTATTGTTTAAATCAGTGTCCATTCAAAATATATATTTGGGAACCTAGATATTCTGTATTTCAATCGGAATAAAGACACACTACCTTAAGAATATGTTTGATTTACAAATTATTTTGGTATTACGTTTGTATGAACTACGTATACATCGTCGGCCTCTTAACATTTGAGAAAACTGTTGGAACTGCTGAAGATTTAAAACTATCTTTACATTGTGTATATTCAATCTCTTATGAGTTTATAATTGCATAGCACGTGCACGAGTACTATTTACCTACTATAAACCTACCATTTACTAGGTACGTCTTTCATTGACTTGAATGTGGGCACATTTAAGTCAATAAAAGACGTACCCAGTAAATGTAAAATAAAAATGGCGACTGTGAGTATGTCATGCTCACTCTAATCTGATGGTAGCGCGGGTGTTGGATCATTTAGCTCCCTTCAAAATGGTTGAGCTGAATGGCGCTAATCCATGCGTCATGTTCGTGAACGGCCGCTGTCCGTACGGACTGGTCATTTCTTAGTGGCTTTTTTTATCATTTTAATACGGACGCTTTTGATGTTTTACATTGTTCTGACATGTTTAATTTCAACATGAATGATGTAACCATTATATTGATCTAAAAGAGTATCCGTGGAGTTGACTGAACCCTTGACAATTAAAAAGTGTCTGTACTTGGTTTATTATAGGAAATAAATGCTTTGAGTTTGAGTTTCCTAGTTATTTTCGAACACAATAATCACGACTTGTTCAACTTGAAGATAAATCATGGAAGGTTCATCACAATCTACTTCTTGCATAACCTATTATGTAAATTAAAAATAATAAATCATATAAGTAGGAAGCTTTAGTAATAGAGACAGCAGGTGCTGAGTCGACGCTGGACGAACAAGAGAAGGGATTAAACATCGCCAGTGTTTAACGACCGCAGCAAATGCTTCCAACGTTCTCACATAGTTACAGCCATATCATGGAACACAAAACTCACTCTACGTCATTAAATCCTTATTTTACTCCTAATTATATTCAAACTTCCTGTTAATTTGACGAGGAATGCACCATAATGTACTAACTTTGTAATGTATAGTATTTATTAAAGGTTGCATATAGTAGGTACATACAAGGTTGGGGTAGCAGCATGCTCCGGGAACAGGTCTGACTGTGGAGACAATGCCAGATAGGGTGTCATTATGTAATCATTATCATTTATTTATCCATTCATGTACACACACAATATATATTTATTCATTACAAATACATTAAAATCATTATATACAATATATCACGTAACTAACTATTTACACTAGGTACTAAATTAAATGACTAACTAAATAAACAAAAAAAATATATACACACAATCATATAATATACAATAGATCACACAACTAACTATTTAAACTAACGAGAAAAACAAAAATAATACAAAAAACAAAAAAAGGACACTTGGGCGTCGAAGTGTTCGTCCGCATCGCTGTCATCCGGAAACGTTCCCAGAAGACTAGCAGCATTGCCACGTGAAATAGCAATGTTATTTCTTCGGCCAAAGAACGAGCCAGCCCTGTTCTACATCAGATCTGTCGGCGAGAAATTTCTATAAAAAGGAGACGCGCACTCTGGCCCAATGACCCAAGCGTTTCGACCCCAAAGGGTAAAAACTACCCATATGATTACAGTATTTGCGCCAGCACAGCCAGCCGTGCTTGAAACATGAGATGGCACAAGGGTGTCGACATAGATAACAAAAGACAAAAAAAAAAATGCTTAATAAAGAAAAATACATAAAGATAGAAGAGCACAAAGGTACCGCTTATTTCAACAGAAATTTCTTTCATGCAGCAGACGTGCGACATACATCATTTCAGTTTTTAGAGTAAAAAAACCCACTAATGATTATTCATCGAAAATTGTTCCCATCCAGGCACTAGGCTTCAGGCAAAACAAGGTTTATATTCAGACCCAAGTTTAAACCATTTTCGACAGCTTGAAACAAAAAACTGTTTTTTTTTAATCGAATCAGTTTTTTCTCTTAGGTAAAATAGAATAAATAGCTCCAATTTACGGTAATCGATTGTGTAAAAAAAAAGCCTTATTTAAATGTTTTTTTTTTAAACGGTGTCCCACACTAGGAATTGCTCCTGTATTGTGGGTGCGTTTACAAAAATTTAAACTCACATACACAAATAGCCAGACCCGGAACAACTACTTGTAGGTCACACAAATATTTGTTCCGTGCGGGAATCGAACCCGCGACACGCAGCGCAGCAGTCAATCGCTTAACCACTGCGCCAACCATGCCGTCAGATATATTATAGTAACTTGCTTATACCGTACCGCAAAAAACCAAATTATTTACGAGTTTCGTATTCAAAATCAAAAATCAAATCAAAATCAAAAATATTTTTATTTCACATAAGCCTACATGGGCACTTATGAAACGTCAGAAGCCTAATTGGTCGTTTCCTATGGAGAAGAGCCGGCAAGAAACTCCACGGTAACTCCTTTAAAAAAATAAAATTAAAAAAAATGGCTTTTACAATGTTTTCATATTACAGTGTTAAGGCTTCTACATACCGTGGCGACTTGTCGCGCGACGCGACGCGACACAAAGGCACCGCTCGTCCTGCGACGCGCGGGGCCTTTGTGCCGTGTCGCGTCGCGCGACAAGTCGCGCTGGTACGTAGAAGCCTTTAATAGGTATGAGAGGACAGCGTAGGCCCGTCAAAAGTACCAGGTACTTAACAAAATAGAAAATGGTCTACAGATCTACAGTCTAATAAGCTTACAACGTCCTCACATTGACAAAAAAAACAATATAAAATATGATTAAAATAATAAAAGTTAGAACCTTGTTGAAATTTAAATAGTAGGTATAATAATGTCAAATAAGAAAAACATTATGTCAGTGAAGTTTGTAAAAAAAGAAAATTAAATTAAAAAATAACTTCGTGATTTGGGAGCTTCGTTATTATTAACCTAATATAGAGATCCACGGGTGAATAGATACACAACTTTAAACGGCTTTTTAAGGTTGAATTCATGTAGTTTATTACTAAACAAAAAAAAAATCTAGACTTAGCAAACAACATTTTCACTAACGTGAAATAAGATTTTAAAGTTACAAAAAAAATATTTAGGCTAAAAAACATAACCAACCATTTTAGCTTGCAGTCGGATAAACGACCGATAGTCACCCGTTGTTTATAGGTTGTTATCGGCTACTTTGGATAAATATATCCGTATAAACAGGGTGGAAAAAATCAATGGGCCCTGAAGGAAAACCACTTTAAATACTTAAGATAGATTATTTTACTTTTTTTTATTTTATTTAATTATCATTTATACAAAGAACACAGGATTACATAATAGATAGCAACCAAAAACCACTAAGGTAAACTTATGCTATCACGAGTCTATCTCAATATCAAACTAAACAATTAATAAAATCTTTAAGTCTTTAAATGGTTACAATCATTCCTACATAATACTTAAGTAATATTGCTTAAGTTTACATTTGTTATTTTTATGTGTAATACATTTGTTTATTTCTGTGGGTAGTAGAATAAAATTGCGAGTGTTTATTTTTTTTTTAATTTTTAGCTGGTTCGATTCCCGGTTTAGGTAAGCTTGTCGAGAAATCTGTGAATACAGTTTTGTTTCTTTTTAAAAATAAAGGAATGTTTCCTTTAAGTAAAATAATTTATCTTAAGGATTTAAAGTGGTTTCCCTTCAGGGCCCATTGATTTATTCCAACCTGTATATAGGTAGTGTTAGGTGATTCACATCGTCCAGCTGGAGATCGCGGACATGATCCCTTGATCCCCGGTGCAAGTGTAGGAAGGGAACACCGGGTGGCAGACCCCTCCGACCGCCCCAGGGCGGAGGACATCCATGAGCATTTTCCACCCAGGGAACAATAAAATAAGGTGATTCACATCATATTGCCACAATCTATTAGCACGTATGGTTCTTGGAAATAATTATTGTGGGGCCGGCGGATAGGTGACATACAATTAATCAATCAATTTGATCTCAACCATTGCATAGCTGAGTAAACACACAGCACTATATTAACTAAACAAGTAATATTACCACAAGACCAGCTTGAGTTTAAAAAAAGTCTCATAAATCTCTACTCCCAAAGGCTTCATTTTCATAATTCAGATAAAACTTTATTTATTGCGCTGATTTATTTGTTCATGTACCTGACATTACTCGCAATTTTTTTTATATACGCACAAGTTTACTGATATAATTTACAAACTTTGTGCGAAACCCCAAATCAAATCGTAGTTCATATACATTTAATGAATAAGTACGAGCATCAACGTATGAATTTGATCAATATACGGTTTGCAGGTTTGAGTTTTGTTAATTAGACCTGACATTTTATTTAAGGAATTCGTACTCGTATCGAGCCGCTAATCTTGCATAGCGGTGGAAATTACTGGCAGGTCTTTGCTCGGCGGGCGTCTCTTTTGCTGGAGCTTATTCCAAGCCACTATTCATTCGAGCACGAACACGCCAGGCGGAGGCGTCGTTGCAGACGGCAACTCTACAAAGATCAAAGGAAAGTACTTTTCGATTAAACGCCGCCGCTCCTCATAATTTCTTGAATTCCAAACCGGCACGCTCTGCTACCTTAACAATTTTCAGCATTAACTCTGACAATTGAATTATTTTCAATTAATCACTGACACTCGGACACTCACTGATAGTTTTACAACATTAACATTTAAGTGAACTATTATAACCAGCTTTAATATTAATTAAACCTTCAAACTGTAATCAAAGCTGATAAAGTGGTATTTAATGCTACATCGTTGGAAAACATCCACAGCACTTAATTAACAGTTATTTTAACACTAAAACAAGTAATAGTTAAAACCTTGGCGAGTAACGTCCAATTAATGCAAAACGAGAAGACGACTCCAGTTACGACATAATGTTCCTACGCCGCTAAATTGGATCACGAGAAGCTATGAGTTAAATAAACAAACTGAAATTTCTTCATCATCATCATCAGCCCATAGCAGTCCACTGCTGGACATAAGCCTCTCCAATTGCACGCCATTCAGCTCGATTTTGGGCAACTCTCATCCAGCTGCCACCAGCCACCCTGCGAAGATCGTCGCTCCACCTAGCCTGAGGGCGTCCTACCTTACGTTTGCCGAAATTGAAATTTCTTGTTTTAACATAGAATATCCTATGACACTCGTCAATTCTGTAGCTTCCCATTAGTGAGAGAATTTTCGGAATCGGATCAGCAGTTCCAAAGATTACCCCCTACATACAAACTCACCACTTTTACCCCTTTATAGTATTATAAGAACTTAAAGAGCAATATCCAGTCCAGATAGACCAGTCTAGAAAAAATTTGGAAGAATCGTGGCATCCGTCGGTATACCAAAATACGACTGATCCGTGATATAGCTTTTTCCATTCCCCCCCACCCTCTTATTTCTGAAGTTTGAATAGATAAAAATCTGAAATTATTCTATGTGATAGAAGTTTATGTAAAGATTACAGGAAAAATAAAACGATGTCTCTAAATAGCACAGTTTTTCAAAAATTATCAACATCATATATACGTACGGAACCCGCGGGCCGCGGTGCGCGAGTCCAACTCGCTCTTGACCGGTTTTTTTTATATGGTGCTGAAACTTGGTGCATCAAAAGCCGCGAAAGCAGTAAGATCGATGCTTTCAAGATGTGGTGTTGTTATTATACTTCGTATACCATGGACCGCCATGAAAACGAATCCATGCTGGAGGAACTCAGTAATACCAAGCGACTTTTTACAATATGCCAGGACCCAGGAGCGTGCCCTCAGCTTTTTCGGACATATTATGCGTTCACCTAAGCATGGTCTAGAAAGGCTAGGCTGGGTAGGGACACGCGCTCAATGCAGAGCACCGGTAAATGGTCAGACGCGATCAAGAAGGCTGTTGGAGGTAGCATTTACCGAGCGGTCCACACTGCAGAAGACCGCATACCTTGGGGACGCTTCGTATGTGGTCGTGATCCTCAGCGTTGAGGGAACGACGAAGAAAAAGAGAAGTATAGATGTAAATTGTAATTAACAACAATTATGGATGTAATGAGTCAAGCCCCGACTAACCTATCACACGGGTACCCACGAATAAACGAAAATAAAATTTTCCGTAACATTTTAGCGTCGAAACCATGGATTTAAATCGTCGACACTATTCATGCGAAAAACCATGAACACACATGCCGTATCTCCCTCCACAATATTTTTCCACATGCCTTTATAAAATAATCCTCACAACTCAAACATTTCGGTCGCGTAGTTCAAGCCGTGCATACAAGAAGATTACAATAAATATTTTAAACTGTTGTACATTAAGTAGACCTTTTAGTACCTGTTGCCGTTACAGTCACGAATAGTTCATTGTATTCAATGCACGCTGGCATAATTTACGATGCAGTGGGCCCGCGACCTGAGCTGAAACCATGCCAGCTACGCTATTATTGCCTCCTAAAATAAACATAAGTATTCCCCACCTGGTAATTTATATTCTTTTGCTGGGCGAGTAAACTAATCTAATATTCACATTGTTCACACACACCTCCACAGAAACTTATTTGTATAAATAGCCGTCTAGACGGTAGCCATAACATCGCAGTTTTTATTATCATCTGTCTCATTCTCATTACATCTCGACACGGCGAGAAGTGTAATACCTTCGCTGTCATTTGCTATATCTGTGTGTTTAGCATAATTTCTATTATTGTATTTTATAATACCATAACATTTTATTTAATACCCACCTACGTTTTTGCTTGCATAAAAATTCAAAATTCAAATTGTTTATTTGCATGAAAATACAAGGTTTTCAAGGGAAGATCTTACAGCTTTAAGGTCATTGTATTCTGCCTGCGAGCAAGCGTGCAAATTATTCATGATTTTAAGTCACAATTATCATGCAGATTCTATTAATACCTAGTACATTATTATTATAAAGTCACACAAATGATAATTTTGATTAGATATCTACACTTTTTGGACGCAATCATATTAGTTTTATACTGAAATCTACTTTACAGTATGCAAATCAAAATTCAACGTGCTTGTACCTATCTCAACATTTTAAAACTGTCAGATTTCATATTAATCTAGTTTTAAATGGAACTTAATAAGTACATACCTACACAAATCTGTTCTAGAATCAACGTCATAACTAGAGACGTTAATTTAATGTACATTTCCTTAACATTAACTAACTAAATGTTTGCTATTAACAGCATCCAGCGACATCGCCAGGAAGCCACGTTTACAAGTTACAAATACGCCGATAACCCGATATGTGGCGCCACGAGACAGATTACATACCGCGCAAACTTGCCCTGTTAGGGTGTAACTCCATTATACACACATGTATGTATATCTTCAGTAATACATGGTTATAGCGAGGGAATGATTAAAATGTTATGAAGCTACGGTAACTGAACGAAATAGAAAGCGATCTTCGGATCAATTTCGGATGTGTACTAGATATTGCGTTTTTCTCACCTTAGAGACTTAACTATTTTTAGACGAAAAGACAGTTTGTTAACTAATGTGATGGACTGCCGCATTGGGACTCTATAGTTTAAATCCCAATAGAGTACCTTACAGAACTGTGGGATGGAATCCTGACAGCACGAATACATTAGTTTAAAATTGCGACATACATTCAATACATATTTGAATTCAATTCAACACGTTGATAGACATCTGAATATTTCAACTTTTCGGAAATAATGTTCATGGAAATATTACACTAAATGCAAATTTTTATCAACGTATTTTATATCGTGGCAACACCAATGTCAAGCACATTGTAGAATGTGGGAAAAACAAAAGATGTAGTATCCATGCGAGCATCGATAGAAAGCTGAGTAAGTAATAAATAAACGTGCCATCGGGCTGTCATTCTAAAACAACTGGCTTTTTAATTACTTGTCTCAAGCGGTTTCCACGAACGTGACACTTTGTCGTAGGCATGTACATTTCATTATGTTTCGTAATTGTGTAATTATACGAAGGCACGATGCCACTCGATCTTTTTACAAGCTCGTCCTCGCCGCGGGCTGTATGCCCCGCGTCTCTGCGAACCTACGCATAAAACTGGAGTGCTGAAACTTGAGTGCCGAACTAACTCTACATAAAGTGGAAAGATTGACTTCGGACTGTACCCGGGTTTCAGCAACTATGTTTATACATGGTACGTGTACTTATAGATAGTTTGAACTTCGAACTTTAGAAATAAACACAGTTTAAATTCTATGAACTCTTAAAATAAGCATGTGGTTTCTTCATTTAAGTTAAAATGTTTCATTTACAGTTCACTACTCAGCATTCTTAGTTATTTTATTTATTTATTTTTATCTAATTAAGTGCTAAATGACAGCAAAAAGAGAAAAGATAGGTTCCCTTTTCTCGGATCATTAAATTTCACTATGGGCTTACCTCTTACAAATTCTGGATTGTTCGAATAACCAGAAAATACTTAAATGGGATCTTAATTACGAATCGAATTAGAGATGATAATACAGTGACGGCTCTCATTTTATTCGGGAAATAATATTTATAAGTAGTAGGTACAGATACAAAATGTCCATAAATCACAGTTAGGGAAGCGGTTGTCGTATTGTGACATATTTTTGTCACAACCTTTTATGTCGCACATAATGAATCCAAATAATAATTCCTATAAATTCGGCAATAAAACTGTATCTACAGAGACAACAAAAAACAGGAACAAGGACTTCCTTGTGGCGATGAAATAGCGTGACAAACGGAACGCGCACAACCCAGAATCAATCCATCCCGAAATTTTTCCATTTATTGTCGATGCTCGATGCCGATAGACAGAAATACGAGAAAATTATTTGATCTGTATTTGCTAACGTTTTTGCATATCGATACATACTTCATTAATAATGATAAGTAAATACTGATTGTTTTCTTGTGCGCAAAAAAACTTATTCTTCGGCCTGAAAGGTACAATATTCTACTTATTTGAGCGTACATTACGGTGGAACCGTACGGTACCCACAGTTCGATTGGAAATATTCGGATAATATATTGGGGAAGCAATGGTCGGCGTCGAGAGGCAATGTCGGTCATTACTGGCAAATGAAGTGAGTGCCACGCAAATGATTCGATGCCCGCCTGATTATGCCCGGGGAGCGCTATGCGTGTCACGCGGCCGGCATCCCACCCGTTTTGATGGTTATGAACGTATTTCGTCCATACTTACAAACGCTTGATGTTCTGCGCCTAATGCTTTGATTAAAGCATTAGTAGAAGGATAATTTTTCGCGTCATAAAGGAAAAAAGATATTTGTAACAGGTTTGTTGCTATGCCTCTTTGTTCTCATAATCTTATCTTATATATATATAAAAATATATAAAATTCAAAGTCCTGACTGACTGACTGACTGATATATCAACGGACAGCCTAAACCGCTGGTCCTAGAAACATGAAATTTGGAGGGTGTGTTCTTTGTGAAGAGTAGGTATCCACTAAGAAAGGGTTTTTTGTAATTCTACCCCTAAGAGGGTGAAATAGGGGATGGAAGTTTATATGAAAGTCCGTCAGTTTTGAAGTTAGAATATTAAAATTTTGTGTTCAGGCTGACGATTGAAAATTATTAGATACATTTCTCAGCGTTTTTGATAATTCCACCCCCGAAGGGTTAAAAAGGGGGATGATGTTGTGTATGGAAAGTCCTTAATTTTCGAAGTAAAATCACTAAATTTATTATCTAGGCTTATGGTTGGAAGCTAAAGCAACGGTGTTAGAATTTGAATCCATAAGGGGAGAAAAACGGGATATAATTTTATTTTTAATGAAATTTATTTTTAAGTTAAAATCACTAATATTTCGGGTTATGGTTGGAAACTATAGGCATCCGCTAAGGGATTTTTCGAAATTCAACCTTTAAGGGGTGAACAAGGGGGATAAATCTTATTCCTTGAGTTAATAAACCTGAAACTTGGCACGAATACTAACCTAAGTAAATTATAAAGTGTGACATTTTTAAACTACTCCATAATGGGGGATTTGCGGATGACAAAGTGTATATGGAAGAATATTATAACGCGTGGTCCGATTAACTCGAAACTCAGTATTTATACTGTAAACCAAAATAAATAGAAGAAATTATCAGTTTTTCGAAAATTTATCCTTTTTTTTTGCGTTGGAAATTATCAAATAACTTCTCCCGCTCTGGGCGGAGCAGGAGGGCGTGTCAGACTTACTGACTAAAACCCACCCGTGTTTCTTCCGTTGCCTGTGTGCCAGGGCTATGATATCCCTTTCGGACAAACATCACAACCCTGGCAGGCCCTAGCGGACCCCGTCAGTTGGTGCTGACATCTCTTTGAGGCGCGCGTGGAACACAACGCGCAGTCGAACCGGGCCTTATCGCCACAATTGTGGCGTGCCCAGCGCTGGATTGCCACAATCGCACTCTCCATGTCACCATAAGATCCCGCCGGAGCTGCGTCTGCTGTGCCGTGATTTCTCGCGGCAGCGGAGTTTCGACCCAGCGTTTCGCCTCCTCGCGCCACACCCAGATGTGCGCGAGGACTTTTGCCTCCAGATCCCACGGCGGCAGTCCGGCAAGGAGGCTCGCCGCCTGACGAGAGACCGTGCGGTAATGACCCTTAATAGGGTGAAAAGGGGTAGTCAATTATACAAGAGAGGATTCTACTGTGTGGCTTGATTAACCCCAAATTAGGACGTGGGCATCAGCTAAGAAGGGGTTTTTGGAAATTCAACCTTTAAGGGGGTGAAAAGGGGGATTTTGTTTGTATGAAAAATCTTATTCCTTGAGTTAATAAACCTGAAACTTGGCACGAATACTAACCTAAGTAAAATATAAAGTTTGTCATTTTTTGTTTTTTTAAACTACCCCCTAAAGGGGGATTGGGGGATGTCAAAACTGTTATGGAATCATTTTAACGCGCGGTCCGATTAACTTAAAACTCAGGATTTATACTGAAAAAAAAAATAAAGAATAACTTTTATCTGGTTTTTTTTAAATCTGCCCCTTTTAGTGCGGTGAAAAGGGATAGTCAATTTATAAGGGAGGATTCTACTGTGTGGCTTGATTAACTTGAAAATTGGTATAAATAACCTATAAATCCAATAATAGAAAAGTTCAAAACGATGTTTCAACAATTTACCCCTTTGAGTGCGTAAAAAGGGGCGATATAGTTTGTGTGAGCAGAATCTTATTTCTTTTGATATATAAACTTGAAATTTGGCCCGAGTACTTATTTACATAACATCAAGCCTGCAATCCCCAAAGGGTTAGGTAGAGGTGTATCTTTCGTACACCCACATTTCGACAGTTTTGTTTAAGTCCCATGTAATAGGGGGCGAGCCTATTGCCATCAACCGGGCATAAATGCAGACTTCGGGCTGCTACTAAGAAAATCCTAATGCAAAATACAATAACACTTTGCCCGACCTGGGAATCAAACCCACCCCTCATTCTCAGCAGTCGCGCCTGTGACCACTAGACTAACGAGGCAGTCATTGCTTAAATAACAAAGTTTGTCATAACTTTTGGGTTTTTTAAAACTACCCCCCCTCAAAAGGCTTTTATGGAGTGTTATGGTTTGTATTTAAAGAATCTTAACGCGCGGTCCGCTTAACTCGAAACTCAGACCTCATATTGAGTTTTCGAGAATCGGAAAAAGGGGTACATAGTTTTCGGGAGAATTTTACTGCGTACCTTGAAGAACTCAAAAGTTGGTACATCAATTATTATTAAAGAACAAAAACGTAGAAAAAATAAACATTACAAAATTTCTTACAAATAGACTTAGACATGAAATGGACGAGGACACGTAGGTATATTGAACAAGTATGTACAAAACGAAGTATGTATTTATATGCTATATATATCCTCCGAAAAGTTGTAAATCAAACTGCACTCCTATCTGCTTACCACGCTTACGTTGGTTCCAACTAAGATATGGTATATTATAATATTTTGGGGGAATGCTGCTGATAGAGAAGCTGCTTTTTTTACGACACCCACGCGGGCGAAGCCGCGGGCGAAAGCTAGTATTATATAAGACACTGATGTACCTACATTTAGTACCACTACAATAGTAGATATTATATGAGATAAATAATACTGTAGCCTATATTCTCTCAAAAAAAATAAAACAAAGTGCCCTTTTGCAGTGATTTGATATTAAAGATAATATCAAAGCTCTTTTCACACATCAAAGCGGAGAGTATAGCGTAGAGATTAGCATGTAGATACATCATATCCTATTCCGCTTTGCACTCCACAACACAGCCCCGGGCGCCTTCGATATATCGATACGAAAGTGTCGCACGTCGTCTGCGCCTTCAAAATAACATGAACCACGCACCTATTACATTCATAAAAAATGAAAAAGTATGTAGTCAGAGTTATTTTGTACTTGTTCTTTACGAACAGCTCTTGTTAGTGTAACCTACAAAAATAAACGGTCAGCATTGAATTAATCTTTTCGATAACTTAGTGGTACATTTAATAAGTATTCCCAGGAACTGATTAACCCCTCGTTGGCCGCAGGCGCCATGCTCTTTCAATATGGACATCCGACCTCTTTCCGGAATCACCCCCATATCGCCACACTCTATCGCTTACCAATTGCTGACACAGCTCGAATTATTCATTCGTATTTTACCGGAATGTTTTATTTGCTTCCCAAGCAACCACCCCATTATATTTTGTTCACAGTAATAAACCAATGGTTTCAATTCAGAGACTCGATTTCAAAAAGTAATGTTTATTCAGTAACATAATCAAAAGTAGTTCAAGGTGATTCTGACTGAAATCCATTTCCCCAACAGCGGCAGCTTTATGAAATCGCAGACAGAGGTGCCCTTGATAAATATGTTCCATCTGCATTCGCTTGCCGTTTGCAGTTCCCTGGCGAACACAGGTCCAACAATAGCTCCACAAATCACTCTGTTTTATAAATCTGTTCGGAGTGCTCCCCGCGATCCAAATTACCATTTGCATTTCATATTGACCAGTTTAAAAGAGACATTTATTTCAAGTTGATCTTCAAAAAATCCTTTGAATAATAAGACAGTTTTGAAGGTATAGTCTAGACTAAGCTACTTGTTACTCACAGGAAATTTTCAGCAGTCGACTTTGGTTACAAATAAAGTTAACTTACATACATTGACACACTAATACCTGGTGATACACAGTGCTCGTAAAGTCAGGCACCAGTCTTTCCAATAATAGCCTGCAATAACTTGTACAGTCAAGGCATCCTAACCTGTAGACTTAGCTATGTAGGGCAGTAATAAACTCGTCTGCTGTCAGACCGAAACTAAACTAATGACCAACTCCGTCTTGATTGGATAAATTTCCAGAAATAGAAACAGCCATGTTCCATCGACGTGCGGCGAACTTCTTCATTTGCGGTTGAACTGGCGATGTCTCATATAATCTCTACGTGATGGGAATAGCGCACCGACTTTATATAATTGTCCGCCACTAACAATTATTGAACTTAGCCGAACAAGTTGGACGCCGATGCAGCACATTGGAAATTAACTGAAACTAACTGTCGTTTTCTATTAATTTAATTTAATTTTGACAGAAACCCAAAAATGTAAAATGTTCATAGCCACCATTTCAAGAATAACACAATACCTACCCATAAAACAAAAACGCAATACAAAGAATATTTAAATAAAATAAGGCGTACTATAAACATTAATTACTTAACTAATCTATGAAACAATGAGTAATACGAAACAGAACAATTAACAGTCCGTCATCAGTCAGACGACAAGCAGCCACGTTTTGTTAAACATTTTAATGATGAAGAAATATGTACGCAATCTCTGCAATATATTACAAAACTACGTGCCCCAAGATGATATGCGTGTTTTCTGTAAGTTGGCCCAAATAAAGGGTCTGAGCGAAAATCTTGAGTGACGCAGGTCCGACAGCGAGGGATACATTTTTGTCATTCCACGCCTTTACATTAGTCCTTCTGCCTGTGCCATGTCCACTGGCCATTGAAAGAAAATGCTGTAGATAAGCTACACTCCCGAATGGGACCACAAAGGAGTCAGAGGGATCTCCCTGCGATTTAGATTGATTATTTGCACGATTCTTGTCTGGAGTTGTTCTCTAAGTTTAAACTAATCACTTCCTTTGTCGTAGTGGGAGACGAATAATAGACAACAACTCTTACCAAATACAACAGTAAAGTCGATCCTAATAGTCGATAACACCAGAATTTTCTCAAATACTTTGTTATTATTACCAATATGCACACGCACCGAAAATTACCCTGTTATTTTATTATTATGGTTTATTAAAACCTTAAAATATTATTATAGCAAAATGTCATTACCTTCCTCCTATTTAGGTCCTTTCCGAACAATTTAAACCTCTCGAACGTTCGGGGAGGGTTCAATGGGAATTTTGTAAAATAGATAACAATACGAGTACGACCTAAATAAACATTATGGTATAATTCTAATATCCAAGTTAGCTTATCGTAAATATAAGTCCCAGTAATCTGCGCTGCTTCAGCGCCGGTATCCCAACATTGGATTCAGAAATTATTATTTGCCTCTATTGCATTTTATTCCGGACGTTTAATTGTTAAAACCTTTTGAAGCTACGATGTTTCCATTTCAGAGTCGTCGGAGTAAGTACTATGACTCCAAAATGTACGTACGTGTATTTAATGTAGGTACGCTGGTTATCTGTTCCCTAAACTCTTTAGATTTTGGCAAAATACAATAAAATAATATAATGGTCAGTAAAGTAAGCGATCTAAACACCGAATAATATTTATTCAAAAACTACTCAAGTACCTACTCAGTTTTCCGTTACATAAAGATGCAATTTAGACATCTGCTCATTCCAACGTAGGGGAGAGTGCGATGATCTGTAAGTAAGACGAATAGAGGAACTACGTGCGTGGGACATACGGACAGGAAGATATAGCGACGCTATAACAGCTGCTAATGTTATGTTAGGAACATACGTTTACTTATTACATCGTATTGAACCTCGAATGACAAAAGTACGTTGTAGGAAAACGCAAATAGCTTTACTTTAGAAGGTATCGGATAAGAAACGTAACTCCGCGTTTACTGTTTTTAACCGACTTCCAAAAAGGAGGAGGATGTTCGGCTGTATGTTTGTTTTTTTTTTGTTTTTTTTTTGTTTGTTCACCCATTGTTCCGTCAATTGTGGACCGATTTTGAAAATTCTTTATTTGTTTGAAAGTTTTTTTTTCTGTATTTTTTATAGTAACTCATGCATTTGCACTCGGAAAGCACCATTAGGTGAAGTGGAACTGCTAATGAAGACCACAGATGGCCACCGGAACTACTTAATAATAGTATTTCCCTGTTTTTTGATTCGATTAGACACTTTAATATGGTTGCTTAGCAATTTATGCTTGTTACAATGTATATGGTGAAGTTACCATCATTTCCAGTTCTCCTTATTCTTACCAGGAGAACTCAACTATTAACACCCCTGCATCGGGAAAAGCAATATTTTGTAAAAAGTGATGAGTAGTTGACATTAAGCTATTGTAACTTAGATAAATTGCAAGCTGACCCACCAAAAATTTAAAAATAAAAAACTTTTTGTAAAAAAAAAATAACCGACTTCCAAAAAAACACCACGAAGTGAAAAAATCCTTAATTTCGGAAGTCGGTGGCAAAAAACTAAAATAGATCCAAAGACGACTTCCGAAATTAAGGTATTATTATTCACTTTGTAGTGTATTTTTTGGAAGTCGGTTATTTTTTTTTTGTAAAAAGTTTTTAATTATACAAGTTCAGTTGTGAAACTTTTTAAGTCTTGTAAAAGACTTGTCAATAACATGTCGTGTATAAAACATGTACTAACGTTGTTTCAGACATGATTGTTAACTTTTTTATTCACCATTTTGACCTTTTTCGACAAGTTTTCTACAAGTTTTGTATAGTTATCTTTACAACTTGTTTTAGTTGTAAATAAAATGATGTGAAACTAGTAGACAAAAAATGAAGGTCCACTGCAATAATGATAAATGTCCTCTTTACTTTGAGTTAATTGCTTTTTAATGTTATACAATATACAACTAAACGCCGACAGACTTTATTTCGACGGGACTCCTCGCCGACAGGACATTTCGCCGACAGGACTCTTCGCCGACAGGGCTCATCAGCGACACAATTCATAAAAATATAGATTTGGGTTAGGTTAGGTTAGAACAGTGACCATTAGCCAGATCCCCTCTATTGTTGGTAAATTCAGTTACCAAAACAAAAACTCGATGCCAGTTTAAATTAAAACAACTGGTGTTAAGCTGAGTGTACGACTGATTATCGGAGATATGTTGCGTCGCTGATTGAGCCCTGACGACGAAGAGTCCTGTCGGCGAAGTGTCCTGTCGGCGAGGAGTCCCGTCGAAGTAAAGTCTTGTCGGTGTTCAGTTTGTCGGCGTACTCGTAGTGTCTGTCGGCGTTTAGTCGTACACTCAATTTTATAAACGGTTAAAGACAACTCAGATGTAAAGATATGACGGAAGCCATATTGTTTAACAGCTGCGAGAGGCGGCGACTAGATGGCGCTAGTGGAACGTGCACCATAGACAAATCATTCATTCTATCGGTCACTTGTCTTAAAAGACTTGAAGTTAATTGAGTGAAATATTGTAACGTTACTACCCACTAGCGGATCACCTTTATAAGGAGCTGCGCTGTTGAGCCGGTACGCATTTTGAACGGATGCGTCGTGGTGCATGGACCACTGTCTCTCGACAGTCAGTACTTCCCGGTTATTGGATGTGGAACGTTGTCTCCGACAAATTAGTAATATCCATAATGCGGTGGGTGCATGGACCACTGTCCCTGACAGTCAGTACTGCCCTATGTGACCGCCACTACCATTATTAGTTATTTAATAAATTTTATTTCATTTCTATATTCTCGCGATTTAAAATAACTGATAGTTCGATTGAAATAGATTTCTGTATTGCCATATCTGAGTATTACTTCTGATGTCTGGACCTATCCCGACAGATATGAAAATAGTATTTATTATTGTTAAAGCACATGTTTATTAATTTTATTCCTTTGGCAAACAATCACAATTTGCGCATTTATCATTATTGCTGTGATACTGAGCATTTAGCCGTGAATCATATTTTTTTAAACGTATTTAGGTCTCTCAGGACTGAAAGCGATATTGCTGAAATCGAGATTACTAACTATATAGAATTAGTGTCTGAATGACGTATAATTACTTTGATTTAAATACATTTTGGACATTAATCATTATTGCAGTGGACCCTTCAAATGTAGAATATTTTTTTTGTATACGTAGGTAAATTTCTGTGTGGTGCCGGACGTAAATTCTGTGGGGTGCCGGACGTAAAGAATAGTACTCCCTATTTCTTCCCGTGGGTGTCGTAAAAGGCGACTAAGGGACTTACTAGAGAACGGGCAGCAGCGTTCTCTATGCATTTTAACACCATACTGCGTTTGCCAACCCACCTGCCAAGCGTGGCGATTATGGGAAACCCCCCCCTTTGGCTATGTCCAGCAGTGGACGTCTTTCGGCTGAAATGATGATGATGATGATACGTAGGAAACGCGGGGTAAAATAAACAGCAGGTGTCCATATATCCGACCTGATCGCAATTTATTTAACTGTTTAAAAATGCTACATTACCATTTTGATTTATTATACACTTCCTTACCACTGTTGATCATCTCATTCGTTATTCATGACAATATTCATTTATTGACTTCTAACGAGTCATTGGAAAGAGGGTGAACAGCCATTACGACTCAAGTGTATCTTCGCAAAATAATTCAGTCGAATCCTATTTTTCTTCAATCAAAAACATCACCATGAATAATTTTGATAAACAAAGAGATTTTAGTTTCTATTTATAGACTTCAAAAAGAAGAAGCTTCTTAACTCGAGTGTATTTTAACTGTACTTTGTACTCGTATATCTTCGTCTTTTTCGGACCGTTTCGATTAGGAAGCAGGTGGCAAAAAAATGTTTACCAAATCAAAGGAGTTTTCGAAGTAGGTTAATATTTAACATAAATTATATTTAAACGAGTTTTTTAATCTTAAAAGACCTACCAAGAAGCTGGTGATCCTGCCAACGACGCTGGAACGAGAAAAACGATCCTACGAGTCTACACGGCAGTCAGCGAACTCCAGGGATACCAGCTACGAGAGCTGCGGCGGGAGAATATGTTCGCGACTTTAGAATCGTAGATTATTATCGTAGATTCTATAGTTGCTGGTATTCCTGGAGTTCGCTGACTGCCGTGTAGACTCGTAGGATTGTTTATTCTCGTTCCAGCGTCGTTGGCAGGATCACCAGCTTTAGGTTTTGCTGTTGTTTAGGGTTCGGTAGTTAGCAGCTAAATTGTTGTTATTGGATATGTGAAAAATTCATGGGATTATTATTATATCGTTATATAATGCCTTTTTTTGTTTTTTGTTTTCTTTATCCTGTAAATCTTACTTATCCCAACTACGAAACTCTTCATTGTGCGTGGTCCGACTCGCACTTGGCCGGTTTTTTATTTTTAACAGTCATGGCATCCTGCAGGAGAAGCTCAATGCTACCTAATCTTTGCTTTTTTTATTTGTTGTTCCATTTCTTTGTAATCTGTATTATTATTACGTTCTGAGAAAAATAATAAAAGTTGAAGTAAGTATCTTATCTTTTTCAAATGTTTTTACCTATTCTCTGTTGTGTGTCAAATCTAGCCAGTTGCATGCATTCAGTGAGGAGATGTCTCAGCGCAAAGGTTCCAACAGCTAAACTGGCGCTGGTAACCGTTCCCGAGGGTAATCTCGCTGCTGAGTGGCGACACCACGGCCCCACAAGCCACCTTAACAGCTACTTGTCTGCACAACAACCATTCTAAATCTTAACACAAGCTCCAAGGTAACAATACAATGATCGTATCTGTTCTACTGTCGATCGTATCTGTAACAGTAAAATGTATCGTTTAAGTGTAAGTATGTATCGGTCGGCATCCAGTCTAACCGGATGCAGCTGAATACCAGTATTTTACATGGAGCGACTGCCTATCTGACCTCTACAACCCAGTTACTGGGTAACACGATACCCCTTGGTAAGACTGGTTGTCAGACTTTCGGGCTTCTGACAACCCGTAATGACTGTCAAAGATCCACGAATGACAGCCGGGACCAACGGCTTAACGTGCTTTCCGAGGCACGGCGGAGTCTCGGTATGTAAAGATGGTCACCCATCCACGGACCAACCCCGGCAAGCGTAGCTTAACCTGATGGATCAACCCGTGCGGCAGTTATTACTTAGTCACGAAGTCCTCAGCAGCATCACACTAACTAAAAATAATGCACACTCTGTATTAAATTCTACTTTTACAACCAACCCTTACTTAACTACTTATACATTTCCATTACACCGGGACTGCATAAAAAGAAAGAACTTAAATAAAATTCCTCATCTTACTTTCTTTTTAAGGGAAGATCCGAGAGAAATATTATGTCGAAGTGGGAAGATTTTATTGAGAATTATTTCGTTGCGTGGAGGGATGAAGGCGGTAATGGCGGCGTGCGCGGCGGACGCGGCGCGGCGGCGACGGGTGCAGCTCCGCTAACAGAGTTACGGCTGGTCGGGGACTCTTCCGCGTCTCGTTTGCTCAGATTTATGTTGACTCGTTTAATTACACAAGGGCCAAGCAACGAACTCGCCAACTTTTAAAAATTCTGTATAATCTGACCCAGACAAACAGCCAATCACTTTTACTGGGGAGCCAATTACAATATTTCTACGTGAAATCACAATTTAACGTCGAGCTAATTAATCATCAAGATGGCCGTTTAGCCGACTCGATTTATTAAACAAATGGGTAAGATCTAATAGTAGAATTGAGTTTATATATTTAACACATAATAAAGTGGCTGTAAGAACCTATAAAGTTTTATGTGGGCCGTAAAAGTAGGCTCGCTGGTAGAGAGGTCAGCCTGAGATGACATTGTGCTGGGCGGCGAATAGCTTAGTAAATTACTTTTACTAATATTAACAATCACGTTGGCATTACCTAAAATATAAAATATAAACGTTATGTTTATGATGTACACGTTACGATACAATCGAAAGTACTTTCTATTATCTCTTATGATGATGCTGCCGTCATTCTTGTGTTTGAGTGGTACATAAATTTTTAGGTCACTTATTTTTGGTCTTTCGTTTAAAAAAATCAAAATATTAAATACACAACTGAATATATAACATAAATCACAGAATAGTATCGGATGGACTTCGTACAATACTATCTTTAAATACCATTAGTTCCTGTATCTTTCCACAACATGAACGAAAATAGCGCGCGTGCTAAATCTTTACGTCACCATTTATTACGACTAACGCCCTTATATATCTACGCGGACAGGAATAAGCTGGAGGCTCTGCCTACCCCCTCCCCCCTGTCTTCATGCACACGACACAACAGGCACGAGTCACTCCTTTCATCTAGTAAAATATGATCGTTCTGACTTTTTGATTTCTTGACAGATTTTCTGGTTCAATGGGCATAACATGAACGGTACAGACAACTGGAAGAATACGAAGCCAAAGCAATCCAATGTTTTGTCATGTCCTAATTGTATTCTCCTGACTTGGACACATAGGTATTAACTATTCATTCTCGGTACTTCAACTATACATATCAGTCTGATTTGGAATGTCAATAATATAATCGACTTCTTGACCTTCCACGATCTTTCCTCCGGGAAAATTGGTTCCAATCCCCTTCGAAGAGGTCAGTATGTCACTGATTTCCATTTCATTTTATTATTACAAACCCGAGTATAAATGTTATTGGAAAACCGTATTAGGTCTCCGCAGCTATGGTTTTGCTGCGAATACATCTGGATCTATACGAAAATTTGAGAGTGTTTTATCTATATTGATATATACAGATCGCATTTTCTTCTCATTGTTTTTTCCCAAGGCACGTATTAAGGTATCGGTGTGTTTGATTTCCTCGAACCACTTAAGCTAATATCGCACAAACAAACACACACACACACATTAGAAGCATTAACGCGCATCCAGTTTCGGGTTAGTTTAATCTCAAACAAGCAGATCTTGTTACTGCCGAAAGTCCTTTTGTCCTTCAGCTCTCATTCCGTCAGATGAGTTTTATATATTTGGCTAAGAACGATTTTCTGAACGTATTCTACTTAAGCAGATAGTTTACGATTTCCTTTTAAATATTTATATCGTTTATCTGACAAAGTTAGATATTAACTTTATTTTCATTAAAAAGGCAACGGACTTTAAAGTTTATATTTGCACATTTTAATCATTCTGATTCAAAATCTACTCATTTGCAATCCAAATGCACGCGAACTCTAAAGTTATGAAGAGATAACGTCACTTCTACTATCTGGCGTCATTAGGAGCATAGACGTTAAAGTTTAATTAAACTAAATACTACTGACAGCCGAGAACACAAAGAAAATGCATAAGTGTCTGAAAGCCTTGAGAGATGATTTTATATAAACTTTAACATACTCGTACAACTATTTTAGGAGTGTGTGTATGAATGAAAAATATGAAGTCATTATACATAGTCAGTAATCATCACAAAGTTCGTCATACAACATCATAAACCATACATTGAAAACATTTTATCAGCGGAGACTGATAAAATATATTTTATAAATACAATGTACAACACAATACAATTTTATCAGTAAGTATTTATACTTCCCGCTGTTCTATCAAAGAAAACTAGGTACTGTATTTTGTTCCACAATCAGTGCAGCTCACATTGTATTTCTTTATTGTATCGAAGCAGGAAAGGACTATAATATCCTCAATGACGTAGCGAAAATATTAACTGTTTTATATTAAATAAGGAAATGATAGAAGATAGAATAGTATCACTTCTTTAATAATGTAGCAAGTCTTTGTAGTATATGCGAAACCTGAAAATACGAGTAGTTTGTTCAGAATAAGGAACTGAATCGATTTCAATAATTTTTACGCTATGTTATATTTTGTTCCAAAAATATTTATGTGTGATGGAAAATGTTATCACCGTTGAATTACTTACAATACAATCGCCGTGCGGTTAGGTACCTACTGCCAAATTATATCAATGAGCGCAAGACGACCCTGGAGGCGCGGGGGCGCCGTGAGCATGTTTTTGTACGGACAACCTGGTAACATAACAACCTTATAACTTTGTGATTTTTCATGATACAGTTTTGAAGTGATAGATTCTTTAAATAAAAATACTAGACACGCGTTTCGGGTTTCGCATATACTAAAACTAATATTGTACATGTATAGTGCTATATTTGAGATTGTATTGTAACATAATAGTACATAATCTTTTATTTATTGGAAAGGTACTCCAACGACTTATTCACTAGTAAGATAAAAGAACATTGGTATATACTCTGTACATTGTCTTTTTGTTTAGGATATATGAGTTGTACCCACATTTGTTAATATTTTTTTTTTTTTTAATACGATAGTGGGAGTTTGTTACTACTACGAGTACACAGCACTTACATAAAAAAGCTATGTTCTTAAAAAATCGTTTACACGAGTCAGTCATAAACTCCAAATGATTCAAAATCACCTTAAAATGTTGATGGTTAAGTTCAAAATTGAATGAGAAAATTTTACAGTTTGTGGTAACTTGAAGTGCGAGCGACTGTACATCAAGTGACATACTAAGGATACAAAAAAACCGATCAAGTACGTGTCGGACCACGCACAATGAAGGGTTCCGTAGTTGTCATGGATTTATCCCAATAGCAAACTTAACATTGTGGTTGAAAAACATGTTAAGTTTGTACGCACAATATTGAGAGATTTACCGCGTTATTTTAAGACCATAGACTTCTTAAAGGTTTTCCTGTAATCTATATGTCGGAAATACGTTAGTCACTCGTTTGACTAATCGGGACGCCAGCGCCACCTAGCGGCGATCTACAGAGTCTACAACATAACGCTCGACCGGAGTTAAATTGAGTTTGTCAGTGGCGGTCGAGGAGTGAACACGTTTAGAAACTGTTGCGCGTTCCGTATAGTTGTGTCGTGTTATCGTGTACCTATAGTGTGTGAAACTGTGAAATTTATAGTGTGATTTTGATTGTAAATTATAATTTGATTTAAACTGCAAACGGTTTTTCTATTGCGCAATAATCAACACTACCCATAGTCGCCCACAGCAGTTAAAATATGGCTGATGATAACGAGAAAGACACCTTCTCCGTTATCAGAAGTGGGATACGTGTTGGTTCAGACGCAAAATGAAAATGCTGAAAGTGACCGTTGGCGTGCCATGTTTGAACAAGAAAATGCAAACATGCGAGCACTGATTGAAGCTCTGCAACGCCTAAAACGAATAATCGTGTGGATCTGCCTGAGTTCGACCCAGACAAGGCAAATACGGATGCGCGATCATGGTGCGCGACAGCTGATTTGTGTTTTGCTGAAAATTCACTTCAAGGAGGTCAACTTGTTGTGGCAATCAGTAAAGCGCTCAAAGGAGCAGCTTCAACGTGGCTATCGCAAATAGCATACCAAGGAATGACGTGGAGCGTCTTCAAGGTACTGTTCATGGCAAGATTTGTTTCGACGGAGACCTTGGCGGGTACCCTCATCAACCTACATGGCGACAGGCCTGTTGACAAGGAGACCCTTGTTACCTATGCGAATCGCCTGATGACGTCAGTCACTAACCGCTTAAAGGACGTTGACAAGGAACAAATTGCAGTCGCAACCGTTCTTGCCCACATTTCACAATTCGACACTAGACTGCAACGGCTGGCATTTACTACCGATATCGTCTCGAGGGACAGATTACAGCGAGAATTTCATGCTTTTTCGCACTTGAAACGCCAGTCTAGCAACCATGGTGACTCTTCGAGTGCTCCCGATGCCAAGCGAGCAAAGATAGCCTCGCTGAAATGCTACAACTGCGGGAAACCCGGACACAAGCGATCTGAGTGCAGGAGCAAGCCGATTGACAGCAGAGGAAGAGCTACGACGTCTTCAGTATAGAGCCAATCAGCCCCGCAGCCGTCAGCGAAGCCCTTCATGTGCTTCAAGTGTGGGAAACCAGGACATATCGCGACCCGATGCTCGAATAGTGGCAGCCAATCTGATGGTGGAGTACGTGTTGTAAGCAGTGAACGGCGAGTGGATGTTTGAACACAACGGTGAGCTGTATTGTTTTGTTTACGATTCTGGTTCTGAATGGTCGTTAGTAAAGGAGAGTTTTGCAGTCAAATTAAGTGGTAAACGAGTTAATATCGTTGTTGCGTTGACTGGTATTGGTCAAACACGTGTATTCAGCACAGAACAAATCTTATGTAGCGTAACGATTAGCGAGCACTAACTTGAGATTTTGTCACACGTTCTTTCTGACACTTACTTGCAAAGTAATATTATGACGTCAAATATTGAACCAAGGCTTTTCCATTATCATGTCTGCGACAAATTATCGTTGCATAAAACTCTAGTAAATTCGGTTACAAATAGTCAACAACAAGATGATTTTAAAATCATTAATACGAAGATTGTAGGTGCAGAAAAATCTGAGCTATTGCAAATTCGATGTTCTCATTTTTACTACCGGTATGCTTGTTACGCGAGTTTAAATGGATGAGCAAGTAGCTAAGACTTGTGTGCTTTGTTCTTGTGTTCTTATCCGTAAGATCCAGCGCAACAGCAGGTCAAGGTGCTTGCGCTACTTATCCCGCGTTTTAAGATGGTCTGTCATCAATAACTTTAACTACTCGGTGGCTCATCTTGGTGTCGATAAGACGCGTGAAAAACTCTGACTTTTATTGGTTCCCGGGAATGACTCAGTATGTTAAAAAGTTTGTAGACAATTGTGTAACATGCAAAGTCGCGAAGTCTCACTCAGGGAAGGTCCAAGCCGAGCTCCAACTTATACCGAAAGTGTCAACTCCATGGCACACAGTTCATATTGACGCCACCGGTAAATTAAGCGAAAAATGATAATAAGGGGTAAATTTTTGTATTGATCGACGCTTTTACTAAGTTTGTCCTGTTATTCCATACTACCAACATTGACTATAAAAACAGTATTCGGGCAGTCAATCAGAGTGTAGCGCTTTTTGGAGCTCCGACTCGTATTATAGCCGACCAAGGCAGATGCTTTGCAAGCAAGGAGTTTCGCGATTTCTGTGATAGGAAAAACGTCAATTTGCACCTCATAGCGACCGGTTCATCTCGTGCGAATGGCCAAGTAGAGCGTGTTATCGAGTGTCTTAAAAGCGATGTTAACTGCCGTGGAGATTAGTGATGACAAATCATGGAAAGATGCAATAGGAGAAGTACAGCTCTTAATTGTACCATAAACCGTGTTACAAAGGCTTCACCTTTAGAACTTTTAATTGGCAAAATAGCGAGACCGTTATTATTGATGTGTAGTGATTTAGATACCGAAGTCGACATTGATGAAGTCCGCGAGATTGCGTCGGAGAATATTAAACGTAGTGCGGAATATGACAAGGCTCGATTTGATAGGACAAAGGCACCTGTGGCAAAGTTTTCGGTTGCCGATTTCGTGTTATTATAAAATGAAGAGCGAAATCAGACTAAGTTAGATCGGAAGGTCAGAGGTCCATTTAAGGTAGCGGATGTTTTGGATGGTGATCGCTATACGTTAAAAGCTTTAAATTCTAACCATACTTACAAATACGCTCACAATAGGTTAAGTAAGATGCCGGAAGGTCATGTACCAGTTGAAGTAGATAGTGATCACAATGGTGATGAGCAAGCTTAAGTTATGGGAAGCACGCGAGTAGGGTTCTCTATCGGCCGTAGTAAAGTCGACCGTACCAGTAGCCATTACGTAGTCGTAGCCCGGTAGAAATCGGTGTCTCTTGAGGAAACTCAAGTAGTCCGTGGGTGCGCGGTGTGCGTTTGGCTCTGGCGGAGGTCGTGGTCTGCAATGACCGTAGTGGGTAGTCAGTGAGTGATGCCCACGGTGATCCACATGAGTGGTGGATGCACATATGAGCGAGCAACTGTGATTGCTATTCGGCTATGGGTGCCGTGGCGTTAGAGCGGTTTACTCGTGTGTGGGTTTCCAGGTGTCTAAGGCTCTTAGTGAAAAGATGATTGTTATTGTGGATAACAATGGTACATGGCTCTGGTTGATGATGTTTGAGAAGATTAATCGAAGCTTGTTTTAATTTTAGTTAAATTAGTGAGAATTAAAGTTTTCTTATTTCAAAAGTCTGAAGTCGTAAATGGTCAGAATTGGCCGAGTCGAACAAACACTGTTGTTGATTTCTTGTTGCAGATTAACACACGAGGACGTGTGCAAGCAGGATGGCCGTGTCGGAAATACGTTAGTCACTCGTTTGACTAATCGGGACGCCAGCGCCACCTAGCGGCGCTCTACAGAGGCTACAACATAACGCTCGACCGGAGTTAAATTGAGTTTGTCGGTGGCGGTCGAGGAGTGAACACGTTTAGAAACTGTTGCGCGTTCCGTATAGTTGTGTCGTGTTATCGTGTACCTATAGTGTGTGAAACTGTGAAATTTATAGTGTGATTTTGATTGTAAATTATAATTTGATTTAAACTGCAAACGGTTTTTCTATTGCGCAATAATCAACACTACCCATAGTACGCCCACAGCAGTTAAAATATGGCTGATGATAACGAGAAAGACATACCTTCTCCGTTATATAAATATAGTACCCATATTTTTTTCATAATTTTAGTTTCAGTGTTTTTGGAGGGGGTATCGTATTACCCACTTTCTGGGTTGTGGAGGTCAGATAGGCAGTCACTCCATGTAAAATACTGGGTATTCAGCTGCATCCGGTTAGACTGGAAGCCAACCCCACCATAGTTGGCTAAAGGCTGGGCAGATTGATTGATTGTTTGCCATCAGAAGGGCGTGGGAATTGTCAATTTTCATATAATGTCATAAATAATATTAAAACTATTTATTTTAAAGTAAAAATAAAACATGTTGGAGATCCTCGCAGTAGCCCTTTCAAAAATAAGGTTTTTTCGTTACACGTCCGTGTTTGGGTCACAGAAATTGATTATGTATACCAAACAACTTGTCGGTCCATTAGAGTCGGAGCAAATTGGCTGTGACAGACAGACACACGAGTCATCCTATAAGGGTTCCATTTTTTCATTCGAACGTGCAGAACCCTTAAAATGCAATAATAAAACATATAATTTATCTTGCCTTTATACCAATTTATTTGGGGTCGGTGCATTATACATTTGTTAACAAGAAATAGTACATTTTGATACTAGTGGAGAATGTTTGTTATTGCATTCGAGGCGGAATTAACTAATTTAGTTCTCGGCTCAAAAAATAATTTTGAGCCGAGAACTGCAATAACAAATTTTAATATCCACGTGTATCAAACGACGTTTTTCAATACACTTTTGAAGAAAAAAGTTAACGAAAAATATTTTTGTCATGAATTATTAGGAAACTATGATTTAATTATCTTTCTTTTTCCGCGCTTTGCATTCGCCAGGTTGAAGGAGAAGCAAAGGTATAAATCCGATAAACAACCTAATATGAAAAATAGAAAATTCAAATATTTTTGAGTTTAGAACACAAATAAATGTTAATTTGTTCATAAACGTTTTTATTTTTGTAATAATCATGCTATTCTATTTATAAACATTATTTAAATATTCCAAAAATATTAACGCCGTAAAGACGCATCTTTGCCGAGATAAAAAAAAAAATATCACATCCGAATAGAGGACCGTCTCTGGCGCGAGACGGTGTAAATAGAGGCATTGAACCAATTTGGACTAAGTATAGGTATAAGTTATCTGTGGCAATTTTTATTCCCGCGCACGTGGTGGAAAATAAAAAATGGTACGCGTGTGAAATACATTGCATTGTGAACCTAATCGTAGTGCGATATGAATCAATTTTCGAAGAAATGTATTGAAAAAATATACAGGGTGTTTGGTGCATCGTGTGCCAAATCGAAATGGTCGACTGAAGGAGTCATCCGCTAGCCTTTTAGACCCTTTAACACCCCTCATGCTCTGTGGATTTTTTTTATCGACTTTTTATTGTTTTCCAAAAAAAGACCCAAATTTTACATTCAAATACAGATTTAAAAAAAAATATAAGGCGTAGACTCTGAATTTTATTTTTATTTCGATGTGTATTGTTTAAGAATACTTTTAAATACAAAATTAGTGATATTAGTCACCTAGTTCTTTTTTAATTCACTCGCAAAGGTTAAACTTAAATTAAAGCTGTACATGTTACAGCTGTTTATAAGGCTACAAAAAAAAAATCAAAAGCGACCGGGATCTTCCAACTCCCTCATTAATTCTCCAGTCTATCCTCTTTCTAATGATGTGCCACATGCCATAAAAGTATTTTAACAACTTTGTGAATTCGCTAGAATTGTGAATCGAGTCACCTAAGGCTAATATTCAAAATTATGATTTAAAAAAAAAACTCTTAAATGATACCTGTCAAACCTATAAATCTGCTATCTCATTCTTATGGTTAGGTAAATTCGTGTCTCATATCTGTATCTTTCGTGGGATTTACTTGAAATAAAAAAACAAAACTGCATTTTTAACATTTATTTAATCATTGTTACAAATCTTGCTCAAATTGTTGGCCTCTGTTGCGAATGCAGGCCCGACACCTGTTTCGTATTTCAACAGTTGTTGTACGAAGTCGTATTTCCTCCTTAATAGTATTGAATGCCGCTTCTATGCGTTGGACTAATACCTCCCTAGTTGGAACCTCCGTGGCATATACCAACTCTTTGGCACGTCCCCAGACATAAAAGTCTAACGGAGTTAGATCTGGGGAACGTGGTGGCCATGGAATGGCCCTATTCCGCGTCCAATCCATGCATTGGGGAACACATTGTCGAGATATTCCCTCACAGTCAATCGCCAATGCGCGGGACAGCCGTCATTTTGAAATACAATGGGCACACGTTCATTAAATACGGGCACATCGGTCACTAATTCGGGCAGGTCATTTTGTAGGAATTCCAGGTAGTCTTCGCCATTGAGATTATCGGGCAGGTAATGCGGTCCAATTACCTGATTCCCAATCACTCCTGCCCAAACGTTTACACTAAACCTTCTTTTAGAAGATTTCTGTCTTTTAACACGTGGGTTTTGCGTTTTCGTTGTCCAGTGGTGCAAATTGTGTAAATTGAGGATCCCATCCTTGGTAAATTTGGATTCATCCGTCCACAGTATTCTTTTTAAAAAATCAGGATCATCCACATCCGTGTGTAAAAGAAACCGACAAAAAGCCACTCGTTTCTCAAAGTCGCCACCCTCAAGACCTGCAACAAACAAAAAACTCTTTTAAATTTCTCTTGGGCAATAAGTAATTGCACAAGAAAGGACCCTCTGTTCGTGCTAATAGATTCACTACCTGGAAGTGACGCCATACCATACCCATTACCTGCTAAACAAAGGCAAGGTCAAACAAAGCTTGCACGGGTTTAAAGTTAGTTTAAAATTACGTACCTTGCACCGGAGTGTAGTGGAATGGATGCTTTTTGTTTTGACGAAGTACTTTCCATACTTTCCATATTGAAATATCAAGATGTGATGCCACATTTCTAATGCTTCTTGTAGGGTCTTCCTCAAAAAGTGCCAGTATTCTCTCGTCTACTTCAACATTATGTCGCACAATATGGCCCCTTGGTTCATTAAAAGTAACACTGCCAGTCTCGCGTATGCGTCGGTATGTGTCTTGGAAGACTCTGCGGCCAGGTAATCGTCTACCAGGAAAGCGTTCCTGGTAAAGTCGTTGCGCTGCACGAGCGACGCCATTAGCGGCTTCGTAAGCCATCATGATGTCAGCATATTCTTCGTTAGAGAATGTCGCCATTGCAATAACAAAAAACTCAAAGTTTAACAATAACAACAAAAATTAAACAAATGTAACAAGAACCAGCAAAACTTAACGATAACAAAGTAATAAAAGAATCGCGGAGTATGGTGAACTAGCACACACGTTAGGTAGCAGAGGCAGTCATGTCTCGACTAAAAAAATGGCGGGTCGGGCGGCGCGATTTGTTCAAACCGATTTAAGGTATGCAAGAAAGAGATAGAAGATAGATTTTACTGTGAAAGAGTGAGAAAACAAATTTTACCTCTTTCTCAAGTAACAGTTCCGCAATAAATATTTTTTCATTAGAATTTGGAATGTAGTTTTATGTGACTTGATTCACAATTCTAGCGAATTCACAAAGTTGTTAAAATACTTTTATGGCATGTGGCACATCATTAGAAAGAGGATAGACTGGAGAATTAATGAGGGAGTTGGAAGATCCCGGTCGCTTTTGTTTTTTTTTTTTGTAGCCTTATAAATAGCTGTAACATGTACAGCTTTAATTTAAGTTTTACCTTTGCGAGTGAATTAAAAAAAAAACTAGGTGACTAATATCACTAATTTTGTATTTAAAAGTATTCTTAAACAATACACATCGAAATAAAATTAAATTTCAGAGTCTACGCCTTATATTTTTTTTTAAATCTGTATTTGAATGTAAAATTTGGGTCTTTTTTTTGGAAAACAATAAAAAGTCGATAAAAAAAAATCCACAGAGCATGAGGGGTGTTAAGGGGTCTGAAAGGCTAGCGGATGACCCCTTCAGTCGACCATTTTAATTTGGCACACGATGCACCAAACACCCTGTATAAAGACAAAAAACTTCAACTAGACAAGGTACCTACGTTTACTTATTTACCACTAATCGTACGATTGATTTAAAGTAATTGTGTAATACCTACTAAAAAGATGTTAATATTGAAATCACTTCAGCGCATATCAGGCAGCCCCACTGATAACAACAAACTTTTATGTGGGAGATTATAATAATCTTCTCGCTTACTACATAGTTGTAATATGTTGCTAATCGGAGTGTTATGTTTAAATTACGGCGGCAGGCGGCGCCTCCACCCTGTTTAATCCCTGAGGTGCACGCTCTACGGCAGCTATGAGAAATAATAAGGTGTTCAATTCGTAACTACCATGTTTTATGTGTTCAAGCTATGTGTGAATGAATTTATTGTATATTTGTCATTTTTGGGAGTATAGGTAACAAATCCAGAATGGTTTTAACTTTTATTTAAGAATATGTTTTTATAGATAGATAAAACATTTATTCAGTGCACACAAAAGACATCTCTGAATGGTAGTTTTAATGTTGAAATGAATTATTTTACTTTTAAATATAATTTCTTTAAAGTATGACAAAGACCATCAAGCCTATTTAGCTGTGATAGTTTTTCATTTAATTTCGTTATGTAATAATATAGGTACTACTGCCATGATTTTTTTTTACATATCCAAAAACAACCATTTAGCTGACAGGGGGACACTTGACTCTAACGAAATGCTAGCTTTGTAGAAAATTGGTATGGTCTCCAATTTCTACTCGATCGGGAATCGAACCCGGACTAATGATTAATTAGCTTCAAAGCGAGTGCTGCGAGTACTGATGATGATGAAATGGAGAATATTATTAAAATGATTAGAAATTTATATTTGAATAAATTACACGGACACTTAAATTAACAAAATAAAACAATATCGCAAAATTAAGCGCGGCGTGATCCGAACGGTTCGGTAGGCGGTCGAATGAAAACTGTAGCTCCGCAGCGACCGCATCCCGGCCATCGCGCCGGTGGAAGTGTGTGCATTCAGTCTCCTTCAGCCCAAGGTTGTTGTCGCCGTCGCCAGTACAATAATCTTACCGTACAGTACCTTCACAAATTACTGTGAATACTTCAAATTCAGGAGATTAATGAACAGAGCCACATTGTGCGGGAAGGACTGTAGCGGCATCAACATCGCCACATGCGAACTACGCGTCACACTGACGTCAAGCAAATCCTGCATCGCACAAGCAGAGTTTACCACGCAACTAGCATATATTCAACGTCCCGACATCAACCGTCGGGCAGACCAGACACGACACCCGTCTGGTCGGAGGATCCTCCCTTTTCAATAGTGGATGAGTGAACTTTACACCCTGTTCCTCATACCTCTAAACTGGTGACCCCGACGTGAACTACAGATCACGCTGGTAGCACATATTTTTATGAAAATATTATGTATGTTAGAAAAAACCTACATCTCTTCAGTAAGATAAGTGATAGGCATAATTTTAATACTAGAAATAGGAACCAATTAGATCAACCACGTTTCAGATTGTCAAAAGTACACACTTCTTTTATGGGGTACTGTGTAAAATGTTATAATAAAATACCACTCGATATTCTTCAACTAAATGAGAAGAAATTTAAAACATGCATTAAACGCACACTATGTAGACAAGCATATTATAGGTTGTATGATTATATCGTAGATAAAAATGCTTGGCTTAATGCTGGTCCTGCTCCACAACCACTTGGGCTCACTTGTTAAAATTATAATATTTGGAAGAGATGCTTCCCCCCTTTTTTTTATGTTCTGACATTACAATCATATCGATTTTATAAAATGTAATCGACGTCGACTAAGAAGAAAAAGAAAATGTAATCAAGTTTTAGTTGTTGAATACTTTAATAGGTAATAATGATTTTCCTTTTGCTAGTAAAATTTTATTAATTTTTGATATACATTGCAAGCTATAGTTTTGTATAATTTAGAAGCAATTTTTTTTTTAATTTTTGTTAATGTGAGTACCATGGAGCCGTTTATTATGATAAGATGTATGTTGACTTAAAAAAGCGTGGCAGTTGAGAGTATGTCATGCTCACTTAAATGGCTCGCTGATGGTGGCGCGTGTGTTGGATCATTCGATTCCCTACAAAATGTTTGAGTTGGATGGTGCTGATCCACGCGTCATGTTCGTGAACGGGCGCCGTCAGTTGAGACTGGTCTTCTCTTAACTGCCAGGGCTTATTTGTAATCTTTTAATCTTATATTTTGAATTGTTTTTTAAATAAACAATTTTTTTTTTTACATTGTTCTCACATATAGAAGAAACAAGAATAATGTACCCAGGATTTTGTAATAACTTGCTATAAAAGAGTGTCCTTGGAGTTTCTTGCCTATTCTTCTCCATAGAGATCTACGTTTTGGAATGGGCAAATAGCTTCAACTTTCTGACTAACTGACCGACTCTTTGACAATTCAAAAGTGCCTGTAATAGGTTTAATTGAAATAAATGTTTTGAGTTTTGAGTTTTTGAGTTTCACACCTCCGAGCTCCGCCACGAAACCATAACAGTGAAACCGCAGTAGTTCAATTCAACTAGCTCGCATAATGTTCCGCTACTCGCATCCGATTCGAGTAGCAGAACATGACGCGAGCCAGTTGAATTGAACTTCGTCAGTGTTCTCCGTTTCAAGAACATCATTTCCATACGTCCATTGGTACTTAATGCAAAATAAACTTTACATCCGGCTTAAAGGTTTTTCCTATTAACAATCTACAAGATAGAAAGCACTCGGTTTGACTCAGTCTAAACTGCTGCAGTGATGGACAATATAATTAGATATTTTCTGTGTACGGTAATAATGTTGTCCTATATAGTAGGTACTTACTAATTCCATGATGTTGTCATACTTACTAATCTGTACAACAATACAAAGATCATTTGGCGCGGCGCCAAAATCGGAACTAATGCTGCCATCTTGTTTTTTTCAGTACAATTTCTGTGATAATTTTACTAGACTTTTTACAAAAAAGTAAACAACTGACTGCCAAAAAAACACTACAGAGTGAAAAATAACTTTAATTTCGGGAGTCAAGGGCAAAAAAAGAAAAGAAAAAACAAAACCTTGACAATTCGAAAATGCCTGTAGGTAAAATTGGTTTATTTGAAATAAATGCTTTTGATTTTGAAAGACACCGAATTCTTAATTTTAAATTTTTCGGTTGTGATACCATTCCACACATATTTGTATACTCGTTAAATTGATGAAGTGGATTAAATACCTACGTATTATTGAAGCTAACTCAAAATCTACCCAAACTAAGTTAATCAAATTTATATGGAATCACCGCGCAAACTTCATCAACCGAATGAAAAAAAAATATATTAAAAAAACAAAAACCAGACTACGTAAAAAGCTAAAAAGTGAACCAAAAAAAGATGGAAACAAGATTTATATAAATGAATACTATAAACAATCTTATGCAGTCGGAAGCATCTTCTTAACAATAACCAATCAATCAATATTTATTTGTGAACATAGGTATTACAACCACAAATGACCACGACGACGCGCGACGGGTATAACGACCTATTGCCAACGACTGCATGAGATTGTTTATAGTATTAATTTATATAAATCTTGTTTCCATCTTTTTTGTGGTTCACTTTTTACGCAGTCGGGTTTTGTTTTTTTTTAATTACTTTTTTTTATTTTACACTTTTTAGTTAGGATTATAAGACGGTAATATAATTTCTCAATTAAATTACATTGAAACATAATTAGTATATTTATTTTTGTAATCACCTTTTAAAACCCTTCATTTTTATACCCCACTCGATAGGCTAAGGAGATATTTTTTTTTCGAAATCACACCTTTTGGCGCCAAAAATGCGCTATTTTGGTTGTTAATATTTTAATATACCCAGTGACACTCGCGCAATAAAGACGAATCTAACGACAAACCATTCATCAAAATCGGGTAAATCGGCCCAGTAATCACGGAAAAATCAATGTTCATACATACACGAAAAAAAGATAACTATTCGCCGAATACATAACTTCCTCCTTTTTTGAAATCGGTTTAAATCAATCAAATCGGTTTTCTTCAATTCATACGAATAAATTGTTTTCAAACCACGTGAAAATGATTGGTATTTATTAAAATATGTTTTGGTTGATAGCGTTTACGTAAAATCTTTAGATAACCAGGTAAAGTATTCATCTCCTCATTCAATTTATTCGAGTTGCAGCCAGACTTGGCTCATGAAACATTGCAATCAGATATGTTATCATAACCGTTCAACGCTTATACGAATACGCTTCGTCTCCGTATCAAAGTGTATACGGTGTTTGAGCTGAAATACACAGATCTATAACTTGATTGTATTTTTAACCGACTTCCAAAAAGGAGGAGGTTCTCAATTCGGCTGTATGTTTTTTTTTTTGTATGTTTGTTACGCGATTACTCCGTAAATTATGAACCGATTTTGAAAATTCTTTTTTTGTTTGAAAGAGTATACTCAAGAGGTGGTCCCATTGCCACCAAATCAGAATCTGATGAGGGGATCCCATGGAAATCGAGGGAAACCCTCAAATTTTATATGCAAACCTATAGCGATTTGGGTATTTTTTATAGTAACTCGTGGATTTGCTCTCGAAAAGCACCATTTGGTGAAGTGGAACTGAAGATGGAGACCACAGATGGCCACCGGAACAATATAATAATGAGTACCTATTTAACGGGTTGCGATTAAGCAATTTATGCTCGTCACTATGCATAATGGTGAGTGGCAGTTCTCCTGGTTCTTCCCAGGAGAACTCCTCAACAGTCAACGTTCCAGCATCGGGAAAAGCAATATTTTGTAAAAGGTGATGAACAGTTAACATTAGGCTATTGTAACTTAGATAAATTCAAAACTGACCCACTAAAAAGTGAAAAATAAAAAACTTTTTACAAAAAAATAATAACCGACTACCAAAAATAACACTACAAAGTGAAAAATAACTTTAATTTCGGAAGTCGGTGGCAAAAAACTCAAATACAGATCCAAAGACACCAACTTCCGAAATAAAAGTTATTTTTCACTTTGTAGTGTTATTTTTCTTGAAACAGAGTTCCAACTATTGTTCAAAGTCAAAGTCAAATCATTTATTTCAAAAATGCACACAAAAGGTACTTTGAACGTCTAAAACAATAAAAAATAGATTTAATTCTAATTACCCCCTTCCAAAAGGTAGTTTCGTATGGAGAAGAATGCGACAGAAACTCCACCGTTACTCTTTTAAAATGTTTAAGATATTTGATATATGACACCGTATGATTATGAACATCATCATCTATCAATCGAGATTATAAACTATAAAAAAATTGTAAACTGCAACAAATCATTTACAATTTAACGCATTATTTTTCGATAGTTTACTGTAATCTATCCACGGCAAACCGACTAATTGTAAACTGGTATCACACTTGCATGCGACGAACGCACCTTGCGCTGATACTAAATAGCCAAGAAACTGTGACCAATTTGGACGAAGCGCTCGCCGGCCACTGTCGAGGCACCGCTCGCTTCACTCGCTTCGATCGCCCACGGTTGGTCCCAGTTCTAACCTAGCCTACCCAGCCACCTGCGGCCGATTCGGCTACCGCCAAGACCTCCCAATCAGGGACGGCTCACATTTTTACGGGTGATAAAGTCGAACAGATTATGAACCCTGTCGATAAGTACAGTTTCGTTCACAATTTGACGATTGGACATTGATAGATAACACACTTACACCTTTACATTGCTGCTCCTCGCGGTTTCACCCGGCATCCTGGGGAAGGACATAGGCTACTTTGTGTCCCAAAAATAATCCTAAAGGGGGTGATATGGGGGATGAAAGTTTGTATGGAGAACTTAGCATTTCTTATATTAGGGATATAAAAATTCTAATTTATGCTTTAGTGACAAATAACAAAATGATGTGTTTCAGATTATTTGTAAAATTATCCCCCAAGGGGACATAGGCTACTTTGTGTCCCAAAAATAATCCTAAAGGGGGTGATATAGGGGATGAAAGTTTGTATGGGAAACTTAGCATTTCTTATGTTAGGGATATAAAAAATCTAATTTATGCTTTGGTGACAAATAACAAAATGATGTGTTTCGTCGGTCGTTAGACGTTGACTCGAACACACGAGTCTTGAGTCCTCTCCGTCAAATTTACAAATATATTTTATACTGTGCGTCTAGCGTTTACTACACATGTTACGAGTTTGCCCCTCGTGTCGGACATCGAAATCGTTCAGTGTTTATTTTGTTGTGTTTGTGTCACCAAATACAATTCTTTAGAGCTGTGTAAAGGTGGCGTGGACTAGGCCTAGGGACTAGGACTAGGCCTTGTGCGATCCCAGGACAGCGAACCAGTGCATACGAGGGGCTAATTGCGCCTGCCGCAACGGACTCCAGTCCAAGCTAATAATATAAAGAAATAAATATTTATCTTATCTTATCTAATCTGGTGAGATCTTTCTATATCTTTTAGGGATCTGCTGAAGAATAACGCTTAAATTATATACCGTGTGTCAATTATAATAATATTATGTGCAGTGCAGTGCTATGGTGCCCCAAAATTGTTTGTCTTTTGTGAGTGCTATTTCTATTTTTAGACATTTCAGGATTCAAGTGATGGATCGACTCAGGTAGCAGTGACCCAACCGAACATTCCTTTTAGATTTTTACGACAAGTGGGACGTCATTGTATTTTTTTAACTACTACTTACTACTACACCAAAAAAAACAGAAACCTCGGATGAAGACATTGGCAACAACAACGTGACAACATAGCAGTGACATAAAAAAGCGTCGAGAAAGCAGTTTAACCCTGCCAAAAGATTCACCATTCAAGATTCGGTGAAGCTGGACCTGAGCGCAACCTGGTGGCGACGTCATTAAAAGATGCCCACCCATAGATAAATATAACCCGTCTCTCCACTATTCCAATGCTTGCTCAAGGATGCATATCCGGTATGGCTCTAATACTCCTTCCATATCCCAAGGGCACGTCTTCCCTACCATTATCGCGCTCCCCGGTCTACTCTTTGATATGCAATGGTCTCTGTGGTCCCATGAAACATAAGACTCCAGGGGCTAGTGTGAATCTTTGTGTTAATTCGAGTGATCGAGTCTAGTTTAACCACGCTGGATTCGGTGCATTTCATTAATTAATTCATTAAATCATTGTAATTTAATTATAGTACTAATTTAATTGTTTTAATGATATTAGTAATTTGTATGTCAATATTGGCAAAACATAGCGCAATACTGAATTTTTAAGATCTTTGTATGTAATTATTACCTGTGTTTCACAAATATTATTATTCTTAAAATCAATGTCACAAAAATAATAAATTATACAATAAAACATCATAGACAGACAAATCAAAAATCCAGAGTCACACCGTCATGTAATTAATGCATAACTAGAACAGATTACGTGTGACTCCGGATTTTCATCGTCATTCTCAGCCCGATTTTACCCACTGCTGGGCATAGGCCTCTCTTTTCTTGTCCAATCATTCGACGATATTGTTACATTTCTGATTGTAACAATATCGTCCACCCATCTCGCCGCTGGACGACCAACACCTCGTTTTCCAGCAACCTTACTCCACCTGTCATCGCTATACCTTACCCAAGTAAGGCAGGGGGGGGGCGGGTAAACATATTATGGAACTCAAATGGAGTTCCATAATACGTTTTGGGATATCGAAGACCTTCTATCTTCGGATGTCGATGTTTGGAACTCGGTCTATTAGCCTTATGCCAAGCATGGGACGCTCCATGGCTCTCTGTGCAACTCTCAGCCTGTACACAGCCTCCTGCGTGAGTGTCTACTTCTCAGCACCGTACGTCATGGAGGGCAAAAATACTGGTTATGGAGGCTGACTTCAGACATTGCGCAATTTTGACAGATCTCAGAATGCCGTCCAGTTTTCTAAAAGCGACCCGTGTTCTCCTCGATGTCACTGTTTGTTGATGCTCTTTACCGAAACAAAGGATATGGCCAAGATAGACATACCGGTTAACCATCTCCAAAATTTCATTTCCGTCTTTAACAGAAGGATTTGAATTGCTGAAGATGTTTGCCATAATCTTGGTCTTGGTCATCATAAAGGTTTTGTAGCATTTTCTAGGGACCATCAACATTTTCAGCAAAAAGCACAAGGGAGAGCAAGAGTTCCCAATGTCTTCTAGCACTGCTATGAAAAGTTTCGGTCAAATGGTGTCACCATGTCTCACTCCCGGTTGATTGGCACCGGTTTAAATAGAGTATGTATGCAGACCGGCAGAATGGCCGAGGTGTATAGTTCCCGTAGCACATCCATGTAACGGGAAACGATGTGTCAGCGATAGAGAGCGTGGAACACGGCCCAAAGCTCGACACTGTCGAAGGCCTTTTCGTAATTGACGAAAGCGATGCACTGGGGCCGGTTGTATTCTTGGTACTTCTCAATCAGCTGCTTTACCGTGTGGATATGGTCGATGGTCGAATATCCGCTGCCGAGGACGGCCTGCTATGAGATTCATCAAGCTCACAGGTAAGCCATTAGTGTGGATTTTAGCGAAAAGCTTGTATATCAGTCTGAGAGAGGAGGCTAATGGGACGGTAGTTTGTTAGTTTGGAAAAGTCACCGTTTTGTGAATGATGGTGACTATAGCGTTCTTCCATTGTTCTGGGGTACGGACATCATACATAACACTATAAAAAAAAAATCCACGAGGATGATTTTTTGAACTGGTTCGCCACCCGCTCGTAGCAATTCAACGGTGATTCCATCTGCACCAGACGACTTATTTTTATTAAGAGGACTATGAAACAGTTACAGTATGAAAACTAGAATTTGCCGTTTTAAGAATTTGCCCTTTAGCGAATAATGGCCTAAAACTAGTACAACAATATTTGAATTTTGCTAATAATGTAACCTACAGCACTGTCCACGGGTTATCATAATAATATTTGAAAAAACAACAATCACCATGGGTGAGATTTTTTTTTTATAAAAGTAAAAGTAAAAAATAATAAAGTAAAAAAAAAGATGACAAATAAAAAGTAAACTTACAACCAGCACCCCAATTGCGCAACGCACGCTCAATCACAATATGAATCACCTCGAAACAGATTGCTAATCCATTGCTTCATAAGTTCGAAAAATTTATCTGCTCAACAACGTAAATATCGCAATGAATGTTGTTGAACTGTCAAAATTAAACAGACCGTGACCGATTACGCGGTACGTATTCAGGGTGCAGGACAGATTTAAAACAATAACTTTTTTTTAATTGGACTATTGAAGATGTCAATATTTACAAAAGTTTTATTGTACTAGTCAACCATGCGGCTTATCTGTCTTCATGTCGTGTAGGGCTTCTATGACCTCACATGGTAAAATAGGTGGTAGGATTTTCGAGTTTGATGTTCAATAGGTGGTGGTCTAGCATCACCTTCACGATGATCATTGAAGGTACCAACCCTCAATGATCCTAAACCCCAAAATAATTGAACCAAATAAATGGGTAGCTTAGTACCTACCCACTTCTTTAGTTTGAGACAAGTCTACAGTAAAATTTGGGGTTACTCAATATACAACATTAGTTTTTGTTTACACTAAACCCAAAAAAGGGTCATTAATAATAATAATAATAAATAAATAATAAATTCTTTTTATTCACAAAAAAACATAAACTTTGATAATAACACAGAAGGGTAAAACAGACTTGAATAAAATTACACAATGAATGGATACTCATCATTGTACTCATCATTTTGATTTTTCTTTTCTATGGGACCAAACTTGAAATCACGAAAAAAAAATCAGCTCTTCCCTACATTTGTGTTCACTGAAATCAACAAAATGTATGGAACAGGTGATTTTTATTTCTCGATTTCCAGGTTGGTCCCGTAGAAAAAGTTGTTCAAAATGGTGAGTACAATGACCCCTTTTCGGGTTTAGGTTAAACAAAAACTAGAAAGTCAAATTTTAAGAAATCGGTAACACACACACACATCCGCTATATGATAAAAACAAAACACGACGACATCGAAATACGACGAGGAATTTTGGAGATATAAAGAAACAGATGAACTGAAGGAAAAAATGAAACGATAACCCTCATTTGGGTTTGCGTAGTCGGGTAATTATAGCAACTAGTTTGATTTTGTCTAGTTGTTCTAATATACAAGTGTATATGATGTGTGAAAGGGCTGCTATCCCAGAGGATAAACAACAACCCCCTTATTACAAAACAAGGTTTATCTTCAGACCCAGGTTTCAAACATGGAGCCATTATTGAATTTCGAACTTTATTCCGACTATGGTAAAGTTCCTAAACACAAAACTGACAACTTAGTACCGAAATAAGTTTTCAGTTTTGTATAAAGAACGGTATTTCAATCACTGTTACGTTCTTATTACAAAAACTGGCTCCATGGTTTAACCCATGTCAAAATATAAATCTTGTTTTGTAATAAGGCGGTAAAGGTTTTATAACAGGCTAATAACAGAAAATCATGCGAACCTGGCTCTTTGAAGTGATCGATGTTGCAGGACTAATCTACATTAAAATCTTGAAACTCTATTACTGATATATTTAAACTAAATACGCCATTAACCATCACGGTCATGAAATAAAACATCTCCAGGCAGATCACAAAAGATCAGTACCTACTTACAGCTAAGTTAGCTTGGCTATATCAAATAAAAGCACTCGTCATCTGGCGCTGTTTCAGAAACAACCAGTCAAACATATCCCAGTCGGGGGAGCAATAAATTGTGCAAACAAGTTGTCTGTTACGAGTGCTACGCTGCTACACTGCTGTCGTAGCATCTCGTGCACTTGACTACGCCGTAGCAAGAAATCGCAAGATGCTACGGTACATACAAACGAGCTTGCTGTCCGAATCGAAAATATTACTTTAACACTAAGACTGCTATGTCAAGAAATATAAACTTAGTCCTTTTATTGAATTTGGTACAGTACAATCTTAAAAGTGATAATACTTTTATCATCATTTTATTTTTCAAACCCAAGTGTATGTCACAATGTTCTCGTATATTAAATGATTCATGTCCAAAGTGAACATTTTCAAGTACATAACGACCTCAACAGATATTTTGTTGTTGTATTGTAAAAAGCAATAAAAAGATGTGATCGCCAGTATGGCCCCCGGCCAACTGGCGGCTTCGTCTGGATTGCGACGCTCTTAACTTAATACAAACGACGCTATGACCTACACTAATTCCCCTACCACATTTTACATCATCAAACTAAAATTTGCTCTTTCTTATTAAGGTTCCATCGCAAATTGCGCTCTAATGTAATTAGTCGTCGCAAGACAGTACAATGAACAAAAGGCTAAGTACTCTAATAGGGACATATGTTCCTGTAAGTCCCGGAGAGCTCTTTATTTCGCAAGCAAAATTAGCACAAGACGTCTATTAGATAGTAGCACCGGTTCCAACCATTATAGCAATATGTACTGAGCTTAAAAGATTGCAATAGTGCACAAGTGTTGACTATTTGTTATTCCTTCGCCTACCAGCTCCAATAAAAGCCGTTTTCCTCAGTTGCTTCGTGCTATTTGCCCGAGGGAAAACTAACGTTTCAGTACATTTGTTTATTTTATACCCAAAGCAATATAAGTACAAAAGAATATTAATACCAATTACTCACTGTACATAATTATAAAACAAAAACAAAAGCATGAAGTAGGTACGTGTAGTTTCAAAGTAAATACATCAAAAGCTTAAAAATTAAATGCAAAAAATATCAGCGCTAACAAATATCTTGTTTTGGTGCATATTTTTATTAATTAAGCGTGTGCAGGTATTCGTTTGTGACATATTTTCCAAGAGCTGTGTAAAAAGAAAATATATAAATAATTCCATTTATTTGCAGTATATTATGACAAAAAACGTTTACCTTTCATGAAGAATACTTTCGTATATGTATGTACAACATTGAATGTCTTCGATAATATTTTCAAGTGCGGGGTTCGAGCGTGTAATACAAGCAGGCTTATATTTTCTGCTATTGTTCTAGGAACAATTTCCTGATATGAAACCCTTTGTTATATTGTGATGCAAGCAGTTGGCGGCCTGCCAGCTCCCCTACATGTTTCATATTTCACTGGATCAGCGCAGCTTACAATAGCTGATGTAACGTTTCTTTAATTTTTGCGCTATCCAAATACACTGTCTGTCGACTATTTAGCTAATAAAAGACAAATTGATGTGACAAATCGTGTTTAACACGTTGCGGGACGCACTGAATTAGCAGTAGATTTGAAAAATGACGACAGTACGGGCACCGCCGTATACTTTTAAACTCTTCTGCAGTGAGGTACAGGCATTACAGCGAAATTTCGTATAGAGGAACAAGGAAAATCGTTTTTACTGTCGTATCACATCATTATTTATCATTATTCTTTAGTATTGTTCTAGGGCAGTACGGACATAGCAGTGGTCTTAACTTGTATCGGCAATTTTACTGTCATATCGCATAATTTGAAAAAGTCCCGCAACGTGTTATCCACAGGTGTTATCAATGTGTTTAATGTCTACGTAATAGCAGACGTTTTAAGCACGTCATTTATCTATGGTTACATTAAGTATCGTTTTACCAAGTGTCTAAATTCTTGTAGTAAGACCACTTTATATATCAAAACTTGTTCAATAAACTGCTTCGTTATCTTAACTAAATACAGCAGTTTATGGGTAGTTAAAATCGAATAAACTGCGGGCCTTTATCAATCAAATGCCAGTACTCACGCACCCATTGATCCTTCAAAAAGTAGGCCACCTAACGAACCATTATTGTGCTTACGATGGAAATGCACTCTTTTCTTGCAAATAGGGACCGAGTGGAGAATTTCTCGAGTCGAGTGGATTCATTAAAGCGAATACTTCACATTCGATCGAGACGTAATGGCATTGCTTAAACGGAAGACGGTATAGTAACTTGCATAAAAGAGAACCTTTCACAAAGAAAAGGCGGTTTTCAACAAACCGTTGTCCGCTTTAGATCTCTACATTGACTTCTTTATTGTATTAAGTATTCTTTTGTCTAGCGCTATCGGAACCTTAGTGCTCGACTCCTCCAAAAATATAGCTGCGGGGCGTGTTTTGTGTCCGTCCGCAACGAATATCTTTCTTTTATTTTTATCCTAATACTGAATCTGGTCCGCTTTCTACATGATCACAGAACTGTCACAGCTTCATTATTTAGGAATACATCAAAAATTAACAGCCTTCGAAACATTGAAGCCATTATTCTATCTCACAGTACTTTTTTTGTTCATTTTTGTGTCCACACACTTACACAGAAGTAAATCTGCCATTCATCATCATCATCATTTCAGCCGAAAGACGTCCACTGCTGGACATAGGCCTCCCCCGAAGAGGGGGGGGATTTGCCATAATCGCCACGCTTGGCAGGCGGGTTGGCGATCGCAGTATGGTTTTAAAAATGTATAGAGAATGCTGCTGCCCATTCTCTAGTAAAATCTAATAATAACCGTAATCTGCCATTATATAGGTAAATATAGGCGGAAACCCCTGTAAATATTTGGAATATAAAGTCATCGTAGAGATTCATGTCTAATCGCGGCGACAGAGATAAGACGGACCGGGGTGAGCCAACTCATTTATATGTATATTTGCTGACCACGCCGCAAACATTCTTGCGCTCATTTACACTTTCACCCTTGGCTGCGTTTTCAATCTTTTTTAAACTACACCTTATTTGTAACAGTCAGAATATCTTTCAAATTCTGTCTCAACCAACATAACTACTACCTACATATAACATACCTACGTGGATCGTATTCCCTATACAAAAAGCCTAACGACGTGAATAAAATATGAGTGTTTATCAAAACCAGCGAGTGCTCACCCATCCAAATACAAACCAATTTGTTGTTACTTATCGAGCACCCGATAACATTCGCCAACGTTTATTTTTTCAAAAGAATTAGAGAATAGTCTAGTTTTAGCAAGAAGAAGTGGTATTTTCTTTCTTAAATCCTTTCATGAGGTAGCAAAACGTTGTCATAGCAGTGGTTTTATTAAATACTTACCTTTACCTTTTATTTTACTATTTACACTGAGAAACGAAAAAACCAACTACTCATTCATCTAATAAAATTTGTTTTATTGTAAGAACAACGTCGAAAACTCAGACGCAAATCAAAATCCGTGTTTCTAAGTAAACGATTTGAAAGTATTTAAAGATACATGATGTGTATAATTATATTTTATGTAATAAGAAGGGTTGCAAATCACGTATCGAGGATGCGACCGTTATCTCTAACCCCGAGCTCCAAGCCATTGAGATACAAAAGCCTGCGTGAGACCTGTAATGATGCCGAGTTGTAATGAGCGCTCCCTCCTTGACTACTGTACGATGATAAATCAAAGAGGTCTCCATTAACAGCACACAATGTGTAGGTATGTGGTGTATGATGACAGTTATGATAAGAGAAGCAGTTCAGTAGACCAAAAATATTCGACAATCGAAATTGCATTTTTAGAAAGAGAAGACAAAAAGAGTCCTGAAACCTTCGCCATTTATTTATTTAGTTATAAGACAATTGCTTGCTACACTTACAGTAAACACCAAAGAGTGCAGCAAGCCAACAATATATCATTACACGTAACAACTAAAAAACTGAATGCAAACATTAATCAAATATTTACTACTACACATAAATACGTCAACATGCGGCTCCTGAGCAATCAGGGCGTTCAGCAGATTGATCGCCTGGGCTGTGGGAGCATAATTATCGAGCAGTAAGGGTACGCACTGATATACTAGTCTATAAATCCCCATCTAAAATATAACCCAATGCCAAATAATCTGTGGGCCCGGTAAAGGACTGGCCATCGATTCCCATGGGTGCCGTAAATTTAATGGGGACCGGTTCTATTTTTAGACGTTCAGCAGCATCTTCCTTTTGGGCAAAAACAACGTCAATTGCGATCAACATTTCGTTTGCTAATTAGAGTGATTAAGACAATATGAGGGCTTATATAGTACCTTGGAATGAACTCTCACTACTTACTTTTAGAACGGACTATGAACGTTTACGGGCTCATAATGGGGATAAAGCAAATGACCGCCATAACCATTAGTCCCCATTTCGAAAGGTATAAGTAGAGGCATTATTGTCTCTTTCGACCGTGACTCTTTTGAGTTGTATCGATCAATTCACTCTACTTCAAAATAATACGAGTAGGTATAGATACAGACTATTACGTATAAAAACTGGACATGAATGGAACCATTTATAAAATACTACCTACCTATATGTATATTATAATATCATTGAAGTTAGCGAGCATAGTTGACTGCATAGTTACCAAAATTTTCATTACCAACTTAATAATGCTCATGTCTACTTATACTTACATATTTCGCGTAGGTATACAGAATATTCTTATTCAAATTTATTTCAAATATGAGTTCATTTGTCATGAAATATCAGAGCTTCATAGGAATCCACCACACTGGATTATATGAGATAGAGCAAATCGGAGACGAACGAATATTGAAATAGGTATTATTCGAATTCAATGGCTTTCCTTGACTTGGAATTCAATACTAACATAATATTTGAAACTAGCTGCACCCCGCGGTTTCACCCGCGTAAGTCTCGATCCCGTGGGAATATAGGGATAAAAATATGCTACATGCATATCCTATATGTTAATCCAGGGTGTTTGCTACCTCGATACAAAATTTTATCAAAATTGGTCCAGTCGTTCATCCATCCATGCATTCATACTTACAAACTTTCGCGTTTATAATATTAGTAGGAAGTAGGATTACATCCAAATCATTTATCAATCTACTTTTGTGACAACACTATAGCATAGGTAAAGTACTTATTATACAATTTAAAATGTGAATTTTAGGCGAGGTAACCAAGTGAGATCTCTTACCTAAACTTTTATGAAGAAAAAATACATAATACCTGGCTAAATTAAATAAAGCTCCATTCTTCTGTCATGCCTTGGTTATTTTCATGACTATTTTAATCATTAAAAAAAAACAAAAATTAAACATTTTATGTTGTCTAATCAAACCAACCTTGGCATTGTGTATGTACCTTGATAATATTTGAGATAATAATAATATTTTCTATACAAAAGCATGAGCTAGACTCATGCTGATACTGCTTTAAAAACAAAACTTAATTCTTCCTAACATTGCACATAACTATGATTTCATACAAAAGCAGGGACAGTCGTGAAGGAGCTGTGGTCGTAAACGGACTATCAGTGGAGAGGAAATAGAGCTATAGCCGCGGACGCACGCACGGAAATGAACCCGCCCACAAACGCTTCCTCGGCGCGCCGGTCTGCACGCAGCCGTTTGTTAAAGCTCACTCCGGAACACTGCCACCACTGCTCCTTCTATCCCGCAGATGTAAATAATAAGTGGACGAACAAACAATGCTGCAGTGTTATTGGACTTTTAGATTAAAGATGCAAGTGACAGGAACGTTTTCAATATAAAAATAGAGTGCTGACGCTGGTAGCACACCTCGAATCAGATGCGAGTAGCGGAACATGACGCGAACCAGTACAACTGAACTACTGCGGTTTCGCTGCTATAGTTCCGCGGCGGAGGTGTGCTATCAGCGTGAATGTTGCTGTGCCAACAAAACCTGTAACTCTTAAGTAAAAGAAGACGGGAGAGTAAAAGTAGTCTTCGGTAAGCTCTTTATTTTACCTATAATCAAAACGGCAGTCGCTTAACATCATAACGGCAACCGTAAACAAGCGATATCTTATTATGAAGCCGAGTCAGCGCGCTGACAGGCCGGAGTGACAGCCGACTGAGTCACCCTCCTCTCATTACATACCTTTCCTCCGGCTGTCTACCTCAGCATAAATAACAACATACTCATTAATTTCCTATGTGATGATAATTAAGTTAAGTCGCCAAGATTTCTTCAAATATTTATTATCCAATTTAAAATCGGTCGGCATTTAGAAAATTTATTTCTGAGGCTTTCTTTATTTCATGATCAGAGCCGCTTACTCGAGAGTGGTTCAGTTTATATTCGACGGCAGTATCCGTACGGCACATTTGCTTCCAATTCAATTCTCTGCTCGGCTCGTTGCAGCAGTGAATGAGCCATCCTCGAGATTGTCTCCTCGCCCGCACCGACCCGCCGAACCCGCACTCGCGACGCGACCTTCATGCCTTCACCTGCGAGTAAATCCGTTTATACCATTATATAACGGTAATGTACGCGTAAATTACCTACTTGTTCCTTGGGGCGCGATAATTTAATAAAAGTACCGCAATTTGAGAGTAAAAATTCTTATACATTTTTATTCAAGTGTAAAAACATGTCAAGATTGCCAAACTTCGCAGTAGTGTAGTAAAATAAATAGTAAAATAAAATATGTAGGTATGTTGGTATCGGGGCTTCCCGGCGGCAGCTAGTGAAGGGAAAGCTACCTTGTCGACGTTGTTGGTCCTGACGCGATGTAAATGTAATATAAGACGAACTGCCTCCATTTATGATTGCTCTCTCGGTGCTCAGCGCTCGCAGTGTTCGCACGATATGTGAATTGCACTTTCGTGCTACAGAATAATAAATACTAAACACAACACAACGTGCTGAAAACTTTTTGCTATTCACCCAAACGTGTGGAAACTGCAGTAGATATCCATTACGCTGCTAGTTTGTTCCACGAAATAGCTGCGCTAGGTTGCTTTAGGTTGTAACAAAAACAAAAGCAAAATTATTCATTTGCGGCGGAATGTTTTTTGTGCATGAATAGTTGGGGATTCCCAATCCAATCTCGATTACACGAGCATTTCCAATAGTAATGACTATGATCTTGCCGGAGCGCATGGAGCTGCATCTGGTAAACTGCCAAGTGAACGTCCTGCTGTTACGACGATTATTCGCAGGTTTAGCTCAAAGCCACATGTTCGTCCTAGGTTATGTAGTAATAATTACGAAGGTATTATAATTGGTTACAAATACGACGTCTGTTCATTGAACCAAAATCACACCAACCGACGTAGGGGTTTTGTAGTATAAGCTTTCAGAACACATCGACACATTACTAAACAGTTTGAGCCCATAGAACCTAGCTTCCCCTCTGCCGGGCTCTAGGCAAAACCAACCTTGCAGGTATAACTGTAAATCTAGATCGATAGAGAAATAAACCCATTGTCTACCAAGATAGATAGGTTACGCCTCTTTGCGGTAACCACAGTAAGATCCCGGACTATATCTATGAGCGTGGGAATATACCCTAAGAGCTTTTCCCTAAAACAGGTTCTTTTACTTTGATTTATCGAGACTTTACACAACAGCATTATTAGTACTTAGTACGTATTTTTTGAAATTGTAATTGAATTGCTCTGTTGTAAAGAAAGTCATAAATTCTCTGTGAAACCACGTTATACATCTGAAAATCTCATAAAACTTTATCTAAAACCTATCAATACGTAATTAGCTGTCATAACAAAGCATGGATGGGGCAGCTGGTGTCGGTATCGCGGTGTGGCGCTATGGCGGCGTCTTCGGAAAGAAGCGCCCAATCAGCGAGCCAGCAGTGCACGCCTGTACCGTGTACTGTACGAAGCAAAGAGTAGACATTATAATATACAACCTGTTTTTTTTTATATCCCATAACTGTAGGGTTATATTCTGTAGGTAAAAATAATACTAAAACTCCTAGAATAGGTGGTCCAAAAATGCATCGTTTCGGAGATATCATCAATCATAATTAAATTAGGTCAAAAATTGTCACCAGTATGACGAATCTTTACTTTTGCGAGGTTGCCAAACTTCGCAGTAGTGTAGTAAAATAAATAGTAAAATAAAATATGTAGGTATGTTGGTATCGGGGCTTCCCGGCGGCAGCTAGTGAAAGGAAAGCTACCTTGTCGACGTTGTCATATTTCACGTAAGGGTGTTTTACATTAATTATCGTGACTTTGCCGAATTATTTTGTATGAAAAATGAAAAAAAAATAACGAAGGATTGGAACATAACTCATATGCCAGTTGATTCTTTGATATGGCCTCAATCATACCCTAGAGTTATGGGATATCAAAAAAAACACGTTGTATACTCTTTAGTAAGACGGTCGCCTGATTTACTAGCCGAGACGAACCGCTGCACGAGAAACTGCACTTTCTGACTCTTCAAGTCTGCACAATCAATATTGAAGGACCGACGCCTGCAATAAAGTGTATCTGATAATGGCAGACTTTATTAGAAAATTGGTTGTGCCTCTGTAGTTGTATGCACTTAACACTCTCTTTGAGCTCTCTCACATTTTCTTGTTTTGCTATTCAGTTCAACCTCAGTTACTTATGACAGAATTGTTTATAGGTATCTTTATGTGAAATTATTTTAACGTGTACAAGTTTTTATCAAAATACGCTAAACAAATTAGGTGTAGCCTGCAGTAGGTACGAAAATGAATCAATACATATATTTTTACAGACGTATCACTAAAAGAAAAATGCCAAGTACTATTCATTTCAATGAATTCGCAATTAAATTAACAATTTGGGTCACTTCATTATTTCAACACTTAATTTTTCCTCATTCTCTCTCATCTTGATGCAAATAAGCACTTTCACGAGAATCTCTACCTAAGCGCGCCATTTTTCACGTCATTGGTTAAAAGATATCTTGTATATAAATGTATAACGATTTGATTACTCTGCGTCGTAGCGTACCCGCGGGTACTATCTTAAAACAAATTGTAATGAGATTTTTATAAACAATAGGATTTCAGTGAAGAATGAAACGGTTAGCAGGCAACTTAAAATAACGAGCATTTAGGGAAATTGATTAGATGAATTAAGTTTTTTAGTGGAGTTTTTTTCCTTTTTGTTAATACCTACTACTAATTCAAAAGAAGGCAGTGCGCCTTTGTTTCTTTTAGTGGGCATTTCGTTATCGGCTAAAATCATCTGTTAAGGTTTTAAATGTAATTAAGTATTATATTTTAACTAGTTTTTTTTTATATTATTTGTTTTACAAATAATATGGTTTATTTTAACTGTGTTGTATTGTATCATTGTATGTGTTACACGAGACCAAAGTTATTAGCATCTCGTGTCATTAAAACCCTCGCTGCGCTCAGGATTCTAACCTAGAATCACACGCTACGCTCGTGATTCAATTATAGAATCCTTCGCTTACTCGGGATTCAAAATAAACACTCGCAGCAATAACCAACTTTGCTCTCTTATTGCACAAATAACTACATATTTTCCTAAAGAAGAATGGCAGTTCAAGTGTTGCTTAATTTCAGAATTATTCATGAATGAAAATATGTAAGTACATTATATGAAACAAACTGGGCTTTACTTTGTATGCCTTAGCTTTTTTATATTAAGCTGCACAGAGAAAAAAAACTTTTTACAAAAAATTAATAACCGACTACCAAAAATAACACTACAAAGTGAAAAATAACTTTAATTTCGGAAGTCGGTGTCTTTGGATCTGTATTTGAGTTTTTTGCCACCGACTTCCGAAATTAAAGTTATTTTTCACTTTGTAGTGTTATTTTTGGTAGTCGGTTATTATTTTTTTGTAAAAACATTTTTTATTTTTCACTTTTTAATGGATCAGTATTGAATTTATCTAAGTTACAATAGCCTAATGTTAACTGCTCATCACCTTTTACGAAATATTACTTTTCCCGATGCTGGAACGTTGATTGTTGAGGAGTTCTCCTGGGAAGAACCAGGCGAACTGCCACTCACCATAGCATAGTGACGAGCATAAATTGCTTAATCGCAACCCGTTAAATAGGTACTCATTATTATATTGTTCCGGTGGCCATCTGTGGTCACCAACATCAGTTCCACTTCACCAAATGGTGCTTTCCGTGAGCAAATGCACGAGTTACTATAAAAAATACCCAAATCGATATAGGTTTGCATATAAAATTTGAAGGTTTCCCACGATTTCCATGGGATCCCCTCATCAGATTCTGATTTGGTGGCAATGGGACCACCTCGGGAGTATACCCTTTCAAACAAAAAAATAATTTCCAAAATCAGTTCATAATTTTGACGGAGTAATCGCGTAACAAACATACAAAAAAAAAACATACAGCCGAATTGAGAACCTCCTCCTTTTTGGAAGTCAGTTAAAAAGAAGAAACAAATGTTTTATTAAATCTGAATGTGAAAATGCAATTATTTGCGTATTTGCTTTCTTCATCCAAAATAGTTTCGTTTTCTTTGATTTGCCTTGGTTTACATTGTGTACCTAGTTATGTTCCCAGCCTAACGCTGTGGTATGTGGTAGAGTCTAGACGCTGACCTGGCACCTTTTGTGATTAGGCGTACGTGACAGGATGTGTGGCGCGACCGCGGGTGGGCCGACCACCGGTCTATGAGAAAGTTTTGCGATGTATTAGAATAAAGATAGGCTAAGTTAGTCTTACATGAACTTCTGTAAAGCTCGGGTCGTAATAAACTCTTACTTCCCCACAAACTCCGTTTCATTTGCGCTCCCGAAATCTAACTGGCGCAGCCGGTAGGATTGCCGCAAACAGTTTTCCTCCGCGAAAAGTCAAGTGCGAAAATCTGTGAAATACATGAGAACGCGTGGACTGTGTTTCGCGAGTGGTTACTGATTATAGACGTATAGTCGTCGTGCTTAAAATCAGTGAGGCGATCTATATTGGGCAATCTTCGAACCAAATAAATAAGTTTAGATAACGCGCAAATTACGTGGGTTAGCAGAGATGGTGATAATATATCAAGCGGTTGGCATGTGAGTAACCTTCTATATCCTTCCTCATTCCCGACACTATTATTGTGATAGATGTAATTAGAATTAGTTTAATTTAGTTTTTTTTTTTTAAGAGTAAAGTAACATTAATGTTTCTGCCTATTTTTATTAATTCTACGGTGTAATTTAACATATAAATTGAGGTTTATCTTTTAATTTTACAATTTAAATTACATTGTTAATTTAAATTTTGTCTAAAATGAATCAAGGTCAAATTCCTTTATCTGCAGCGACGGCGGCGGGGGCGACCCCTTCGGTTCGCTCTGAAACTCCGCTTCTGATGCAATTGCCAGATTCTTTGATACCTCAAGATGTTTTAAAATTAATTCCCGAATTTAATGGTGAAACTAATATACTTAGTTTATTTTTACGAAAGTGCGAATATGTTATCGGAAAATATCAAGGGACTTCAGAGCGAAACGAATTTTTAATGCAGAATATTACAAGTAAATTAAAGGGTAAAGCAGCGGCTCTTTTAAGTGAAAGGGGTGACCTTGAAACTTATTCTGAATTTAAATCTTTAATGATCCAACATTTTGGCGATCCCAGAAGTGAGGAATGCGTGGCGATTGAGCTCGAAACCCTAAAAATTAAATCAAATGAGTCATATTTAGAATTTTGCAGCCGTATACAAGATATTCGTGCTATTTTAATATCTAAGGTTAATCAGAACGGTTCCGCTACGTTAAGAGAAGCTAAGAAAGTAATTTATAATAACACTTCGCTTAACGTTTTTATGTACAATTTACCGGAACATATGGTGCGGATTGTTCGATTGAAAAATCCTAGTACATTGGAAGAAGCCTTACAATTTGTCCTTGAAGAGGTTAATTTCCAGGAACAATATAATTTACGCAGCAAAATGTTACAACATCGGCCACAAGGTCATCAGTTATTGCCATCATCTGAAAAAGGCGTTAATTCAAGTTCAAACAATCCGAAACCTACCTTTACAGCACCTCAATTGCAATATAATTACCACAGGCCGTCTGCAAATCAAACTCAATTTAAATTCGGTATACCTAACCAAGTTTTTGTACGTCCGAATATCAATCAACAAATAGGGTTTCGACCGCAATTACCGCAGCTTGGGAATAAACAACCTCAACAATTCGGTAATAGACTTCAAGCAGCACAATAAGGTTATGGACCCCAACCAGCACAATTCGGTTATGGACCCCAAGCGGTACAATTCGGTTATGGACCCCAAGCAGCACAAATCGGTTATAGACCTCAAGTAGGACAATTCGGCTATAGAGCTCCACAACCTTCGAGCCACCGCCCCCCTAACAATTTATTGGGTGATCGTGACGTAACAATGCTCCAGCACCTGTTAAGCAACCACAAGGTTTTCCTATTAACGAGCTTTATACCAGTAATGAACAGTACTATTATGACCCCAATTACAATGATTATGGTATATGTGATCTAGGATACTGTGACTATGACTATACAAATATGTACATTAACAACGATTGCGTGGATCAGAACCCAAATACTGAAATTCCCAAAGCTATTGAAAAGGCTGATAATTCGCATTCAGCTGAAAATAAAGTAGACTCTAAAGATGTCGCAAAAGATGTCCCAAATTTTCAAATAAATTTGATTCGTGTTCACCCGAAATGTAAGGAACTTCTGATAAACGCACCGATATTGCAATACCCGGACATGAATAAACCATTTTTATTAACGACAGACGCCTCTGAAGTTGCAATTGGCGCGGTTTTGTCACAGGGCCCTGTAGGTAGTGACAAACCAATAGCATATGCCAGTCGGACCTTGACAGATACGGAAAAAAGGTACAGTACTATTGAACGCGAATTATTGGCAATCATGTGGGCCACAAAACACTTTAGACCTTATTTATACGGACATAAATTTGATATTTACACTGACCATAGACCGTTAGTCTGGCTGTATCAACTCAAGGAACCCAATAACAAGCTAACGCGTTGGCGCTTGCGGTTGCAAGAATATGACTTTAATGTCATATATAAAAATGGTAAACAGAATGTAACTGCAGACGCGCTATCTCGAATTCAACTTAAAGCACTGGGAGAAGCCAACGTTTCCGACGACATTTCAATGATTGTTAATATAGACGAAAAAGAAAGTAGACTTCAAAATTATTTAGAAGACGTGGCCACACTAAATTCTGATGACTCAAGGACTATTTCTGTTTCCGACTCTGAAAGAACCGCGACAGCTAGCCCAATGACCATAGATTTAGATTTCGATACTCGTACAGACTTGGAACAATCACCTAATAATTATCCTATACCCTCTGAACCTTCTAGTATACAAACAGTTCATTCAGCCGAAGATCTCGAATCCCATGGAATACCGATATTGAAAGAAGCAATAGACACCAAACCTAATCAAATACTAGTTTTTAGCTGGTTTCGTAATGAGCTCCACGTAAAAGACTTGTCTAGGGACAAACAAAATGTGTTGGAAGTATTTTTGCCTCTTCATAATCAAGATCATATCAAAACATTTTTAAAAGAATATATAAAACCCAAAATTAAGTATTTCATTTATTTTGAGAATCCAGAACACAGAAAAGACTTTAGTAATATTATAATTTCATTATTTAAGAAAGATACGGTTAATTTTTATGAATGTACCGAGCGCGTTATTTACGTCGAAGATGAACAGGAACAGAAAGCCATTGTGATTAAGTTACATGAAGGCAAGACCTGTCATCGCGGCATTACAGAAACTGTTAAAAGAATCCGTCGTAATTATCATTGGCCACATTTATCTGAAACCGTTTCCGCCATAATTAACTCATGTGATCGTTGTAAAACCTCTAAGTACGACAGAAAACCAATTAAACCTGTACTGCAGCTCACACAAACCCAGAACGCCCCCTTTCAGGAAATATTTATAGATCTGTTCAGTATAGAATCAAAATACTATTTAACTTTAATCGATGCCTTTAGTAAATTAGGACAAGCGATAGAAATTACATCTCGCTCCACACCCGAAGTGGTCAGAGCATTAATGAAATACTTTTCTTTTTACGGTATACCACAGAAAATAAGTTCGGATCCGGGAACCGAATTTAATAATGAATTATTAAAAGAACTGACGGACTTGCACAAAATTAAACTACACATAGGTACACCTAATAATCCCAATTCTATGGGGCTCATAGAACGTTTTCACTCTACAATTATAGAAATATATCGATTAGCGAACTATGAAAAGAAATTTACAGACGCAGCATCAGTGATGACTTACGCCGTTATGGCTTACAATAACACTATCCACAGTACTACTGATTTAACACCGTTCGAAGCTGCGTTTGGTCATACGGAATTAAACTCTATTTTTAACTCTGAATTCGATAAAGCATACAATCAGCAACTAATCAGGGATCATAAGAAAAGAACACGGGCAATTTATAAATATCTTTCTGAAAAGGTAAAAAGTCATAAGGAAAGAATTATAACCAAGCGGGGAGGCGAATCCAGACCAGCCTTAGAAATAGGCCAACCGATTTTCACTAAAGCCGTAAATAGAAGGCAAACTAAAGATAAACCTAGATTTCAAAAGGCCATGGTTACAGGTCAGATAGAACGTAACATCGTACCAATAAAAGTAAAAAATAGAGATACTAAAGTTCCGGTAAAAAATGTAAAACGTCCTCCACAGGTGGTGTTGGATCCTGGTGATATGGACAACGACCAGTTGGAGTCTTCCAAGCCAGGCCCTTCAAGTGGTAAAGATTAATCAAAACCCTGGGATTCTTCCGGTGAAACTAGGTCAAGCATTTATGCAATATGATAAATGGTCTATTGTTAAAACAATCGACCTCCAATGCATTGGTACAGATCTTTCCTTTAATATTAAAAAATATTCCGAATTTAGCCAAATGTTACGCCCAAGTAAATCGTATGCGGATGAGTTCGGGAGCCTTAAGATACAGGTGGAGTACATAAAAAATGAGACTCTAGAAAAATTACAGCAATTAATTCCATCTAAAAGATTCAAACGTGGTATTATAAACCCTCTTGGCTCTATCATCAAAATTATAACGGGTAATCTTGACCATGAAGATGCAGTCAGATATGACAATATAATCAGTAGTATTCAGACCGAGGAACAAGCAATTTCTAACAAATTTACAATGATATCTAAAATGTTGGATCATTTTCTGAATTCTACCGAAGTAATCAATGAAAATACAAAAATAATAGACGCACGCATTAAATTACTTGAGGGTCTTGTAACCGATCTCACTAAGAAAGATAATCACTCAATTTATATGACCTATGTCTTCGGATTACTAAACCAATTTATTGTAAACTTTAGAACACTTTATATAAAACTCAGCGAACTTGAAACGGCCATTGCATTCAGTAAATTATCAGTATTACATAAGGCCGTAATGAATCCTAGCGAACTGTTGAAAGTGTTAAAATATATAAGCCAATATGATAATCTAATGTACCCTGTAAATGAACGAAATTTAATAAACATAGAAGAATCCTTATCTGTAAAAGCTTACATTAAGAATGAAGAATTAACTTTTGTAATCGAAGTTCCACTTATTTATAATACAACTTATAGTTACTATAAACTGTATTCCATTCCTATCTCAGATGATTCCTCAAATCTTACCTTTGCTGTTATTCCTGAATTTCCCTACCTACTAGTAGAAGGGTCAAGGTATCGACCAACTGATCAACCATGTCAAGAGATAACCGCTAAAGAATACCTCTGCTCTGAAGATAAACTAATTCAATATGCGGAAGAAACTTGCATTGAGCAACTAATGAAATACCACGACAATCTGTCGCGCTGTTTCCCACGTAAGATACTATCTGAGTCCCTGAAACTTCAAAGAATTGGTCCCAATAGTTGGATAGTGTATTCAAAACACAACCAAGTCATATCACAGACTTGTAATAATGATGAAACAAGAGAACGCATACGAGGAACATATCTGCTAACGGTACGAGGCCAATGTGATGTCTCTATAGATAATATTCAAATACATAGACGGCGCTCTTACTCACTACAAACGGATTATATGCCTGTTCCCTTATTGAACTTACCTGACTTGATAGATCTAACTCGTGACGCAGCAAGGATCGAACCTATAAATCTGAAGGGAGTAAATTTGGATGACATACGCCAACTGAATAATATTCTGAAGAATAGTGCAAATACAGTGAAAAGTGAAACCACAAGTGAAAGTGTTAGTGTCGCCCTTTATGTCTTATACGCGGTAGTCATTTTATTGTCAGTAGCTGTAATTATATATAAGTATTTAGATGTTGTAAGAAAATTCTGTAAGAAGCGGGATAGAGTTATTGAGGATAATCCCCCACAACCTGAGGACGGTCAAGTTAATCGAAGACCTATACTATTAGTTTGATTGACTTTACAATTTTCAATTTGTGACTTTATTATAGGAATAGTTTGATCATTTTTTTGTCATAAGTAATAATTGTAGTTTCTAATTTGTAATTATACAAAGCTCTCGGAAAACCCCTGTTTTTCCGATAACTTTGATTTAAGGAGGGAGGAGTTATGTTCCCAGCCTAACGCTGTGGTATGTGGTAGAGTCTAGACGCTGACCTGGCACCTTTTGTGATTAGGCGTACGTGACAGGATGTGTGGCGCGACCGCGGGTGGGCCGACCACCGGTCTATGAGAAAGTTTTGCGATGTATTAGAATAAAGATAGGCTAAGTTAGTCTTACATGAACTTCTGTAAAGCTCGGGTCGTAATAAACTCTTACTTCCCCACAAACTCCGTTTCATTTGCGCTCCCGAAATCTAACTACCTACGAATAAGATCATAATAATAATAAAAGGGGGTAATAATTTTTACAACTGTTACGATCAGTTGTTGGTAAATCAGTGTGACAGTAAAACATGGACTCTAATAAAATAAAAACTTGGTCGGTTATTTCATCCTACAATGTCCGTACGAAAAAACAACAAAAAAAACAACCGACATCCAAAAAATCACTACAAAGTGAAAAATTGCGTTAATTTCTTAAATTAAAAAAAGTCTTTAATTTTTCTCTTTTAACTTGTGGTACCTACCCCACACAAATTAAAACACCACTACCTGCTATGTAAATAACAGTGACAGGAAGTTATTGCGTTTGTTGCCCTTGGTACTACCAGTAGTACCACGGGTAAAAAAAAATCCCGTAGAACTACCAAGCGATCGAGTAGTACCACGGGAAGTTTTTTTTTACCCGTGTTACACTCTTTAATCGACATTTAATTTTCGTAGTTTAACATTGTCACTTTGACATCTGTCCCTTTGACACTACTCTCTTTGACTTTTGCTAATTAGAAATTTCCCTACCTTAACACTGGTGTGAAAGCTCAGAGTCAAGGTGGGTCAACCATGATCATTTTTAATAATAAATTTAGGTCTTTTAAGTACTATACATGTTTTATATATAATAATATCATAGAAGTCGAAGTAAAACAATTTAAATAATTAAATTAGAACCTAAAGAAATAAACTTCCTGGCCTTTTTGACCATCGATAAACAAAAATGAATGCCGCTAATACAAATATTATTTATTTCCTTTTTTTACACAAAAAATATTAACTTGGTCCTAGGAATGAGAGAGAAAGTACACGTTAATGTACGTGTTTATTATAACGCATTTTTTTAAGTGCATAACCAACTGTTATTTCTCCCGATATAAGTTGTAATAAAATGTGCCTTAAATTGTCATTATTTATGATATAATATTTTCGTCTTTTGTTTTGTTTTGCTAAAAGACCTAAATTTATTATTAAAAATGTTCATGGTTGACACACTTTCACTCTGAGCTTTCACACCAGTGATAAGGTAGGGAAATTTCTAATTAGCAAAAGTAAAAGAGAGTAGTGTCAAAGGGACAGGTGTCAAAGTGACAATGTCAAACTATGAAATGTCGATTATGAGTGTAACACGGGTAAAAAAAAACTTCCCGTGGTACTACTGGATGGCTTGGTAGTTCTACGGGATTTTATTTTACCCGTGGTACTACTGGTTGTAATACTGGTAGTACCACGGGCAACAAACGAGTTATTGTAACATCATCCACAGAGACCAAGTGGGGAAAAGACGTATTTAGTAAATATGGAACCTACGCGCAAGTTTCCTCTACCAAATGAAAAAATAATTTCCAAAATCGGTCCACAGTTGACGAAAACATCGATGAACATACATAAAAATAAAATACATACAGACGAATATAGAACCTCCTCCTTTTTTGAAGTCAGTTATAAAGACTCGAGCCGCCTTATTACAAAACAAGATTTATATTTTGACATGGCTTAAACCATGGAGCCAGTTTTTGTAATAAGAACGTAACAGTGATTGAAATACCGTTCTTTATACAAAACTGAAAACTTAATTCGGTACTAAGTTGTCAGTTTTGTCTTTAGGAACTTTACCATAGTCGGAATAAAGTTAGAAATTCAATAATGGCTCCATGTTTTAAACCTGGGTCTGAAGATAAACCTTGTTTTGTATTAAGGGGGAAGTAGCGTACCTAAATAAAATAAATGAATGGCCCAGTAAACATTTTGGAATTGGCAGTTAGTTAAGTAGTTCGGCAATTCATAAGTTAGGTTGGAACTGTCAGCGAGCGGAGCGAGCGGTGCCGCGGAAGCGGCCGGCGTGCGGCGAGCTCTACTTCCAAGTTAGATTTCTTACCGACTAATTCCGGTTTGTTAACTGCCCACGTACCTGCCTGTTCAGTCATTTTACTGCTTAATATTTATTTAATTACTCATTTACATATTTGTTGTGATTGTAACTAATTTTTATTTCGTTACCCGACTACGGCGAAACAAAAAGGAGGGTTATGATTTTTACGCGACTACGGCGAAGCAAAAAGGAGGGTTATGATTTTTGACCGGTATGTATGTATGTATGTTCATCTGTTCCCTCATTACTTCTAAACTGCTTGTCATAATTTGACAAATGAGGTATTTTTGGAAGCGTCTTGATCGTCCGCTGGTTATAGGCTATGTGAGGTCACATTAAATTCAATATGGCGCCCTCTAGCCGACATAAAGTCAAAGCCAAAAAAATAAAATTTGTTTATTCATGCCGTGTTGGGTATCAAATAAAAGGCCTTAATTAGCACATTTCAAAAATATATATATTGTCAGCTGTTGCTCATGGCTTTGCTTGCATGCACCCAATAATTAGGTATAATTTCTATAAAATCATATGCAACAACAAACATATTTTCTCTCCAAACCTACACAAAATACATAATTATATAACAATAAAATAAAAAATAAAAAAAATACGTATTTAAATGTGGCCTATTAAAAATAAAACAAAATGTGTGTAATAATAATGACATAAGCTGCGAGTGCCTCGCGGTGAAGGCGGTAACAGTAATATTACTGGCTAATCTAATCCAAAATATACACATCTGTATGGAGGAATATCCGAGGCACGTCTTCTTACTGGCACAAGGCTTTATCGGACCTGATGGCAATATGTTATCATTAAGACTTCTACATACTGGCGCGACTTGTGGCACGACGCGACACCGGTAGAACAAAACTTCAAGAAAATTGTTCTACCGGTGTCGGTGAAGCCTTTAATCCTTACTTGGGCAGTTACAGTGCACAAGTTGCAGGGGTGCACTCTAGATAAAGCGGTAATTAATTTAGGGAAGTATAAAACGGTAATTGATTTAGGGAAGGCACTATTCGCTAAAGGTCAGGCCTATGTTGCCCTCAGCAGACTCAGATCCTTAGACGGATTATTTATTTGTTCTTTGGATCATAACAAATCCTGAGGAGGATTTTTAAATCCTCATGACTCACGATCTCTTCAGGAATTAGAAAGGTTAAGAAGTCTTTCCAATTTCGAAGCATAAACCTATGGTATATGTTACGAACGCCGAGCCTGTAAAATCGAAATGTATAAATTCAAAGTAGGAGACCCTATTTTTGCACATGGGTACAAGTAGCGCGCGGATCGCCGTGGGCAAGACGCTAAAACATGTGTAACTTTGATTAGTTTTATGGCATAATGTGTATAGATAGCTTAGTTTCTTGTTGTATAGTTACGTAGGAACACTTTGAGACCAAAAGAGAGTCATTTGTAAACATTTTTATTTAAGAAAATTTTACGTAGTTTGAAAACTCACTTTTTTGCCTGGTGAGATATTGTCTCCAAATTAGTTTAAAAGGGAAGCATTATGTATAAAAGTAACATCTCCGTTAAAATAAAGAGAATCGGACCATGGGTTCCGAAGATATAGGGATAAATGTATAAGGGATTTGCACCCAGTCGTGTTTTGAACACCTAATGTTCTAGAAACTTTTCCCCCTATAGGAATAAGTTAGATATTTGTATGTAATGGGATTAAGGGATAAATGGGCCGCCTTATACACAAAATCGGTCAACATCGACCGTAGAATAAGTGAGATGGGTTGAGTCAAAGATCCGGTCATAACGGATTTGATTCTTTTGTAACAGTTAAAAATCATGGCTCCCATTAAAGTCACAACGGGCTGTTTATAAAGCGCGCCATTTGAGCGTAGAGTACACCCGTGCTGCTAAGAAGCAAGCACTAGCCTCGGCTTCCACCTCAGACGCTCCCACTACGGAGACCCCCATAATGGCTACCCAGCCTACCGCTCGCCCCGCTTCTCCCAAGCCAGGCTCTCAGCCCGCTGCAACAGCGACTCCCAGGGCGCCTGCCCCGCCCCCACTATACATCCATGATAAGGACCAGTGGACCAATGTGTCCAAGGCCTGCGCCCTCGAGCGCATAAACTACACCAATGCCCGCCCTACGGCTGTAGGCATAAAGGTACAAGTACCTACCTCAGTCGACTTCAGGTCGCTCACACGCCTCCTCAAGGAACGTAAGGTGTCCTACCACACCTACGCCCTCAGCGAGGAGCGCCAATTCAGGTGCTTTATAAAACGCGTGCCTAAGGAGCTTAGAGTGGACGAGATCACAGAAGATCTCAAGTCCCAAAGCCTCCCGATCCTCGAGGTGCATCGCATGCACCGAGGCCAAAACGGCGCGCCGTACGACATGATACTTGTCGTACTGGAAAACACCGCCGCCGGCAAATCGATATGCGACATCAAGTCCATCTGCCACTTATCAGGCATCAAGGTTGAGAGACCTTTTAAAAACGCTCTCCCAGGACAATGTCATAATTGTCAACTCTATGGACATGCGCAGCGTCACTGTTACGCAAGGGCCAGGTGCGTTAAGTGCCTCGGTGACCACGCGACAGCTGACTGCGCTCGTCCCAAAGACTTGGCGCTATGCACCGAGCCCCCCAGCTGCGTCCTTTGTGGCGAATCTGGACACCCGGCGAGCTATCGCGGGTGCCCAAGGGCCCCCCGAGCCAAGCCCCAGCAGCAGCAAACAAAGCTGCCCCAGAAAAGTCCGGGTCCTATTGAACTCCGACCCCAGCGTGCCTCGCCGTGGAACCTCCACAACCACCAAGAGGCATTCCCTGCCCTAAAGCCCACACAGGCTTCCCCGGCAGCCACGCCCCCCCCGCTGATGGCACATCCCATCCCAGTCCCCGCAGTCCCGACCGCCCCTCGGCGGCCACCACTGCTCCCCACGCCCCCGGTTCACCCCCACACACCTCAACCGGCCCCATACAACCCCAGTACCTTTGATGTACTTGCGAGGTTTTTCAACCCGCGTGTGATTGCCCGCAGCAACGAACTCCACGCCAAGCTCGTAGCAGCTAGAGGCAACATTCAGGCCAATATGGCCCTCATGTCGGAATACGCCGACTTATCCGCGTTCTACCTAAGTTTCACACCATAATGCATACACAAACTACATGTAGCAAAATCAAACCCAGATCCCTAAAAATAGGCTTCTTCAATGCTAACAGCATTTCGGGTCAGCGAGAGGAGATTGCGACCTTTCTCCGCGACCATCAAATAGACATTTTCCTACTCCAGGAAACCTACCTAAAACCGTCCCTACGTGTACCTAAAGTTGCGAACTATAAAGTAGTCCGCAATGACAGGAACGGTAGGAGAGGAGGTGGCACCCTCATCTATTATAAAAACTCTCTCCATTGCATACCCATCATCACGCCCCCACTTTCGCAAATAGAGGCCTCCATCTGTCGACTAGGTATGACTGGACACCCCTCCATTACTATCATATCGGCATACATACCTCCTATTAAAAACAATAGCATGGCCCCGATCGAGCCTGACATCACGTTATTATTAAATTTAGACACATCAGTTATATTGGCTGGCGACCTCAATGCCAAAAGCCCCAGCTGGATTTCTAAACTCTCCAACCCAAGAGGCAACGAGCTTTCACGCTTAGCCGCTAAACATAACTTTGACGTCATCGCACCGATGACCCACACTCACTTCCCAGGTAATATTGACCAAAGCTCCGATATTCTCGACATAGCGCTACTAAAAAATGTAAACTTACGTTTACATTCAATAGAAGCGCTACAAGAACTAGACTCAGACCACAGACCAGTGATTTTAACTTTGAACTCCCGCACTGGCCAACACGACCCCGATCAGCCCTCCCCAACTAAAACAATTACAAACTGGCAAAAGGTTGAAGAACGCCTTAAGTCTGCCACGTCTGTACACCTAGACCAAATCCCCGAACACATAGACTCAGCCACCGACGCGATGGGTGCTATCGACCTACTCACCAGCCACTTACAAACGGTAGTGAACGAAAGTTCACGGCAAGTACCTGCGGTGGAAGACCACCGCTGGCAACTACCAGCCGACGTACGTGTTCTGTTGACAAGGAAGAATGCAGCCATCCGTGCCTATGACGCCTTCCCAGACGCCACCAACCGCTCCCTTAAGAATGGCTTACAGCGCGCTGTTAAGTCACGTATTAAGGAGGTGCGCGATGAACGCTGGGACGAACTCATGAGCACCATAGAGCCCTCTCATCAAGCATTTTGGCAACTCACCAAAAAGCTAAAGTCCGATACAATTACTGACATTCCCCCTCTCATCCGCCCCGACACAAGTTTGGCCTTTGAAGATGAGGAAAAGGCCGAGTGCCTGGCCGACAGCCTGGAGGCCCAATGCTCGCCAAGTTTACTACCCTTCGACCTAAAACACTGCGACATGGTGAACGCAGAGGTTGAACGTTGATCCGCCTTCCCCCCTCACGAGGACCCCGATGAACCTCTCCCCCCAGTAACACCTGATGAGGTTCTAGATTTAGTTAGGGACCTTAAAAACAGAAAAGCACCCGGTGCTGACGGTATTAATAACCGACTGGTTAAACTCTTCCCAGCTCAATTATTCGTTCTACTAGCAGCCATCTTCAATGCTGCTATGAACAACAATCTCTTTCCACAAGTGTGGAAAGAAGCCACTGTCATTGGCTTTCATAAACCGGGTAAACCGAAAGCTGAACCGTCCAGCTACAGACCGATAAGTCTCCTCAGTACTCTGGGGAAAATGTATGAACGCATAATCTACAAAAGATTAATGTCACATGCCGAATCACATAAACTCATACCCGACGAACAGTTTGGTTTCCGAACCAAACACTGTTGTGTCCGTCAAGTTCACCGCATAGTCGAGCACATTAGTGCAGGCTACCAAGCGGGGCGAATGACCGGAGCCCTTTTCTTTGATGTAGCGAAAGCATTTGACAAAGTCTGGCACAACGGCTTGATCTACAAGCTGTACCAACTTAAGGTGCCTGACCGTCTCGTGGTCATCATACGAGACTATTTGTCAAATCGCACCTTCCGCTACCGCATAGGAAATGCACTCTCAGCACCGCATCCGATCCGCGCAGGCGTGCCCCAGGGCTCCGTGCTCTCCCCCCCCCTAGTCTCGCTCTTCACTAGCGACATACCAAAACACAAAAAGTGTCAGCTGGCTCTATTCGCTGACGACACTGCCATTTACTATTCTAGTTCAAACACAGATAGTATCTCTAGACAACTCCAATCTGCAGCTATTTCTTTAGAAGAATGGTTCAGAAAATGGAGAATCGAATTAAATCCGTCTAAAAGCGCTGCTGTATTATTTGTCAAGAAAGGCAAAAACAGCAACGCTCACACACACACTAGACCCATCACCATGTCTGGCCAACCAATCCCTTGGGAACGGAAGGCCAAATACCTAGGGGTAGTCCTCGATGATAAACTCCTTTTCACAGAACACATAAATACAGTACGCAACCGTGCTGCCTTTGCTCTGCATCGACTCCATTGCCTACTCAATACACGTAGTAAACTCGCCCTTAAGTCAAAGGTGCGAATCTATACTACGTGTATACGCCCTATTATGACATATGCCAGCGTTGTGTTCGCACACGTTAAGCGGTCAAGACTAGCTAAAATGCAAACCCTCCAAAATCGCTTCATGCGACGAGCCACGGGAAGCCCCTGGTTCGTACGTAATGACCAATTACATGTCGATTTAAATTTGCCGACCATCAGGCAATTTTTCAAAAAAGCTAGTAAACGCTTCTTCGATAATGCTACCACACACACTAACCCACTAGTGGCATCAGCCGCCCGATACACGCCCTCATGCATATCACGCATACGGCGACCAAAACACGCCCTAACAGACAGCGACGACGACATCACTCTGTATCAAGAGAATGTCAAATTACTTCGCAAATCTTTCAACACTACACATACATTCCGTACTCGCCGGCGAGTACCACCGCGAGCTAGAATAGTATGTCAACCCCCCCCCCCGTCCCTTGCCCCCGCCCGCCCGCGCGGAGCAAGTAATCACATCAAATGTCCCCGATAATAATAATCAGATACTGCATACCCCCCAATGGTTCAGTAGTCAATAGCGCCCTAAGCCTAGGTTCGAGTCCCACTATGGGACGCCCTTAGCTGTGCTATTTAAATTATTTTTCTAACACGGCGAGAGGCCCTTCTGGCCCCGCCAAAGATCGGTTACGCAGAAAAGGCACTCCGGAGCCATCTGCAATAGGTCATTGTCAAAAAAAAAAAAAAACGTAGAGTACAGTCGATCTCCAGCTCTCAACAGAACAACATGTGAACAAGTACTATAAAGTAATATAAAGTGTATCAAGTAAATCAAGTATTAATAAAGGCGAAGGACCCGGAATAATCTTTTATTCCAGAACACCCAAATATACAGTCCACTTCAGTATATGTTTGGTATATTACACAGGGACATATAAAACATTAAACTTAATGAATGAATGAATGAGATGCACTCGAAAGAACCTAACCAAAAAAAAATTAAAGCGCCTCTGCAAATACTTTAAGTATCACGAAATTATAACCCCAAAATAATTTAAATAAAAAATAAGTTCAAAAAACTAAAACCCGACTACTGAAAATACACGCTCTAAAAAGTATGAAACAAGAAAATATTCTCATCTGAAATTATTATGTACAAACTATTCAATATTTATCGTCTAATAAATAATTAATTTACACGTAATATATTTTAATGTATTTAATACATATTCATAGTGATGATCAGAACACAGCCGTGGTCGTATGCCACCTAAACAACACACACAATCACACAACACATTCTAACAGTAGCAAGCGATCATAATCTTTAGTGCAAAGTGGCATACGACCACGGCTGTCTTCTGATCATCACTATGAATATGTATTAAATCATTAAAATATATTACGTGTAAGTTGTTTATTTATTAGACGATAAATATTGAATAGTTTGTACATAATACTTTCAGATGAGAATATTTTCTTGTTTCATACTTTTTAGACCGTGATTTTTCAGTAGTCGGGTTTTAGTTTTTGAACTTATTTTTTATTTACATCTCAGTTTTCACTGCTGACCTTGTTAATAAACATGCATTTTGTAATTTCTAATTTACCTAAACTGCTACAACTACAAGTGTCCCTTTAAATCATTGACAGAATAAAATACATTTTGTCATTCATCAAGAAACATGTCTTAATTATGACTGCTTTGCAAAGAAGCGCATGGAGCCCCATGGGACACAACGACCAATATGTAGAGGGCTTTATAAACAAAGTCGACTATTAGTGCCACTTTTCCCTTCAGTAGGTAATTATTGGAACCATTAAATTCAGCCATCTTCTAAAGTCGTACTTTTTATGAAATAAGTTAACGTAATTTTATTTCTATATTTTTTATTTCTATTAATCAAAGTAATCACTCATGCAATCGATGCATGCTTTGCCATCGTAGTGGTAGTTTATTGCTGCCCTTCTTGATGAAATAAGCTGGACGGGAGGCAACACATTTTTCAAAGGCATTTTGTGTTGCCTCTCGGGTATTGAATTTTTTTCCCGCTAAGAAGTTATCCATATTCTGGTAAAAGTAAAAGTCTGTAGGCCCAACGTCTGGTGAGTATGGCGGATGACGGAGAGCTTCCAACCCCAGCTCTTGTAAGTTGGAGACCGTCTGCTGCGCAGTATGAGGTCGCTCGTTGTCGTGCAGGAGCAACTGACACAAGCGCTTGACCAAAGCTGGTTGGAGACGTGCGAGCTTCTCCATCATTATGTTCAGTTCTTCACAGTACACATCTGCAGTAATGGTCATCCCGTTTGGTAAGAAGCTGTGATTTAGAATAGAGCAATAATCTACCACGCTCGCCCAGGGCGGGTTGGTAGATGTCACATGTCTTCGAATTTTTGGTTCTAGGACATGCCGGTTTCCTCACGATGTTTTCCTTCACCGTTTTGAGAGCAGTGGTGATGAAATTATTAACACAAAGTAAAGCGCCTGGCTGGGTTCGAACTCACGACCATCAACTCGTAAGCCGGGGGGGTTGTTACCACTGGGCCACCACTGCTCTACTCTGCTCTGCTGAGCGCTTGCGATTGTCAAACAGAATCCATTTTTCGTCGCAGGTAACAAAGCGGTTCAAAATTCCTTCGTTTGTGTGCCTGTTGAGGAGTGCAAGCTTCGCGCTGATCATTGAGTTCGTGGGGCACCCATTGTCAAGCTTTTTACCTTGCCTACTCGTATTTGACGAAAATTTACCAACATTGTTTTGAAGCTAACGTCGAAAGCTGCTGTTAATTCAGCCGCAGATTGAGTATCATCAGCTTCCACAAACGCCATTATTTCTTCATTGTCGACCAAAGTTTTTGGACGACCACGGGTTCATTTTTCAGGTCGAAATTTCCAGAACGGAAGCAGGCAAACCAATAACAGGTGGTGCGTTTGTTTGTAGTGTTCGCTCCGTAAACGTCGTTGATGCTGCGTATCGCTTGTGCCGCGCTGCTGCCACGACGGTGCTCATATTTCATAATTACTCGAATTTTTAAAGTATCCATGATGACGAAAAAGATTCAATTGCGATGAAAACATAACGCTAATCAATAAACAAATGACTAATTTTGAAAAAAGGATTCATGTGTTTAAAATAAAATTTATTTGAAATTAGAATAAAGCCAAACAAAAAAAAATTGGATTTGAAATGGATAGCACTGCAGAACAGCAATTTCATAGGTAAAGACCTATTTATTATACTCTTTGGGTAATTGTCATGGGGTCAGTAAAAACGGATCCACACTTGCTCTTTAAACAACGTTTTTCTGGAAAAACCCAATTTAAAAAAAAATATGCTACGATTACCTTTTGTCTTAATTTCACCAAGATCTATCTTTTGAGAATATTTTTAAGAATGTACGCGAACACTAAATGCGACACCCAGATTACAATGGAATCCTGGCATTCTTCTTTTCTTAGTCACAACACTACCTATACATACCTAAGTATGTAGGTACCAACATTGTATTATAAACTGTTATTAAGGCTTTTAGTATTTCACGCTAGTGAGTGTTTATTACATTCATAGTAGTAGATAATATGTACCTACTGTCCGCAAATCCACATTAAATCGTTTAAGAAGATAATTAAATCCGTTTACGTGACGCTTTTTTGAATTGGGTAACTACGATAGGTTATGAAGAGTCATATACCTACATGAGGTTTCTACATACTGGCGCGACACAAAGGCTTCGTGTGTCGCGCGACGAGCGGTGCCTTTGTGTCGCGTCGCGAGTCGATAAACTATTTAATGTGGATTTGCGGACAGTAGGTACATATTGTCCTACTACTATGAATGTAATAAACACTCACTAGCGTGAAATACTAAAAGCGGCTTCCTACGATCTGTGATATTGCGGATTATCACGCACGGCCAATGATCACGGGCAGCCACTCACCACACACCAAGGCTCTTCCAATGGTGTGTATCGGTCGGTGGGTCTTGAGATTGGATCCATTTTCATTCCAAAATGCAACGTGAAAAAGAGACCTCGTAAAGCGAGCTCACACCGTACCTTTGAAGTTACGACTCGCCGTGGATCGGACGCACCGCGACGGACGTGTCTGCGCTACCATAGACGATAGTCGTCCCATGGTGGGTCGGTGTGCGCTGGTTCGCGTCCGTCCGCAATATCACGCACCGTGGGAAGCCAACTTATTAAGTCAACGAATAAGTTGGCAGAACAGGGCGACGCCTACTTCATACCTACAGCGTGTTACCCACCAAATGTGAAGCTTTTAGCTTGTAAATGCATTTCAATACTATTTGCGACGAGTGTGCTTACTGGAGATGCACGTCGCACGACTAGATTTTAAAAGTGTCTCTCGATAATATTTTCTTGGCACTTATACAGCGTGCCGCTACAGTGGCGACATTAATTTAACACACGTATAAAGTTTCGCCTTTACGTTTTAAGAAAATATTCTAATTTCATTAAACATTAGGTACTTATTATTTATTGATTTATTTTCAATTTTCTAAAATAGCATCTTGGAGCAAACTGACTTAAAGCACAGAGGTAATTAACCGGGGTCATGGATCATAACATCGAATCAATGAAATTAAAACAAAGAAAGTGCAAGGAGTAGGCGAATTGAAGAAAAGAGAGAGCGTTATTATTTAGTTTGTTTATTTTTTATTTTATTTAACAACTTATAATAATTTAAAAATATTTTTTTTTATGATTACTGGCCACTAGCCCTACCAGTGTGTCAAATTAATGTCGCCACTGTAGCGGCACGTTGTTTACCATTCCATTGCAAATTGTTTCGTTATTTCCCTTGGGTATGTGTCGATATTCCGCGACACTGACGTTTTATTGTTCTTTAAATAAATTTTGGAGTAATAAATATGTACCGTATTCCTCAATGCAAAATATTAGAAACTACTGGTTACGCTACATGCATGTTTTATATTATTGAATATGGCAACCCGTAAAATAGACCACAAACAACACAAATAACGGCGACAATATGCTGGTGTATGCTCGCGTATTGTGAAACGCCACTTGTCCGGAAGAAGGTAATTTATAGTGGGTGAATTTTAATTAAACTCGAATTAAAACTGCTGCTGACGGAACCGCATTGAAAAACAAACCCTATTATTTTCATCTGCATTTTAATGCACGAACTGTTCGTTAATCTACGTAATACCACATGTTTTACATGTAGGTGTACATACGTGAAATAACGGTGCAGTTGAATTTATAATTTGACTCAAACGAAAATGAGCAAGTCCTTTTTTTAGATTTTGTAAAAATATCGTATAATTTCACGTATATTCTCAGCGTTGAAACGGCACTTTAGCATGTTATCATATTTAAAAACCCATTATCATACTTCGCTGCTTCTCTCGAGATTTCTTGGAGCAAATCAATTTACTTTTCACCTACCAATAACGCCACATATTCGGTAATTATGATCTAGCTAGACGCGTATCGTTATATGGACCAATAAAAATAAAAAACTTAAAATGAGGTGGGGGGTTTTCTTCTTACATCTACCATTACAGGGTGACCCAACGTGATAAACGTGCTTATCCTAACTTAATTATCATAATTACTAACATTCATGTACCTACCTATAACAAATTACAAACAATGCATTCCTTTTGAATTCACTCAGAGAACAACAAAGAATTTCTATCAGTTCCCCTTTGCATTTGGTGCAGGCCGGACGCTCTCAATCGACTTGGAAGATTATAGAGTTGTTACTACTAATCTTTTTACTTATTATGTCATTTATTTTAAAAATAAGAGGAAAACTGATAAAGTCGGAAATGTGATGATTGCCGAGAGACATTAATAAAATAGAAGCCCTGTACATCGGATGGTAAATCTTTGTTATGCATTTAGTTTCCGAACTAGGGAATCGATTGCAATCGGTTTTAGGTTCGTGACCACTGAATTACGTAAACTTTCCAATGAATATTATCTTATAGAACAGCATTATGCTGAGTGCAAGCCTTCTTCTCACAGGCATGACGTGCAGCTGCCGACTATTTGTTTTTTTTTGTGCTCGTGATTATAATGTAGATGTGTTTTGTGTAATGTTTACCTACTCGAGTTTATGTTTTCGTAAGCACATGTTTCTGTGACATATACAATTATTTTTCTTCCTTTCTTATAAAGATCATCATCATCATCATCATTTCAGCCGAAAGACGTCCACTGCTGGACATAGGCCTCCCCCAAAAAGAGGGGGGATTTGCCATAATCGCCACGCTTGGCAGGCGGGTTGGCGATCGCAGTATGGTTTTAAAAATGCATAGAGAACGCTGCTGCCCATTCTCTAGTAAGTCCATTAAAGGTCAGTAAAGGTTGTCTGTAAAAGATCGCTTTTAGCGATAAGACCGCCCATTGTGTCACCCTATGTAAAATTTAAACATTTATATCTGTAACTTTTATGGTGTACATAATAAAGAGTATTCTATTCTATTCTATTCCCTTAGTCGCCTTTTACGACACCCACAGGAAGAAATGGGATGGTGCTATTCTTTACGTCCGGCACCAAACGGAACTTCTTATCTTAATCAAATCTTTCTTATAAAGATGAACCTACGTTATCCCGTTAGAATCAGTCCTGGTTAAAGATCAACTAGTATTAAAATGTTACTTCTGAAAGTACTAATAACATAATAGTCAAGTGTGATGGTTTAGATAACAAGTCGATCCTGACGAACCGCAACCACGAAGCGTAGCAAGCCTCGAGAGAACCGCAGGTGACACGACGATCATATATCGCTGACCAAAACGAACTTGCCGGTCTCGAACTCAAAGGAATCTATGCGGCTAGTAAAAGCAACCCAAAAGGATGCAAGCCTAGGGAATAGTCCGGTACCCAGAAAAGGCAGCAGCCCTTTTTAACTGATTCTGCACCAAATTCGAAGAACATCTTACACCATTTGTGCAGAACTCAACAAGATATCTTGGTTGACTGCAGATAACAGAACAAAACGTTTTAATAACTTGAAACTTGATTAGGAATTAGGGTAAAGTGTATTCAATAAAATTTACTTGGCTCAATTTAAAATTAAAAGTCGGTAATTAATAAAAATCGACTGGATTCAATTCATATTTTTCAGCAACTCAAGTTTTCCACATATATGTTTTGTTGATATTGTGTTATTATTTGCTTACGTTTTAATCTTCGAAAAAATAAGAATAATTAAGTTTTAGGTTGCCATCGCATAGGTCACGCTGCAGTAAGTTGGTTAATCTATATGTACTTACATAGTATAAACTATTGTCGCTCTTCGGCCTTCGTTGTTCTTCTAAACTACTCAAAAAAAATTTATGCCGATCATCATTTAGATAATTTATTCTGAAAAGTTTATATGTATAATACCTACATTAATATTAAACTTATTACATATAATTAAAAAATCTTAATGTTCCATCGAGTCGTGCGAAACCGGGGCGGGTCGCTATATAGTTGATAAGTAAATAAATAAATCCGTACCGTGATTATGTGTGTATTGTGATATCAAAAAATCACATTTTTAAAACAAAATACACTCTACTTTACTTATTAATGTAATCTTAGGCCCTTGTTACTTAAATAGAACCCATAATAAAGGAAGCAGGCAACGTCAACCTTCATTAAATTGGAGAGACACTTTTAGAGAAACAAATAACAGGAAAACATCACGTCCCCGGAATTACCTTACAATAAAAATTTAGTACGTACTCCATACCGTCGACAACCCTTTATTGAAGTTATGATTAAAAACCTAATATACTAACAAAGTAGGCCTATAGATATAGACATATTGGAACGATACACGTAACGAGATCCTTGTGGGGTAGCGCGGTCCAAACTCGGCCCCTCGAGACACCAGACCCATCCCGAGAGGTAACCGCTGTGGAAATATCTATACCTACTCCATTTGCTCGTCAAAGCTTTTATACAATTTCTACTTGTACGCACGAGTGCCAATATAGTGAGTATAGGTACGTGGCCGCGGACTCATCTCATATTCTGTTATCATCTTCACCTAACAAACAGCCATCGAGCCGCAAACATCGAGCCTGAAAAGGAAGAACATCGTAAGCGACATAAATTAAAATTTACAGGAGAGGTTTTTTAGGGACTTTATTGATTTTAATTAATTATTTATTGAAAAAGTGAAATACCTACATTATGTCGCTTACGATGTTCTTCCTTTTCAGGCTCGATGTTTGCGGCTCCGTATTCGATAAATGTAATAAAATAGTAATAGTGCATCAATTAAGTAATTATTAGTATAAGTGGATCCAGAAAGTGACTATTGACCCTAAATAACGTTATCTTTGCAAAACTTAAGTGTTATGTGACAAAACAAACAACATACGTCCAGTGTTTACAAAACAAATAAATCAGTGCCAAAGGAGTAAAAAAAAGCGATCAAACGGATTTTACGACGTAACAACACCAAAGACAACAGGTACATTAACTTATTTCTATTGAAAACTCATTAATCTCACGAAGAGCGAATAAAGATCGTTAATTTTCAACATTTTGAATTTGTAGTCTACATAATGACTCATAAATATTGAGCGAAGTGACATCTAGTTTCAAAACAAGTGATACTGTGTAATAGACATCTAGCGATCAATATCGGTACTACATACACAACCATGGACGAAATCAATAACATCACTGTCCGACGCGCACGAGCGCACTCGAACTCCGATAACTTGGATGAAACGTTTGTCAATCACACACTAGATGGCACTGTATGTAGTATGCCAGATATATCAGATGATGATGATATTGATTTAATAACCCAGTTAAAGAAAATAATCGTAGACCTCACCAGTAAACTTAGTAGCGCAAATAGAGAAATTGACTCATTAAGCCTAGACATTGGAAAGCTTAAAAAGGAAAATGAAAACCTAGTTCGGAAAAACTCATTGTACAAACAAATAGCTGCTAGTCCATTAAAAGCTTCCACCACACCAAAAAAGCAAGGAATTAAATGCTCAAAACCTACAAGATGTATAAATAAAGAAACACAGACTGATAATATACCAATAAAATATGCAGCTTGCACACGAGAACCAAGATCTGAGCAACTTACTCCGACAACCAGTAAGATATGCATTCTTAGCAATAACAAAGACAACAAAATACTTTCAATATCTAATACAACACTGCAACTCCAGTCAGAAATATGTCACTACATAATGCCACACCGTACGATGGACCAAATATTGCTCAATATAGAAGCCAAAGTGAAGTCATTTACTATGAACGACTTCTGTATTGTATTAATAGGAGAAGAAGACGTCAACTCAAATGACTACCCTAATTTGTTATTTAATATAAGAGCATCGATAAATAAAATTCAACACACAAATATTATTATCTGCGCACCGACATATAAATGTGGCAGCTATACGAACATTTTTAATGGGAAGGTGGAATATTTCAATAGCCTACTGTGCCATGACATTTTCACCCATGAACACGCTTACTTTCTCGACTCAAACTTGAACCTATCCTATGACTGTAAAATGTTCAATAGACGTAGCGGAAAGCTTAATAACGCTGGCATGAGAACAATTATTCACGACCTAAACGACCTCGTACTCGATATCAAACGTTTCTACGCAGACCCAAAAGAATCAAATAATACGACACTAAATAATGAAAATAACCGGACTCGACAATCTGTTAATCAAGATGACATGGCAGGGAACCAGGAGAAAATAACAGACTTTTTTCGTGACTAAAAATGTCTGTGTTTTGCATCAGAATATTGCCGGACTACTAAATAAATCCGACAATGTCACAATATGCCTAGATGAGCTATTATCGGAAAAGGGTGTTAGTGTGGATATATTGTGCGTAACTGAACACTTTATTATGGCAGGATACGAATCATATTTAACCATACCAAATTATCAACTAGCGGCTTCGTATTGCAGAAAAGAAAGCAAGAGAGGTGGTGCATGCATCCTGGTAAAGAACGGACATCACTTCATCGAATTAAAGAGGATAGCCAACATGTCAGAACCTGGAGTATTTGAATGCTGCGCGATAGAGTTACCTAGTTATAACATTGTCCTGGCATGTGTGTACAGGGTTCCCAAGTTAACAAACTTCAACGTATGTATGGACAAATTACAATTCCTCCTGCAAGAGTTAACGAAGAAATGCCATCATAATATTGTCATAGCAGGGGATTTCAATATTGACATCTTAAAAAAGAGCGTACAGACAATGGAATTTGAATGCATATTACTGAATTACAATTTAAAGTTAGCCTTAAATCAACCTACACGCTTAAAGAGTAAAACTTGTATTGATAATATTGCTCATAACTTTCGCAAAGCAGGCAAGGTTGAAGTCCTAGAACTTGCTCTATCGGACCATACGGCACAACTAATGTCATTTCCAGTGCAAAAGAAATGTAATATTAAATATTGGCAGGTTACAAGACGCGACTACTGTAACGAAAATATGACAATATTTAAAAATTGCTTAGATAAACTATCTTTTTCTGATATTTACAAAACCGATGACCCTAATGTAGCGTACAATTCCTTTTTTGACATGTTTTCGTTATTCTACAAACTGTGCTTTCCAGAAATTAATGTTAGAATCAGCGCGATGAAAAAACCAAAATGGGTTTCACGTGGTGTAAAACTATGTAGTAAAAAGAAAAGGCAATTATTATGGCAATATAGACTAAAACCAAATTCGATTAATAAAAGAAAACTAACTTGCTATTTAAAAATATTTAAAAAAATTGTAAAACTTACTCAAAAGGCACAGAATAACTATGCAATAAAGACGTCAGATAACAAATCAAAAGCTACTTGGAAAATTATAAATGACTCGAAATTCAACATTCCAAAAAACTGTATTGATAAAATTTGTGTAAAAAATGACGTCATTACAGATCCAAAGGCTATTTCAGATGCATTTAATAATTACTTCATTGACAAAATTAACCCTATAGCAGGGTCTGGTAAAAATGCTGCATCACTGATACCAAAAAGAAGAGATTCTTTTTTTCTCGCCCCTTGTCTGCCAATCGAAGTATTTAAAATTATAAATCAATTGAAAAATACAAATAGTGTAGGCCATGATGGCCTATCAACAAAAGTTGTAAAATCTGTAGCGGGAGAAATAGCACCGCATCTAAGCTATATAATTAACCTGTGCATCGAGACAGGTGTTTTTCCCGATGCTTTAAAAGTATCTGTCATAAAGCCGTTATTTAAAAAGGAAAATAAAGAGCTAATGCAATTCTATAGGCCAATATCTCTTATTAGCATAATCTCCAAAATATTTGAGAAGTATTTATGTAAACAGTTGAATACGTACCTTGAAAGAGAAAACATACTCACTAATGAACAGAAAGGGTTTAGAACTGGTAAAACAATAAACTTGGCAATATACGATTTTTTACATTATGTCATGCAAAAAGTAGATTTAAATATACCTGTATGTGCGATTTTCTGTGACATGACACAGGCTTTCGACTATGTCCGGCACGACATACTTATTGAAAAATTAGAAGCATATGGCATTAGAGGTAATGTCTCAAACCTCATTAGATCTTATTTAAGCAATAGAACTCAATTTACAGAAATCTCAGCAGTAAATAAAAGTAATAAAAAGGAATTTGTGTATAAGTCCAAAGAACGTATAGTTAAATTTGGCGTTCCGCAAGGAACTGTCGTTGGCCCGCTGTTTTTTATACTGTATATTAATGACCTACCCAAAAGCATCGACCACCCGATGACACTTTTTGCCGACGACAGTACTATTACAGTTGCTTTTAAAAACAGAGACACATACGAATCTGATATTAACAATTCCTTAGAATCAATGGTACAGTGGCTGGAAAACAATAATCTTAAGATAAACCTTGAGAAAACTAATATTCTGCATTTTGATCAAAGATCATCCATACCAAACGTAAATATCCATTATTGTAATAACAAAATAGATAAGGTAAACACAACCAAATTTCTTGGTGTAACTATTGACAGCAAATTAGATTGGAAAGCTCATACGGAAGAATTAAGCAAAAAAATTAGTAATGCCACATATGCCCTATATAAATTGGCCCCTATCTTAAATGTTGATGCACTGCTAACTGCTTATCACGGCTTGGTGTCCTCTAACTTGAGATATGGACTAATTTTTTGGGGAAACTCAACAAATAAAGATGTGATATTTAAAACACAGAAGAGGTGCCTGAGGGCTATGTCTGGCCTCCATGTTACAGAAAGTTGCAAGCCGTTATTTAAAACCTATAAAATATTAACCCTTCCGTCAATGTACATTTTAGAGATCGTCATGTTCGTCAAATCGAATCCACACCTATTCCCCTTAGAGTCAGATAAAGTAGTTAGAAATAGACGCGACAATAGTAAGCTATGTATTCCGAGATCCAGAAAAGCTCTAATGCGTAAAAGTGTATTCTGTATGGCGCCAATTCTCTATAATAAGTTGCCAAAACATTGGAGGGAATTACCTATTGAAAAATTAAGAAATAGATTAAAAAACCTTTTGTTAGAGAAAATCTATTACAGCACTGACGAAATCTTAACCGACAAATTAATTTGACTTGCATATTGACATTCAATTTATTAACAGTTGCTATGACATGTGTATGTATTCCTTTAGATGTATTTGTATATTGACATGATTGTATAATTATTATAAACTTATTTATTTAGCTTTTAATATGCTCTAAATTGGATTGTTTAATGGGTATATCTGCAATTTAATTAACGATTATAAAAATAATTGATGCTGTGTAACTTCGACATCTCATATTTGTACGCCGTCCAGGCAAAACATGACTGAATTTATAATTGTATTTAACATCTTGCATGCTATGTGTGTATACTCATGTTTTGAACAAATACAAAATTATCTTATCTTATCTTCCTTTTCAGGCTCGACATGTCAAATTATTAATTCTTTTTACCTATTGTGGTATAGTATTTTTATTTTAGGTGCATCGTCTTCACACATAATTATTGTATAATTGATGTACCTATAAAAAATATTGTAAAACATTTTAAAAGAGTAACGGTGGAGTTTCTTGCCCATTCTTCTCCATACGAAGCTACCGTTTGGAAGGGGCGACTAGAATCAATTCTATTTTATTTGTAAATTTTGACGTTCAATAGTGCCATTTATGTGCATATTTGAAATAAATAATTTGTCTTTGACTTTGACCAAGATTAACTATGTTATTAATATTCATATGCTCGTAAATAGGTACCAACCAAACCATCCAATTTTGTAAAAACATAGTCCATCTATCTGCCTTTTCCTAACTATGTTGCGGTCGGCTTCCCGTCTAACCGGATGTAGTTGAATTTGTATTTTACATAGAGCGACTGCCTATCTGACCTTCACAACCCAGTAATTGGATAATACGATACCCATTGGTAACGGTAAGACTGGTTGTCAAACTTTCGGGCTTCTGACGGCCCCTAACGACTGTCAAAGATACAAGAATGACAGCCGGGACCAACAGCTTAACGTGCTTTCCGAGCCACAGAGGACTCTCGGTAATTCTGTATACGTAAAGACGGTCACCCATCTACGGACCAACCCCGGTAAGCGTAGCTTAAGAGGAAATGCGGGCGGAGAGACTTTTAGAGTAAAAAGTCATAAATCGAGGTTCGGCTCTCGCCTTTTTCCTCCTCCAATATTGGACCAATTTAAAAGATATTTCTTATACTGAATAAGAAGGATATATACTGTGTCCTTATGTTTTTCTTTTTTTATTAATAGTTGGCAAATTTGTACAATAGCCCTCTGTTGTCAGCGGTCTAAACAGGCAATTTTGGGCATTTTCAGAGGGTTCCAGCTCTTATAAAGATAATGTATCATCAAAAAAGAAAACATAGGGACACAGTATATATCCTTCTTATTCAGTATAAGAAATATCTTTTAAATTGGTCTAATATTGGAGGAGGAAATAGGCGAGAGCCGAACCTCGATTTATGACTTTTTACTCTAAAAGTCTCTCCGCCCGCATTTCCTCATAACGTGATGAATAGACCCGTGCGGCTGTTATTATTTAGCCACGAGTTTCTCTGTAAAACATAGTACTTAAGTTAATAAAGAAAACTAAAAGAGGAAAGACCGTGGAACAAAAAGACCAGCGAACAACAGAATATACACAATAATCGGTACACAAACAAGAGTCGGATCCTGAAAATTACGGCGTAGGTATAACGAGCTCGGTTTCATTACAACGGCCCGTGATAATTGATGGCGTATCAAAAGCAAGTAATTTATTACAAGAAAGTTGGGCAATTAGAGCTAAAAACACAAAAACCAGACACGAGGGAGAACGTTATCGACGACGGCATCCATTCCAAAGTCCCATTAGTCACAGCGGGTATGGGACCGCAGCGTTTGCACCTACAAATGGTAAGTCCGTAAGTACTTTATACATACCTATACATACCTATGTACTGTGGGGGAGGTACTCCAATGAAAAATATCTTCGGAATTAAAATAATAATTATCCATGGAATCGTTTTCTGTCAACTCTTACGCTGACTCCTAAGCCTCCGTGCGCACGCAGTAAAATGCGCACTGGATTTTCAACTCTTAGCGCTAAGCCGAGCGTTCAGAATCCAGTGCCCGGTAAAAACCGTCGCGTTAAAGAAGCGCCCGTACGAACGTAGGCTAATTGTTAGGGTTCCGAACCCAAAGGGTAAAACGGGACCCTATTACTAAGACTCTGCTGGCCGTCCGTCTGTCACCAGGCTGTATCTCATGAACCGTGATAGTTAGACAGTTGCAATTTTCACAGATGATGTATTTCTGTTGCCGCTATAATAACAAATACAACACACACAAAATAAATATTTAAGGGGGCTCCCATACAACAGACATGATTTTTTTGCCATTTTTATAGATAATGGTACGTAACCCTTCGTGCGCGAGTCCGACTCGCACGTGGCCGGTTTTTTTGTTTATTTAAATAGGGTTTATCTTGTAATCTTATGCCAATATCTTATAATTTCTCGACAAGGTTGCATGGTAGAACAGGTTACGATGTCTACAGGCGTGAAACTAGCGTGAAACGCAGAAACGGACAGTGTTACTTTTACATTTTAAATATTAAAAGTATGGTCAATTTGCTTTTTTAAATAGTTAAATTAATTATTTATTCTATAAATAACTCACAAAGCGACGTAACACTCCCGGGGGTCTCGCAACAATAGATAGTTAGTTAATGGAGTCTCGTTAGTCGACACTTGATACGTTATATAATTTTATAAACCCTACTAACCGTTCGTTCCGTTTGGTGCCGGACTTAAAGAATAGCACCATCCCATTTCTTCCCGTGGGTGTCGTAAAAGGCGACTAAGGGACTTACTAGAGAATGGGCAGTAGCGTTTTCTATGTATTTTTAAAACCATACTGCGATCGCCAACCCTCCTGCCAAGCGTGGCGATTATGGCAAATCCCCCCCTCCCCTTTTTGGGGGAGGCCTATGTCCAGCAGTGATAGTGAGAAATGATGATGATGACTGACCATAAGTCTTTTTTAATAAGGCTGATGGTTGGTGTATGAAAATCTAATAAAGTTTGAAAGACCAACTTTCTGAGTAACATAAAATCTTTTTTGTTAAATATAAGCCATTTTTTCTTACAAAGTTTCATGAGTTCTAATAAGAGGTAACTGAGTACAAAGTTTTACTTTTATAATAGGGGGAAGTGCAAGCCACCTGGAATACCAACATCAGTTCAGGGTTCCACGGGAATTTAAATTTGTTCATAACAAATAGCGGCATAATATGTTTAACCTGTTAATATGGACTTCTTGAGTAGGTACTGTGGGAGAGGTACTTTAATAAAACATTTCTTTCAGTTAAATAAATAATTATTCAGGGAATATCGTTTTACGTTTTTATTTTTTGATACAATGACGTATCCAATGTCGGCTCTTCAGCCAACTTCCTAGGGCTTTATTACAAAACAAGGTTTATCTTAGACCCAAGTTTAAATCATGGAGCCATTATTAAATTTCGAGCTTTATTCCGTCTACGGTAAAGTTCCTAATACAAAACTGACAACTTAGTATCGAACTAAGTATTCAGTTTTGTATAAAGAACGGTATTTCAATCAGAATTACGTTCTTATTACAAAAACCAGCTCCTAAACCATGGAGCTAGTTTTGCCGTGTCAAAATATAAATCTTGTTTGCTTTAGTTATTCTTTTTTTAATAAGACGCCTACCGTTTTTCTTCTATTCTAAATACAAATTATGTAATGTCTCGTAATTACGCCATCAACATATAACGGATTCGCGGAGGTTGCACATTAAAACGATGCAGGTTAAAGGCTCTACAGTACCTACTACGCCTACAGACTTCTATTTATTCCAGAATTTGGATAATTTCTTGGTGAGAACAAAATTCAATACCCGAGAGGCAGTACAAAATTCCTTTGAAGAATTTGTTTTAGAAAATAATGCATTCTCGTATCAATTCAATTCTCTCAATTCTTGACTAAACATATGGTTATTTATATAAAACGGCCTTTTTAGTGTTGTGGTCGGAAGCGCTACTGTTGAGCACGAGGTCCTGGGTTCGATTCCCGGGTCAGGCAAAGTGGTATTGGGTTTTCCATCCGAAATTTCTCAGTTGTAGTCCGAAGTCTGGGTTTGTGCCAGGTTAGTGAATTGCCACTAACCGGGCTCGCCCCCCTACTACATGGAACCTAAACATAGCTGGCTTAATGTGGATGTACTATAGGTACACCTCTGCCTAACAATTTGGGGACTACAAGCGTGATATTATGTTATTTTTATCTCTTAAAGGTTGTCTGTAAAAGATCGCTTTTAGCGATAAGACCGCCCATTGTGTCACCCTATGTAAAATTTAAACATTTTTATCTGTAACTTTTATGGTGTACATAATAAAGTGTATTCTATTCTATTCTATTCTCTTTGACTGTCGTTTTTTTTTCTTTCGCCGTAGTCAGCCATAGATAGCCATAGTTAAGCAACGGCCGAACTGAACAATCGGCCGATACTTCGCATTTATGTTCGGAGTAGACCCCCAGGACTGGTGACACGGGAGTGAGTGACGTACAGTAGTCATTTATTTATTTAATGCACAATGTACACAACCATAGTTACACGCTAGGCTTATATTAGTGAGTACATGACCCTGTTAGAGCGCAGCAAGATAACTTAAAACTAGTAATGAATATGGGACTTACTAGAGAATGGGCAGCAGCGTTTTCTATGCATATTATCACCATACTGCGATAAGAAAAATTAACCGACTTTCAAAAAAACACTACAAAGTGAAAAATAACTTTAATTTAGGAAGTCGGTGGCAAAAAACTAAAATACAGATTCAAAGACACCGACTTCCAAAATTAAAGTTATTTTTCACTTTGTAGTGTTTTTTTGAAAGTCGGTTATTTTTTTTTACAAATTTTTTTTTGTTTCTTTTGTAAATATGTGACTCTGCTACTAAAATACTGTCGGTAAAAACTCATTTAGTTAAACTGCTCTTTGTACGATCATAATAAATAAAGTACACAAGTTATAATGTGTTGGCGGAGTAAACAATAAAGTATTGATATTACACGTATGAAATGTGGAACATGTAGGATGAATCCGGGTGGCGTAGGTAAAAACAAAGGCGGACGCAACACAGACATTAGCTGTTCTGTAACGCAGCCGCGTCCGTATGAATAAAGTATTACAAACACGATTACAGCACAGATATTTGAAAACTGTCTGCAATGTGATCTCCGGAGGGCTCCGAAAGATGGTTTTTTCATAAAAACGGCTGCAATACATATTATAAGTACTCGCTCTGTCTACACTGCAGGTACCTATCAAACTTGCTTCCGACGTAACGCACCTTATGCTAATACTAAATAGCCTGCCTCGCCGCGAGCAACTTTTCGCGTAGTGCTCGCTCGGCTCGCGCGTGGTTGGTGTAACTTTTTTTTTTTTTCACAGAGTGGAAAATCCTCATGGATGTCCTCGGCCCTGGGGCGGGGGGGGGAGGGGGGGTCTGTCAGACTCTTACTGACTAAAAACTACCCCAGTGTTCCCTTCCCACACTTGCACCAGGGATCTTGTGAGTTAGTATTACATCCGCGATCCCCGGCTAGTGCCAGCCCACCTCTGCGGGCCACCTCAAGTCTGGAGGGGGGGGGGGGGGTTGTTTGACCGCCACCGACACAGTGACGCGAGTACTTTCGCCTCGAGGTCCTAGGGTGGAGATCCGGCCAGTACAGAAGCCGCCTCGTAGGAGATCGTGCGATATCCCCTGATAAGGCGATCGCTCTCTGCGGCTTTCGTAGGACAGCGATGCTCCCGGCCGTCAGGTCAGCCGCCCAGATCGGGGCCCCGTACAGGGCCATCGATCGCTACGATCCCTACGTAGAGCTAACCTATATTTATATGGTTCGGACGGAATATTACTGCTTTAAGTCATTCGCAAGATAATGCAGCACAGACTATGGGTGTCTCTATTGCATCCGCCTTTGTATTTACGCATTCGGGTGTCACATTTTGACTTGCAAAATTAGAACGGCGAACCTTTAAGAAGGTGGCTGAACGAATATTGAATAATATAAATAACTAGCTGCCACCCGCGGCTTCGCCCGCGTGGATGTCGAAAAAAACAGCTTCTTTAACAGCAGCATTCCCCCAAAACATTATACCATATCTTAGTTGGAACCCACTGCAACGTACCTAAGCGTGGTAAGCAGATAGGAGTGCAGTTTGACTTACAACTTTACGGAGGATACACCTAGATAGCGTATAAATACCAACTTCGTTTTGTACATACTTGTTCAACAAACGTGTCACTTGTTCAACAAACGTGTCCTCCATTTCATGTCTAAGTCTATTTGAAAGAAATTTTGTATTGTTTATTTTTTCTACGTTTTTGTTCTTAAATACAAACTGAAATCCCCAAAAACCCAAAAAAACCCTGACTCCCTAAAATCCTTTTGAGGGGTAGTTTTGAAAAACGCAAAAATTATGACAAACTTTGTTATTTAAGTAATGACTGCATCGTTAGTCTAGTGGTCACAAGTGCGACTGCTGAGCATGAGGGGTGGGTTTGATTCCCAGGTCGGAAAAAGGGTTATTGGATTTTCTATTAGGAATTTCTCAGTAGCAGCCCGAAGTCTAGATTTATACCCGGGTGATGGCAATAGACTCGCCCCTATTACATGGGACTTAAACAAAACTGGCGAAATGTGGATGTACTAAAGGTACACCTCTACCTAACAGTTTGGGGATTGCAGGCGTGATGTTATGTAAATAAGAACTCGGGCCAAATTTCAAGTTTATATATCAAAAGTAAGAAGATTCTGTTCATACAAACTGTATCGCCCCTTTTTACGCACTCAAAAGGGTAAATTGTTCAAAAATCCTTTTGACGTTTCTATTATTGGATTTATGGGTTATTTATACCAATTTTCAAGTTATCAAGCCAAGCAGTAAAATCCTCCCGTATATATTGACTATCCCTTTTCACCCCATTATTAAGGGCAGATTTTCAAAAAAACCTGATACAAGTTATTCTTTATTTTTTGTTTTCAGTAAAAATACTGAGTTTCAAGTTAATCGGACCGCGCGTTAAAATCTTTCCATAAAAAGTTTGATATCCCCCAATCCCCCTTTAGGGGGTAGTTAAAAAAACAAAAAATGACTAGCTTTATATTTTACTTAGGTTAGTATTCGTGCCAGGTTTCAGGGTTGTTAACTCAAGGAATAAGATTTTTCATACAAACAAAATCCCCCTTTCCACCCCCTTAAAGGTTGAATTCCCAAAAACCCCTTCTTAGCTGATGTCCACGTCATAATTTGGAGTTAATCAAGCCACACAGTAGAATCCTCCCTTGTAAAATTTACTACCCCTTTTCACCCTGTTAGGGGTCAATTTTCGAAAAACTGATAAATTTTATTCTTTATTTTTGGTTTACAGTATAAATACTGAGTTTTGAGTTAATCGGACCGCGCGTTAAAAGTCTTCCATACAAACTTTGACATCCGCAAATCCCCCTTTAAATAGTAGTTTAAAAAAAAAACAAAAAATGACACACTTTATAATTTACTTAGGTTTTGTATTCGTGCCAAGTTTCAGGTTTATTTACTCAAGGAATAAGATGTATCCCCCTTTTTCACTGAAAAGCCGGTCCGGTCCTTAAAGGTCGAATTTCAAAAAATCCCATCTTCGCGGATGAATAGTTTCCAACCATAAGCCGAAATATTAGTGATTTTAACTTAAAAAGAACTTTCATTAAAAATAAAAAAAATCCCCCTTTTCACCCCTTAGGGGTTGAAATTCGAACAACACCGTTGCGTTAGCTTCCAACCATAAGCCTAGATAATAAATTTAGTGATTTTACTTCGAAAATTAAGGACTTTACATACACAACATCATCCCCCTTTTTAACCCTTCGGGGGTAGAATTATCAAAAACGCTGAAACATCTATAAATTAATTTTCAATCATCAGCCTATACACCAAATTTGAAGATCCTAACTTCAAAACTGACGGACTTTCATATAAACTTCCATCCCCTATTTCACCCATTTAGGGGTGGAATTTCGAAAAACCCTTTCTTAGTGGATATCTACTCTTTACAAAGAACACACCCTCCAAATTTCATGTCTCTAGGACCAGCGGTTTAGGCTGTGCGTTGATATATCAGTCAGTCAGTCAGTCAGGACTTTGAATTTTATACGAGTATATATAGATAGATAGAAGATAGATAGATATAATTAATAAATAATAAAATTTATTCAAAAATATAAGATACAACGTTTACAGTTTTTCTTAAATCTACTATAATTATTTGTTGATGCTCCTTTGGTAGGTACGGAGTAGGTTTGCTAGTATCGGGTTATGTTGATATAAAATACTTCTTTGAATAAGACAACCGATAAAGCACGATTTGACGGTTTCATGAAAGGTAGGTGGCCTACAACTATATTGGCAAACCGCTCCTCTATAGTATCGCGCAAAAGCATCGACTCAACAAAGTTCAATCAAAATCCAAACAGTTAATTGTTTTTATTCCTACCATTTATGAATTTTCCTAAACTAAAATAGGTAATGATGACAGTAAGCTCGCCCCCTATTACTTTATTACTTGGGACTTTAACATAACTAGCGAAATGCGGGTGTACTATAGGTACACCTCTGACTAACCCTTCGGGGAATCAAGGAGTGAAAATATTTGTAAAATAGGTATCTATACATTTTTTACTTAGGGACGTAAATTAATTACAAGCGAACTTCCTGGTATTTTATGAAGTTTTATCACATCACTCAATCCATTTCTCTGAAACTCCTTGAAAATAAATAGGTATCTTCAGGCGCAGCCGATTCCGTTTACTACGCACCTACTGTACGTCATAAATTTTAATGAATTATTTCTGGAAATTTGCATAATTATCGAATTAACATTGTTCCGCTTCCAGCTGGAATCATTTTAATGAGGGGAATGTCGTCAGTTCTCTCTTGGATCCTTTTTTACGACAGCCATTGGTGCTTATTACAGAATAAATTTTAAAGAAGTGCGCGAGGAAATTAAATTTGGCAGGGAGCTATTTTAATTAGAAGCTGGAATGGAAACTTTTACACAGCTTTCAAGAATATAGCACTGGAGCCATAAAAGTAATCCCCTTTACGATCTCATTTCAATCTGACTGCAACATTCTGATCTGACAGTATGTAAATCAGATCTACAAAATGGAGCAACGAAGTCCAACGTAATAGGTAGATACCTACTTACTTACAATGTTTTGAAAAGCAGTGTCTGGATGTGGTTAGAAGTTAGAACATGCTCCTTGCTTTTCCCAAATTAATAGTAGATTGTTACACCGAGCCCAAAGTGCATTAATTAAAAATTAGATTACGCACCTTGAGTATACTCAAGATGCGTAATCTACTTTTCTTTCAACTAAGTACCAATAAATAAAAACTCAAGTTAATAAAAACAAAGTTTTTCACCAAGTCGGTTTTATTCAGCTTTTTTTTATTTTCAGCCAGTATCTTTTTGATTTAATGCAAACACTTTAAATTAATAGATTGGGATTCATTAAATTGGGAGACATTAAACCTCGCGTGGTAAATTTATATCTAAATAAAAAATAAAGGTAAGTTAAGTTAAGATAATATTTATTTGCATAAACATGTGTCATACATACAAATATAGACACGCATGCAAGAGGGTATTGGTATTATTTGACTTTCAGCTGGTTCGATTCCCGGTTTAGGTAAGTTTTTCGAGAAATCTGTGAATGCAGTTTTGTCTATTTCAAAAAATAAAGGAATGTTTCCTGTAAGTCAAATAATCTATCTTAAGTGGTTTTCCTTCAGGGCCCATTGATTTTTTCCACCCTGGTATATTACTCGACGGGTAGCAGAACGGGATTCGATGTTTATCTGCTACGGCGTAGCATCAGACGTAGCAGCTGGCGTAGCAGTTACGTCTTCCGACCAGCTTCATCACAGGTACTAAATACTGTAGTCAACTACGCTAGTATTTTATTATCTGTGAGTGAACAGAGGTTCCGCTAAATGGTGGTAGATAGTGGAAACTCGTCCGTAATTAAATGTACCTAACATTGTCAGTCAAATTGTGGTGTGTTTCGGTAATAACTTTATCAAGAAGGTGTAAGTCGAAAAGATAGCAGGGTACGTCAGCTAGCAAATTAACAGTGAGCTAAAGTGAATACTAACATGTTTTCATTCACCTAAGCATTCTAAGCTAAGCCATAGTTTCATTACCGTGAGGTTGTTATTTATCAAATAGTTACCTACCTTAAACAGAGACTTGACTTTATTTATTACTAGCTGCTGGCTTCGCCCGCGTGGCTTTTTCAAACATAAAAACCTACCTCTTGTATCACTCTATCTATTAAAAAAAAAGCACATTAAAATCCGTTGCGGAGTTTTAAATATCTAAGCATACATAGGGACAGACGGGAAGCGACTTTATTTTATATACTATGTAGTGATGTTGCAGGTCTAGGTAGGTAGTGTAGTGTAATAAAACAGCGTCTTCACTAACGAAACAATTATATTAATTTAGAGATTTTAAATAAGAAAATAGTATAAAAAAAATAAAAACAACAACAGTGCGATAAAAAATAACTTACGTGTGTAATATGTGGATTTTTTGCTACGTTTTAAGCCTTGGGTACCGCGGTACGATTGCAATCAGCCACTTAGTCCTCGTTCGCTAATTACGTAAGGGACACGTCAAAATGGGATAAACCTAAGCTAAATGACCAGGTTTCCTTTTAACAACAAAACAGAATTTATGCTAATATTAATCTACAAGTACTGGTAACTAAAATAGTCAATAATAAGCCAATAGGTTTGGAATAAGCCACTCCTGACGAACTGCATGCAGTGAGTGCCTCGCCGACGGAGGACGAAACGCCGTACATGCTGTACGGCGTTGGACCCTCAGGCGTAAATGGTCTGGATAGCCTCACAGGCAACACAGCGAGGCACACACGTCGGTGTCGAACTCCAATTGAAGCGGTCGGCAGAAAGAACCGCCTGGTCGGTAGGTAGGGCCAAAATTGGCCTTTTCAACTGGTCTTATACCAACAACAAATAAAAAAGGTTATAGACCAGAGAAAAAGACTTACCCTCTTATTATAAAACAAGGTTTATCTTCAGACCCAGGTTTAAAACATGGAGCCATTATTGAATTTCGAACTTTATTCAGACTATGGTAAAGTTCCTAAACACAAAACTGACAACGTAGAACCGAACACATTTTTCAGTTTTGCAAAAAGAACGGTATTTCAATCACTGTTACGTTCTTATTACAAAAACTGGCTCCATGGTTTAAGCCATGTCAAATATAAATCTTGTTTTGTAATAAGGGGGAATATGTTTCGTTGAAAAAAAGATGACGAGCCGTTGACATACCATCGGGCGAAAGAATCTCGCTCGTAATGTAACGACACTCCAGAATTCAATATACGACTGGAGACAGTTACATTGGTTTTAAAGTTCACAAGCACATCAATCCACTGCACTACAGACTTCACAAAGTTAGAATTTCATATAATACCATAAATCAAAAATTTCGCGACTTGTTCAAAGCACTCATTCTCCAAGAAAACATGTTCCTACAAAAAAATTTACAACTTTGTTTGGAGACTTAAAAATTTTAAAATAAAAAACCACCGACTTCCAAAAAAAACACTACCAAGTGAAAAATAACCTTAATTTCGGAAGTCGGTGTCTTTGGATCTAATTTAGTTTTTTGCCACCGACTTCCGAAATTAAGGTTATTTTTCACGTTGTAGTTTTTATTTTGAAGTTTTGTTTTTTTGTAAAAAGTTTTTTTTATTTTTACTTTTTAGTGGGTCAGTTTGCAATTTATCTAAATTACAATAGCCTAATGTCAACTGCTCATTAACGTTTACAAAATATTGCGTTAATAGTTGAGGAGTTCTCCTGGTAAGAACCAGGAGAACTGGAACTGATGGTGACTTCACCATATGCATTGTAACGAGCATAAATTGCTTTGCAACCATATTAAAGTGTCTAATCGAATCGCAACAGTGAAATACTTATTATTAAGTAGTTCCGGTGGCTATCTGTGGTCTTCATCATCAGTTCCACTTCATCAAATGGTGCTTTCAGAGTGCAAATGCATGAGGTACTATAAAAAATACTGAAATCGATATCGATTTCAGTATTTTTTATAGTACCTCATGCATCATAGGCACACCTATATAGGTGTGCCTATGAAATTTGAGAATTGCTCTCGATTTCTTCTTCTCGAGTCCTCCTCCTTTTTGGAAGTCGGTTAAAAAATCGTTGGCCGGCTTGCGAGCAAAAAGTTATCACCGCAAAAGTTATCATGACTTCAACGCTGCAGTAGGTACATACTATTGCAGTTTGCCTGTGTCTTCGTCTGCGTAGAATTCTGATTTTCCCATACAAGTAAACTTTAATTTCACGCCTTAGGTTTTTTTTTTAAGTAAAACTTCTTTACGCACGCTTTTTTTTTTGTGTGGGAAATTATCAAATAACTTCTCCCGCTCTGGGCTGAGCGGGAGGGCGAGTCAGACTTTTACTGACTAAAACCCACCCGTGTTTCTTCCGTTGCCTGTGTGCCGGGGCCACGATATCCCTTTCGGACAAACTCGCAACCCTGGCAGGCATTGGCCCTAACGGACCCCGTCATTTGGTGCTGACATCTCTTTCAGGCGCGCGTGAAACACAACGCGCCGTCGACCCGGGCCGTCCTTATCGGACGGCGAGCTACCCATCGCTCAACGTCCGCAGGCCCGCACCTACGGTGACCGGAAATCAGCTTGCGACTCCCGACGCCCGGGGCGTCTCCTGCGGCGGCTAAGGGCGTGAGGACGCGAACCCTGCCTCACCCTCACGCGTTCCGCCTCCTCCTTCGCGAGCATTACTGCTTCGCAAAAGGAGGTGACGGCCTCCCATGCACTCTCACTCCGAACCATGGCCGCAGGGCCGGACGCGAGAGATCGCTGCCGCCGATCGCCTCCGTGAGGACACGGCGGTGCTCCGCCCAAGCCGGGCAGACCACCGTATGCTCCACCGCGTCCTCCGGGCGATCCACACAGTGGTGACACCCGGGCGTTTCCTCCCGCTTTATCCTGAACTGGAACCTCTCGAAACAACCGTGTTCGGTGAGGACCTGCATCAGGCGGAAGGTGAGGCGCTTGACTTCAGTAAGCTGGTGAATGCGTGACGAGAGCTTTACGGAAAGAGGCGAACGAAGTTGTTTAAATTTTAAACATGGAACACACCGCGTCACCGCCGCGGGCCGTCCCGCTTAATAGGTATTTTTTTTTAATTCACACTGGCAGTTTATACACTCACAAGACCGCAGCTAGTACAACGTGCTTTCCAAAACACGGAGGGGTCTCAATATTTAATGGATGGTCACCCATCTACAAACCGACCGCCGCAAGCGTATCTTAACCTTCAATCGACACGTGTGACTGTTATTATTCATCAAGCAATATCTCAACTCAACACAATCAGTTCAGCGATTTGCCTTGAGCAATAGACAGAGACACTATTTTGTATATATATTTGATACTTTTCAGTAAGTCAATACTTTCCTAACAGAATAGTAGACTTCAAAAAAACTAGTAAAATTATATCCTTAACACCCCTGCCCTCCCCTACAGTGGAAACAGCGGGGCGAGCACGGCCTACTGTGACATGACCCGAGTCACACATTTTATCACAGTTTGAGCGATAAAACTGTTTAGTCATAAAATGCTAGTACAAATTGACATGACATAATTTATCATGTCTTGTCACAAACGTCTTGGCACGCCCGTGCTTGGCCCGCTGGTGTGATGTTATGACTGTATGTTTATTTCGTCTGTATAATAAAGTTTGTGGCAAAAAAGTGTTGTTTAATCACGATGTAGAACAACGACTTTATATAAAACACGTAATTTTGATAAAACTTTATTCCGATTTACAATTATTGTAATGTTATCCTAAACCTCGTATTTAGCACCAGGTAATAATCTAACAATTATGCGATAAAACTAGGGGCGAAGTTGTTGTACAGTTAATAACAGTAGACATTGTGGTCCTGGTTGATTACGTTGTACTATTTACATTTAAATATTGGTCAAACATGCACATGGTTTCTGAACACATATTACAATAGTTACATACTTTGGCAGTAAAAACTTTGAACGGTGGAATTAGTGGTATATCTTGCTATTTTATAATATAAACATCGTGTCTTAAAACCAAACAAAAAATCCTATTTATCTTTCTTATTCTTAAATCACACACATACGTAGAAATAAATGTAACGTTTCTAGTACATGATGTCCATTTTCAAATGCATAACTCCATTTATAATCGAGACGACAATCAAACTTACTTTTTACAAAACAACAATATAATAAACAAATGCCTCTTAAGATAGATAACTCACATTGAGCTATTTTATACTAGTGCAGAAAACGACAACTCTTCACTCTCGAAGCACGAAAACGGGGATAATATCCTTTACGACTCACTTCGTCCTTGTACGAAAACGATGAACGGCCATGTATCGCTTACGCTTCGGCGAATATTTTCCAGTCGCATCGCAGCAGATGAAAGATTAAAGAATCAACGTTATATCGGATCGAGGCCGTCGTCACCGATTGGCTCGACAACGACGGGCGTATTCAGGTGCCGCTTGGTGCAGCCACTGTGGCTGAATGGCTGAAACTGTCAACATGTATGTGCGGCTGGTGGAGAGTAACTCGGTGTATAACAACACGGGTGGGGAAGGACGCATGGCGTGTAATGCCGAGGCGGGGTGCAGTGCCGCCGCCGCGCCCGCCGCAGTGACGTAGCGCCCCGCAAAGCCCGCACCGCCCGCACCACCCGCACCGCCGCCGCGCTGCCACGCGCAGTTGGTGAACAGACCGCATAGCAGACATTTTAGTACCTGAAATATGCCAAAGAACTTTATGAGCTTATCACTGATAACAGTTCCGTTACAGTCTACAGGGATTTTTTTTTTTTGTGTGCGTGGATAGCGGCGAAATGCGAAACAATTCCAACCAAGTCTCAGAGCCATTTGATGAAAATTAAAATCGTATATTTAGATTTTTTTTTTAATCTATTTATTTAGGCACAAATCTGTTATGTTTTATAAGAAAACGAGCCGTGTGATATCCCATCGGCAGAAATTATGAATAGCCCACAACTGTCAGACAAAACTTGACCAAAGAAATTCTAGATACCAGCTGAATTTTGGTACATATCCGATACTGAATCGTTACGTAAAACTCCCCGACCCTCCTCTGCTTCCGTCTTGAGGTATACAGGGTGTTAGGGTGAATTTCAATGTTAAGATGAATTCTGATCAAATTCATTTTTTTTTTTATGACGACAACAGTGAAAAAACATAAAAAAAATCGAATTAAGAAAAATTAATTAATATGATTACATCATTAAAAAGGTTCAACATTCATAAGATCAGGCGAACGATGGGCTCGTCCATACGGTCGGGTCTAAGATCTTCAAGACCTGTCGTACAAATAGAAATAAGAAGCTCTCAAATCCTACTCTCAAGCTCATGGAGGAGAAGCGCGAGATGATCCTGCAGTCTTCCAACGATACGCATAAGTACCGGCAGCTCAAAAGACGTATCTAAGTCCTTCAACCATCACCGCTTTAACACTTGAACGTATTAAGAACGCGATACAGCGGAACAGAGCCAACTTACGAACTTGAAGACCGATGATGGTAGAATCGTATCCTCCAAACGTAAACATTCAAACACGTCTACCAGTAACCTCATTGCGAATTTGAAACGACCAAATTTAATTGCTAGGTTGACCCGACACTATACCGAAGACATCCCGACCATCAGCCTGAACGAGATTGGATGGCTCTGAAGTAGCTAACAATAAGGCGCCAGGCGACGACGGAATTACGGCTGAACTCCTGAAGGCCGGTGGAAAATCGGTTTTCTCCGAAACTGTTCACCACTGCACTGGAGGATGTCTTTAAGGGTTCTAGACTGGAGAGGGCTAGGTGTCAACAGCAATGACGAGTGCATCACTCACCTTCGGTTTGCCGACGATATAGAAGTCATGGCTAAGACTATGGTGGACCTTCGTCAAATTTTAGATGGCCTCAGTACAGCAGAGTAGAGCTTTCGAAAGACACATATCAAACGCCCATGTGACACCCACTCTCATGGATGGCCAATGGGACTGAAAGGTTCTGGAATGGCAACCGCGTACCGGAATGCGTAGCTTTGGAAGGCCTAGCTCCCACAAGGTGGTCCGATGACCTTGTGAAGGCTCCAAGAATCCTCTGGTTGCGAGAAGCACAGGATCGTCGATGTAGTGACGCTTGGGGGAGGCCAATATCCAGCAGTGCGTCTTTATGTTGAAATCATGAAGATATAAACATTCGTCCATTGTTACTTACAACATCGTAACGCAAGCAAGCAAACGAAAAACCCAGATCACATGTAGTCACAGTGGGTTCGGTATTTATGCATTTAACGGTCGGGTGGGGGCTTTGTATATGGTCACACGACATTATCAAAACAATGCTAACGGCCGACTGAATGAAATGAAATCATTTATTCTGTAAATAGGATATCGGAATCACTTTTACACGTCATATTAGAAAATAAAAATAAGCTAAATGTAGTCGACATTTCCTATCTCTACCCCTGAGAAGAAATGGCGAAACAAACTCAGGCGTCAATGTCTCTTTTAACGTCCAGACATAATCTTGATCAGATCATGTGAGGACCATGTAGATCCGTGTCTGAAATGGTCTTTTGAGGAAAGAACCACATAAATTTGAGTGGACCTGTCCAAGCAGTGCAAAGCACGTTAGGCTCACCTCCAAGCCTCAGGAGGGGAGGGGAGGCGGCTATATCTCGTCACGCATGCGGCGGAGGCACGGGGAGTTTTGGCACATTATTCTAGGAACTATTCTGAACACGTTTGCAATTTTTTGCTGGTTATCATTAAATTTCATATGTACATACACATAAACTTAGGTCTCAATGTCATATCTTAAACCTAAAAATTCTGGGCTAGAAGTTCCATACAAACTTTTATCTCCTATTTAACATGCCTTGAGGAGATGGATGTTTAGAAATCCTTCCTTAGAGCTCACTTTCGGTATTGAGGAACTCTTGTGAAAAATTTCATGCTTCTGGACCCAGTGTTTTAGGCTGTATGTTGTATATCTGTAAATGAATTTTAGTTTTTTTTTTTTTAAAGATAAATTTGTACCTGATCATAAGCCTGCCCACAACTAGCGACGCTCATGTTCAGTTTCTCGCAGATTGCAAGCAGCTGTTGTCGGACCTCACATGCATACGTCAAATTCTTGTGGTTCAGATAGTTTTCTTTACACCATTGCTGAAAAAGTTGTGCAATAATCATTTTACAGTTTTAGTTACATCGTTATTAGATCAGTAAATATTCGCTATGAAGAAAATTCGATGCAAAAAAATGTTTTAGTTATAACCACAGGTTCATCATAAAATTATTCAACTACAGCCACAGAAGGTGTTTTGTTTACTCTTGATCACAAACCAGGCATGTGTATAATCCACCTCTTAAGGGTGCTCGCCCACGAGCGATTTTTTCGGCGATTTTGTCAGAAAGAAATACATTCACACAAAAATCGCCTGTGGGAGAGTACCCTAATGGTTTTATCACTTTTGGTAATAATATCCAGTAAATTTTAACTTCATTAAGGTTGAAACTATCTAACTTGAAAGCAAATTAGAACTTGTTGCTTTGTGATGTGCAAGATACATTGTTACCGAAAACAATTACGAGGTAACAGTATACATCTTGATCTACGTAAAACTGACCTTTTTTAAAGGAGCTTTACAAAAAGCTTTGAACACATTGAGGAGAGTTATGTGATCTCCTAGAGGTGACAAGAACTTCTGTTTCACTTTTATAGCTTCTTCTCTCTTGTGCATCGGAGTGTGGAACACGTTTTCACTGGACAACACTGCTATTAAGCTTAGCGCCTGGAACAGAAAACAAATGGATGTAAAGAACATTATAGTGAATAAAATATACGTTAATTCATTTACAGAAACAGCATAAAGAATATGCAAATGTTTATTCAGGGTGTTAATTAAATTGCGTATGGTAATTTTTTAGTTCCTTCTTGTGTCCCTTCATTGATACTGAGCCCGCCCTTGAGTTATGGCACGCAATTTAACTAACACCCTGTATACAAAAGTATAAATAAACAAATAATTTACGAATATACGTACTTCGTCTAAACAGTTATATTCCGGCGCACTCAATAGAACTCTAGAATATTTCGGCTCTATTGGGAAAGTCGACATCTTCTTTCCAATTACTGTTAGTTTAGGGTTGATCTCATTGTCAATAGCACCTGTAACAGACAAACAAAAACATTTTACCTAGACAGAACTGGCACAGATGTTTCCGATTGAGTTATACACAAGAGTTTTTGTAGTCAGAGAAAGTTACAGATACACAGCAATGTTTTTTCAAGTAATACTCGTATTTGGATATAGGTGATTATTTAAACAAATAATTACCTAATTCTTTGAGTAAAGTAAGCGAAGCTTTAACCGAATCTGGTGGTGGGGTGTCGATTAGCGGGAATGTGCTGGGCTCTGCACCCGACGCTATTAGCAACAGCAGTGTCGATGCTAGGGGACACCTGTAGTCGAAACCAATAGTAACAAATTAACACAATAATATAAACAAATTTTATCGTTACATTTTTGTATTTGGTGTCAAAGTCGAATTAAAGTCTAATTATATATTTGAATGGGGAAAGCCAGACATAGCTATATATACTGCTGGTAGTTTGAAGATCACGATAGAGTAAATAACGATCAGTTGATGATATTCGAGATCCATGCTTAATGAACTTTTACAAATTGAAGCGCACTGACTCATTCGATACTGTCGAATCCTGTTAATCACGTATTTAATCAAAAACAAGTCATTTATTCAAACTAGGCTGAGAATCAGCACTTTTCGAACGACAAAATTACATAAGACAGTCCCCCAAAAAGGCCCGCCCTTCACCACTTCCTACTGATTCCTATTGCTTTAGCTGGGAAGAAGTGGCGCAACAAACTCCCCAGCAGCTGTTTGTTCATGTAGATGGCGTGACTAAATTCCCTACATTTAACGCTAAATGTATTTCTAACATCATTCTGTCTCTGTCATCTTCAAACGATTGACAGAAAAAGAACGATGTTTAAAATTCGTTTAGTGCTTTAAAAAAAATGCATTTTGTGAATTGTGGTGCAAGTGGGCCTAAGTGAACAACATTTTACCGGAGTATTTCAGGGGTGTGGTGCAGCGGCCGCGCTCGGAAGTCGTCGGCGGTGTAGAGGCGGTAGGCGGCGCCGGGCTGCGTGCGGCCGGCGCGGCCCGCGCGCTGCCAGCCCGCCGCCTGCGACGTCGCGCGCACCGCCAGCCGCTCCGCGCCCGTGCCCCCAGACCACGTCCTGAAACAAACATAAATTCTGTTAAAGAAGGAATGGGAGGATGGGGCTTGATAGCTTCATTATTGTGCGTGTGCCTAATTGTTCTACTAACATAGATTAAGACGCTATGGGCCTTCGAAGCCGAAGATAACGTTTTTTATTTACCACGGTTGAAAAGATGCGAAATTGCTCAAAAATATAAATAATTTGTATAAAAACTCTTTGTCTATCTTTCCAGTATTTATGTATGATGTGGGCTTTTTTTTCTTTTCTATTAGTAAAACTCTGCAAAGCATTCACTAGTAAACGCACCTTTCTTTCACAACCCCAGTGTCGATGACACACTTGATGCGGGGTATAGTGACGGATGCCTCGGCTATGTTGGTCGCCAATATAATCTTCCGAGTGCCGGGCGGCGCGTCCCGCCATACTTGCAGTTGTTTCGCCGCCGGGAGCCCCGCGTACAGCGGACATACCCTAATAGGGGGACCTGTGGCTTCCTGGAATGTTTGATCTAGCATAAAAGCAAATGCAATGGTAATTATATTGTAGACTTAGCTCAATTATTCGAGATGGTAGTTAAATAATTCGCTTAATTATTACAAAATATATTACCTTTGCTATCTGTTTGATGTTGTACATGACTGTCTCAATTTCTTCTTGTCCCGTTAAAAATACGAGAAAATCGTGGCTGAAAATATTACATACAAAAAATGAACGCAAACATATAAGTAGAGTAGCCGTTTTTTAAAACAACGTATGGCCATACAATTTTTTATTTGAAAAAAATATTGGTTGCTTACTTTGCAGGAGTAGTAGCATGAAGTTGAAATATCGTGCACACAGCAGCATATTGATAATCATCTTGTTTCATCTTTGAATGATAAATTGTAACTGGATATGTTCTGCCTTCCAAATATATCACTGGGCAGTTATGGAAGTATTTTCTAAAGGAGTCAACATCCATTGTGGCAGACATGATTATTAACTGAAAGAAAAAGCATTAAAAAATTAATGAAAATAGCAACAAAAAATAACCAGTGATGAAACTAAATAACGGTCAACAACTGAACAACAGGCCGAATAAGGAATCAATAGATTTAATTATTAAGTTATTACCTTCAGAGGTTTTAATTTCTTTTCAGTTCTATCTTTCTGTGCAAGTTTGACAATACCAAAAAGTACATCAGTGCTCACAGTGCGCTCATGTGCTTCGTCCAGTACTATTACAGAATATTTTTTGAGCAAAGGGTCCAATATTGCTTCTCTGAGCAACATGCCATCTGTCAAGTATTTCACTTTAGTTCTTGGACTCGTTACATCTTCAAACCTTACTGAATATCTGTACAAATGTATTAAATTGTTAAGTAAATAATATTTATATTATATGTGGCACATAATTAATAAACACAAATTGTTGGTTATCAATTATTATTGACAAGATAAAGAAAATGATCTTTTTTCATAATTAATGAAAAGAAGCGTTTGTTATGTGTAGTTTATTTTTATGTTAGTCTAATTCTTACCCAACAATAGATCCTATAACTGTGTTCATTTCAGCAGCTACTCTCATAGCTATTGTGATGGCAGCTACCCTGCGTGGCTGGGTTACTGCTATGGCACCAACACCCTCAAGACGCTGCTCATGGATCAATTGGGGGATCTGTGTTGTTTTGCCACTGCCTGTCTCACCAATCAGTATCATAGTCTCATTCTTTTTTATCTCTTCTAGGAGTCTGGAACACAGATAAATTATATTTAAACATAAGTGGTATGAGTTTGTAATAAATCATTTCAGAAAATGGAAGTTCACTTGATTGATGATTGGTGAAAATTATTTATCCAGTTGTTAATAACTTTGCTGTACAGTAACTTAATTTTTAACATTTTAATGGTCATATTAAATTATGTAGGGCCTACAGATTCTCAATCATAAAATCAAGAAACAATTTCTTATTGTTTGTTATCAACAATGGATACACACATACCTGTTTCTAACCATATACACTGGCAACTGCCTTCTAGCTTCTTGTAAGTCCTGCACAGTTTCATTTACAATCTTATTTTCTTTAGAATTATCATGTCCATTTGTTTCAACGATAATGTTGTTTGTTTTACTGACATTACTATCATTAGATAGTTTTATTTTCTTTACTTTTATGTTTTCAACTGCATGTTTCCTATTGAGGCCATTTGATTTTAGGCTGTTACCCACACCAACAGAAGTATATTTTGAATCCATCGTTAGTAGGTCTGTTAATAATAAAAATTGAAAAAGAACACATTTAATTTAATATTATCTTGAACTCATGTTCCACTCAACTTGATGCCAGATTTATGAATGTTAACCTCATAGCAATCATTTTAAGACATGTATTGATAATGTCAATAAATTAAAGGATCTAAAAGAATTTGCCTCATCATCAAGTAGTAGTTCTTAGTAGCTCTTCAAGTACCTAGTTCTTCATCCAGTAGTTCATCATCTAATACACAAAGACTTCATAAACAAGGTATATTAAGTCAAACAAAGTTCCAATTATGTGTATTATTATAGTTTAGTTAAGTGCAACCAACAAAAAAATAAAATGGTTTATTATTTTTACAAGTAAATAACAAACCAACATCAATTTCATGATCATAATAGGGAATGTGCATGTATTTTTTTTATTCACTAAATCATTATTAATACGGTAATATAAACCCAAGAAATGTATTAAAAGTTAAATTGAACTGCTTGTTGCTCCAAAAAATTATGAAACTTCAAGAATTTTCTACTACAGTTCAAACGTCGGTTTCGGTTGCAGTCATGAAGTGACGTCAATATCCACAAAACTGCTTTGTTTACATCTGTTTATAGCCCCAAATCATCGTATATATTAAATTATTGTTTAGGCTATATTCAAGCAGAAATCTTACTTATTTACATTAGTGACATTTCAAGCACTTAGCAAAGAATACATTTTATTCACATGCTATTTTTCGTCACTTCCGGCATTTTCGAAGAGGACGCGTTTTGCGTTTGCATTCCATTCCACAAAAAAAATGCAACATAAATTAATTAATTGTGAAATAAGTCATTCATATCCATTTAAAAAAAACAACACAATGTATATTAAAATAATGGATATGTTTTGAATTACATGCATATTCCCTATTGCATTACAGAACCTTATAAAACTTAAAACTTCAAGTGCAACCAATCACATTTGATTAAAGCCATTGCTTTACACAAGTATTTTATAAATAATGCTTGAGTATTGAATGTGGTTCTGTAATATGGGTCTAAAACTGTATAGGTATTATAAAATATAAACTTTTTTTTATCAAAACTTCACATATTGACTTGCTATTGTAGTTGTATACTGCAACTTACTGCAGTGCTCGGTACAATTTTTGCATGAGGATATAAACAGAGAGGATAATGCGTATTCAATTCAACCAACAACCCGTCGCATCATCATTCTCCTGCCCTTATCCCAATTTATTTGGGGTCGGCGCAAAAAAACCGTCGCAATATTCATAAATAAACATACGCATCTCTAATATGTGTTACTTGCAAAATAAGACTTACTTACTTCTGATAGTTGGGATGTAAATAATCCTTACTTGAAACTTGCTTGGCACTCGCTCCGCAAGAAACCACACGTGAAAATTAAATGTCTCTCTTCTAATCGCATTGATACACCATTGTCACCATTACATTTTTCAATAAGCAATACGCTAAGTTCATTAATACGTCTATGTTCTACATTATCAGAAATTTGATAACATTTCTAAAACACGTGCCATGTAATTTCTTTTTGCTTTTTGTGTATTTCTAAACTTAGATTATGATTTCGGCGTGCTTTCGACCACTGACAATTGACAAGTAATATGACACTTGTCAATAGTTGTCAATTGTCAACACATGGTGCGTTCCGAGATGCGCTGTTATCGATTTGAGCTCGCTTACATCCGTACCGAATTAGCGTGAGCGAGAAAATGATGCCGCTTGAATTGTCATAGGGACATCATGACATGCGCCATCATGGGTTATCGCCGACCTCAGAACTATGAAAAGCACCTATTAAAATCACCGTGAGTGCTATCAAAAATGACAGTTGTGTGGTTTTGTTTTGAGTTGCATCATAATCAGGCAGGCATTTTCAAAACTGTGCTTCTAGCTACAGTCGCCATCTAACCAAAGAAGTGTACAAATGAGTGTGTGTGGTTTAAACACAAAGAAATACTGTAATCCAACTTATCCAACCGTGAGCGTGTTCACGAGCGTTCCGAATTGTTGACAGCTGTCAGCTATCATAGTAAGCCCCCAGAAGGGTGAGACAGTTTTTGTCCATTAGTTCCATGGACCGATCTGACATCTCACAGCAGTAAAAAGTCAGAACTAATCAGAAGATTGAAGTCTATGTGTGCGTCCACAGTGAACGTGCGCTGACTAGGATCTGAGGTAGCGCGACGGTGGGGGCGTGCGGTGGCCACAGTACCATACCTACAAAATTAGAGTGACTACCTACAAAAATCGAACAAATAATATGACATGTCTTTGTCGTTATGATAGATATTTGTATAAAGACTATTCTTCATCTAGTAGAATATGCCATCTCCATATTATTCCTACCTCAATGCTTGCAAACCCATGGAATTGTCCTACACTCCTACCAACTTATCTGTGAAATGGCGAAAATTGGAACTACGGCCGTCATTTTGAAATGTCGTTGAAATTAGCAACACTGAATCGACGGTGCCGTCCTCTTTCAGTTCACAGATAAGTTGGTAGGACTGTACCTATAAAATTAGCGTGCATACAGACCTACAAAAATCGGGCACTTAAAATGGCCGCCTTTCGTAGGGTTGTAAACTTGTAACTGCGAGTGCAAGCACGAGCGCGCTCAAATGCGTTCCCTATTACCGTTTAGCGCGCTAAAATCGATTACAGCGATTATGGTCTTAATTCGGAATGCGGCCTTAGATGTCTCACTTTTTGTATGCAGCTCTTGATTTGTTAAAAAGAAACAAAACGCTTTCTGCCTTATTACAAAACAAGATTTATATTTTGACATGGCTTAAACCATGCAGCCAGTTTTTGTAATAAGAACGTAACAGTGATTGAAATACCGTTCTTTATACAAAAGTGAAAACTTAGTTCGGTACTAAGTTGGCAGTTTTGTGTTTAGCAATTTTACCATAGTCGGAATAAAGTTCGAATTTCAATAATGGCTCCATGTTTTAAACCTGGGTCTGAAGATAAACCTTGTTTTGTAATAAGGGGGTTTATGTCATGTCTTTATCCATAGAATACATTGAGGTAGGATAGGTCTATAGAGATGGCATATTCTATCATTGATCTATAGACTAAGAATAAGGAAAAGCATAGAAGAGGATTATAAAAACAACTCTGTAACTACCTTTGTTCCCGTTCTATGATATGGCACGAAGACGGATGTGCGAAAGAGATAAATGATTTACTCTTTGTTTTACTTTTTTGGCATGTCACAAGATGTACATGCCATTTGGGTAGTGGTTGGTATAATTCAACCCGACCAAATTTGACATTACTTTACTTCAATGTCTGACAGTTCGTTCATTGAAGTACTTTAGTTTTAATAATATTTCTACTGTTAAATTGCACGAATTCTTTGAGTAACTACAAATAGTGAGTGCAAGTGAGTGCATGGATGTTGTGGAGCAATGTCTTGTGTGGTTAGGGGCTGCAAGACCCATTAATCACGAAAAGAAAATAAACAAACAATTTTGATCTTCCGTTGGTAAGTTTTTGCTCAATTTTGTGTTGAATGTGAGCTGATGAATTACTATAAATACATAACAAATGTTGGTGAATCGCTAATTTGGAAAATGTTTTGAGGATATCATGATCATACATAGTGATGTAAATAATGTTGTCGATACTTTTCTTTTACAGATTTCCTAAAGACAAGCACAGTCACATATTATGCTCCAAGCATTTTACTTTGAATTTATTTGTATGTAATGAAACTGTGAAATGGTTAATGTTCGCGACGATGCGTCACCAAATAGTGTTATTGATAACTTAATTAAATTCGGAATGATAACAGTGATAGTGTTTAGTACATAAAATCGTAAGTACGACCCTTACAAACCTCAATTTAGTGGCCTTTATAGCCGTAATTTATAGTTTTTAGTGCGTCCAACTAACCTAGACCGAGACCTAGCCCTGGACCTAACTTTTATGTATATAGTCTCTTGAGAAAGCCCATATTTGTATGTCGTGTTTTTTAGATTGTTAATCTTATTAGTTTGGTTTGCCAATCATCTTTTTATCTTTGAAAAATATAGTTGTGATATTTTAGATTGATTTAGGTCTATAGACCGGTCTGAAGTATCTATAACTAGTTTAAAAATTGGTTTAGTAGTTTTTGGGGAAAAAGATAAACAGTTTTAATTCTTTGTTTCCTCTGAAACACCCTTTCAGTGGAAATTTAAATAGCTGCTAAAGATACCTCCGGAGACAGAGAATTTGATATGAAATCCAATGTTATGTAACATGCCTTATGTAGGTATTCTTATAGTTAATGTGTAATAAGCATTAAAGTTATGTAATCTTGATGAAAACTAGATCAAATAAACAGGAAGCAATTAGCGGCTCTCGTTTAGGTAAAGTAGTACATAACTAAGCAAGCGTGTAAAATAGCACAAAGCTCAAAGCTTCATTATAGTTGTAGTGTTTCTGAAGAGTCCCGAAAATTGCTTCCTGAAGATTCGTGAAGACTTAAAAACGACGTCAAAACGTACTCCTCGAACACATGTCAAACCTACTCCAACATTTCTCCAAACTCTTTCCCGTCATAAATAATGGAACATAGAAGCTGCAGGTAGCCGTCTTGAAGATATCTGGAATGTATAGGTGCAGAGCGTCAGCGCTGCCTGGACTGGAAGGCCTACCCTCAAATTGAGACGGTTATCAATTTTGGAATTATAAGATAATGTCATTGTAAATTCTATCGACGTTGAAATTTTGTGAGTCACATCACTAGTCAGAATAAAAAGAGTGACATCCTACGAAATTTCGAAACGTCTTCTGTATACGTGTCCTTCTCTAACATCATAGCGGCTCCATAAGTCAAAATGAAGCAAATATATTGAGTTCAGTTGCTATTTTAACCCTCCTTCTATGCATTTCCTTATTCTTAGTTGCCATCTCCATCCATAGTTTTCCTACTGCAATGGTTCTCTGTGAATTCTGTGATTGGCTTGGACTAGGCTTGGACACAGTCTGTGGGTTTTTAGAGGTATGACATGAGGAACAGGGTGTAAAGAGTATAAATACTCAAAGGGGTGTAATAAAGTTTACACTCTCTTAGATCCGGATGACCCCGTCACTCTCCTTCAGGAAAGCAATAGGGCCACGAGTACAGTGCACAAAATACACAAACCGACCTTCCGTCCTCGCCGCCGAGGTACCACGCGAACTTCCCGAGTAAATGGTAATAAAAGTCCTCCCCCCCGTCTCTTGAATGTCGATGCGCCAGCCGCCCGGTTAGAGGCTGAGAGCGCCGTAGCAATAAATATAATATCCCCTGATAATAATCATGATCAAAATGTTGATCCAGCCCGTCCCCAAATTGTGACTAATTTTGTGTTCCCCCAACGGCGCCCTAAGCCGAGGTCCGTACCCCACAGGGGGTGCCCTTAGTGCGCTGTCGTTTAGTTTTAATATATATAATTTGCACCCTGGCTGGAGGCTTTAAGATTAAAAACCTTAGGGCAGCCACAGGAATATCCGGTTAAGTAGCAACGACCTCTCTAGCACTCAGTTGCAGAAAGCTCACCATTAACACTTCATTACATAAAGCAGCATTATCGCTAATGAATTCATTACTTTAATGAAGTTGCACAAACAAATTTTAGATAGCATTAGACATTTTTAATGCCACTTTAGTTAAAGAAGACTTTAAACAATATTGCCAGGAACAAATTACCATATTGAACGAAAAGAGTGAACATTTGCGTTCTGTTATTATCCGTACGTACAAGTACACCACAATTTAATGTAGTTGATTTATGTGTATTCAGTGTACTCTGTGGTTTAATGTAGTTTAAATAATCGGGGGATGCGCTAAGGTAGCCCGCGAAATTCAAATTTACCAACGTTTTTTGCAATTTTTGTACTTCTGATTCATATTCTAATGATTATAATTCTGTAAAGCCTATTGGTTATGGCCGCGAATCATAATTAGATCAACATACGTGTTACTGACCTGCAAATTGCAAAAAACGTAATAAAATTTGAATTTTGCGGGCTACCTTAGCGCATCCCCCTTAATAATAATTTTAACATGTGTGCAGTCTAGAGCTCCTGCCACACGTGGAAATCCATCAATTTCATAAAAACCTTCTGCAACTCTACGTAGTTCCGTCCGGTCTGGCATTTTAATATAGAGGTGGCTTAATTTTGCTAGCTCACGGGATACTTTTTGTATAGACAAACAACCCGACCCAACCTGTTTCCGACAAACTGTTGATTTATTTATGTTTATTAAATCACCCAATACCTACTTGCTGGAAAGATCCAGTGGCGAAAAATCTCAAACATATTAAAAGCTGTGTCAGGCCATTAATGGATTTATTTCTTTGCGTCACTGGTTCTAAATCTTAATCAAATAGGTCACAAATTTGAAGAAAGGAAATTCTATACCTTACACGAAACTCTTTTCCATCATGTTTTAAAAATGAATTCACTCGGTCTGGGATTCGACAGCGAGGTAAATCTACTAAATAAGAATCAGATAGTAACGAAAGACTGGTTAAAGACATCTTTCAATTACAGAAATGCATTCAAGTACCGTAGAAAACACTAATGTTGCTCTTAATGGATGCTTTTCGGCCCATTAAAAGTAAAAAATCTGAAATGTCAAACTTAAAGTTCACCACCTGCTAATGGGCGCTAATGAAGTTACGTGCAACGTAAAAGTGTTTAAAATGGCCGGTTTCATTAGGTTTGACATTTCATTAGTTAAATTTAATGGAGCATTAAAATAAAATAAAAAATGGTTTTGTGCAATGATTTAATGCTACATTAGTGTTTAATGTAGTCTTTAAAATTTAAAGATCGTTTCTGCAACTGAGTGTAGGTCTGCTACGAGATGCCATTCAAGAAAAAAAAAAAAAAAAAAAGTTTACTCGTACTCTATTGAAAAGGGAGGAATCTCCGACCAGACTGGTATTGTGTCTGGCGGCCAGACTTCCTCACCCCCCGCAGAAAGTGGCAGAAAAAGTTGTTCGGTGATTCGCTTTTTGGCATCTCCTGAGTATCCACTCCCGTGAACAATGCCGAAATTGGGACCGGAACGAAAACGCTCGATTGAACATTGCCAAAATTGAGACTTGAAAACAGCGTTCTCTTTTTTGATTTATTTGAATTTTTTAACGCAGCTGCGTGTGTCCGGCAAATGGTGGCGAAAAGCCCTTGTATCAAGCTATTATTAAAACAAAATTATCTGTGTTTTGTCAGGCTGTGGAAATATGAAATCTGTGGTTGAAAATGACATTGTCAGCTTGTTGAACTAATCTTTCCGTGCCAGTGTTTTGTGACGGTAAAGATTATATACCATTTTGTTGGAGATTTTACGCCCTTTCGATTGATATATAATGAATGGAATTCAGAGTTGTACAATAGAAGCTACAAGTAAAATGCTGCTGGGATCTGTATATCCCACAAACATTAAAAAAACACTTGTCATTTAAGTTACTAAACAACTTGAATTGTATAGCCTTATCTAAGCACTCAACGAAACAATAGCCACCTTAAAACGCTTCATAAAAATTTTTTGTTTACGAAAAGTTTATAAGTGGGTAGCCGGCCGGGGCGCGGCGGCGAGCCACAAAAAAGCGATAAAAAATAGTTCATGATCAATAACGGGGGACGCGCGCGCGCGGGGCTCCTATCAGTGGGTATAAATACTCAAAGGCTCTGTCTAAATAACTTTGCTAAAAGGTCCCAGCAACCAGGCCATTAAAATAATAATGAAAAAAAAAAAGACAACACAAGTTGGCTAAAAGGTCCTAGCCTCCGTTAGGCGTTAGGAGTTAATGTGTTCTGTGGTCCTAGCAACCAGGCCAAGTATAAAAAAAAAAAACGTCACAAATTTAAAAAAATCATAACATGACAGTTGTGTAAACTAGCGATATTGAACAATAATTATGATTTCCAAACTATTCCACAGAGTCTCTCGCAGCCAAAGAATAAACGGCGTTCGCCAGTATGCAAGAAGCCAAAACCCCTTAAAAAAAACATTGAATATTCTAGCAAACGATATGCCTTCATTTTTTGGTTCAAAAGATAAATCTACGGTGTATCCAGAACATGCTGATGTAGTTATTATAGGAGGTGGTTTCATTGGATCAGCAGTAGCCTATTGGTTAAAAAAAAGAACTGGTGAGGGTCTGACGGTTGTAGTCCTAGAAAAAGATTTCACAGTAAGTAGTGATACACTATCAATCAATTCTTAATTTGCCAGAAAATGTATTCTTGTGGCTCAATTGTTTCTTTTTTTATCAATTTCAGTATAAGGAATTTCAAAATAATGTATCTTTAGGTACATTGAACCAGCATTTCTCCCTACCTGAAAATGTTTATCTATCTCAGTACTCTGTAGATTTTTTGAGGAATATCAAAGAGAACTTGGGATATGATGCTGAAATTCAATACACCCCTACAGGTTCTCTTACTTTAGCAAGTGAGCAATTTGCTCACAGACTAGAACAAAATGTTACTCTGCTAAAGGAACTTGGTGTAAGAAATAATCTTTTAACACCAGCCGAAATAAAGGGCAAATATCCATGGATGAACACAGAGGATGTCAAACTTGGTAAGATTTTAAGGGCCTTTGTGTAAAGCACTCAATTTATATTTTCTTTCATCTAAGCAATCCTAACTCTGCCTAAAACAAATATCTGTCATTAAAACAGTCCCAAATAATAATTAGTTACTATCAGCTTTGTATACAGGGTGTCCGGATAGCCTCAAAATGGGTCATGGTAGATTTAATGTAGGTAAATAAATTTCCAATAATGAAAATTGTTGTTCTAACCAAAATTCAATCTTTTTCTACACTAATAGCAATAATTAACTATTTACATTAGATACAATAATGAATAATACTAATTTGAAATTGGATAAACACCTATTATTTAAAAATATGTGGTCACTTGTTTCCATGCTTTTTTTTTACTCTATGTTTATTTATTTTCTACTTTGTCAAAATTAATATTTTTGAGTACCAAAGTTTCATTGAAACAATCATTCCAGTTGTTTTATTTTTAAAGCTGTGTAATAGCAGTCATACAGTCATACTATTGATTGCTTATATAACAGCTCAGTTACTATAACAGTAAAAAACCGATGGAATTCATTAATTTGTTTGTGGTGTAGTACAAGAATGTAAAATAATAAGGTAACAAACAACAGATTATTATTTAAAAACACATCATTATCTCTGGTACCACTTCGATATATATATTTTTTTAATTGCTATTACTTCTAGCATGATGAAGGTTATCTATTAATTACCGACCATTCTCCTTATCTATTTCTTTCCTAGCTAGCTATATAACTCACCAGACCAAATTTAGTTTTAAATACCCGGTCACAGCTAATGCAATAGAGTTGGCCGGCAGGGTTAAAGGTATAGGTATAGGAGTGCTTAGGTCTCTCCGTACGTATTTAACAGCTTTTGTTCGTTATTAAAGGTGTTCATTTTATTTTTTTCAATCTGGGCCTGCATGGTAGATTCCACAGTCATACAGTCCACTCCCTCTCGAAGAGAGGAGGCCTGTGTCCCAGCAGTGGGAACATTATAGGCTGATTATGCTACATTCCGATAATGTAATATGAATGTGTTAATAATGTAGTTTACATTTAATAGGATGCATGGCGATAGAAGGTGAAGGAACATTTAATTCATGGGCTTTCCTATGGGCATTAATAAAAAAATCCAGAGAACTTGGGGCCAATTATGTAAATGGTGAAGTAACAGGGTTCGAAATAGAAAAACAAAAAGATGTGCTCATGGAAGGTGTTACCCCTGGAGGATATCAAAGAATAAACAGGATTGTTTACAAAACAAAAGATCAAGAAGAATATGCAATCAAATTTGCTATTTGTGTCTTAGCAGCTGGCGACAATTCGGGAAAAATTGCTAGTTTGGCTAAAGTAGGGACAGGAGATGGGATTTTAAGTATACCACTGCCAATAGAACGAAGGTGAGCACTCATGCTCACAACCCTAATGAATGTACAATACAATAATTAGCTGTATTACATAAACATAGTTTATTTATGAACCTTGCTTAAATTCAAGTATTGATTAATGTCTCATAAATTTATTGACCTATACATACAGGTCACAACTTTATCTAACATTTGTAAATGAATCCAAATTTATATAATATTTGTAATTTTTTAGGGAATCGGATATATATTCCATTCAAGAAAAAGCAACAGAATTAGGCTTGAGCACTCCACTGGTTATGGATACTACTGGACTATGGTTAATGAGAAATGGTTTAGAAAGTAATCTTTTATGCGGAAACCTACCACTTCTAAACGATGACACAAAGAATATATCTAAAAGTGAATATTTTAAAAAAGTGATTGAGCCTTCATTACTAAACCGTGTTCCTAGCTGTAATAATACAAAAGTGAGTATATTTTTAACCAACTCTTATGACGGAGGATGTTCTCAATTTTGTTCTTCCTTTTTTTCGAATGGCGTATAAGGAAGTGCTGTAACGGCCGAACCCAATAACCTATATATCACCAGTTTCGGCCTACTGGAGATATAAAAATATATCTATCGATGGTTTTAACGTCCCAATAATCTCTTAATATACCGGCCCACGCTATCTACTGATGGGAGGGTGTATCGCCTATAACAGATATCTATTTGTATGAAAATGCCAAAGTATGCGTCCCAATATACGATTTGTTTGACAGGACTACAGATGGCAGATTTGGCTATTCCCCGAATTGCAGGGATAAACGTAAAGTAGCCAAGCTAAAATTAACTCTTTTGTACTTGCAATAATGATCATAGATGTTTTTTTTATATTTAAAGAAATAAAAAAAAATTGAAATTCAAATATCTCGAAAACGGTGCGCCCTAGGCAAAAAATAACAGAAATTTAACCCCCCCTTACTAACACCCCCCGTGCAAGCACCATTCCAACATGAATTTAAGTTAAAGAAAAAAAAAACAACATTAATGCGCTAAGGTAGCCCGCGAAATTCAAATTTTATTACGTTTTTGCAATTTGCAGGTCAGTAACAGGTTGTATTTTGATTCGCGGCCATAACAAATATGGCTCTACAGAATTATATCTTAATCCAGTAACTTATTTAGAAGTAAGAAACACAGAAGTTTTAATATAACCCTAATTACACAAGTTGTTTTTTAAAGTGATGTTGGTTGTAATGGAACGCACGGGAGGGCGAAGTAGAGAAACCTACTTATTGTTTTCGTTAGATAGATAGCCTTTATCAATGATTGTGAGACGCCATCCGAGCATAGATATAATTATACTGTCTATCATCAATAGCGATCTGTCTTCAACTGAAAATAAGTTATTGGGTTCGGCCGTAAGAGAACAACATTGTATTACTGCAGTGTATTTAAAGAATGGAATTGTGAATAGAGTCGCCTCCATTTAACTCTCGTTCGCCCAGTGAGTATCTGGTTTTTTTTCGTTCGCCCAGTGAGTATCTGGTTTTTTTTTTTTGTGATATTTTTTGATTCGCTTTTATGACTTTTGTTGCTTTGATTTACGTATTTTATTTAGAAATGTGTCGCACTCAACAGTATCTGCGATTTGATACGGATACTGTTATGTGAGTATCTGGTTAGAAAAATAAAGTTGAGCCAAATGATTCTACAGCTGTCATTAAATAATCTACAAATGTATTGATTATGAAACTGGAGAAGGTCAGTGTCTCCCATAAAATAATGCGAAGTACCTACTGACGAATGCCTCTCGAAAAAAAACGCCATTTCATGAGCTATGCAGCTGCCATTTCTGAAAGCTCCAGACTACATCACGTTTATAAAACTGAAAAGATCATATAATTATTATTTAAATTATTTCAGATAGAAAAGTTTACTACTGAAGCATATGATTGCAATGTATTCGACAACACAGGTGTGTTAGGACCACATCCTTACCACAATAACTTATATATTGCAGCAGGATTTGGTAAACTAGGTTTGTAGTACCTAATGAATTTATATTTATGACAAGCTTACCACACTGGCCAAACATAGTAGGTCTCTCCAATCGCACAAACAATTTAACTTTTCTCTTAACTTTACATTCTTATCCAATATTGAAGTATCGTCGTCCTGCCCTTATCCCAATTTATTCAGGTTGATCATTGATGTATTAAATAGGAAGATATGGTACGCGTTCCTCGATGTGAACCGCATAAATTAGGGGAAAGGACACAATCGACCTACATTACTCCCGGTCTGCGGGGAATACCCGAATCTTAGTTTGTTTGCGAGTTGTTATGGGTACGTAACAGTGACAATTATTGCGATCTCGTTCCCGCTATTGCCGGCGTAATGTGTCTACATATTTCGGTTGTCGAGTACATGACGCACGACATCGGGTCCATTTAATATTTACGTGAGAGTGGCCTATCCTCCTATTTAATACATCAATGGGGTTGATGCAAAATGTCTTTTTCTTCCATACTTCTATATTAGTCGTCTTAACGGTAGTCACATCCCTTTCTGGTCATTATTATCATCTTTTACACGGTTCATCCATCGTTTCTTTGGTCTTCCCCTAATCTTATCCAATGCTAGCTTTTACCCGCGGCTTCGCCCGCGTGGATGTCGGAAATTATCCCACGGGAACGTACTTACCGGGATTAAAACGATCACATTGCGCCCGTCGCCGTCAACCATAATTATTATTTTGTTACAAAGACAATACGAGAATGTTGAGAGCCCATATTGATACTGATATTTTTGTCTACAGGATGTCAACATGCACCGGGCATTGGAAGGGCGACTGCTGAACTCATTATTGACAGTCAATACACAACTGTTGATTTAACGAGATTCGGGTTTGACCGATTTTTGCTTGATGAGCGAATAATTGATTTCAATGTATACTAAACATGATTATTTGTTGTTCCTTTTGCCATATGTTTCAGATAAAAAAAAAAATATTTAGTCTAGTTCTATTAGAAAAATAGTTTTCAGCTTTAAAACATACATACCTAATTACCTATATTCCCAGTCGCCCCCGCGGGGATTGCCAGCGGAGGCAAATAGGAATAATATTTCCCAGTCGCCACCGGCGGTGACTGGGAACTCATTGCCCCCACTTCAGTTTCGCTGTACATTGTTTTCTCCATCGTAGAGAATAATCCTCTAATCTCTAAAAAAAAAGACATGTGTATTGAATTATTTTTTTATTTTGATTTCGATATGAATAAACTTGTTAAAATTAAGCAATTAAACTGGTATTTTGTATCACACACTCAGTTGCAGAAAGCTCACCATTAACATTTCATTACATAAAGCAGCATTATCGCTAATGAATTCATTACTTTAATGAAGTTGCACAAACAAATTTTAGATAGCATTAGACATTTTTAATGCCACTTTAGTTAAAGAAGACTTTAAACAATATTGCCAGGAACAAATTACCATATTGAACGAAAAGAGTGAACATTTACGTTCTGTTATTATCCGTACGTACAAGTACACCACAATTTTAGCATAAAATGAAGTAAATGTAGTTGATTTATGTGTATTGAGTGTACTCTGTGGTTTAATCTAGTTTAAATAATCTGGTTTAAGGGGGATGCGCTAAGGTAGCCCGCGAAATTCAAATTTACCAACGTTTTTTGCAAATTGTATACTTCTGATTCATATTCTAATGATTATAATTCTGTAAAGCCATATTGGTTATGACCGCGAATCATAATTAGATCAACATACAACGTGTTACTGACCTGCAAATTGCAAAAAACGTAATAAAATTTGAATTTCGCGGGCTACCTTAGCGCATCCCCCTAAAATCTAATAATTTTAACATGTGTGCAGTCTAGAGCTTCTGCCACACGTGGAAATCCATCAATTTCATAAAAACCTTCTGCAACTCTACGTAGTTCCGTCCGGTCTGGCATTTTAATAAAGAGGTGGCTTAATTTTGCTAGTTCACGGGATACTTTTTGTAAAAAACAAACTAACAAACAACCCGACCCAACCTGTTTCCGACAAACTGTTGATTTATTTATGTTTATTAAATCACCCAATACTTGCTGGAAAGATCCAGTGGCGAAAAATCTCAAACATATTAAAAGCTGTGTCAGGCCATTAATGGATTTATTTCTTTGCGTCACTGGTTCTAAATCTTAATCAAGTAGGTCACAAATTTTAAGAACTGCCTCCTTGGAAATTCTATACTTTACACGAAACTCTTCTCCATCATGTTTTAAAAATAAATTCACTCGGTCTGGGATTCGACGGCGAGGTAAATCTACTAAATAAGAATCAGATAATGACGAAAGACTGGTTAAAGACATCTTTCAATTACAGAAATGCATTCAAGTACCGTAGAAAACACTAATGTTGCTCTTAATGGATGCTTTTCGGCCCATTAAAATTAAAAAATCTGAAATGTCAAACTTAAAGTTCACCACCTGCTAATGGGCGCTAATGAAGTTACGTGCAACGTAAAAGTGTTTAAAATGGCCGGTTTCATTAGGTTTGACATTTCATTAGTTAAATTTAGTGGAGCATTAAAATAAAATAAAAAATGGTTTCGTGCAATGATTTAATGCTACATTAGTGTTTAATGTAGTCTTTAAAATTTAAAGATCGTTTCTGCAACTGAGTGACAGATAATCAGACTCTTAAAGACAGTAATTAAATAAGGAAAGTAATACATTAGTAATAATTTCTTAATAAATACGTATTATAAACAAGGCTGTAAATATTCATAGATACTAGACTTTGTTTTATTATGGTTAATTAATAATTTACCATTCGTATATCCTTATATCACCCACATATTGTTTAAATTGCTGGAATATTTAAAATTAGTCATAAATTTCAATCACAGATAATTCGAGCATTAACAATAATACAATAATTTTCTTAAAGTTTTTGGCTAAATTTAAAAATTTGTAAAGATAAAAATTGTAGGTACCAGAATATTTTTGTTATAATATTTTTATTATTTATTTTTATCTTTAGCCCAAAACTTTAAGAAAACTATTGTTATATTGTCAATGCTCGAATTATCTGTGATAGAAATTTATGACTAATTTTAAATATTAAGTATTCCAGAAATATATACATGTGGGTGATATATGGTTAGACAAATGGTAAATATAATAATTGACCATAATAAAAAGTCTGTTATCTATGAATATGAATATTTACAGCCTTGTTTAAAATACGTATTTATTAAGAAATGATTACTATGTATTACTTTCCTAATTTAATTACTGTCTCTAGGAGTCTGATTATCTGTGATAAAAAATACCAGTTTAAATGTTTAATTTTAACAAATTTATTCATATCGAAATCAAAATAAAAAAATATTTCAATGCACTTTGTATTTTTTTTAGAGATTAGATACAGGTTAAGGATATGTTGCCTCATCCTTTTATTCTCTACGATGGAGAAAGCAATGTACAGCGAAATTGAAGTGGGGGCAATGAGTTCCCAGTCACCACCGGTGGCGACTGGGAATATAGGCCTAATTATACATTTAAAGCAACCCAGCAGCGAGGTGTCAAATGTCAATTTTGGAAGGGAGATTAACCGGTTTTAATCTAAAAATGAATATTATTTCCTGAATGTTTTACAGAAAAATCTAACTAAAGTGCTGTTGAACAGGTGAAAACTAAATAAAGTGTGCAATTTCTTATTTCTTGACACATTTTTTCTTTATCTGTCTCTATCGATCATAACCCGTTGTACAGCGGCTTGCTCTCGTTCATTATCAAGCGGTGCCACGTGACTTCATGACGAGATCGCTATTACGTGTATGAATTTTTAGTTCCCGGTTATGACGTTTTGGCGCCGGGTTATTATATAAAAACTGTTTTGTTGTAATTTAAAGCTAAAAAATAGGGTTTTTATTGTTTCAATGATAGGGGGAATTAAATAAATCGTAGTGTAACTATATTTTTTGGCATTAGTAGACACTATTGACTGTGCCATTTTTCAATAGCGATAGAGTTGCTGATGCGAACCTCAGAGTTTATTGAAAGTTAGGGAATTAGTAAAAGAAGTAATGTAGTATCTTGTAAATATATTAAACATTTATTTTTCACACTTAAATTCACTGCATTTATTCTTTTAAAACAACCTTCTACTTAAATTGAGCTGGAGGTGCTCCAAACAATGCTCCACCTTGTTTCGATGCGGCGCGAGATGGGGCAAATCCTAAAAGCTTCTGGATGTTTTGTCTAGAAACAAAAACTTACTATTATTCCCAACTAAAAATCCTAATAAAGTGTTAATTAACACAGCCAAAGAATTCTCGTTTTTTCCTGCAAGCTACTTAGTAGGTAAACTTCATGATAACAACAATACAGTGACTGACACGAATCTTGTGCGCTCAATGATAGAGAGGAGACTTTTTTTACCCATCCCCATTCTTACATCAAGCGCTCAAGATTCGTGCCAGTCCCGCTTAGGACAATCACCAACCGAAAGTATGTTTCATTGTGTGCATATTATTTTTTTGTGGTTAATGTTTATGAAAAATATACAATAAAGTTATATTTCATTATGTTACCAAAATTTTAAGTTTTATTTTTCAGCCTCACCCATTATTTTCATAGTCTTATCTAAAAATAAATTTAATATTCCTTATTTCCAAAACTATGAAATTGTGGCGGCAATTACAACGCCACATTACGAACTACGCATTCATACTGACGTTACGCAAAATCCTGCATCGCGCTAGCAGAGTTTACCGCGTGACTAGCAATTAAACAATGCAATGTCCCGTCGATCAATCGTCGAGCAATTGCCCACCACCAGACCTCCAAAAGGAAGGATGAGTGAACTTTACCCCCTGTTCCTCATACCTCTATAAAATATATTAAGTTATTTATTTCAAAATATGTTGTGATGACAATAAAATAAGTGCACAATTGCATTATATTCAAAAAACCTTATCTAGTTCGAAACTCTGAATTAGTGCTTGCACATATTAAACTACTATTAGGTATTATAAAATTACCTTATGCTCATTGTACACAATATGTACAAGAAAATAAAGGAGCAGTCAGTATAATCATCCCCAGGCAAGTTCCTGTGGCTCAGACCTTGTATCCATGATATAGGGTAGAATGGAAGTTTAGCCACTACTCTTCCATCAAATCTGTAAAATACATAGACATGATTATCATAGTATTTGGTCAAATTATAAATCAATATTGCCATTAGCATAATCAGCTTGTAACCGGTTGAATGCCATAATTACAGAAACAATTAAAAAGCTATTATGTCTCGTGTGAATCCACATTTCAGTGGCACGAAGGGATAATGTTCCCACTACTGAGACACAGGTCTCCTCTCTGTGAGATTGCCTTTATCTTAGTGGTAATAATAAAATATATGGGTCTTTGGTATTGTTTCTAACTTAGGATCGATATTTCAAAAGGAGCTATTCAGTACTTATCTCATGCCAGGCAGTCAATTGTTTTTTTCGTATTAACATAATATACAACTTACATGCTATTGAACATGCTGAGTAAGGCCGTGAATGCAAAGCCAATGGCAAACATTGATTTCATCTTAACTAAAGAAAGGTCCCTATTGTTATTTTTTAGTCTTTCTTCCTCCCTCTCAATCTTCTTCTTATGTTGCTTGTCCAGCGAGTCTCCATGAGCTTCTTTTCTTTTTTCTACTACAAGAATAAACGGTAATGTTATCAAATGTAATTCAGGGTTTTGACTTTATATTGTAGGTATACTAAATTGCTAAGGCACTGATGGCAATTGAGAATACTACACACCCCCTTAAACTTTGTACAGTTGCTGGCCATGCATATTGTATAATAGACAGACTGTAAATTTCTAATGCCAGCAGCTTTACTAACATTAGTAGAGTTTGTCCAACTAACAGTATGTTATGCGTAAACTGGATAGTATCTTAATAGGTTTTTAAGATTCTATCCCAATTGGTTACTCAAACAAGTAGCTTTTTGATTTCGTAAACTTACGCTTTTTACTTTGACGTTCCACCTCGACTTTCAGTTTTTGGTACTTTTCTGTCCTATAGACCAGAATCCATGTTAGACCTACAAACCAGGAAAACAACCAGTGAGATGACATAAGTTGGAGGTATCCACCCGTAGATTACTAGTATATGTAGTTCCAACGCTTTTCGAAAACTACGACAAAGCAATACTTTACCAGCGCTGAAACTGGACACTCACCTTCGCCTAAAAATGCTGTACATATTGAAATAAATACAATGAGCAGAGAATCACTCCACATGACTGTTTATGACGGAAGTAAGTTCAGTGAAAAAGATTTATGTTATGTTAAACACAGATGTTACTTATTACGATTGTGTTAAATTTCGTCAGACTTCAAAATTATCCACAGATTTGATGACTAATTAGTTGACCACTTCTCTGACAAGTACTGACGTCTGACGGCCTGACTACCACCTGACAACAGTGAAGGAGTCAATCAAGGACAACCAAAGACTACTATTGGTATTCTTTATCTTTATCTTTTTAGTTGCCAGAACGTAACTTTTGTAACGCTTTACGTTACTTTTTGGACCCCTTACGTTACACCATTGACCTATAAACTTATGGACTTGCCATACTTACAAAATTAGCGTGACTACCTACAAAAATCAAGTACTTAAAATGGCTGCCTTGTATACGGCAAAATACGGTTGTTACTGCGAGAGCAAGAGAGAAAGCAAGCAACCGTTTGACAGCACATGCCGAGTTTTGTACCACAAAACTTGGCATTAAACATGGCGACCGGTCACGCTTATACAGATTTTGACGTCACACAAAAGTCTTGCCATATTTAGTCCTTGACAAACATTTAGATATCTCTTTTTTCTTAGGTAGCTCTTGATGACTTAGAAAGAAACAAAACGCTTTTTGACATGACTGTGTGAATATGATACGTATTTGTATAACTATTCTTCCTATAGTAGAATATGCCCTCCATATTTTTTCTACCTCGTGGTGGTGGGTATGGTCTTGGGTAACTTGACGGCAGGGCACTGGCAACACCAAATAGTCTATGACAACCACTGACAGAAACAGAACACAGAACAAAACAAGCAGAACAACGAAGACCACAGACTACTTAGAGAACAGACGAAGACTAACACAGACTGATATTATTGGGCACGCCACAATTGCGGCGGTAAGTCCCCTCTTTGAGGAGTGGCTAGAGAGGCGCTACGGCGTCCTCACCTTCCGCCTGACGCAGGTCCTCACCGGACATGGTTGTTTCGGGAGGTTCCTGTTCAGGATAAAGCGGAAGGAAACGCGCGGGTATCACCACTGTGTGGATCGCCCGGAGGATACGGTGGAGCATACGGTGGAGGTCTGCTCTGCTTGGGCGGAGCACCGCCGCGTCCTCACGGAGGCGATCGGCGGCGGCGATCTCTCGCGTCCGGCCCTGGTTCAGGCCATGGTTCGGAGCGAGAGTGCATGGGAGGCCGTCACCTCCTTCTGCGAAACAGTAATACTCGCGAAGGAGGAGGCGGAACGCGTGAGGGTGAGGCAGGGTGCCCACCCTTCCGCCCTAAGTCGCCGCAGGAGACGCCTCGGGCGTGGAGAATCGCAGGCCGATTCCCGGCCACCGCAGGCGCGGGCTTGCGGATGGTGAGCGATGGTTAGCTCGCCGTCCGATAAGGACCAGGCCCGGGTCGACGGCGCGTTGTGTTCCACGTGCGCCTCAAAGAGACGTCAGCACCAACTGACGGGGTCTGAAAGGGCCAATGCCTGCCAGGGTTACGAGTCTGTCCGAAAGGGATATCGCGGCCCTGGCACACAGACATTTGAAGGAACACGGTGGGTTTTAGTCAGTAAAAAAAAAGACTGATATTATCTTTGAGGATATTATTGAACGCCGTGGCTTCGCCAAGAGCATATGGCCAAGTTGAGATACTAATAGATCGTACGTTCTTTGACACCTCATATGGGCGAAAAGTAAATGGGCTGGGCTCTATCATAAGACGTTTTTTTTTAATATTTTTTATTTTAGGATGAATCGGTCAGATAAAAAAATATCGTACGTTTCGTTCAAAAATATAGCACTTTAGACAAAGAATAAACAAAGGAACCAAGAAAAATAAGACACAATATAATCATCAATTAGTCTAGTTATATCATTCTAGTTAAATTATCACTTAACTAGAATAGTTATATTATCACATAACTAGAATAGTTATATTATCACATAACAAGAATAGTTATATTATCACATAACTAGAATAGTTATATTATCACATAACTAGAATAGTTATATTATCACATAACTAGAATAGTTATATTATCACATAACTAGTCGCCCCGGTATGTAGAAGCCTTTATGAATGCATCACATGACATGATGACGGTAATATAACTTGTCAACATAGAAATTATCGAATTTCTGCACACGACCATTGAATAAGGATAGTCTATTCGTACTTTATGACAAATAATCGTACAAATCGATAATACAAGTACATTTTATACACATAAATGGGTAAAAAAGTTTGTAATCATGATGAAATGAATTTGAATGATAGGTAATATCCCCGCACGCCCGCTCCCCTTAAGTTTCAGTAAAGATGTGGCACTTTACTGAGACCTCAGATTATTGTTGTGGTAAATCGACTAAAATCTGGATCAACATTTCGTGTTAAAATTTTATTGTTGGTAACATAGCAACTCATTTTTCGATCTTTCATTCAATTTATTGTCTATTATTCAGTTTCCTTTTCCGTTCTCCCCATTCATTCATTCCACAATGATTCTCTTCCGTTTCAATTCATTCTTCAATCTTCTCTCCGCCGCTTGCCAGCCGTTTTCTCGGATCGAACGTCTCTTAGCTGGCCATAGCTTGGAATTCTGCCAACTCACTGAATTAGAAAGTGTTGTAGTATCTTATAAATTTAATCAAATCTCTTTCTACAAGGATGATATTGAAATAATATATCAGATGTAGGAGTATATATAAATATCTTATTACACCATAATTAAAACGGAATTAATATATTTGTCACTACTGTGATTATAGACAATATTATGTAATATATGTTAAAACATAGTGTAATTATTTTGTTAATGGACATAACTAGAAAATAAGTGTTCCTCTGTGCAAAAAATATCATTGTTAAAAAATGATAAGACGCCATGTTGTATCTGGAGCATAAGGCGTGGCATGGCATACCTTTGTGCAATCGGGTGTCGTGTTATTTTTGAAGTAATATAGAATATTATAATGGTAAGTTTTGACCCAATATAATTCATACCTACTTTAATATTTTAGCGCATTCTGATATCTTGAACATCGCAGAATTCGTACCGCGTTCGTTCGTTACCTTAGGTAATTATCTGTAGAATAAACTTTCATGCTAGTCGTATCAATGATTACATAATAGGATAAAGGCTTCTACATACCAGCGCGACGCGACACGGCACAAAGGCCCCGCGTGTCGCGGGACGAGCGGTGCCTTTGTGTCGCGTCGCGTCGCGCGACAAGTCGCCCCGGTATGTAGAAGCCTTAATGCATAAATGCTAAGAAAGTCTCGAAGAAAAATGAAAAAATTATAAAGCTTCTAGAACAGTATCACGTGATGTGGTATTTACGCAGTAGGCGAGCGAGCTCTTACGTCATCAACGTAAGCGCTCGCTCTCGCTTGCTCGACCGTCCGTCGGGTCCGGTCTGGCGTCCATTTTGATTCATTGTTAGATTGGGTAAATTCGAGGCTACATCGGAATTTTAACCCGGATGTAAAATTTATAGTACCTTTGTACGCAAAATACGCGCTTTGACGTGGAGTTGCGGACATCAACCTGTTTACATGTCTTTCAAGTGCACTGTGCTATTACAACAAGCCTGTAGGTACACGTCGATCGATGTACTCTGGCTTAAATGCTAGAAGCCATTATCCGGTTGGTTTCAGATAGGTACCACCGTGAACTTTCCCGGTCGACCACTTTTCGCTCTCATCATCATCATCATTTCAGCGAAAAGACGTCCACTGCTGGACATAGGCCTCCCCCAAAAAGAGGGGGGATTTGCCATAATCGCCACGCTTGGTAGGCGGGTTGGCGATCGCAGTATGATTTTTAAAATGCATAGAGAACGCTGCTGCCCATTCTCTAGTAAGTCCCTTAGTCGCCTTTTACGACACCCGCGGGAAGAAATGGGATGGTGCTATTCTTTACGTCCGGCACCAAACGGAACAATTTTCGCCCTTAAGCCCATAGTAATAAGGTTGAAAAGTGGTCGACCGGGAACTTGGTACCTATTATTTTTGTCAAAGTTATTACCCATTTGACAGTATCTACCTACCTACTACGCTTGCAGGTGCATAAGTAACTGCAAGCATGACAAGCCTGCATGAACATTTTGAGTACTATGATTAAGGAATAAGGGTTTGTCCACAAAATAAGGGTGTTCAAGTGGTACTACTGAGCGCCATGCGTTCAATCCCCAAGGTCTGGTCCGGTAAAGCTCAAAGGCATTAGTGATTTTGTCTACAAAATCATGGTCCTCATGTGGTACTACTGAGCGCCATGGGTTTAATCCCCTAGGTCTGGTCGGGTAAAGTTTTATGGCATTTCAGTGGGAGTTCTCGGTATGCTACTGAGAATTCAGAAGCAGCCCAGAGGGTATTGTGACCGTATAAGGGATCATTTATGCTAGCTTCTTTGTCACTAGCTAGCCGCATCCGTATCTGCTCGATTTGTAGGAACCAAGACTGACACCGCACGGTGTAGCATAAACTGCTTCATATTAAATGTTCGTGAAGTTTTTCTCCCACTTAAGGCCTATGCACACCACGTTTATTAAACGCGCCGACGAGGCGCGTTTGTAGTGATACAGTCGCGATACGCACGCAAGTCGGTCTATTCTGTAGGATAAAAGCGCGCCGTCGACGCACGTTCCTAAAACGCGCGTCAACGGCGCGTTTATAAAACCTGGTGTGCTCAGGCCCGTAAAGTAGACCGCCGCACTTCAGTGGTGGTGGTGGTCGTGGCTGGCCTCTTATTCTATTCAAACTCCGTACTATGTTAGGCCAGCTCAAGGTACAATTGTTACCACCGACGTGCGGTCGACTGTACGTGGCACGATTCGTGCCAGACATTGTCTAGCATATTAATCATCCGTGCCATTGTTACTTGGGAGTTAACACTAGCGTTGAAGATATTACTTAGTGCGATATTATTATAGGACCATGATTAGCGTTCGCCGCACCTGATGTAAAAATAAAAATACGCCAATGTATTAATCGTTTTACACAGCGAATGGGTTAACATTTTAACTGTGTATAATTCCAGATTCATAGTTATTGCTGACTATAGGTTTTTTAAAAGCACCATCCCTATTTTTAGGGTTCCGTAGTCAGCAAGGAACCCTTATAATTTCGCCATGTCCGTCTGTCTGTCCCCGGCTTAGCTCAGAGGCTCTTTAGTACTAGAAATCTAATTTGGCATGGGTATACATATTATAATCACGCCGACAAAGTAGTAAAATAAAATCTTAAAACATTTTGTATGGTTATTTCCTTTGCTCGTAAAATGAGGATTTTTTTTCTCTTGCTCGTAAAATGAGGATGAAATTTTTTTCCTCGTTTGTCCCATGGTATGGGACTGGGGTATCGTTGGATAAGCCGTACAAAAATATTGCAGTTCTGTGAAAACCATTTTTCGATTCAGGGAAGATCTGTTTGCGTAACATTAAGCTTTAAAGTGCTCATTTTTGTTAGTCAAGTGTGTGTTCCCCCCGCCCTGCCAGCTAAATGGTTGTTTTTGGATATGTAAAAAGTGCATAGCAGTAGTAGGTATATATAACGAAATTAAAAGGAAAAGTATCACAGCTAAGTAGGCTTTACAAGTTAACAAGTAATAGTCTACCCGCTTTACATTTGCAGTTAGAGAATTGGCCGTGACGTATATCAATTTATGGGAGAACATGTTTTTCAACTAGAATGTTGTCTGTTTTTGGGATAAATTCATCCCAACTACGGGACCCTTTATTGTGCGTGGTCCGACACGCACTTGGCCGGGTTTTTTATATAATTGCTGGTTGGTCTCTGGAACCAAGCTCTGAGACAGACATGCTCAATCATAATGTTAATTTGCCATTACAAAGAAGTCGACTATAATTTTTGTAACTTATTTGTTATTTTGCGGGTTTGTACGCCGTAGAGGTTACACTTTTAGATCAAGCCAATATTAGACAGGTGCCCCCTTATTACAAAACAAGGTTTATCTTCAGACCCAGGTTTAAAAAATGGAGCCATTTTTGAATTTCGAACTTTATTCCGGCTATGGTAAAGTTCCTAAACACAAAACTGACAACTTAGAACCGAACTAAGTTTTCAGTTTTGTATAAAGAACGGTATTTCAATCACTGTTACGTTCTTATTACAAAAACTGGCTCCATGGTTTAAGCCATGTCAAAATATAGATCTTGTTTTGTAATAAGGCGGATAAAGTTTAATGCGATATTGTACAGTCGACGCTAGTGGTAACACTTTAACCTTGAGCTGGCTTTGTCGCATACTTCATACTTGATAAGGTATGAACTTTCAATAGGAAGCGAGGCCAGCTGATACTGGTTTGGTTACCACTGACGTACGGCCTACTGTACCATGTAAGTTTAAACTATTTTATCTGTAACCTTGACCTGTTCTAGAAACGAATATTTTTTTTTTTTTGCCCGGTTCTGATCCGATCTACGCATCTTGTGCATGAATCTATTTATTAAAAATGAAATGCTGTTAGTTTGTAAGCGCATCACTTGCCAATATGTTCGTAATACCTAGTTCGAATTAGGTTCTTACGGAAAGAATAATTCGAAGTTTCCCGGAGATTTTTCAAATTCGGGAAGAACCTGTCCTTTTTTGTATGTATTATTGAAATTTGATCTGGACGACGTCTGTGGGGTCAGTTGTACAGACGACCTACCCGAAACTGTAAAATTTTCCCAATCAACCTTGAACCTTATGCTTTAAAAATAAAGTTGAAATCTTTTAAAGAAATTTGACAGATTGTAGTAGCTTGATGTGCTGGCGTCTGTACATTAATACCATTGTCACGGTTGCTACTTAAAACAAATATTTTAATTAGGCAATACTACTAATTACGACATATCAAATAAAAGAAGTCATCATAATTTGGACCGAAAGACTTCCACTGCTGAAAAAAGCAAGTGCAAAAACAAAGCCTTCACGAGTGATTGCACTAAGCATTCGTGTAATGGACTTGAAATTTATATCCAAGATCGTACGGAATATACCTAGTACCTACCTACCCCAAAGCGATATATATATAAACAGCACTCCTTCCCTTTCCGCGAAATAAATATATCCTTTAGCCGAGTAACTCTACGGCACTCTAAGGCAGAGCAAGCTCATTATATCAAAATACCATTTAATTTGATAGGAGAATCAGTTAACATACCCAATAATTGATTTTCTTGTACTGTTTATGTCGTTCAATCGCTTTGTGGATTGTCGAAAGTCACGGCCCACGGGGCTACATTTTAACAAAGTCCTAGGTACCTACAAGTTTTTCGTTTTCATTCCGTGGATTTAGCTCATGCCTACAGTAACTCTGGTGATCTGGTCACAAACCTGCCGATTACACGGAGGACGGCCCTTTCAAAATCGAGGAATATTAGTTTTGAGAACCAATAGAAACCTACTATTTTTGCAAGTAGGACAACTGCAATAACTTTTTATTTTCTTTGTTACAGCCGCGTATTGATCCAATTCAGTTACTAAACTGCCTGAGTGTGCTTCTGTCACCGAATGGCGGGATCAAAAGCAGGGATGAAGTCCAGAGGCTGGCTAGGTAAGTTTTTCAAGTTGACTCGACAATAGGAAGTGGCTTAATTTTTTTTTTATTTCGTAATATCAAACTCAAAAGTCATTTATTCAAACTAGGCCGAGAATCAGCACTTTTCGAACGACAAAAATTACATGAGACAGTGCCCCAAAAACGGCCACTCTTCACCACTTCCTAGTGCCTGCGTTATGCTTCCTAGTGCATGCGTGTAACTACGTTAGTCTCATATTCTAACAATGCGTTATTAAAAAATTGTACTCGATTTTTAATAAATCGAATAATCGGAGTCTGACAATATTTATCCCCGATGTTTTTAGAAAATCTTAAAAAAAATTGCTTTGGGGAACTCATTAAGGAATTGGCCAAAGTGACAGTCGTGTTTAAATATTATATTAATTGACCCTCACAAGTTTTTATTAGAAGAGTGAACCACTTCGGCCATATACTATGTTGTCTAGTTAGTGACACTAGTTATTTACCGTATTCTAATACGATTTCAACATCTTGTTAGAATACAGTAAATAACTAGTATAGTAGCAAGCATCTCGAAATATTTTATTTTAATAATAATCTGTACTAGGCGTATTTTAAATAGGCTCACCCTTTAGAATACGCCTTAGAGTCAACTGTATTATATCGACGTATTTGTTAAATGTTGACTTTTTCTTTCAGCCTCATGACTAAATTTTCGAAGAAATTGGTATCTAAATGTATATACATACAAATACTAAAACGTACCGAGACCGACCTTCTGGGGTTATTTATGGGATCCGGCGGTTGGGTTTTGGTACACATGTGGCTGACTGAAAGTATAGTCGCCAAAAACTGGCCTCTTGTAAAAGAGTTATTGGAGCTGCTATTATTATGCCCAGTTGATATAGAGCGTTTGAAAACCAACAACTGTCCGAAACTTGTAAAAGAGTTGTCAAAGGATGATAACCATTTTGGTAAGATAATCACATCCTAACTAATATTATAAATACGAAAGTGAGTTTGGGTAGGCTTTCACGCTAAAACACCTGAACGGATTTGGATAAAATTTGGCACATGGTGGGTAGATCATGACCTGGAGAAGCACATAGGCTACTTTTCATCCTGGATCGCAGACGGAAGTCGCAGGCAACAGTTATTATTATTAATATTATAAAGAGAAAGCATTTGATTTCATTATGTTTGTTTCGCTTTCACGCCAAAACGGCTGAACGGATTTTAATGAAATTTAGCACATGGGTAGACCATGACCAAGATTAGGACATATGATCGTTTTATCCCTATATTCCCACGGGATCGAGACTTATGCGGGTGCAACCGCGGGGCGCAGCTAGTATTAACTAATTGTTTCCTAGGAACGATTACTCGACCTACTGCCTCGTTGGTCTAGTGGTCGCAAGCACTACTGCTGAGCTTATGGTCCTGGGTTCGATTCCCAAGGTTGGGTAAAGTGTTACTGGGTTTTTCCATTAGGAATTTCTCAATAGCAGCCCTGAGTCTGTATTTGTGCCCGGTTGGTGGCAATAGGCTCCTTCCTATTCCATGGGACTTAAACATAACTGGTCAAATGTGGGTGTACTGGTACAACTGTGCCTAACCCTTCGGGGATTACAGGCGTGATCTTATGTTATGAATACCAAACTGAAATTTTAAGTATTAAAGTGGTTTTCGATTGGATGCAACAAATGGTTGAAAACAAATTATTCCAACTGCAAATGTTCTTATTTCTGAAGCAAAAGTTCAATTAAAATACTACTGTTGTTATTGTGAATTATTAAAGCATATTTAATTTCTTTCATTACAGCTATCAGAGCCCTAGCATCGAAGTTAGTTGAACAATGGTTAAAAACAGTAAAGGGCGAACAAGTAGTTCCTGTCCAGATTGCAGATATACCTCAAATTATATCAGAAGCGCAATCTGATTTAGACCTATTCATAAAATCAGAGTGCAATGTGGAATATAAAAATAATGACAACAATACTGAAATTAAAACAGTTGGTGAAGAACATATCAAATTGGATAAATCCATTTCTAACAATGACACTGATAAGAATGTAGCTGATGTCAAAATAAAAGATGAAGTAGAGGATGAACCGGAAACTTTGCCTGTATTAAAAATCAGTTTAAAAGATGGAAAGCAAATCATATCGCAAGTTGATGATGATGGTGAAAGTAAAACTTCTGAAGGGTTATCCGATTCCGAAAAATCTAAAGATAAATCAAAAAGTAGAAGTAAAGATAAATCAGATGATAAAAGTAATAGTAGTGGGTCTAAGTCTAGTAGGTCCTCAAAACATTCAAGTAGGTCTCATTCTTCAAGTGAGAAACATAAAACTCACAAAAGCAGTTCTAGCCGACATAATAGTAGTAAAGACAGGTCAAAAGATAAGGATAGACATTCTTCTAATAGTTCTAGATCAAAAAGTGACAGTAGCAGAAAATCTAGCGATAAATTATCGTCTTCCAGTAGTAAATCAAAAGAGGATCGGAGTTCACGGTCATCCTCCGAAAAAGATAAGAATAAAGATAAAGGAAAAGAAGATAAAAATGAAAAGAGTAAGGATATCTCTCTAAACAAATCTTCATCTGAGAAACCTGATGATAAAACGCCGTCAGTTCATAAATTGGGGAAAATACCGAAATTGAGTGATTCCAAAAAAGAAAAACCTTCAATATCCATAGAAGTCAGAAAACCAGATGAACCAAAACCAAAAACTGTTAAAACTTTCAATTCTAAGTTTAGGAAACATGGCCTAGAAGAGGAAGTTAAACCACCACCTTCTCGTGCAGCAGTATTAACGAAAAAATCCACGCCTGTATTGCCACCTACAGTATCAATACCAAAAAGGCCGTCTCCAGTTCACAATGAGTCTCCTCCAGAAAAAAAGCCAAAAACTATAGTTGAACCTGTTGAAAAACCGGGTGCAATCAAATTAATTCCTCCTAAACCTAAACGTAAGTATTCTACTGTTTATTCAATAAGTGACATATTTTTAATAGTTTCTTTTTTTCCAGATTTACATTGGTGGTGGCAAGTCCTTCCATTAATGTCACCAAGTCTTTTCAATTGTTTAGGTTGCATTTTCTTCAGTGGTAAGTCTAAAATGCATAACTTAACGGGTTCTAAAGTGTTTTTACCACCTGTAAAGTATTTTTTTCAAATAAATATTGAAATCAATATACATGACTCTTTCCGTTTACTACTTAGTTCAAATTTAATAACCTGAATTTGTTTAGTTAATCGTGAGGTGAAAATACCAGCGCACATATACCTACTGGATCCTTCCGTGGACTCGACGCAGAGCTGATGAAAACGACTGGTGCTCCAGGAGTGATTCTTCAGCGATCCATGTAATCCAAAAATGACGTAATATTTCTACATGAAAGATACAAACCATTACCTACTATAAAAACTGTACGAGATTATTTAACGACAGTAATTCTAGCGATATTCCTTATTTCAACAAAATATACAACATGAATGAATAATTAAGATGAGCTATTATGGCACTACCTTGTTACGTTAGTTAAACAGACCAGTTAATATACATATTTTGCATAGAAATCCTAGAATGATAGTCTCTTATCGTAACGTATAAAAAAATATTTCATTTCATGGACAGGAAAAGCTTAGATTTATACGAAATACCTGTTTATAATGTAACCCTTACTACGCTATAGGAACTTGGGCAATATTATAATGTAAACAATCATACAAGCGGTTATATGAAAGTCACGAGGCTTTCTAGGACATTGCCAGCTGAAGTCGGCTAAGGCCTGGATTGTACAACAACGTCATTCCATACTGTTTTTATTTATTTCCAATACCTAGAAAAGTTTTCAAAGAAATACGCAAACAAGTAGATGTTATACGAACTTGCTTGTAAAATCATAAGATACACAAGCGGAATTTGATGAAGTATTGTTGTACTGGTAGTAACAACAACTGTCTTTTAGATTCGGGTCCAACTACCTATAAGTGTAAAAAAGATGTTTTTTAATTCTAATTATATGAATTGTAGTAATTACGGCAAATACCTACTGAAAATAAAGCATAAGGTACAGCAGTCGACAGCAAAACTTTGTCATCAAACCGTAAGTTACCAACCAGCTTCTTGCTGCACAGAATACTGCAGACCACTACAAAGAACTATTTTGGGAGAACAGTATAAGGTATCTACCGAAAGTAGGTAGTAATCAAATTGAGAAAATACTTGTAGGTCGTAGTGTAAAGGTGTACCTACGCTATTGTCCTATTAACCATACCCTTATAAGTAACACGGAATTACAAATTAAGGTATAAAGGTATCTACTTTAATTTTTGTTTCTGAAAAGTTATCTAAAGGTAGGTAGGTACAATATACGCACATTTCTACACTTTACTACTTACAAGAATAATTCTTGCTAGATGGGCATAGGGTGGGTAAAGAGAATAATCTATATCTTACATCCGAGTTACGAGATCATAGATGGTACCTACCTACGCATCAAGCGTGAAGTTATGCTTGAGATAAAGAATAACACAAAATTGGATGGGAAGTGGTCTATAAACCAATAGGTATGTGGTTTTAATAATAATAAATTTGGTACACACATGTCGATCACTTTTTCATTATGCCATCGAAATCTGAAATTCTGAACAGACAATCAATTTATTTACCTAAATTTTATTGTATTTGTCATGCCATCACCTTTTGGATTGCTACATTTCAAATTTGTATTTTTTTTTGTATTATTCAGTAACCGAACCCCTATTCAAAAGGGCAACTACTACTAAAAATATTGTGCACTGTCTAGACTAGATGACACCTACGTGAATCCAAAGAAAATTCTAATTTGTCATCTTTTTTCTCGAAAACTGTCAGATTATATTGACGTCATAATAGAAAATGGTCGAATGTACCTGATCTACTTGAACCACATTTTCTAAGTTGCTTAACCAGTTTTGCCCAGTCTTTTTTATCTCTTAAATAATTTAGATTAGACAATTATATACCTACAGCTGTGATCTGTTTCAGTATGTATGTACCTATAGGGGAAACTGTTTTGGTTTTTGTCGACAGCCACAACACTGATCGAATGATCACGAAATAAAGGTTTGAAAGTTAGGTAACTGATTTGCTGTACATTCTGCTGGCTTATTCTGTTATCCACCCTAAAACAGCCATCCTAAGGTGGTTAATCGGAAACGCGTGTTCAACTATCCACCCTGAATGGGGTGGATAATCGGAATTCACTTCCGAATGTTCTTCTGATTTTTTACCCCAAGTACAGTCGACAGTGGATAAGCTTATCTATTAAAATAAAAACTTACATCCAGTATTTCTAAAAATCACATTTTCATTAAACAAAAAAAATCATTACTTATCTACCAACTAAACATAAATAAAAAAGACTACACCCTTGCGAAGCCGAGGCGGGGCAGGTAGTATTTTATAAATTCCGTATTCTGTATTATTCTTGTATTTCTAAGTATTTTAATGTTCACTAAGTATCTTGGGCCAGTTTCTTTAAATGACTGTACACAACAGAGTTCCCGATTCCGATTCCCCAATCGAAAGAAAAAATAATATATGAATTCCGATTATCCACCCCTTCTGGGGTGGATATATGTACTCGCGTTTCCGAATAATGGACTATGCCATTCTGCCCCTTACAGTACCTAATAGGTATCCAAATTGGTTCAGCTATAACTAAGTAGGTAGGTACCTACATACGGCGCGCCGCGCGTGTAAGATAATTTAATATTTTTAGGGTTCCGTACCAAAATGGTAAAAAGGAACCCATACGGTGAGACTAAGTCCGTCTGTCTGTCTGTCTGTCACACCTGGATATCTCAAGAACTACTAATGCTATCAAGTTGAAATTTAGAATAGTTTTAGATGACGTTTGTCCAACTATTTTGCAAACAAGAAAGAAATTCAAAAAAAGATATATCTGTTCTGCAAAAGGGACTGAAAGGGGGTCTTAAAAATTTGAAGTGGGGCTACTAGGTATCATATGAAAGAGCGCTTTTTGCACATTCTCAATTTTTTTTAGGCAGCATAGTTTCCGCTTTTTGTGAAACTTTTGATGAAAAATGCAAGATCTGAAATTATTCTATGTGATAGAAGTTTATGTAAAGATTACAGGAAAAATAAAATTATTTCTCTAAATAGCACAGCTTTTCAGAAATCATCAACATCATAATATACGTACGGAACCCTCGGTGCGCGAGTTCGACTCGCTCTTGACCGGTTTTTCGTAATATGTTATTAATTAATAAAAGGGAAGGTACAAGATATCCATTTAAAGATTATATAAATAAAGACAATATTTTTATAACGTAACAAAAAATTTACAACTGATTAGCTTTTACTTCTGCATAATTGGATATAATAAATATTTAATTTATATCATCTTATCTGCATACCGACTATCATAGATAACCTATACAAAGCGTACCTACCTCATTACCTATAGCTTACTCTATTTTAAGAGGTGCCTATGTCCAGCTGAATTAATAGCTTATTAAATTCGACTCATGTGTACCTACCTAGGCACAGATTAGATAGTAAACAAATAGAAATAAGTTGGTAAGGTTCCTACGTACGATGTCGTTATTACAGAACCTAGGTTACATATTTTAATAAATAAAAAATCTAGAATATTTCTGTAGCCTGCATATGTAGTTGTACATAAAACGAATGCCCATTATTTTCCTGGATTTAGTAGGTAGGTACACTTCTGTCTGAAGTCCAATAAGTGCCTACTTAGCCAGACCTAAATTGCCATAAACAGAAATCAAAATTGTAATGCGTAAAGCTGAATAATTTTATTATGTACTAGCTGCGCCACGCGGTTTCACCCGCGTAAGTCTCGATCCCGTGGGAATATAGGGATACAAAGTAGCCTTTAAGTTAATCCAGGGTGTAAGCTACCTCGATACAAAATTTTATCAAAATTGGTCCAGCCGTTTTTACGTGAAAGAGTAACAAACCATCCATCCATACTTACAAACTTTCGCGTTTATAATATTATAAATATAATAGAATAAATAGGTCGTGTAACTTTCTAAGAAATTTACAAATCTGGTCTGCTCAACTAATGTTTCAAATTTTGTTCTATGTAATTCTAATTGGGGAACGTAACTATAATTTGTTATATAGAAAACTTCTTACCCAACTAATTAGTTGCATTGCCCTTCTAGATAATTTGGTTGCGGTTGTAAGTTTTGTACCTACTTACCTATAACTACTCCTTACGATAAAATCTTCAGGCATCCTCTAGGTATCAATGAACCTATTGTATTTTTAAGAAAGTTGAGTAAGTAATACAAGGTCTGACAAAAATAGAGTAGGTATGTAGGTACCTAATATATTGGATTAAGCTGTTTATTAGAAAATAAATGTAAAAGAAGTACATAGCCCCAAACGATTGATACCTACTTGAGAATAATTACAAATTGAATATGGGCTATGGCAGTCGGGAGGCCAGAATCAATTACAAGTACCTACCTATCTGCCAATTTATAATATTCTCTAGATTTAGGTAATTGAAGTGAATTAAGTCGTACCTACTTTACTTTAACTGTGAGTGTGTTTTTTTATTCTAATTGTTTCAATAATAAACACGTTCATCCTATTATTATAATCTACTGAATTGCCTCTCTAAAATAACTTTACAAGGCATTTATGTTAGACCTTTTATACCTAGATACCTACTTTGCATTCTACTTTTTTAATGTTGATTTGTCAGGGTGCGTGATTTTACAGACGAACAAGTAGATTTCACTTGCAACTTTTTACCCTAAGCGTAAAACTTATAGACAAAAAACAAAGGTCCTTTGGGGGTCTGTATTTTCGGACCTACATCCTGTAATTTTCAACTTTATGATGTTAGCGATGGTGTAGGTAAATTATTAAATTAATTATAAAACATCTATAAATCGACGCTTGCGCGTTTTGGGTGATGTTGTTTGATTACGTAGGTACCTATGATAATAATTATATGTAAGCTGCATGTTCATTACACTTTTCCGCGTTGTTCTTTTAAACTCCACAACGGATAATGATGCGGTTTACACCACCATATAGATAATTTATTCTGAGAGGTTTATGTGTTTATTACATTACTTCGACATACCTAATAAAGAAATCTCAATGTTTTGTCAAGTCGTCCGTCAAAACAGGTCACTAGTCTAAAATAAAACTGAACTTACAAGATGCATTTTTGTACCAATTTTCTTATTGATTAGGTATTTTAAAATCATTATTTAGCTAACCTACACTAAGTTACTAGTACCTACTGTGGAGGAGTAAAAAGCTACCTAAGTAATACTTAATAGGTACACGATTTCGCTCGCATACTTAAAAGTAGATTAATTTTGTTTAGACACCAAAATGTTTGCAACACAAGAAAAACGATATAGTACCTCTAGCTAGCGGCTCCTAACCGGTGGGGCGCGCCACACTTGGCGGGCGTAAAGTAATTCATGGGGGAGCGCGGTGGCTCCAAAATAAAGAATAAATTATAAAATTCTATGATCTTGGTATTAGAAAAGAAACGTTTCATAATACTTAGGTGCTGTAAAATTAGCTTAATATTTTCTGCCAAAGAAGACATAGTTTCCGTGTCTGCGAACCTTATAAAACGTAGGCGAGTCAAGGCTCTTATAGACACACGCGATATCGCGGGCGCGACAGGCACCGACAAAGAAATTGTGCTACTAGTGTTGAGTCGCGCCCGCGATATCGCACCAGTCTGTACGAGTCTTTGTTTGAATCAATAATTAGGCAGATACAAAAGTTAGGAAATAAAAGATCAAATTAGGTAGGTACCTATGATAGTTATCTCTACCTAATGCGATTGCGAGTTGATTTTACAGCGGCACGGCAACTTATGATTTTAACCTACCTACTTTTTCATAGTAGATTCAGTCATCCGCAAATCAGTGGTAACACTTGAATATAAAATTGTTACCATGGACATGGACATGATTATTTTTTGCCATGGACGTGCGGTTGACTGTACTTAGGTAAGTTGCTGGATGTTTAGTCGAATGCTTTAAAATTTTTAACGGAAATAAGCTTGTTTTTTATTCTTTTAGATCTTTTGTTTATTTATTTACGTCAATTCCTAATAATTTGCATGTTATGTATTTAAGTAAGTCGAAACATTTACGGAATAAAGGCAACAATGCCATTTATGCCTGTTTTCACTAACACTAGACGACACCTAAATGTAGGTGTCTAAATATTATTGCACATTTGATTTTCAACGCTCGGCGTGCTGAGCGTAGCGTTGAAATTCCAACAGGCTTTTGTTTAGGCATTACCTTAAGTGTTATCTAATGTTAGTGAAAATGGGCATTACTGTATTTACCAAGAGTCGATAGTACCTGGTCTCCATCGCATAAGTCTGATGAACAATACTTTTATATGTTTAACAGACTTCTAAAATAGGAGGAGGTTACTGATTCGGGCTTTCTTTTTTTATGTTTTTACCTACACCGATTTCTCCGTGATTACTGGGTCGATTTAGGTGATTTTTTTTTATGGTCCTTTAATTTTTTGTTAACCTTGCTTGAGTAGTTTTTGAGTTAGCTTCAATAATACGTATTTAATCCACTTTGTGCATAAAGTAGAAGTTCCTAAAAATAAAAATAAAGTTAAGAAAAAAAACAGCCGATACAAAAACACTAAGTACCTACAAAGTGAAAAATAACTTCAATTTCGGAAGTCGGTGGCAAAAAACGGAAATACAAAACCAAAGGCACCTACTTCCGAAATTAAAGTTATTTTTCAGTGTCTTTTTTTTAGTCTTAGTGTATTTTTTTTTGAAGCCCGTTATATTTTTTGTAAAAAAAAATATAATTATGTTCAAATAAATAAGTACAGCCAACCGCACGTTAGTAGTTCTCTACTAACGTGCACACACCACGGTTCTTTGTGTCTGTGAAGTAGCTGCCGGAAGTTGGAAGCAATCCCAGAAATCTCGTAGAGAGCGGTGTCAGTTATAAATAGTTCATAAATAGACGCATCGAATGCATAAACTCCCTCTGTTTTAAAATCCGTACTTATAAATAAATGTAAATCCGATCTGCAGCTAAAATCACCCCGCGGCGCGTACCTACTGCTAACCCTTGAACTACGAAAACCTCCCTAACGACTGCTACGAACTAAAGGCGCTGTCAATATTACCCTTGACGTGCGATTCCCTTTAGGTACAGACGCCAGCATAGCAAGCTACTACAATCTGTCAAATTTATTTAATAGATTTTCAACTTTATCCCTACAGCATAAGATTCAAGGTTGATTGGCAAAATTTTACAGTTTCAGGTAGCTTGACCTGCTGGCGTCTGTACATTGTATAGCACAGCTCCGTTGAATAGATGTATTAAATAATCAGTCTACATTTTGAAATGCAGAGAATATTCAATTCCACACAGCAAAATTTTACGAGTTCGTTATCTACATCTATTCATTTTTTAAAGTTGGATTTTCAATGCTCGGCTACACACCGAGAGTTGAAAATCCAGTACGCCCTATTACATCGCCCGTGTACCTGGGCTAGAAGTAGCAAATATTTTTTCTACTAAAGGTTCATGCACACACGTCAGTCACGTCAACGTCAAGTCGCCGATCAGTCACGTCAATTTCACGGACGTGTGTGAACAGATAGTCAGTCATAGCAACGCCTCTGTTACAATTTTCTTTGTCACAATGCCACGTTTCGTTCGTAGCAATAAAGACTTACCCGTGACGCGACGTCGACTGAGACGCACCAGTAATGACGACCAACGTCCTAGAACTTCTACATATCTATATTTTTTGACGTGACTGACGTGTGTGTATGAACTTGTATAAGTACTTAAATTTATAAAATTAATTATTCTAACACATTTATTCGACTGCCTATACTTTATTATGAGTAGGTACCTACGTACAGAAATAGGTACCCACCTATTATAATCACAAGATATTTGGCGCAAATATCAAAGGACACTAAGAAAAATTGGTAGGTAAAAAATGAAAATGAACCATTGAGACGTCGCCGTCGGGTCACACTTGGGAAGATTTTTATTATTATTTTCTACCTCGAAAATGTAATGTTATGCTTATGAGTTATGTATGACTTTATGAGACATGATATTATGATAATAATGAAGATACGGTAGATAAAAATTACATAAAATTGTTGTTGATAGTACAGTACAGGATTTATTTCGGCCTACAGATAGTGTTCAGTTTAATGAGGAATAAATTGTTTTCCCAAATGCCCAGTGACCTTTAGCTAAGGTACAATCATCTGCAGATCAGTGGTATTGCTCAACTACTAAAACCGCCCTTACTGCTACGTTATAAACGCGCTGTGAATGTCAAAATGTAAACACCTGATGTGCCGTTGACTGGACCTACCGGCTATCGAAGTAAAAGTGTACAGCATAAAATAAAAAATTCTCGTTTTTATTTTCAAAGTCGAAGGCCATCCAAGCTAGTCTACCAAAAATAAGCAGTACTTACTAAGATAAATGGATGTTTTGTTCGTATCTCGTTCGGTCTTGATCGTGTAAAACATACGAACAAAACATCCAGAGAAATATCTAGATAATCAAACTATTTCACGACCTAAAATAACATGTTTTGGTCCAATATTCTGGAAAAGTAGGTATCAAGTCCCAGCTTCGGGCCTCGGGGTAAAATCGTACGTTTTGATATAAAACAAAAATTGATTCCAATTCCACACATTCTTGGCAGTAAAATTTAAACGTATTTAGCTTCAAGAAAGCTGCGTGTTAACAGTGCTGCTGACGTTTGGTTAGTCGTACATTTTAGAATAACGATTGATACGCGGCTGCAGCTTGCAACGCTGCCGCGCTGTCGTTGTCGCACCGATATTAGCGACTGTGATTCGCACTCGCATGGCTGTCCATCTCAAATTGCATAAGATTCTCACACCAATCCCGCACTCATTCGCGATAATAATGCATAATGAGATTGTCACTAGCGAACACTCACGGGTGTTTTCTTTTTTACAGAATTGCATTGGTGTACAAGTCACACGTTATAGAAATTGCATTTTTGTATCTCAAACTATTTCAGATATAGTAATGACCCGTCCGTATGAGCTCCCGGTTGAGCTATTTATTAAAACCGGTTTTGACGTAGTAAAGTTGTGTTGTAGCTGCATACAAATACCTAATAATTGTGGTTAGCTAGTTACTTAGCCCGTCAAGCCGATAACATCGGATTCTGTTCGGACACTGCCTTTCTTCCATAAAATTGCGGATCGGTACGACCGTATTTCGTCTATAAGCATCGAAAACAATCCCTACCAACAATCCAAAGGGTAATAATAATACTTTCGGACCGGTACCTAACTACAATTTTTGTCGTATCAGTCACTGGCTAAATATTACATACGATTGTCAGTTACAGGTTACAGAGAGTCTCAGGCAAACAGCAAAACGTTAACCTACTTTTGAACTTCGCCGCAGTCGCGTAAAAAGTGAAAGGTGCATTTTCGCTGAGACGTACTGCTGACGAACCTATGAATGTTTTTTTATCTATAAAGTTCCATTTTAATAAATAGGTATATCTAAATACTAGAGGGAGGGATCTAGGTTGCTTTGTCAGTACACACAAATGGTGCGATTCTACTTTCACTCCATTGACCTCATTAGAACGAAAATATCCAGGGTAGCCAGATTACCTACCTACGTAGAACAATATTTTAACTTGAAGGTTTCTTCATTTCGTACGGAACATAATCTAATCATCTTAAAAATAAAATTCTCGTGTCAATGTTAGTTACCATACTCCTCCGAAACGGCTTGACAGATTTTTATAAAATTTAAATGTCTAGTCAGTAGGTCTGAGAATCGGCTACTATCTATTTTTAAGGGTGTCTTTCCCACGGGATCGACACTTACGCGGGTGAAACCGCGGGGCGCAGCTAATTATATTATCTACAAACAACAAGTAATTTGTATTGGTACAGGCCAGGGTAGATTTATTGTAGGTACAGCCGGCTTCGAAAGTCTAATAAAAGTGTTACTTTTAACTAATATCATTATTTTAAAATTGCAAAATTATTTGATGCGTTTTTTTTTGGTATTTCTTATCTTTGTGTTGTTTGTTAACTATTCTGATTTAAATATTGCGTTAAATAAATTATGGTATAGTGCTTACTGTAGGTATTTTAATATTTTTTTTGAAAATCTAAATGTAGTCATCAACTTTTGATGCTGACCGTACCTAAATGACGCACGGGTATCTATCTACCCATCGGCTACTTCTTATTAAAACAAGCTCATTTAGATAGTACCTACCTACTTCTCAGGTAAAGTTTTGTATAAGTACCTAGGTTATCCTAGTCCTAACTAATAAGTAGGTATTATAAATCCGAAAGTGAGTTTATTTATTCTTTTTGTTACGCTGCCGCTGTCACGTTTTAACTACTCAACCGATCATCATAAAGTTTTGCACACTCGTTGTCAAGGGTACAGAAAAGGACATAGAGACATACCTTTCATTCAGAAAAAAAGTACTGATCCCGAAGAATAGAAAAATGATTGACAAAATCTACAACGCGAGCGAAACTACGGGCAAAGGCTAGTCTTCTATAAATATTTCCGGATTCGTTATTGTAAATAGGTATGGCCATAGTACGGTGTAACGATGGCTACAACGGCACCAACTATAATGTCGCATGCTTACTAAATAAGAGTATTTGATTGGATTGACTAGGTACAAGTACGCGCAAAACTTTAGCTCTCTGAAGTTAAACGCGACTGGACTACAAGTAGATACCTAAACTAATTAATAGCTAATTACTTATCTTACTAAAATATTAAATAACATTCTCTTTATTACCTTTAAGCATAAAGCTATAGCATTGATTTGTTCATAACAAAAATAATTAGCTATTAATACAGGGTCAAAATAAATTAGCTAGAAATACCGCAGACGTGATGGTATCGATATCCAAAAAAGATTTGATGATTTTTTTTTGGCTCTACTACTTCTTGTAGTGAACTTGAATTAAGAGTTGAGAAAATCAGTTTTGTTTTGGTCTATCTCATTTAGTTAACGAATCCCATCACGTCTGTAAGTTTACTGCGGTTGATGACCCTAAAAAAAACTGATCAATTAATTACTTACCTAATTTCTTTTTTTTTATCTGTTTCAACTACCCCATCTTCATCTTGTTTAGATATCAATCCTCATCACGTCTGCCGAATTTCGCTAACTAATTTAATTTGACCCGGTATACTTTAAGAGCGTTTACTTACACCTTACGGCATTTCATACAAACTTTCAAGCCCTTGTTTTTCGAAATGACTGAACCGATTTTAATGAAACTTCATAAGCATAAACAGGATACAATGGTCTAAAAAGTTAGTAAAGAACATTTTCGAAAAATAGTGTTACAGCAAAATCAGACCGATTTTAAATTTTCCATAGAAACAGAGATTTCCAGTTATCTGTTTTCAAACAAGACATTTCGAAAATGTTCTTAACTTAGACCTTTGTATCCTGAAGCGTATGAAGTTTCATTAAAATTGGTTCAGTCATTTCGAAAAACAAAGGCTTGAAAGTTTGTATGAAATGCCGTAAGGTGTAAACGCTCTTAAGGCTACTCGCGTGCGACTTCCGAGAGCTCATAAAGTTTTGCAAGTAATATCTAAGACCTATCTGTCTCTTCTCGCCGCAACCACTAGTGCAGTAGGTACCTAATAGGTATTTTGTTACCTACGTTAATAGACTTCGTATCTGGTTTGGTTTTGTCAAACAATAATGATATTGTAAAAGGTCATTAGTCGCTTGCTCTATTGTGAAATCCATAAACAGTAGTTAGGTATTCACTGTTAGGCATAACGTAAATATTTCTGCTTACCTGTGTTCTGAATGTTCTGATACTGTATCTTGTAAACAAGGAGCCAAATTGTATTTTTATGAATTTTTCAAATGACAAGAACCCGTTATTATACATTTTAGTCTTATCACTAAATAATTACTTTCTCATTGTATCCTACAAAAAAATCGTTTGCTATGTTTTTTTAAATTGTTCTTTTTTTGTTTCAGCAATTCTTTTGCTAGAAAGTGACATGTTCATGGATGCATTGAATGCTTCAGCAACTAACAAAAGAGATCCAAAGAAAAGAAAACGAAGAACCAGTGGATCTAAGGATGGAAATTCTGGAAACGATGCTTCACCACCACACACACCCACTAACATGAGCAGTCCAAGTAGTGAAAGCAAATCAGTGCCACCGAGATTTTACCAGGACACTCTTGAAACAGAAGAAACCAAAGAAAAGGTTTCAGAGAAAGATACCGATACCAATGATATCGCGGAAGAAAAAGAAATCAAGAAAGAGATTGAAGAGAAAATGGACACATCAGAACCTCATACTTTAACAATTAATGGACTTAAAGGAGTTTTATGCTACCATAAACGAAAAGGACCTAAAAAAAGTATTAAATGGAAACCAGAGTCTGAACTGGAAGAAATTCAGTACTTTGAACTTGATGAAACTGAAAGAGTTAATGTGACGAAGACCTTTACTGATATGAAATATTTAGAAAGAATCCACGAAAGAGACGCATTCCAGAAGGGAAGGAATATTAGTAATGATGACGTCATGGAAGAAAAGACTAATTGGAGGCCACTAATACTTGTCGATGCCGATGGGCAAGTGCCGGTAGAGCATGGTAAGAACAGCAAAGAAAAGGACATTCAGGCAATACGTCAAAAAGGAACGTTACAACCTCTTTATTTTTCCAAATCAATGATACCCGACTCCGCATTTGAACCTGAGCCTGAAACGCATCCTTATACTGAACCGACAATTATACCCTTAGATGATGTTACCGGTAACCAGGATAATATAAGTGATTTTAGAAATACACCCTGGCCTGAACCCAAGGGCAACGCGCCTCCAGCATCGGCTACCATGAATGTCCCTAATATGTTCCCACCAAACATGAATCAATTTCCTAATGCTTTTCCAAACCCACAATTCCCTGGCGTACCTGGGTTTCCAAGCGGTAATATGGTTCCCGCTGAATGGCCAAGCGGAGTCCCGCCGCATATGATGGGCAACGGTATGCCAGGTCCCATGGCGCCTGGAGTCATTCCTCCTGGGAACTTACCCCCGGGAATGATGATGCCCCCAGAAGGAATGATGATGTCTCCAGAAATGTTTGGTGGACCTAATCCGATGTTTCCTGGTCCGCCAGAAGGTTTTAATATGCCGCAGAATCTGTTTCCAATGGATTTCAACATGTCGGGACCCCAAGGGCCTCCTCCACCTGGCCCTGATAGTTTTCCTGGTATAGCAAATTTCCGAGGAGCTATGCGAGGCCGTGGCAATGGCGGACATTGGCGAGGTAAAAACGCTGGAAGCTGGGATGGCCCTCCGCGGGGTAGAGGAGGTGCTCGTGGTGGTCGCAAAGCAGTTTGTATATATTTCCAGCGAAAAGGATCGTGTCGACAAGGTGACAATTGTACGTTTTTACATCCCGGTGTCAATTGTCCATTTTGAGAATAAGTACATAGTTTTAAGGTTTGTTGTAAAAAAATTAAGTCATTATCATAACTTCTGGGCTGCATTTACGCAACAGATGCGAGTGTAGTGTGAGGTTGTAGGAAACTGAAACAGCTGTTCTAAACATCATATCTACTTGCCACTGCACTGCAAATATAATAATAATGCACAGCCTTTGTTTAGAGTTAGACACTCAAAAAGACTGATAAATGTAAATAAATATCTAAGTAATAGTTGTAGAAAACATGTATATTTGTAAAAATACTTTTAAGCGTTTATACGAAATACAAATTCATTAATTTGAGAATATTTGTTTGATTTAATTTTACCATGCAAGACCCAACAAAATGTCTGAAACACAAACGGTACCTACTGCTCATACTAAACTTTTTATACGACTGCCCAAAAAGGAGTGTGTAATGTGTTAACTTTTAAATGCCTGAACAGGGCAATCCAGGGAAGCTATGCCTTCCTTAGATGGCAGGCTGCCCGGCTGCTACTACGCCTGGACAGCAACGGCTTGCGCCTGGTGACGGGGACCATCACGGGACACTGCTCACTAAACAAGCACTTTCACACAATAGGCATAACGGACAACCCTCTGTGCAGGGCTTGCATGGAGGCTGAAGAAACCGTTGCGCACGTGCTCTTTGAATGCACAGGCGTCACCCAGATCCTACACAGATATCCTAAGCAGACCAGGAGATCTAATCTAATCAGCTTCTGGAGGGAGGTGGGCTGGTTGGAATAACCAATGACGGCCGCCATGGACCACGCACAATGGTCCACATGAAGGACTAAGTGCGGAAACCAAACCTGCAAAAAAATAAAAAAATAAATGGCAACAGATTTAGGTGCATAGATATGTTTTTTTTTCATGTACTTTTTTTTTTTTTTTTTTTTTCCTTCTGGCTTCGCACGGTTTGTGCATTTAGCCAATGTCAAGTTTTAGTTCTTGTATAATATTGATGAAATGAATTATAAATGCATGATGATGATATCCCCGCCCACTCCCCTTGAGTTTCAGTAAAGATGTGGCACTTTACTGAGTCCTCACGCGGACTTCTTGAGAGAACTTGAAGCGAAGTTGCACTGTTTTGTTTAATTTGCCTACACTAATGCACGTTCACAAACACTTAATGGTTAATAATCCACCATTATTACACATTAATATTCGGCTAAACACAAATTTTGGAAAATTAAACAAACTGCTGAACATGACGCTTCACTTTCCCGCCAAGCCGATCTTTTATGTACTTACCATTCACCGATTTTTCCGTCAATTGTGGACCGATTTTGAAAATATTTTTTTTGTTTGTAACGGTATGCTCCCCAGGTGGCCACCAAATCAGAATCTCATGAGGGGATCCGAAGAAAATCCTCAAATTTTATAGGCACACCTAAGTATAGCCATTTGGATATTTTTTAGGGTTCCGTCGTAGTATACAGGGATTTTTTCGTAAAAATAACATAACATCACGCTTGTATTCCACGAAGAGTCAGGCAGAGGTGTACCTATAGTAGGTACATCAACATTTCGCCAGTTCACATGTTTAGGCCCCATTAGCTCATATACGGGCCTATTTGCCCCTAACCGGGCATAAACCCAGAGTTCGGACTGTTACTGAGAAATTTCAGATGGAAAACCCAATAACACTTTGCCTGACTTGGGATTCGAACCCAGGATCTCATGCGACCACTAGACCAAGGAGGCCGTTTTCTATAAAAATGTGGATGTTGTTTGCTTTGTGCGGGAATTAGCTTGCATGTATTTTCTAAAACCTATCCTATCCTATCTTGCTAACCTTACTTGGTCGTATAGTTTTTCAAATTGTTCAGTTAAGTACCTATTGGTAAGTTAATAAACTTACTAATACCTAACTGAACAACTTTGTTCATTTAATAACACTAAAAAGCTTCAAATAAAACAAATTATTTAAAAAAAAAATAACCGACTGCTAAAAAGTTTACTGAAAAGATGGAAACAAGATGAAAACAACATTTTTTTATAGTTTTCCTACAGTCACGCCTGAAAAAACAAAATAGCAACCAAATAATAGCTAATTTTTTAGGGTTCCGTACCAAAATGGTAAAAAGGAACCCTTATGGTGAGCGTGAGACTAAGTCTGTCTGTCTGTCTGTCACACCTGGATATCTCAAGAACTACTAATGCTATCAAGTTGAAATTTAGAATAGTTTTAGATGACGTTTGTCCAACTATTTTGCAAACAAGAATGAAATTAAAAAAAAGATCTTTTTTGCAAAAGGGACTGAAAGGGGGTCTTAAAAATTTGAAGTGGGGCTACTAGGGCATGTGGGGTATCATATGAAAGAGCGCTATTTGCACATTCTAAAACAATTTTTTCGTTTTGCAACAGTTTCTGACTTTTGATGAAAAATGTAAAAAAAAATACCGTCCCTCCCTTATCTCCGAAGTTTGCATAGATAAAAATCTGAAATTATTCTAAGTTTATGTAAAGATTACAGGAAAAATAAAACGATGTCTCTAAATAGCACGGTTTTTCAGAAATCATCAACATCATTTATACGTACGGAACCCTCGGTGCGCGAGTCCCGATTCGCTCTTGACCGGTTTTTCTTCTATGTTCTTCTCAGATAGTCCTATAATAATGATCTAAGTTTCATTACTGGCGAAAGAAAATCAAAATGATGCAGTGTCCATACAAAAGGTTGCATTGGCCTTTCACATTGATGTTTTCATTGATTTGGGACTGGCGACAAAAAAATATTTCTTTGGGGATGTACCTATATGCTGACTAATCCTGAGTCTTCTTTACTTAATTGTACTGCGCATTTGACTGCTACTATCGCAACGTGCCATGATGGAAGCTTCTAAGCGCTATCGACACATTTCCGGGTCAGGGCTATCCGAATTCCGAGTTGTTCGTTTTAGTGTTCCCGTTAGGGACGTGCCATCCGTCACCCGTGTTCACACATATCAGGGAATTCGGTACCTATCAGTGTAATCTGTTTCTTTAGCTGATACGCACACAACACGATGTCCTTATTTAACAATGAAGAATTTGCAATGATTGCAATAGCGCTAGATGAAGAAGAAGCAGATCACCAAGAAGACTATCAGCAGGCAAAACGTATTTGGGTATGTGCAGGGCCGGATTTAGGGCCTGGGCCTCCACAAAGAAGGGGCCTCCACAATTTGATTTTTTTAGATAAGAAAGAAAATACATGCTTTGCAGGGATGGGTCGGTGACGGTTTTTCCGTTAGCGAAACGTCAACGTTGATTTACATTCGTCAACTACTCGATCAACTAGTTAAATTCGTCAACGAGTTAACTTGCATCGAACAGTTCATTCATTGAATTGTTTTTATTCGACGCTGGGACGTTCAACGAGTCTCCTTGCGTATCAAAGAAAAAAAATCCTAAAAGTCTGACAACCAGTCTTACCAAGGGGTATCGTATTGTGGGGGTCAGATAGGCGGTCGCTCCATGTATATACTGGTATTCAGCTGCATCCGGTTAGACTGGAAGCGGACCCCAACATAGTCGGGAAAAGTCTAGGCAGATTTATTGTGTATCAAAGAAAAAAAAAATCACATTCACAATGTACCTTTTTACGTAGTTTTTTTTTTGTCTGTTCTTAGTACGTTTTTGGGACCTCCACTTCTTAGTTGCCCCAGGGCCTCCACACCTCTAAATCCGGCCCTGACCTGGGTATGTGAGCTGTAAATAAAAATCGGATAGCACTGCCAGAGCGTCCGAGCGGGGCCTCCGGGACACTGAAGATCCGGATGCGCCTGACACGGAGCTATGTGAACAAGTTCATACAAGTTGTACATAACCGATTTTTTCCCCGTCCCTGACGGAACACGGCAGAGTCGGGTACCCGGAAATGTGTGAACAGCGCTTTAGTGTTCGGTGCATCCTTTTTCGACGTGTTCAACCGCCTTATGATAGGTAGTTTATACCTACTGTTGTCCTAATCTTTTCTATTCCAAGTAGTTTGAACTGATCAGCTGTGTGAAAAGATTGGATTCGATTTGACAACCTTGATCCGAAGTTATTCTTGCAGGGCAACCAAAACTTGCTATCCAATGCTCGAGGAGAGCTTTCGCGACGGTTTCCGCGCTCATGTCGTCTAAAGGACGGGCTTCACGCCGTTTTGTATGACGATCAATCATTGTGATGCAGTATGTTTATCCATCGGAAGGTGGCTCGAAACGGTCTGACCTTTCGAACTCTCCTAGAGGTGTAATTGTATGTCTTTGCACTATACATTTTTGGCATTGTATGCAAATTCTTACATAATTAGATACGTCATGTTAGGCCAAAAATAGCATGTGTGATAAGGCGACGCGCAGCGGCTACCCCAGGGTGATTAAGTGCATGATGGACACTTGAAAATTTGAAATCGCTTTCTCTCGAAACTCCGACGGTACCTACATTTTATAAAGTTGCGCTGTTGAAGTTGATGTTTCGAACGTATGGCATGCAGAACAATTTAAATTCCAAGTTAGGTTTTTGTTTTAGCTTTGATAATTGCGTATACTTAATCGACTTGTTTTTTATATACAGGATGTCTCACGGCCGAGTTAAGATTTTGAAATGAAATAAAAGTCAATTTGCATAAATTTTTGTGAAAACATTTTTATTGAAAATTATTGAACTATAATGCAGATTTTATTTTCTTCCATTTCGTAGCACGCACTCACGGAATCGATTCATCGCATTTTGCATAACGCGCCTAAACATAGCCGGCTCGATAACGCGTATTTCTCGTTGGATATTTTGTTCTAGCTCAGCGATATTCCTCGGAGTATTGACGTAAACTTTGCTCTTAAGGTACCCCCATAGGAAAAAGTCCATGGGGGTGAAATCTGGTGATCGCGGAGGCCACGCGATATCACCAAAGCGGGATATCAATTTTTGAGGAAACAATTCACGAAGTTGGTCCATAGTGGCTCTTGCAGTGTGGCAAGTGGCTCCATCCTGCTGAAACCACGTTCTTGAGCTGTAGGCTGGATGCTCTTGAAGTTGGGGTATAAAATAATTGGATATCATTTGCCAATACACCTCACCAGAAACAGTTATCGCAGCACCTGTCGCATTGTAAAAAAAATACGGTCCAATTATTCCATTGACTGAAAGAGCACACCACACTGTCATTTTTGGGCTATGCAGCGGTCTGAACAAAACTGTCTCCGAGCCACAACGTACGATTCTCCACCTTTCAAAAACGCTTCGATAGCGAACGCGCGGTGCTCACCCGACCACTGCGACATCGTGACCACAGAGTACATTCTAATATACTGACAATCGTGACCAAAGAGTATAATAAGTATAGAGGAAATCGTGACTAACGAATCCGCACGAACGACGAAGCTACTGCGCTCCTCCCCACACGCTTACATGCAACGGTTTTTTAAATATTCATATTTAAAATCTTAACTCTGCCGTGAGACACCCTGTATAAATTCTCGAATCCTCTTAGCACACTGCTGGAGGATTGAGGTCTAGGCTATCGGTTGAAAAGAGGTGGTCGGTGATATCTCAACTAGCAAAAACGTAGGATGGGGCCAGTCTTATAAGACTTCATGTTATGTAACGTTATAAAGTGGTATGTAGGTAACTAACTATTATGTGATATAGAAGTTCATCTTACAACTGTTCAGTCGCCTGAAAGTAATGTCTAATTATATAGTTGATTGAACGTTTTCAGGACTAACTTATACGACGTTGTACAACAATGGTGTCAGTGCACAGGTTGAGTAAACGTTTTCAGAACTAACATAGACGACGTCGGATACCAGTGCCAGCCATGACGTTTATTGGACCATGTATTAGTCATTTAAATGTTTCGGTTAAATAAAAGGTTTTCATAGGACAACCGTCGTCGTGTGCAGAATCTTAACATAACTTTTATACCAATAAAACGCCGCTTAAACGTTTGTGCATGACCTATAAATAACAAAGCTATTTTGGTCGTATGGAAGACTAACTAAGGCGTGTATGCGACTAAAATGTTTAAGTTCAACGGTTACTACTACTAACTAAAGTAGACTATTAAATCATTTAAAGGTCAAACCCACACTTTAATTAAACCATTGCCATTTTGTTTTGTAATTAATAAAACCGGCCAAGTGCGAGTCGGACTCGCACACGGAGGATTCCGTACCTTATTAAGATCGAGCAATAAACGCCGATATAAAAACGTTTCTCGTATGGGGACCCCCTTTAATTACTACCTTCATTTAATTTTTATTATTTTTTTTATAGCAGCAATAGAAATACACAATCTGTGAAAATGTCAACTGTCTACCTATTACGGTTTATGAGATACAGCTTGCTGACAGACGGACGGATGGAGCGGAGGCTTAGTAATAGGGAAGGTACCGTTTGCCACCTTTCAGCTACAAAATCCTAAAAAGTAAATAATGATTAGGAAACCCTCAAGTCAAATTAATATGGCCGGGCGTCATGGTCTCAAGGAAAAGTCTATACGATAATACGAACTTTAAGTGTTATTAGCGTATTATATGATGTATCAGCAATCAAATGTGTCTTTCAAGGCTTTGGGCGAATAAATAAAACCAGATGCTTTTAGAAAATAGCTGATGCGTGAGTAGTGACTTGATCCTACGTGTTGCTTGGGCGGCGGCGGTGGAGAGAGAGGTCGCCATATAACTTAGGCAAGCAAGATGGTTGGAGCTTTATTATGAAAACATATTTTTAATAATTAACTTAAACTATTGAATTACAAAGAAATAGGGGAGGGCGTTAAAAACTTCCCAAAAACATATACCTACTTAATGTCATAAAACTAAAGTTCCCTGAAAGATTAACACAAGTACTGCTATATATCACACAAATTTAAATAATATAGGCCCAGAATAGATATTTTGTAGTCATGGAAATTAACTTGATGTACTTTTTTCTGTTATTCTTTCATACAAGCACAATATTTTAACATGCTAATCAAAACGGTTGTCGTTGAGTCGTTTTTTGACAATAGTGTTTCAGTTGTTTGACAAGTTACATCTCCCATATTATTGTTATACTTACATTGTAACTGGGATATGACATAAACGGTCACAATGGTCTCACCAAAACCAGTATTGGACTGTCTCAGATTATAGAAAAGAAGAGTGGACCGTAAAGTCAGTCTTTAACTTTTATATAACGTACAGCGTGCAGCGGTCATTGGCCGACTTCTACGTAACTACTAACCGATAATTTGTCATATAATTTGGGACGTTTTCGGGTTTTATAAATGTTTATATTTAGGCATAAACGACCAATGTTAAAAGATTAACTAAAAATGTAAAACGTTAACTTGATAAAACATTAATTTGTTAGTTCGGTCACCTCCTTTACATGGATGACTTGAAAAACTCTTTGCGAGTGATGGAGCTATGTACCCTGAGTGTGAGTTTTTTCATATAGAAAACGCTACTACCACGTTTCTGTATCGAGTAATAATTTTATGGGGTAGGTACGTACTGTGTTAAATGGTACAACAAAATACCTTGTAATATATTGCAATTAAATGTAACAACATTTAAAACTCATATTAAAAGTATAGGTACCTACACTTTGTAAACAAGCTTATTACAAATTAGAGGACTATTCCAAGATAAGCTTGGAAACATGCTGGTCCAGCTCCGTAGGACAATCTAGAGTCTAGACAAAATCAAACTGGTTGCTATTATAATTGTGTATTTTATTATTTTTATGATATTTATTTTACATTCTGTGATTACCTTATCTCACACACTGATATATTTTTTTTTAGGAAAACGTTTTATTTTATTTTTATTTCTAAATATGTGAGCACCATGTATCTATCACTTAATTAATTTATAATAATAATGGTGGAGCCAACTCCGGCGCGGTGGAGCTTTTGGTGGAGGCAACTCAGGATTTCTGCCTTATTTCTGCACTGTTTTTATTTAGCTATAAATTTACCACAGAAGTTTAAGTCTCCCATTTAGAGCATTACCTTCCTCCAGGAAAGCAATAGGGCCACCAGTACAGTGCACAAATTACACAGACCGACATTCCGTCCTCGCCGCCGCGCCGAGGTACCACGCGAAGTCCCAGAGTAAATTGTCTTGTCCCCCCCCCCCCTCCCTTGCATGTCGAATCGCCAGCCGCTCGCACCGAGGTTGATTAATAGTAATCCCTGATAATAATCATGATCTAAACTTTGATCCAGCCCGTCCCCAATTTGTGATCCCCCAACGACGCCCTAAGCCGAGGTCCGTACCCCACAGGGGGTGCCCATAGTGTGCATTTAGTTTATAATATTGATTTACGCCCTGGCTGGAGGCTTTAAGCTCATAACGCGTACTATTTTTTTTTCTTGATTTCTTGGCAAAAAACGATCTTTTCGCAGGGCGAAAAGATCGTTTTGGCTATCTCTGATCCATGGTAAAGTTCTTAAAAATAAAGTTGGCAGCACTGTGTCATCGGTCTTAGGAGTACTACTTAATCTGTGGTCTTAGGGTAATCGAACGCACCGACTCTGAGTTATGTGATCGAACGACAACGAATCCAATAGTTCTACTTAATCTGTGAATCCAATGATTATTTGACTGACACTGGACTTCTTGGCGGGAAAGTAAAGCGTCATGTTCAGAAGTTTTGTTTTATTTTCTAAAATTTGTGTTTTGCCGAATATTAATGTGTAATAAAGTAATAATTGTGGATTATTAACCATTAAGCGTTTGTGAACGTGCATTAGTGTAGGCAAATGAAACAAAACAGTGCAACTTCGCTTCAAGTTTTCTCAAGAAGTCCGCGTGAGGTCTCAATAAAGTGCCACATCTTTACTGAAACCGGGGAGCGGGCGGGAATATCATCATCATGCATTGAATAAAATTCATTTAATCAATATATAAACAAACTTACTAAATAAAGACTTGGCTAAAAGGTCCTAGCAACCAGGCCATTAAAATATTATAAAAAATAAATAAAAAAATGACTGACACTGACAGTCTGACTCCACTTCACTCACTCACTCCACTTTGTTTTTGTCTTAAAAGTTCCTAAACTACAGTTTTGTGAAATTGTGAAGCTGGTTGGGTCGGGTCGCTGCTTCGCATTCGTAACCGAGTAAGAAAGACCAAATAGATTAGGGAATTATGTTTATTTAGTGTTTTAATATACTGGTGTGTATTTTGTCACTAAATTTATTTTTTGTAATGTAATAAAACAAAATAAAAAAACCTGTCATAACAAGATGCAACGCTGGTTTTTTTTAGAGGACCCGAAAAAACCTAAATACAAAGCCCCAAAAAAAATGGCAGAGAAAAAATCTGAATCTGTAGTTTTAGTAACATCACAACAATGGAAATTTACGGTAAACGCGCCAGATGTTGGACCCAAAGAAACAATGTTCATCACAGGAAGTATTCCAGAGCTTGGTGAGTGGAACTATGACAAAATTGTAATGCTTATCCGTGAAGAAGGTACAGATTTGTGGTGGAAATCAATTACAGTTCCAAACACCTGTGACATATTGTACCGTTATGGTAAATGTATTATGAATGAGGCTAACCCTGAGGATATCACCATTCACCAATGGGAAACGCATCAACAACCACGCATTCTCAAAGAAACTGTACTACATCCTTCTATTGATACTTATGGCTATTATGTTGGCAAACAGTTGGTATCATCTGGTTGGCTCACAGTAACTACAATGCTGCAGTTACAATTCATGAATAATCCACTAAGACTTAAGAGTTGTCTGGCTAAAAGAATTATGAGTATAAAAGTTACACCTGTTAAATTATCTTTTGGGACGGAAGTGCAGGCTGATGATTCATCCCATAGCATGGATATAGGTGGAGCTGCATCAGGAGTGCCTGTTGATGTTTCTACTCTCAACAACGACCCAGCTGTTTGTGGTATGAAGCCACAGGAACAGTTTGGAAGAGATTACAAACCAGACGATGTGTTACTCATAAATGTTACTGCTCCAGATATAAAATCCCTTGCATATCTTGTGGACTTCTATTGCTACAGCAGTCGTGCTGTATCTGAAGACCCCCCATGCCATGTGGGCTATACATATGTGCTGCCGAATATGTTTAAGTCATCTGAGGGCACTATGGATCTGCCTGTGACATGCAATGTGACACATCGTCCTTTAGGGACAGTGAATATTGGATATTTAATTGTGAAGCCTATGCCTGAGCAGCTATGTAACCTAAAGGTGTCATTTGCAAAATATTGGGATCCATCTTGGACTGGTCTGGAGGTTGGACATCGAGGATTAGGTGCTAGCTTTAAAACCAAAGAGTGAGTAGCTTTAACCATTTAACTTAAGACATTTGTTCTATTGTTTATCATAATTTTTAAATAAAATATTTATGATCATTTTCAGTGGAGATGCCATTCGTGAAAATACCATAGCCTCCCTTAAAAAAGCAGCTGCCAGTGGTGCAGACCTGCTAGAATTTGATGTTCAGTTAAGCAAAGATATGGTACCAGTTATTTATCATGACTTTTATGTATGTATATCATTGAAAAGAAAGAGGGAAGTTGACCAATTGGAAATGTTAGAAGTACCTGTGAAGGATTTGACTTTGGAACACCTACAGAAACTTAAGGTACGCTACCATATCATTACAAATTTTCTCTGATTTAACAAATCTTATTATTCTCACTATGGTCATAGCTATTATATAATGCATACAATGCAGGTTCTGTTCTGTTTTTAGGGTTCCGTACCTTATAAGGTAAGACCGGAACCCTTATTGTGTTTGTCTGTCACAGCCGATGTGCTCCGAATCTACTGGACCGTTTAAGTTGAAATTTGGTATAGTTAGATATGAATTTCTGTGAGCCAAACATAGACATGTAATGTAAATAGATCTGTCACTAAAAGTGTGGGACACACAAAAAAAAAAAAGTTTTACTAATTGTACCTTAAGACATATAATGAAAGAGGGCTTACTATGAGGTCCTCCAATATATTTTTTTATACAATAAAAATAAATAGTTTTAAAGTTATTTAAGAAAATAGATGAAAATTGACCATTTTATTATCTCCTACTGCAGGCCGAGCACGGGCGTGCCAAGACGTTTGTGACAAGATATGATTAATTATGTCATGTCAATTTGTACTAGCATTTTATGACACAACAGTTTTATCGCTCAATCTGTGACAAAATGTGTGACTCAAGTCATGTCACAGCAGGCCGTGCTCGCCCCGCTGAGCCAAATTTTTTTATACTTTTATATACTTACTTAAAGATTACAGGAAAACTTTTTTTTTTTTAATGTTGCCCCGCACTAGGAATTTCTACTGTATTGTGGGTGCGTTTAAAAACATTTAAACTCACACACACAAACAGCTAGACCCGGAACAACTCCTAGTAGGTCATACAAATATTTATTCCGTGCGGGAATCGAACCCGCGACACGCAGCGCAGCAGTCAATCGCTTAACCACTGCCCCAACCGTGCCGTCAATATAAGAAGTCTATGATCCTAAAATAATAATATGGTAAATCTCTCAATAAAATATATAAATATGTCTAATAGACAGTCAAAGCTGTGATCTAGACATATAAATAATCAAAGCTCTCAATATTTTGCGTACAAACTTACATTTTCAGTTGGAATGTATGGTAGAACATGGTTGTCAACTACAATGTTAAGTTTGTTCTTGGGATAAATTCATCCCAACTACGGAACCCATCGTGGTCCGACACGCACTTGGCCGGATATTGACATAAGGGTGCACAAAATCAACTGATTTGATCAATTTTGTTCATTGTTTGTGAGAAAGGGAAAAAAATTAAGCAAAATTATTTGCGATTTGAAAAGTCAAGTTCTTTGTTTTGTGGCTGAAAGGGATTTTTCAAATAATTTTTTTTAGTCGATAAGATTTTTCTTGTCTGTATAAAAACATGTTAAATAACTAATTTAGTCCTCTCAGCATCGCAATAGACTAAACGAATGTGATCCAACAGCCATGAGTTTATGACCATAATTATATACCTGCATGGCTACTGCCTAGTTACGATTACGACAATACCCAGACATGTTCTATGTTAGCGGGTTTGGTTTCCGCACTTAGTCCTACATGTGGACTATTGTGCGTGGGCCATGGCGGCCGTCATTGGTTATTCAAACCAGCCCACCTCCGTCCAGAAGCTGATTAGGTCTCCTGGTCTACTTAAGATATCTGTGAAGGATCTGGGTGACCCGAGGGTTTCTGTTCTGATCTGGGTGACGCCTGTGCATTCAAAGAGCACGTCCGCAACGGTTTCTTCAGCCTACATGCAAGCCCTGCACAGAGGGCTGTCCGTTATTCCTATTGTGTGGAAGTGCATTTTTAGTGTAACGTGATGGTCCCCGTCACCAGGCGCAGGCCGTTCCTGTCCAGGCGTGGCAACCGCCTGGTTAGCCTGCCATCTAAGGATGGCATACCTTCCCTGGATTGCCCTGTTCAGGCATTTAAAAGTTAACACATTACATTCTTCCCTGGATTGCCTGCAGCCTGGTGTCCAGGTCCACCACATCTCTGCTTGCGTGTGGGTGAACTTCTGTAGCCACCTGCGTAGTTGGTTGAAGGGGATGGGTACGATAGGTTCGGGTCCACAGACTGACGCGCTGGATGCTCTCCTATAAAGTTCATCAGCTGCGTCGTTACCTAGTGATCCGCTGTGTCCTTTTATCCATTGCAGTGTCACTGTGTTACTGTTGCACACCGTCACCCGTTCCAGTGTATTGTGACATTCTAGTGTTAGTCTGGAGGGAATATATTTTTTCCCTAAGGATAGCAAAACTGAGGCACTATTGGAGAGCCGCTTGTATAATGCCCACACATTCCGCCTGGTAGACGGTGTTCAACAATCCCAGCGGGGTGGATATATTTATGTTGAAATCGTGTGAGAAAACTTCGACTCCAGTTCCGGAGTCGGTCTTCGATCCGTCGGTGGATACTCTCATCTCTTTCGGGCCTAAGCAGTCACACCGTTCCTCTGTGAGTATAATGTTGTAGTGCTTCTAAAAGAAGTGTAGTTTCGGGTCTTTGTCACAGCCTCGCAGGGTGATGCCATCATCGGTTGTTGTTTGATTGCATCTTCCGCGTTATGCGTGTGTGCTTGACCCTAGTCTTTGCTCAGGGTTCCGGATATACACGGTGTTAAAGAAACTGCGTGCCATAACTTAGAGGTACGTTCAGTATCGATAAAGGAACCCAGGAAGGAAATAAAAAATAAAAACAAAAACATAAAAAAAAATATTGCATGATTAACCTTATGTTTTTTAACCTATGTTTTTATTTAGATTTCTTTTTTGTTTTTTTTTTTTTTGTTTTTCTTTTTCCTGGGTTTCTTTATCGATACTGAATCTACTCCTAAGCTATGGCACGCAATTTCTTTAACACCCTGTATAGAGCCTGAAGGCGGCCAGGACTGCCTCTTCTCGCACGATGAGGTGTAGGGGTGGTAGTCCTAGCATTACTTGTAGTGTGGCAGTGGGTGCAGTCCTCATACTGCTAGTTATTGCTACACAAGCGAACCGCTGCAGTTTTTCGAGGTCTTTTTGGGCTGTGCTCACCTCCGTCCTGGGCCACCAGACCAGTGAGCCATATGGTGCCCTTGGGGCTGATACTCCAATTCCTTCCAAGCAGTCGCTTGCACTGCCATAAGGATATGCTGGGTTTTGTGGTGATGTAGTTGGTGTGTTTTGCCCAATTCAGCTGTTTGTCCAAAAAGATGCCCAGGTATTTGGTTTCAGTTGACAGGCTTAGGGTAGTTCCAAAGAATCGTGGTAGTTGTAGCGTCGCCAACTTTCTCTTTTTTTGTGAAGAGAATCAGTTCGGTTTTTGTTGGATTCACCGACAGTTGGTGTTTATTGCACCAGCCCTCCAATATTTTCAAAGCTTGGCGCATTAGGTTGCTTATGGTGTTTTCGTGGGTGCCATTTATTATTATGGTTATGTCGTCGGCGTAGCCCACGGTAAAATAACCTTTGTCATTTAGTGTTTTGATGAGGCTGTCTACTACCAGGTTCCATAGAAATGGCGAGAGGACGCCCCCTTGCGGGCAGCCCTTCGCCACGATGGCCCTTGTAGTGTCATTTACCGTGACTTGTACAGCTCTCATTTTGAGCTGGTGATCCAGCCACTCAGGGTTGAGTCTATATTGTGTCTATCTAGAGCCTTGTTGATGCTGTTGAACATGGTTTTGTCAAAGGCGCCCTCGATATCAATGAAGGCGGCCAGTGATGAGTATTTGTTTTCCACTGTTCCAATCTTAGACCACTGTGTAGCACAGATTCTGTTGAACTGTCTGTGGAGTACGCGTGCTGTTGTTTATGGAGTGGTTTTACCCGAAGAGGTCCGTCTCGAATGTGTCTATCACAGAGTCACTCCAGGGTTTTCAGTAGGAAGGATGTGAGGCTGATAAGGCCTATAAGCCTTGGGTTGTGTGTAGTCGGTTTTGCCCGGTTCGGGTATGAAAATAACTTTCACTTCATGCTAGTGCCTGAGTGCTATGCCCGCTCGATAGATCTCTCTCAGCCATGGTGTCAGATGATCTATCCCCCACTGTAGCAGGGCTGGGAAGATGCCATCCAGCCCTGCGGACTTAATTGGCTGAAACGTGTTGATAGCCCACTTTATACGATCTTCTGTTGCTATATTATCGGCTGTTGACCAGTCTTGATCCGTTGGGGTCCATTCTGGCACAACCTCCCACGTCCTGTCTTCTAGGAGTTTACAATCCGGGAAGTGAGTCTCAAGAAGGACTTTACTGGTTTCATGGTCGGTTATTGTGTATGAGTTGTAGGGCTTTTTCAGCGCGCCAAGAGTTCGGTCCTGGTCAGTTGACAGGGTCTTCCTTACCCTTGCGGCTTCATTATTTGTCTCTATGGATTCACAGAATTTCCGCCAGGCTGTTCTCCTGGCAGTCCTGATCTGTTTTCTGTACAAATATTGGGTTTCTTTGTATAGCTCTCAGTCGTCCGGGAGTCCGGTGTTCTTGGCTCTGTTGAATTGCTTACGAAGTGCATCTCTGAGTTTACTAAGTTCGGCGTTCCACCAGGGGTTCCTCTCAGCCTTGGCTTGTGGCGCCCTTAGTTTGCAGCATGCGTGATAGGCTTCAGTCATGTATTCTCATAGCTTTGTCACAGTGTATTCTAATTGTGCAGGGTCAGATATGGTTGTCAGTTTTGAGGTGCCTAGCTAGCATGGAGGCTAGGAGACGTTTATATCCTGGCACATTATTGCACCGTGGTTTTCGTCTTAGTACGGGTTTTTTGGTTTTGGTTGTTAGTTTGAATCGGATTCTTCTATGGTCTGAGCAAGAAGGCTCGTCCGACACGTGCCAGTTTGTTATGATGTGTGTCGCGTTTTCTGTAGCAAGCGTTAAGTTTATGATCGTTTGTGCTCGGACTGTGACCCAAGTGGGTTCCGAGCCGCGGTTCACGATGTTCCAGACATCATCTAAAAGTTGGAGGGTTGGCGGCATCGACTATTCAGCATAGTTGACGATTACGCTGCAACTCTGTCGGTCGATACTACTAAGTTAAGCTGAGTTTATCGCAGTCGCCTCGTGGGTTGGTGACGTTTTTTAGACATCAAGGTCTTGGTAAAAGTCTCAATTGACATAAGAATAGCACCGACAGTCATTTTAAGTAGGTTAGTTACTAACTCCAGTCTTAAAACCGCTGTAGTTACTATGATAACAGTATTTCCCAGTCAAAAGGTTGAAGTGGTTTGACTAAGGCGGTCTCAGTAAAATCAAAGCTAATTGAATGGAAACCATCAGATAGAGACTAACAAGCTAAAGAAGGCAGCTATCAGGCTGATGAGACGAAATAAAAGAAGACAATGAGCAGCGGCAGCAGCGATAATAAGGGAGAAAAAAAACTACCTGAAGAACGTTCGTCACTAAATACAGAAATCCTAAAATGAGTTTGCAGGTAGACCAAAGATAGGTACCTACGTGTGGCAATATCGCTCCTTTAATGAATTCTCTTTGTAGGTTTATCACTTAGTTGAAGGTCGTAATCGGGAAACATTATTTTTCGATGATGACTTAGAGGAACATCAACCTTTTCCTACTTTAGAAGAAACACTGAAAAAAATTGACCCTCATGTAGGTTTTAACGTCGAGTTGAAGTGGACCATGGAGTTGAAAGATGGTACCTTTGAGCTGAACAACCCCTTTGATATGAATACTTACGTTGATAAGGTAAGACAGAGAATTATACTGTCATTGAACAGTTCATTATCATTGTCTTGGTTATTTTTATTTGCATGTAATTGTGGGTGGACTGACCGGAGTAGCAAGAATACGATGTTTGTAAACAGTTTCAATAATGGAATCCATTCTTATTTCCAGGTTTTAGAGACTGTCTTAAAGCATGCCGGTGATCGCCGTATAGTATTTTCCTGTTTCAATCCAGATATTTGCACCATGGTCAGGAAAAAGCAAAATAAATATCCCGTCATGTTTTTAACTATTGTAAGTATACTTTTATGGCAAAGTTTATGTATTAAGTTAAGTAGTTTGGTTAGTACTCGTAGTATGTCTAGCGAATTTATTTCCGTTTTATTTTCAGGGCATAACAAAAAGGTATGAACCATATCGTGATCCTAGATGTTCCTCCATACCGGCTGCTGTACAAAGCGCAGTCAGCACAGACATATTGGGAATTGTTGTACATACTGAAGATTTGCTCAGAGATCCCTCTCAGGTGATGAATTTATAATAAACCTTAACCTTGTTTTTATCGCTAAAAGCAAAAACATGATAGCTATAATTGGTGACTACAAAGAATGTGCAAAGATTTTACATAGAACCTACATAATGTGATTTATTTATCATAAACTCGAAATATAGATATGATTAGGTAGCAGGTTTCAAATCAATACTAAGATAAAAAAATCATCGTGTACAATACAGTGGTGACCTAGATCCATATCTAATCTGTTTATAAATTGACGTTCACGTAACTAATCGCAAGGTCGTCGACTGATGTCTGTATTCTTGGACTGATTATTTGCCACTTTGCCAGCGTCACAATCATACCGCGTTGTTGTCAATTATTATTAAGTAATCCTATAGTAGTTCAGTTAACATATTTTTTTGGCTCAGTCGATTTAAGTTATTGTCTGTAAATGATTTTATATTATGTTAGACAGTTAGAAGTATTTTTGTAATTGAGGACAGCAACATCATAAGCTAGCCAGCTAGTTAAGCGCCGCAGCCGTCCTCGACATCTTTGCCTATACTTTATTATATACATATTTTTTCGTTTTACCTGGGGGCCTAAAATGGACGCTTTGGCAGAATCATAATATGATCTGCGTACAAATCATACATCCCGCAATTCATCTGTTTGACAGCTGCTATTTGACATTAGACTTCATTATAGCAATTCATAATTTGTGGACCATTTTACGAAAGTCCATACAAAACTGTCATAGAGATGAATTGCGGGATATGAATTGTACGCAGATCATATTATGATTCTGCCAAAGCGTTCATTTTAGACCCCCTGTTTGTTTGCGCACGCGTCGTTCGAAATTTACTGGATAGATGAAAAATACAGTTTTGCATTGTCATAGAGAAACCATATAGCTATGCGATATTTTTATGCCCAGGAAAAGCAAAGGGTAAAGGCAATAAACTTTTAACGTCTCATTACAAAACGAGTTCTAACTTTCGACCAAGCTTAAACCCTCGAGCATGTTATTGTATTTTGAACTTTATTCCGGCGATTGTAAAGTTCTTAATACAAAATTGATAACTTAGACTCGGTTCTAAAACTAGTTTTTGTATTAAGAATTTTACGTCAATCGAAATTCTAAGCTTAAATTTGAAATAGAACTCGTTTTTAGGGTGCCGTAGTTAACAAGGAACCCTTATAGTTTCGCCATGTCCGTCTGTCGGTCCCCGGCTCTGAGCTATCAGAGACTCTTAGTACTAGAGAGCTGTAATTATTTGGCATGGGTATACATATTAATCACGCCGACCAAGGGGTAAAATATAATCTTGAAAAAAAAAATTGTGGCGTACCTCCCTTGTTTGCTAAGCTTTAAAGTGCTAATGTTTGTTGTAAGTACCCCCCCCCCCCTGCCAGCTAAATGGTTGTTTTTGGATATGAGAATTATTCGTGGCAGTAATAGGTAAGTATACAGGGTTATTTTTAAAACGTCAATAACCTCTTAAGACATTGTACTCATCATTATGAACAACTTTTACTTTGGGACCAAACCTGAAATCGCGAAAAAAAAATCAGCTGTTCCCTACATTTTAACGAATTATTCGAACATAAATGTAGGGAACAGCTGGTTTTCTTCGCGATTTAAGTTTTGGTCCCATAGTAAAAGTTGTTGGCCGGCACCAGCCGGGGATAATAATCCCCGGTGCAAGTGTGGGAAGGGAACACCGGGGTGGTATTTAGTCAGTAAGAGTCTGACAGACCCTTCCACCCGCGCCAGGGCGGAGGACATCCATAAGGATTTTCCACCCCGGGAAAAAAGGTCCGATCGTCCGAACACCCCACTGTCAGTATACAATCTCGTAAAAAAGATTATTGATGACGACGCACACTTTTATACAATAGTGCGCGTCTATCATTAGTAAATTAAGGCGAGACGATATTAAATTAAATTGTTACTTCTCTTTTCTCAACAGGTAAAGCTCGCAACCAATGCTGGATTGGTCATATTCTGTTGGGGTGATGACATCGATAATAAAAGCGTCGTCAAGAAGCTTAAAGACATGGGACTGCATGCAGTTATTTATGATAAACTGGACCAGTTTACTACCAAAAAAGTAAAGGTAAATACATTCATAATTTTGCTATAGCAGTGAGACATATTGAGAATCACCTAAGTACTTGTATACTCTTTTTGAATAATTTAGTTGGCCTCCCAGTCATTCCATAGTGTATTTATACCAACCATGTTTTGAATTGCTTTGATATCCATGTCTTCTAGAAACAAAAATAAAAATTAAGTAAGGCGAAGATATAAAGCAATGGCAAGCTCATAGAATATAATTAGAATATTTCTCAAATGTTGATAATAGACGCCCTTATTGGTTGGCGTTTGTTAAAACATTGACAGTAATGATCTTTTAAACGTTTATTGAAGTTTGACTTTGATTACGTCACGATATAAAGTGCGAATTAGTATTAAAACAAACCGGCCAAGTGCGTGTCGGACCACGCACAATGAAGAGTTCCGTAGTTGGAATGAATTTATCCTAAAAACAAACTTAACGTTGTAGTTGAAAAACATGTGCTCCCTTACATCGATATACGTCACGGTCAATTCTCCAACTGTAAAATGTATGTTGGTCGACTATTACTCCGGGGGTTAATTTGTAAAGCGTAATTAGCTGTTATATTTTCCTTTTAATTTCGTTATAAGTATATAATACTTCAATGAATATTTTTACATATCCAAAAACAACCATTTAGCTGGCAGGGGGAGGGGACACTTGACGCTAACAAAAATTATCACTTTAGCTTACGCAAACGGATCCCTGAATCGAAAAATGGTTTTAACAATCCTGCAATATTTTTGAACGGCCTATCCAACGATACCACACGTTATGGGATAGACGACAAAAATAAAATCATCCCCACTTTACACACGGCTACACATCAAGCTCTACATTTCCAGAATCGGCTAAAAAAAAAAAAAACAATTTTATTGATTCAAAATATACATAGACACGGGTTGTATACTATTTACATGCTAAGGCTTAATCAACTAATAATAGACACAACCGGAAAAAAAAAATTGTTTATAATACCAAAAATTTAAATCCTGTCTCTTAAACTAGGGATGGCCGGTATCTTAGGAGACAGACCTCTCATTGTTCGGACATCTTATACAATGCGAGATCAGCTTATACTGGAAATGTATAGCTTGATGTGTAGCCGTGTGTACAAGGACCGGTACCCTACAAACTCTTTTTTTATAGATTTAATTTTACCACTTTGTCGGCGTGATTAATATGTATGCTTTCTAGTACTTGAGTCTCTGAGCTAACTCGGGGACACACAGACAGACGGACATGGCGAAACTATATAATTATATTTAAGGGTTCCTTGTTGACTACGGAACCCTAAAAACTAAAAATAGAAATACTTATTTTTATTATATCATCCAACAAACCCAGAAGTCCACCTTGACGACATGGAAATTAAGTTCATTTTAGAATAATAAAAACATTTAATTTCGCGGTAGTACCGACGTTTCCAGTATAAGCTGATCTCGCATTGTATAGGATTTCCGTACAATGAGAGGTCAGCGTAAACTGGAAATGTATAGCTTGATGTGTAGCCGTGCGTAAAATAGGCTCTTAAAATAAATGAATAATTATGGTGTTCGACGTATTTTCTGATTATACATTTTAATAAGTATTGTGAGTTCACACAAATAATCACGCATAGTTATCTTTGGATAATTATACCCACTTTCTACCAAAACGGTTGCATATTCTTCTAAGGCTGCCTAGTAAGATTCATCGGTATGTCTCCTATGTCTCACTGCTAGTTCAGAGGTATTAATCGCTTGGAAATGATATAGGTACACCAAAATAAGGGTGAATTTATAATTCGATTAAAATATAACTGATATAATCTCCGTAAACTCAACAGTTATGGACCAAATTGTCAGATAGCCGCAATCACCTAGCTGTCTAACACTCTCATTAAATAACAATGTGCTTATTCCTTGATTTCGTTGGTGTGGTAACAGCAAAGATAGACTTAACAAGTAACATAAATGTCCTGGAGGAGACAGTTATAAGACTAAAATGTGCACCTATTCAATTCTTAAATAAACTGTGTAAGTAAAGCTAGCATTTTTAATAAATAAAATCGCATGCTTGCTTAATCACTTTCTCATGGGTCTAATCAATTTGTGATATTTAACCAAATTCGAAAAAAAATATTTTGCGATATACCTAATTATTATAAACATTTACTTCTATTAACGCTCTAATAAACAATTTTTATTTTATTTTTGATTATTTTTTTAAACGTTGCCCCACACTAAGAATTTCTCCAGTGTTGTGGGTGCGTTTACAAATATTTAAATTCACATACACAAACAGCCAGACCCGGAACAACTACTTGTAGGTCATACAAATATTTGTTCCGTGCGGGAATCGAACCCGCGACACGCAGCGCAGCAGTCAATCGCTTAACTAACTGCGCCAACCGTGCCATGGAATTTCCTCGTCCCCAGTAATAAACAATTCGCTTGAAAGTTGAAAGTCTAGCTCAATACTACGAACAGCACAATACATCTTAAGTAGCCCTCCTTGATGGACCATGTACCCACGGGGCTGGATAGTGAATTTATAGTATTTCACTTATTAGTCAAGGCTTGATAGATAAAGTCCGCATCGAGCCGACTTACGGCCGAAACCAATAACTTATTTTCAGTTAAAGACAGATCGCTATTGATGATAGACAGTATAATTATATCTATGCTCGGATGGCGTCTCACAATCATTTGATAAAGGCTATCTATCTAACGAAAACAATAAGTAGGTTTCTCTACTTCGCTCTCCCGTGCGTTCCATTACAACCAACATCACTTTAAAAAACAACATGTGTAATTAGGGTTATATTAAAACTTCTTTGTTTCTTACTTCTAAATAGGTTACTGGATTAAGATATAATTCTGTAGAGCCATATTTGTTATGGCCGCGAATCAAAATACAACCTGTTACTGACCTGCAAATTGCAAAAAACGTAATAAAATTTGAATTTCGCGGGCTACCTTAGCGCATTAATGTTATATTTTTTTTAAACTTAAATTCATGTTGGAATGGTGCTTGCACGGGGGGTGTTAGTAAGGGGCGGGTTAAATTTCTGTTATTTTTTGCCTAGGGCGCACAGTTTTCGAGATATTTGAATTTAAATTTTTTTTATTACTTTACATAAAAATAACATCTATGATCATTATTGCAAGTACTAAAGAGTTCATTTTAGCTTGGCTAGTTTACGTTTATCCCTGCAATTCGGGGAATAGCCAAATCTGCCATCTGTAGTACTGTCCTGTCAAAAAAATCGTATATTGGGACGCATACTTTGGCATTTTCATACAAAGAGATATCTGTTGTAGGCCATACACCCTCCCATCAGTAGATAGCGTGGGCCGGTATGATTCCTAGATTATTGGGACGTTAAAACCATCGATAAGTATATTTTTATATCTCCAGTAGGACGAAACTGGTGATATACAGGTTATTGGGTTCGGCCGTTATTCAGTAGGCTACCAAATGTTTTTTTCACAGTTGTTTTGTGTTGTGGCAATAAACAGGAGAGCATATTCCTGATGGAGGCACGTGAATCGCAGCGTGACCTCATGGAGCGGGCTGCGCTCGAGGACGCAGCGCTCGAAGATGGCGCTCTCGCCAAGCCCTCCACTTCGGAGCACAGTGTCAGTGTCGAGGAAGTGAAAAACAAACCATTCCTTGATCTTTCTGTTCGTGAAATAATACAAAACCGATCGACTGCCACATCGCTAGCGTCGCTTGTATGTCCTGATGACAATGAAGATTTAATTGAACCTGTCGAAAAGGAGTCCCAAGTTAAAGATCAACCTAATAACTTCAAAGGTGTCTATCCGTACCCATGCAGCGACATGCCCAAACAGACACCCAAAAAAAAGAGAAGACATTAATATTTTATAAAATCTGTAATTTATTATAAAACAATTATAAGCGCAGTACAAGTTTTATTAATTTGCTCAAATAGACATTGAATGCTAAATGACATACTCGTCATGACCTATCGATAATTTTTTTAAAGTTAACCTATTCTAATTAACTAAAAAAATATTTAATGCTCTCAATATTTTTTTGTACACTCTACCCATCTCATTTAAAGTATTGTTTCATAATTTTTTGTAATAAATCTGCAGATCCGTTCTGGCTAAGGGATGTATGTGTTAAGAACTACGAATTTATTATTTTAGCATAGTATTAATGATTTGTTACTATTTGAAGGTGGTTTTTTATTCATAAAATTAATTATCATCTCTCGGTTGTTGTTGAATTGGGCTTGGCCAATAATAAACAAGTTTGAGAAATGTAGTACAAATCACAAATTAGTATTATACAGAGTGAATTTTGGAGAGCAAGGTGGACAATGTGATCGTGTACTCGATTTTGGTGAAAACTAAACTGTGATAACGGTTTTTTTATAGCTCCAAGTTATAAATGCAAAACAATGTTATCTAAAAACAACTCCGTATTATTGTACCCAGTTATAGTTCTGCTGAAAATAATGAAATATATATGATCAAATCCTGTAAATCACCCAGTATATTGAGAATGTACGCTTATAAGTTTAGCCTGCTTTTTAGCGCTACACCTATTTCGTAAAGTTACAGTATTGACCCAAGCCCATTATTACTGATATACCGACATAAACATTGAATATTCTTTAGAATAGATTCTATGTGAATTAGCTAATGATTTTAATGTGTTTCTATTATCAAATTCAACATAGATGAAAGCTTCAAATTTAATTAAATTCCAGAATAAAAATTATCTGCTACGGTTTCAAACAATTTCAGATTTTTTTTTAGACATTTTCTGTGATATTGTTTTTGATTTGTAAAATCAATAATTCAACCGAAAAATAAATGTTATGATAACCATGAACATTTAGATAAATAAATTATATTTTTATAATAATTATATTTTAAAAATATTATTTTGAAATAAATTGTGTCTGTGATCAAGCAATGTTTTTTTTATTGGCAACTGCTATCCTATGCTTCCATTTAATAATTTCGCAACCACAAGTTACTACCTATGTATTTATTACGGGTTAGTAGGAAAATAACCAAAATGTTTAGAAAAAGTTAAAGTCAAATTATTTATTTCAAATAGGCACATAAATGGCACTTTTGAACGACAAAAATTACAAATAAAATAGAATTGATTCTAGTCGCCCCTTCCAAAAGGTAGCTTCGTATGGAGAAGAATGGGCAAGAAACTCCACCGTTACTCTTTTAAAAATGTTTGGCAATATTTTGTATAGGTACATCAATTATATAATTATATGTGAAGACGATGCACCTAGAATAAAATTACTAACAATAGTTAAAAAGAATTAATAATGAAGCAATGACAGATAAATTAATTATGTGATAGATACATGGTGCTCACATATTTACAAACATTGTAAAAAAATAAAACGTTTTCCTATAAAAAAAAAAAAATAATATCAGTGTGTATGGTTATGGTAATCACAGTATGTAAAATAAATGTCATAAAAGTAATAAATTATACAGTTAAAATAGCAATCAGTTTTTGTCTAGACTCTGGATTGTCCTATGGAGCTGGACCAGCATGTTTCCAAGCGTTCTTATCTTGGATGTAATCCTCTAATTGGTAATAAGCTTGTTTACAAAGTGTACTTTTAATATGATTTTTAAATTTTCTTTCATTTAATTGCAATATATCACTAGGTATTTTGTTATAACATTTAACACAGTACCCCATAAAAGATGTATGTACTTTTGATAATCTAAAACATGGCTGATCTATTTTATCTTTATTTCTAGTATTGAAATGATGTCTATCACTTATTTTATTGAAATGATGTAAGTTTTTTCTTACGTACATAATATTTTCATAAATGAATTGGCAAGGTACCGTCATAATATTAATCCTTTTAAAGAGTTCCCTAAGGGACTCTCGGCGAAGTAGATTATAAATGGCTCTGACAGCTCTCTTTTGCAAAATAAAGATGGATTCAATGTCAGCAGCCCGACCCCACAGTAAAATACCGTACGACATAATTCTGTGGAAGTAGCTAAAATAAACCAAACGCGCGGTTTCTACATCTGTTAACTGTCTTATCTTCCTAACAGCATAAGCGGCCGAGCTTAACCGCCCGCAAGAGATGTTATATGTGGTCCCCATTGTAGTTTCTCGTCTAGAGTGATTCCTAGGAAAACCGTTTGATTAATACATTCCAGTTTTTCTCCATTCAACATGATATCACATTCGCTACTTCTAACATTAGGTAGTTTAAAGCTAATGCATTTGTTTTTTTTTTCATTTAGAACCAAATTATTTACCGTAAACCAATCTTGGACCTGAAGAATAGAATTATTCACGTCGTCAAGATTTTGTGACCGTTGGTCTATTTTAAAGATCAATGACGTGTCATCTGCAAATAACACCATCTTCAGTTGATTTTTAAGTAATTGGGGTAAATCGTTAATGTAAACTAAAAAGAGGAATGGACCCAATATTGAACCTTGAGGAACGCCCATTGCCATTTCAGACCCCAATAAGTTCACGCCGTTTACTTGAACTTTAACCTTTCTATCTTTCAGGTATGATCTAAGTAAATCAAGAGCTGTATTCCTAATCCCATAGTGATCTAGTTTCAGCAGAAGTGTATCATGGTTAACGCAATCGAAAGCCTTAGAGAGGTCACAAAAGATTCCAATGGCATCTTGTGCTTCCTCCCAGGCTTTAAAAATGTTTTTTATTAGGGTGACACCGGCGTCTGTGGTACAACTACCTTTAGTGAAACCGTACTGTTGTTCATGAAAGATGGAATTTTTATTGAAGTGTCGTAACATTTGATTGAGCATCAACTTTTCAAACACCTCACTGAGAACTGGCAGAATTGACACTGGCTTTTACAGACATGCCCCAGAGATCTTCTGTTGATTTAATTTTAAGATCTTTTAAAGTTTTTATAACAGCCTGAGGGTTTGTATGCTGAAACCTAAACTCCAAAGGGCATACCTTTACATTCTTTCTAAGTAAGGCAGCAGAAAACACGGGTGAGGAACTTGAAGTTTCAGTAGTTTTAAGGGGAATATTAGCAAAAAAGTTTTCAAATTCCTGAGCTATTTCTACCTCTGAAGTGATAGGCCCATGTGCAGTCTCTAAATTAAATTCAGTGTTACGCTGTTTTTTCCTACCTGTTTCATTATTTATTATTTGCCAGGTAGTTTTTATTTTATCATCAGCTGATTTTATTTTATTGCTAATATAAAGAGCTTTAGCTATTTTGCACACACTTTTAAAAGTTTTAGAATATTTTGCAACATATTGATGAAAGCTTGTATTATTCATATGTTGCTTTAGGCCATAAAGTTCAAACAGATTTTACCTGCTTTTACGAATACCTGGAGTCGCCCAATCACTAAATACGAACTTTGAGTAAATACTTTTAGACTTCAGTGGAAAAGTGTCATTAAATTGCGTGTTTAATAGTGAAAAGAACTCGGCGTAGAACTCATTTGGGTCACAAATATTATTAAAACTCTGAACACATAATTTACTGGCCAAAGAATTATTTAATTTCTCTAGATTATTACTTGTAATTGGCCTAAACCTCATTTGAATTTTTTGTAAAGACATATAGGAGCAAACTGTTATTGTTTGTCCACTGTGATCAGATGGCAACTTATTTACAATTTGTTTGTGTAAGTAATCACAATTACAAAAAATATTATCTATTCAAGTGGCAGAAGAAGCTGTCACTCGGGTTGCTTCAATAAAAACATTTGACAAATCGAATGACCTAAAAAGACTTAATAATCTGAGAGTGTTCGAGTTATTTTCTAATAAGTTAATATTAAAATCACCACATATAATTATTGACTTACTATTAGTACTAAGTTTTTTTAATACATCTTCCATTACAGAATCAAACACAGATAAATTCTAGTAACTTGGTGGTCTGTATACGCATACTATAACATGCTTATCAAGCTCAACACAGGACAATTCAATAGAGTGTTCAACAGACAGTCCGATGATGTCTTTCCTTTCTTTTGATTTAATAGAATTTTTTATTAATATTAATGATCTGCCATGTATCATACGTTTTCGGGTAAAATGGCTAACTACACAATAATTTTCATAATTAATTGACATCACTTGATGATTTTTTAACCAATGTTCTGTTAAACAAATGACATCATACTTGGTATTTTCTAAAAACAATTCTACTTCCAGTAATTTGGAAGAGCAACCTTGGATATTTTGATTAAATAATTTTAAAGTATGTTGCCCTCCCCTTGGTTTTTTTTTATGAGTTAAATTGCCAGAAGATACCATTTTATTATTCTCTAACAATAATAATTGGTTATTTGAAGGGGTAGGTAACTTCTGTTGTCTTATTGTCTAGTTTAACCTGTCAAGCCCTGACGTCAAAACGCCGATCAAACCTAAAAATTAGAAAGCTGACGCGACGCGACCTTCGGTGCTCCAACACCCGTGATATTAAAGTCTGGTGGTCGAAAGTGTTCGCTCAGCAATTAGGAAGGTCGCATTTGACGAAACTGTAAATTGCGGATGGTAGAATCGTAACTTTGAAGTCCGAGATACTCGAGGATTTTTACGGACACTTTTACTCAACGCGGACGGCGAAACCAGCGGGGCATAGTGAAGATGACCATCGAGCCAAATTAACGCGCCAGTACACGGAGTACATCCCGGATGTCGATCACTGCGAGATTGGCTCTCGAGCAGCTAAAGAGCAACAAGGTATCTAGTGATGACGGAATAACAACTGAGCTCCTTAAAGCGGGCGGGTTTCCAGTCAAGAGCTAGCTAGTCTCTTCATCTCCGTCAGCCAAGACGGTACAACGCCCGAAACGTGGAGCAGATGTGCGGTGGTTCTGTTCATCAAAAAAAGGCGACAAAACCTTGCTGAAGAACTATAGACCCACCTCACTTCTGAGCCACGTATACAAGCTGTTCTCGAGGGTCGTCACGAACCGTCTCGCCAGGAGACTTGACGAGTTCCAGCCACCAGAACAAGCCGGTTTTCTAATAGGCTTCAGTACCGTAGACCACATCCATACTGTTCGGCAGATTGTGCAGAAGACCGAAGACACATACAATCAGCCGCTGTGTATGGCATTTGTAGACTACGAGAAAGCCTTCGACTCCATCGAAATATGGACAGTTCTGGCCTCTCTGCAACGATGTCGAATTGACTGGCGCTACATCGAAGTGTTGAGGTGTTTGTATGACGCTGCAACGATAACTGTCCAGATCCAGGATAAGGAAACCAGCCCCATCCAACTACTCAGTGGGATGTGATACCCCCGAAACTGTTCACCAACGCGTTGCAGGACGTCTTTTAGGGACTGGACTGGACTGGACAGGGCATCAACGTAAACAGCGAGTACATCTCACATCTTCGTTTGGCCGATGACATCGTCATAATGGCAGAGACGCTGGAATAGTTAGACCAGATGCTGCACAGCCTAAATGGAGCTTCTCGGCGGGTTGGCCTCGGCATGAATTTCGACAAGACGAAAGTCATGTATAATTCGCACGTCTTGCCGAGTCCAATCCACATCGAAGGGTCACTTCTCGAAGTTGTGAAGGGGTACGTCTACCTAGGGCAAGTTTTCCAGCTTGGTAGGCACAACTTTGAGAAAGAAGCCGACAGAAGGATGCGGTTGGGCTGGGCAGCGTTTGTAAAACTTTGTCAAGTCTTGTCGTCGCCAATCCCGCAGTGTTTGAAGACTAAGGACTTCAACCAGTGCGTCATGCCCGTTATGACATACGGTGCTCAAACGTGGGCACTGACAGTCGGGCTGGTCCAGAAATTTAAGGTCACTCAGCGTGCTATGGAGCGGGCTATGCTCGGAGTTTCTCTGAAGGATAAGATCAGAAATGAAGTTATCCGGAAGAGAACTGGAGTTACCGATATAGCCTGCAGAGTAAGCAAGCTGAAGTGGCAGTGGGCTGGCCATGTTTGTCGAAGGACCGATGGCCGGTGGAGCAGACAAGTCCTGGAGTGGAGACCGCGTATCGGCAAGAGTAGTGTGGGACGCCCCCCAGCTAGATGGACCGACGACCTTAAAAAGGTGGCTGGGAGGCCTATGTCCAGCAGTGGACTGCTATAGGCTGAGTTGATTGATTGATTGAGCCTGATACTATAGAGAGAGAGAGACTGATAACAAACTCCTTAAAATGCATCAAGTTGAACCTGAAAATTAGATAAGTTATAAATGCAAATGTCTTTTGAAAATACTTTTCAATATAATTAAGTATGCCTTTTAATTGTTCTCATTGAAACATTCTTCTTCGGGCCCTATCAGAATGTCAGCGTTGCGTTTTTTTTTTTTTCAATATCGCAGCATGAAGCACGCAGGTCTTGCTTTTGTTTTTTTTTATTGTTTTCTTCTTTTTTTTTGATGTTGTATTTCCTGTGCGTCCCAAACAAAATATTTTTCTTTATTTATTTATTACTACTATTTCTTTCTTTCTTCTTTCTTTTCATAAACTCAGAAATAGGATAGGGGTAATAATGGTAATATCCTATCTTCATCATCATCATTTCAGCCGAAAGACGTCCACTGCTGGATATAAGCCTCCTCCAAAGGGGGGGTTTCCATAATCGCCACGCTTGGCAGGCGGGTTGAAGATCGCAGTATGGTGTTAAAATGCATAGAGAACGCTGCTGCCCATTCTCTAGTAAGTCCCTTAGTCGCCTTTTACGACACCCACGGGAAGAAATAGGGCGGTGCTATTCTTTATGTGCGTCACCACGCGGACCTATCTTACGACTATAATATAATATTACACGTTTAAATATAATCGTGGCAATAGCTGATTCAGATTCGCGACGGATGATAAGTAAAAAATGGAAGGGCTCTGGAAAAAATCTCAATGTGACCGGTGGGCAAAATAAGGTTGAAAACCTATTGTTTAGCGTAGTCACAATTGTTGTATTGAAAATGAAATGCTACACACTTAGTATTTAAACCTGCTGATCACGGAGACATCTCTAAATATGTGCCTCTTATCCGTCATAATGAAGTCTCGTTCCTTGTCACGTTATCGGGGCTTTGCCAGGTTCACTTCCTATGGGGTTTCTTCTCGATGAACGAATTCATCAAGAAAAACCCCTGCGACTCTAAAAAGTCGACCAGCATTTGCCCCCTGTGATTCCTGCGCCCCAAACCAAACTGTCCGACTTTCGATTCGCCGCGTTCTTACACTCCCACTTTGGCATTGAAGTCTCCCATAACAACGTTGTAGTGGGCCTTTGTCGTACTGTACATTGCCTTTTTTTACAGCAGTAAATCCACGTTCAACTAAATAGGACGATGGGAATGCTATCAGAAATCGTTGAACAATCGATCATAATCTAAGTACAGTTGCGAAATCGGCTTCTGCAGCCGAAATTCTTGGTAGTCACTCTTAAATTTAATTTTTAATTCCTCATTTGTCATCAATTCTATTAGTTCTTCTTCTAACTGGGAGGATCCTGCTGTGTTGACATTTGAAAAAGGATCCAAAACCCAGTCTGGTATGTCCACGTTTAAAATATCCTGGAATCGTTCCTTGACACCACTGCAGGTATTCCAAGTGTTAACAGTAAATAAGCAAGTCGTTGTTCTTGATTGATACTCCGTTATTGCTCCGTTATTATATCTACGCAATTTTTTCGTTTTACTGAGGATTGCAACTTGGCGATGTTTGAATTCTCGTAGATTCCACGGAAGTATGAACGCGCTTTTCGTTACGTCATATAGATCCATGACGAGAACTGTGCATTTGGTAACTATCACTAACGTAATATTTTATCAGCAATATGAGCTGTCTATTACAAAATTTAACAATTTTTAGTAAAATAATTATTTATTATACTGAAATCAATTTCGTTTACCCTATTTGCAATATATTTCTATATTTAAATGACGTATTAAAATATTTTCGTCACGTTTTCGGTCAGCCTGACATATATTTTTAACTTTATAGTTAATTAGCACCTTATAATTATATTAATCGAAACTATTTTAAATGAAAATGTGCATCTCATTCTACTATATTTCATCCCAAATATACCATTACTAGTAATAAATTCCACTTTACAGACGATAACTTGGCGTAAAAATTTGTGACAGTGACTTAGTAGGAAATGTCATCGTGACTAAATGGAAACACAGGCGGTGCTCATAATAAACTTTGAATATTCAAAAATATTTAATAAATCAACAAGATTTTTTTCACATGCAATTGGTTGGCAAAATTTGATTGTAAAAGTACAATATTTTGTTTTTAGTAAGTAAGTAAACAAAACATTTTACTTTTTCTATCAAATTTTGCTGTATGAAATTGTTCATACATAATACATGCATAATATAGTAGAGAAACACTGCACATTAGTATTGCACCCGTGCGAAGCCGGGGCGGGTCGCTAGTGTAGCATAATTCGCAAATGAAAGAATGCTTTTTTTATTATTTAGGATGGGCTCGCTCTTGATCTTAGTCTAGGGCAGAGGGGACAGAGACAAAGTTGACGATGGAGTGAGCTTACCCAGAAGAAGCCTGTTCACTCTAACTTTGAAGAGATTAGGGTTGTATGCGTGATTATTTTTGCTCGTTTTTGCTCGATATTGATAACGGTAACAAGTAGACGCATTAGACGCATGAAATATTCACAGTATATTTAGTTACATATAAAAAAAAATATTTAAGGGGGGCTCCCATACAACAAACGTGATTTTTTTGCCATTTTTATAGATAATGGTAAGGAACACTTCGTGCGCGAGTCCGACTCGCACTTGGTCGGTTTTTATAGATAATGGTACGGAACTCTTCGTGCGCGAGTCCGACTCGCACTTGGCCAAGCAAAAATAATCACGTTTGTTGTTCGGGAGCCCCTATACAACAAACGTGATTAATTTTGCTCGATATTAATAACGGTAACAGGTAGACGCTTCAAATATTCACAGTATATTTAGTTATACAAGGTGTTAAGAAAATACTATTTTAAGAAAATGTCCGATATTCATAGTTTAAATACCAGGAATAAACACAATCTTGCTGTACATCGCACTCGCCTCCACAGAGTAGGCAACTCTTTCATGGGTCAATGTATACGCTTTTACAACCAACTTCCTACTGACATTCGGAACTTACCCATTAAACGATTTAAAATCTGTATTAAAACTAAACTTTGTAAAAAAGGGTACTATAAGATTTCTGATTATTTAGAGGACAAAAAAGCTTGGGATTGAGCTGCTCGCTCTGCTAGCCTTGTGATAAAACTTGACATTTTAATTATTATGCATGATTTTATATACATATTGACATTGCAGAATATTGTATACAATTTTACATGAATGTTTACTTTGAAAAGTATTATATTTACTACTTTAATTTATTGTGAATGTGAGCACTATGTGGGTCATTTTTTTTTTTCTTTAAATGTTTTCCTTTCTTTTCTCAGTTAAGTTTTAATGATGGTCTGACATTTTGAGCGCTTTATGCGGCCTACCCAAATGTCCTTTTTTTGGTACTGTTCGTCGAGTCGTTGAGCTCCTTAAGTTTTGAGTTGAGCTGCACGATTACTGACAAATGCTTACACTGATTGGTCAGGTCCGCTCAAATTTGCGTGGTTCTTTCCTCAAAAGACCATTTCAGACACGGATCTACATGGTCCTCACATGATCTGACCAAGATTATGTCTGGACTTTAAAAGAGACTTTGACCCCTGAGTTTGTTTCGCCATTTCTTCTCAGGGGTAGTCAGATAGGAAATGTCGGCTACATCTAGATTTTTTTTTAATTTTTTATATGACGTGTAAAAGTGATTTTAATATCCTATTTACAGAATAAACGATTTCATTTCATTTCATTTCATTTCATTTCGTTACAGGACGATTGACATTCCTTTATACCACGTAAAGAGTATCTTGTTTTTTTACCCGTATACAAAAAATAAATCAAATCCAATGAATACTTTAGCCACAGGAAATTATTTTCCATTTTGTTATTTTTCAACATGATGTAGATCTGAGTCCATTAGTAATAATAGGTAAACATTGTAAGGCGCGCCTAACGCGCCGCGCAAGGTCAGTAACTTTTCGTAGATAAGGTATAGAGTGTTTACTTTTTATGCAGTTGATTCTGCTATTTATTTTGTTTGAAAATTGTAATTTTTAAATTTTCCATTAACTACTAATCTTCGTGTTTTAAAATGTTTCGATGGACTAGTACTGTGCTCGTTTTAATTTAATATCTTACATCCAGAGCCAGATTGTATATTCACAAAAAAAAAAAAACTTAAAATAAAAAAAAATATTTAATTTAATTTCCCATACAACAAACGTGATATTTTTGCCATTTTTTATAGATAATGGTACAGAACCCTTCGTAAGCGAGTCCGACTCGCACTTGGCCGGTTTTTATAGATAATGGTGCGGAACCCTTCGTGCGCGAGTCCGACTCGCACTTGGCTGGTTTTTTTTTTCTTCAGACATGGTTTTTACTTTACAGATTCGTGAGTAGGTAAAGATCAACTTTTAAAACCTTGTTAGCAATTGCGCGCAATAGTGCTACTGAAAATAAAATGAACAATCGCTGCCTTTATATAGGTTGAAGAAATGGAGACATATAACATGCTTCGTCAGGAATACGATACACATGCAGTGCACTCCTAGCAGTGACGCGTTCATAAAGCCGGCACTACACTCGCGTGTGACGTCGCGCCGTGAATAACGTTGTGATCCGCGCGTGAACTGTGTCCCTCCACACTCGCAAAGGTTCACAGTTCTTGTTCGCGACTATCATGGACAACGAAGTGATTTCTGCTGCTGCTGTCTCACTAGGTACTTGCCATTGCGTATTACAATTACCTTAAGAAGCATATAAAAAAGAGATGGAGAAGAAGACGTTGGTGGATGACACGAATCCATCGCAATGTATAACATTCATATTTAAATAGCAATAATAATAATAAGTCAATCTACAACGCACGCAAAACCACTCCCTACGCTGTCTTGTACGCTACTGCGGAAAACTGCGAGTGTGGATGCGTTCACGTACGCGCCGCAAACCCTTTGTCGTGGGCCAAAAAACCGACACTGATCGGGGAACGGCGCGAAGCGCGAACAACATCTACACTCGTGATTCGCAGTTGTCGCGGGCTTTTGCGGCAGTTCGCGCCGCGAGTGTAGAGCCGGCTTAACACCCGGCGCGGAAATAAAGCGCGGACGCCGCGGCGCCGCGCGCGCCGGCTGCGGGGCTCAGTCCTGTCCACGTATGTATGCTCATTTGCGGACTCCCGAATGCCCCGAAGACATTGAGCAAGTTAGAAATAGGTACAGTCAATTCTTGCAGGATTGCAAAAATCGCGTCATTTACTTAACAAAAACTTGTTATAACTTCTACAAACATATTTTTTTGCAACTGTTTTTAGGGTTCCGTACCCAAAGGGTAAAACGGGAACCCTATTAATAAAGCTCCGCTGTCCGTCCGTCTGTCGCCAGGCTGTATCTCATGAACCGTGATAGTTAGACAGTTGAATTTTTCACAGATGACGTATTTCTGTTGCCGCTATATTAACAAATACAAAAAAAAAAACAGAATAAAATAAATATTTAAGGGGACTCCCATACAACAAACGTGATTTTTTGCCGTTTTAATAGATAATGGTACGGAACCCTTCGTGCGCGAGTCCGACTCGCACTTAGCCGGTTTTTTAACTTTACCCATGTACGCGTGTACATGGGTAAAGTTAAAAAACCGGCCGTGTGGCTACACATCAAGCTATACATTCCTAGTTTACGCTGATCTCGCACTGTACGGAAATCCTATACAATGTGAGATCAGCTTATACTGGAAATATATAGCTTGCTGTGTAGCCGTCTGTACATTATTTTTAGTATATACTTAATGCGAAACCTGAATATAGTTTGTTCAGAATAAACAACAGAATCGATTTCAATAATTTTTACACCATGAGGACCTGAGCCAACCTGGTGGCGAAGCTATTAAAAGATGCCCCCCCTAGATAAATATAACCCGTCTCTCCACTATTCCAATGCTTACTCTAGGATGCATATCCGGTACGGCTCTAATAATCCCTCCATATCCCAAGGGCACGTCTTCCCTACCATTACCGCGGCCCCCGGTCTACTCTTTGATATGCAATGGTCTCTGTGGTCCCATGAAACATGAGGCTTCAGGGGCTAGGGTGATCTTTGGGTTCAGTCGAGCAATCGAGTCTGGTACAACCACGCTGGGGTCAGTGCATTTCATTCGCTTTCCGAACTACCGAAATATGTGAATTTTCACGTGATAAAAATGATTACAATACCAAACAACAACAAAAATTACCCCATATTAAAGTTTACATTAGGTACTGTAGTACGTGATTAGCGTATTTATTTTGTTGTGTCTTTTTGGACAATTTTTTGTATCATCTCAACGCCCCCTAATTTTCTTTGGGTCGTCTACTGACTGACCCCCTGAAAGTCTCAAACGCCCACGAGGGGGCGTTATCGCCCACGTTGAGAACCGAAGTGCTAACCTAAAAAGATTCACATACCTACGAGAAAATATCTTTCTGTACTTCATAGTTGTCGGAAAGTTCTACTGTCTTCTGCATGTTCATTTACACTTCATTTTCTATTTTTGTAACATGTCTGCACGCAGGATCTAGAAGATTCATCATCAAGGTACCGGTTTTTATAGGTTTAAGCGTAAGATTCTATTCAATTACAAACACCTACTTACTTACCTCAAATTGTCTTAGAGAAATAAACCTGTATTAGATGAGCTTGCTGCTAATGCAAAATATAAATATTAATAAACTATAGTTGTCAAAAAATAATAGGCCCGTTTTGACATTTAACTTGAATCGATTTATCGTGAGTATCGAGTACCGAGTCGTAAGGTTACTTCACTAGTTACGTCACGATAACTAGCGTACTATTATTTTTTGACAACTTTAATAGCAATTCACTTAAAAAGCTTAATTTTTGTCCATTAAAAATTTAAAATGGTATAATTTAATCTTCTTTATATAAGTACGTATCTACTCAGTGTATGGAGTACCTATGTTATAGGGTTTGGTTTCCGCACAAAATCTTTCAGATAGACCATTGTGCGTGGGCCATGGCGTGGCGTCCCAATTCTAATCAGCCCACCGTCCAGAAGTTGATTAATTCTTCTGGTCTGTTCAGATCATTTGTAAAAGATCTGGGAGACCCAAGGTTCGGGTCCACAGAATGATGTATTGTATGCTTTCCTAGCTAACTAGCTAGGAGAGCACGCGATAACGACTAACGACACAGCTGACCAACCGGTCAGCTGTGTCGTTAGTCGATATCTAGTGATCCGCTGTGTCCTTTTATCCATTGCAGTGTCACTGTGTTGCGGTTAGATACCGTTACGCGCTCAGTGCATTGTGACTAGGGCATGCAATTATTCGCTCATTTTAATATTCGAATACTTGGATAACGTTATACGGATAAATCCGGATAATACGGATAATTTGGATAGGAGTGATAAAAATAAAATTTAACCACAATATTATCAATCATTTATATTCAGTAATCAGTCTAACGAACCGTGGCAAAAATAAAATAATCAAACCTAAGTAGGCAACAAAACGACATAAAATTGCACTCATAAGTAACATCTTGTAACAACAATTTGTGATTGAGGCAAATCCTAGTCATCTAAGAGTGTCCGAAGTAGAAAATACCCTAAAAGGTGACCCATCCAATACTGCCATCTTAGACACAGCAGTTTGAACGTCATCATAAAAAAATCATTTATTTTCATTTTTTTCTTTTTTGGTTCACATTCACGTTCGGAATTTTGTGTCAATAAATCTGTATGTTCTTTGTCTTTCGTAGTTTGTTGAAGTCCTTTTACGGTTTTTAAGGTTATGGAATGTACTAATTTAAGATCATTATGAAGCGGGGATGTAGAACCAGAGTGCTTCAGAATTTTATTGCCTTTTTGGGCATTGAGCATACAATCCGTCAGTGGAACGACGAAAATAATGCCATAAAGATGCTATCAATGCAGCTGCGATTGTTTTTTTTCGAAAACCAAATTATTTCGATTGGCCTTTTCCATTTTAACAATTGGCAAGGCCTTTGTTTGCTATGCAATGTTGTAGGACTACCTGTAAAAAAAACTTCTAAGTTAGTAAATTTTTTAAGGATCATTATTTAAATTGAAATGAATGAATGAAGCAGCCTAATAATATACCTAAACTAGCTTTATGGTTGACCGTATACAGAAGTAGTTAAAAGTAACATAACCTTAAATATGTACTGAGATTTTTATAATATTCTCCTGCATACAGAGAACTATGTATAAATCGGTCAGACGTGCCGTATATAAGTAACACAGCACATAAAAACTAAACCAGTATGCCTTATTATATAATATTTAACTAGAAAAGGTACTTTAAACATTTTATTTTCAGTCCTCAGTATTCTTAGCAAATAACAAATTATTAATTGTAAAAGTAATAACTTCTGAGCTTTACACACTAGTTATTAATGCAAAAAGTAGATACTTACCGCGTCTCTTTCAAAATCCAGCACATACACGGCATAAGACCACAACACTACACAATCGAACACGTCCGTACAAATGTCAACTAATGGCAGACGAAGCGTCCACAACGTGGCGGCGGGTATTTTCTGTTCAAATACGTAAAAAATAATAAACCAAAAATTATCCGTTTTATTCGTATTATCCGAATAGTAATGAAATTGATGTCCGATAATTTTATATCGCGGATATCCGGATATACGGATAGTATGCCCTAATTGTGACATTCTACCATTTTAGTGTTAGTCTCGAGGTTATACATTTTTTTACAATTTGTTGTTCGATATCACCTCCGACAGCAAATACCTGTCGGAAGAATTTATGTCTTCATAACGTATTTGAACACAAGCAAACCGTTGCATCTTTTCGAGATCTTTTTGCGCTGTGCTCCAGGTCTGTCCTAGGCCACCAGACTAGTGAGCCGTATATGATGATTGGCCGAATGGCTGTAGTGTATAGCCAGTAAGCAACCTTGGGTTTAATCCTCCCAGTTTCTGCTCCCAGGATATGGACTTTTGTAGTGATGTAGCTGTTGAATTGCTTACGTAGTGCGTCTCGGAGTTTACTAAGTTCAGCGTTCCACCAGGGATTTCTTTTTAGTTTACAGCTCTGGTATGCTTCGGTATTCTGATGGTTTTGTCACGGTGTTTTCCAATTATGCTTGGTCTTTAGTAGGCGTTTGTACCCGGAAATATTGGTGCGCCGCGGGTTTCGCCTCGGTGCGGGATTCCTTGTGTTGGTAGTTAGTGTAAAGTGAAAGGTATGTATGGCTATGGTCTGAGCAGGAATGCTCGTCCGATACGTGCCAGTCGAGGGTTGATGAGGTTAGTCGCGTTTTCTGTAGCAAGTGTTAGGTCTATGATCGTTTGTGCTCTGACTGTGTCCCCAGTGGGTTCCATGTATACTGAGGCCAGTACGACACCTGGAACGTTACCTTCTGTCTGGAGCTTGAAAGCTGTCTCTGGAACAAAATTGAGTGAGTTGTGTGATCAGAATTTTGGAAATGTAGGCGCAGGTTCTTGGTTTGTCTGAGCTGTGTGTGTTGAGAATTAGCTTACCTCCGATGTTACCGAGGCCACATATTCTATTGTTCCTGATCCACGGATCTTGTATCAGTGAGATGGAGTCCGCTACGTGTCTTCGAAATATGCTACGCCGAAAGTTTGCAATAACGAATAATCTAATGACGAAGGTACGAAGCAACGATTATCGTTACAACGAAAACATTTGATAACGAATCTCGGAACAACGAATGCACGTGTTAGCGACACGCTCATATTTTTTTGATTCATGGTAAGTAGTAATAAACTAATAACTAAGGACCAACCGAAGGTTTGGTTTCGGCTAGTTTCGGCCAAAAAACCTAGTTTCGGCCACAGTTTCGGTTTCGGCCAATAACTGGCCGAACCTTCGGCCCCGCCGAAACTAGGTGTTCGTGAATTGTCGCGCATCATTCGGCTAACTTCGAGAGAGTGAACGTGATTGCCAGTTGAGTACGCTAGCTGGCGCGATCTGATGATTTAAGATTATGTGGTTTTTCTCGCGCAAACATTATTAGATAACTATTTGTTTTTACTTATGATTAATGATGATGAAATACAGTGGAAATAAATAGGTTGTAAGTAGAATAGAATTCATTTGATATTTTACTTGGTTCTGTTGAGTTATTTACTGAACCTATACAATATGAATGTATGTAGAAATTAATGTAACACTTAAAAGATGTGTGAAGATACCTGTGATGTTTGATTCAAACATTACTATATTTGTTTGTAATTGTTGTTGGATTAAATTTTGTACCCGTATTCGAACCGCCCCGTAAATCCGATACACAACTACCTCCGGTGATTTAACTTTTACCGTGAATGACCTTCAGTACTATTAGTCATGTCACATTTTTTCCCTTTAGTACGCGAGGTGCTTAGTCAATTCGGACGCATAGTACAGTACAGTAGTACGTGAAATTTTCTAGATAAACTTCATTATTTACACAACAACACAAGATATCTACAAGGGCTGCACTAAAAGTATCGGGAATGGAATATTTCCACTGTTATATTAAAATCTTTTTAATTGAAAACTCCTTGGTTTTAAAAATCGAATATTATTTATTTATTTAAAAAAAGATTCTCGGTCTTGTCACAAGGTTTTGTCAAACTTGTTTAGTCGTTGAGAAAATGGAATTGACTCGAGAAAATTCAAGAGCGATGATTTATTATGACTTTCGAAGTGGTTTAACTCAAAAACAGTGTGTTGACCGGATGATTTCTGCATCTGGTGATGAAGCCCCCATCCAAACCCACAATTTATCGCTGGTTTGCTGAATTTCAACGTGGACGTGTCAAGCTCAGTGATGATCCCCGTCACGGTCGTCCAAAAACTGCAGTCACCCAAGAAAACGTTGATGCTGTGCGTAAGCTGATTGAGGAAGATCGACATGTGACATACCGCGAAATTCAGGCAACTTTAGACATTGGCATGAGTCAAATACAAATAATCTTGCATGAACAATTAGGTGTAAAAAAGTTGTTTTCCCGATGGATACCGCATTCGCTCTGTGAAGAGCAAAAAGCGGCTCGCGTTACTTGGTGCGTCAGAACTCTCGAAAGATTCCACGCAGGATCCTCAAATGCTGTATACAACATTGTATCAGGTGACGAATCCTGGATATACGCGTACGAACCCGAAACAAAAAACCAGTCACGAGTTTGGGGGTTCGAAAATGAGTTAAAGCCAACAAAAATTGTTCGTTCACGGAATGTTGCAAAAAAAATGGTGGCCACGTTTGTCTCCAAAACCGGCCATGTTACGACTATTCCTCTTGAGGGACAAAGAACGGTTAATGCAGAATGGTATGCTAGCATTTGTTTGCCACAGGTCGTTTCTGAACTCCGTAAAGAGAACTGCAACCGCCGCATCATCCTCCATCACGACAATGCGAGTTCTCACACCGCGCACAGAACAAAAGAGTTTTTAGAGCAAGAAAACATAGAATTATTAGACCATCCGCCGTACAGCCCCGACCTAAGCCCTAATGATTTCTATACTTTCCCTAAAATAAAGAATAAATTGCGTGCCTACAAAACGGCCATTGTGGAGACCCCAACTTCCGAATGGAATGGTTGCTTCAATGATTGGTTCCATCGTATGGAAAAAGGTGTTAAATTTCGCGGAGAATACTTCGAAAAGCAATAAATACATTTTTAAATAGTAATGTTGTGTCACTTCCTTGATTCCCGAAATTTTCAGTGCCGCCCTCGTAATCTTAAGACTATTGTAAACATAAGTAATTAATGTTGATTTTTGAAAAAGTGTGACAAATAATTATGTTGGTTGTGTTTTTTTTTATTTTAAAGAACTATTTTTGTTACATACTTTAATTATTGCATTTTATTTTTTTATAAGTGTTAACTGTCGACTTATACATATATGCGTAAAAATACAATAGATTTAACATGCTATAAAAATTCATATAAGTTTCGGTTTCGACCCAAACTGGGACCAAGACCGAAGGTTCGGTTTCGGCTGAAAATCCTGTTTCGGTCGGACACTACTAATAACATCTACTTAAGTTTAACCTAAGTATAGATGTGTGGGCCGCTGGACCCCCACCCAACTCGCCAGCAGTTCAGTCCGTGCGAGCATTGCAAGCGGGTGCGCGTCGTGTACGATGTCGTACTTTCGTCATTAGATTATTCGTTATTGCAAACTTTCGGCGCTGCGTTATTCGGCGTAGCATATTTCGAAGACACGTAGCGGATTCAGTGAGATGGTTCGGGGCTTTACCTCCAGTGTCCTGCGTAAACTAGCCATGGCAGTCTGGCTATGCTGGAGGTGTGTCTGTATGATGTTGAGGGACGATGACGGGGGTAGAGTGGAGTTAGTCGGATCTATAGGACAGTCTCTCCACTACCTCCACGCTGTACTGGTCGTCGTGTCGATCGCCCGGTGACGAGGCTAGCAGTTGCTCGTTTCAGTCGGGTTAAGTGGGCAGTATGGTGTCGTTGTCGTCGACCCTTGCCGCTCGGGCCTGACCTCCTCGAGTTAGCCAATGTCTGTGTCGGTTGTATCGTGTTTGTGCTGTTGGTGTGGGTGTCTAGAGGGTTGGATCGTGGGCCAGAAGAGTACGATATCCGTCGCTCCCGAACCAGGACCTTTTTAGCTATCTCTGGTGGCGCACCGAGGGTCAAATAAGTCCCGTCGTATTTGTCGCCACCGACGGTACTTGCCCTGTGCAGTGACCACATGGCAATGACAGACCAAGTAATCTGTCGGATCAGAATATTATAGAGCCGGGCTACGTCACTTTTGTTACAATAGACTAAGAGAGAGGTTCGGATACGGGTGGGCACGTCGGTCGGATTGTCTTAGTACTGCTAGTGTGAGGTCAGTGTCTGAGAGTCGTAATTCTGGGTACTTACCTACGTTCTGGGTTAGCCTGGTCTGGGCATTGTCATCCTCACACCACAACCTACTGTACCTTCTGCTACCCGTGGGTACCCGTGGAAGGAAGGGAGTGGTGTCGACAAGTCTGTGTCCATTACTATGTTTTCTAGGTCCCGGTCCGTCTTAATGTGTTCGGCCTCTTCCTTAGTCAGGCCTCTAAAGGAGGAGGAAGCAGCAGATTGCGACCCTATTGGAGAGTGATAGAGCTGCCAGACCAGTCATCCTTACCCGTCCCTCTTTGTCTGTGCCGGTCTTGGTCATTGTCTGGCTTGGTGATGCTGTTCACCAAGCACAATGCTCGGTTGCTAGAGGCCCATGGGAGGCATAGTGGGTGTTAGCGCGTGTGTCGCAGCCGGAGTCGTGTGATTAGGCGCGTAAGTCGCAACCTGGGTTATGGGCGCTAAATCAGCAGCCGGCAGCGCTAAAGAGCGCCTACGCAAATGTCAATCTTACTAGCATAGCTGCTTGCAACCACTAAGATCTCAGGGGCAGTAGGTAATATTCCGCGAATATTAGCCTCGACGAGCAATGTCATGGACAGGTAGAATACAACAGCAGTCACCAACCGACTTTCCAATAAGGTACCTAGCTATGGGCTTTATTACCTAACAAATTGATCAATAGAGATTTGCACTTATTATTAACTAGGTAGGTACCTAGCTTTTCTTTTGTCACATCTATTTTGAGCATGGCTTCTGAAAGCACTTTAGAAAAAAGTGATCTCGTAATCATTTTCGAAATCGTAACGTCATCGTTATGAAACGTTGTCTCACTAGGGTTATTTTTTCTGTAGATAGGTACCTACCTACTGTAGGAAATTAGGCATGCTTACACTTACAAATCTCGAATAACGCAGACAGGCAGAATACCTATTTGAAGGCAATAACATAATAATGTTTATTCCGTGCGGGAATCGAACCCGTTAGACGTAGCTCGAGGCCAATTGTTGAGCCACTGCACCTACCGTTCCATCAAACGAGCTTTAGTGCGTAATGGGCTTATTTTCAATCAGTCCGGCAAACAAACATGATGTAGTTCACTCACCGGTGTGCCTACTGTGCCTTTTATGTCTCACTGCATAGTATTAAGCTCACTGCCATTAACCATACCATAACCATATGACAAAATAATCATTCGCTTTCAGCACATTTAAAAGATATTATTATAGAATAAAGATACAGTAAGCCGCACGTTAACCGGTACACGCTGGCTTCTTAATCTATTAAAACTTCATAGTACGCTAAGCAACCTCAAGGTCAAAGTGTTACCACCATCGTGGTCGTGCGGTCGACTGTACAATCGCAAATCAAAATTGTATAATTATTTATGCATTGCTTGGCTAGAGCTATCTGCGTAGGTACTAATAATAATGTTCTTTTATTACCATTATCATTAGATATCGACAACACATTTTTTTGTAGTTTAGCGCCAGCTAATTTGGGGTGCTGGTCGCAACACCTACCTGTTTTGTTAATTAGCTAAATTAAGCCAAGTGTAGGTACCAATGATAAAATTTAATGTTATCAGTGTTGATCAAATAAAAAAAATATTTTTAGTTCAGATGCCAGCACATCAAGCTACTACAATCTGTAACATTTCTTTATTAGATTTTCAACTTTATCCCTATAAAAGGTTCAAGGTTGATTTGGAAAATTTTACAGTTTCGGTTAGCTTGACCTGCTGACGTCTGTACATAAACACCTTGGCATTTTCATCGTCTTACAACGGCAGCCCACTTCGTGTATAAAATTACTAGGTACTACTTATACTTAAGAAGACTTTATTATCAGTTGAATAATTACAAAATTTAAATACTATTCATTATGATGGCAAGACGTAGTTTGAAACACCCTGTCACGAGCGCGGTCCGAGTCTAGCGTTCCAACTGTTCCAAGGTTGGCGACATCTTTGAGTTCATTCACCGTAGCGCAAAAACGTGTTTCTTAATATTGCCATATAATTATAGCGATATCGAACGACGGTTGATAACCGGCAACGCGCGCGCGCGCCGGTGTTCGGACGCAACTGAGACACTGTTGACACCTTCACCTATTTTTGTTTTGTGATATGGGTGGGGCGTGGCACGCAGCCCCGGATTTCCGCCCAGGCATACAAGGCACTAGCCTAGTGGCACAGCCTGCCTAGGGGCCCCACCCAACGCAGGCGGACAATGTCGGGTTAACCACATAGCAGGTGTAGCAAATAGTACAGGCCCCGTACTTGGGGGGCCCGCGCTCATACCATGGTACTTATACCACCCGTAGGTCTAATGGCATTCTATCAACCAATGGTCGAAAAGAAATGCTATCAAATTTCGAGCTCGCTCCTGCATCATAGCTTTTCTTCATTCTTCAGCTTTTCTGCACAGGTCGACCAAGCAACTCCTAGTTTTCAATTGTCAAAAGAAATCTAAACACTCCCGAGTCGGGGTGCAAAAAAAAATCTAGCTCGCTTCGCTCGCTATTGCCTCTTAGTTAGGTACTATCAATTCTTCAACTTTTTTGGGTAAGTCGACATACTTATTAATTCCAATTACTGTATGGATAATCAAAAGAAATCTAACCTATGCGTCCGTGCATAGGTTAGATTTCTTTAAAAAATATGGCCGCCCATTGTTCCTTATTCCCTTGGGTGTCGGCAGGTAAGGTTGATTTCTAGGAAGCGGGTACTTTCTAAAACTGACTTTTGGCCACGTTTTAGGTCTCTCGATTAAAAAATAAAAATAAGGAACAAAAAAGGTAATTTTAAGGTGTCACACCTGTCGCTAACAAGTGCGGGCCTAGTGACACGCGCCGCACAAGTAGTCTCATAGAAAATGGAGGTGGAATGATCTACTCGACTCGTGCGCTGGGTAGGTATGTTCTACCGTTTGATACGTAAACGTTTCTATCAGGATGTTTCATAATTCTAATGCATTTTTTTTTTGTACCTATTAATTTAATTAATGGTAACCATTTTTTAATCACGCCTAGAGGTATTTTATGTCGGATACATTGAGTGAACCACCTTGTAAGACGACTAAAATGTTACGGTGTACATTAATCTGTAGTAGAGCCTCTGCCATGTGGTAGACGCGAATGAGTTCGAGTCCAATGCATTTGCATCGGCTTAAACAATAACACTTACCTAATACTCGTAACGCTTATGCCACTAACAGAAATGAGAATCATCGGGCGTCACTCCTATGGGAACTCTACCTCATTCCTCCCCGCTACGCCTGCTATCGTTACAAGGTTTTTGTTCGCATACATAAATTTCCTAACATTGAAAATCAATCATTTTTCAATGTGAAGAATTTTGTAGCTTTATTTTTTTTTCTTGTAAAACAAACGTATTATCAAATAAATATGTTGATTCTTAGGCAGTTCTTTTATTTACGGTTACCTACATCTGATTTTCCATCGATAAATAATCGATTAATTGACTTAGAAATGATAAAATACGAAGAACTAAAACGACTCTTTAAAAAATATGTATATAATATATTATTCAACGTAGTTACATAAAAATAATAATACGTAGGTAAGTAAAGGTATACTGATTTTTACGACTAAGTACCTATACTTACATTTAATATTTAGGACGGAATATGTTTACATTAATCACAATGTTACGAATACTTTCTTATTTTTCCTAAACATATTGTATGCTATTTAACCAGATTCATTAATGAGAACGATGCGTAACACTTCCTCTTTATTCACAGTTATATATTTCTCAAATTCAGTACATACACTCTTTTAATGTGAAACATTGAGTTCCATACGAGAGATCTAAAAACACTGTCAGAACAAGGAGTGTAGATCAGTGGTTAATGATATCTTTGAATGATATTCAATAACTAACCTTATTTTCAGTATTTAAAGTGCAAAAGAGACTGCGCGAGGATGCCCGCGTACCCCCTGGAGCTTATTGATGTCCAGGTCATGCTTGTGAATTTAGCACTTTATAACACTCTCAGCAAAAAAACTTCCAGAAAAGAGTATGCATTGAGATTTGAAGAACATTTTCATAGAGGAAACAAAAGGCAAAACATTAAGATGTCAGCCTTATTTTATTTACAGTACCACCGACTTTTCCGTAAAATGGTTAGTGCCAGAAGTATTAAAATTTGAAATATGTAATGTCTGCTTTAATAAACTTAGCACGTTTATTAGAAACTAGTTTCTGCAAAATATAACCGATTTAGAGTAATAATGTTGTCCAATAGTTGAAGACATAAAGATATTTCCATAGCAACAGTTGCTGTTTTAAATTCTTAGTTTTTGATCCTCTAATACATGCATTCGTATTATTTATAAACGATTATACATCTTTTTATAACATATCTGGCAACCAATAGAATAGGTAGATGGAAGTTACGTTTTTATAATACTTATGTATGTAAGTACTTATTTTTAAACACAATATTAAAACGGAATGTATAGTACGTTACGCGTATTGTTTTTAATATAGTGAGTATAATGCTATAGGTAACATTATTCCTAATTATAATTATTTTATGATACTCTTTAATATTAATTAAGTCTATGTTATTTTGAAATGATTAATGATGCGATAAAATATAAAATAATCATTTGAAAATAAATAGTTCTGAAGCAATTTCACACTTTGAGCTTTGGTTTTACTATGAATCATTACAGCACACTGATATTGTGTGTGCAGTTTAGCTACTGTAGATGACTAGTCTGTGCGATTGTGATTTCATTGTATCCAGATATTGTATTTAAAAAATAGCGATCATTCATAAAATTTTGACTGATCACATAAAATATTTTACAAGCTGAACAAGAGCAATTACTCACCCCTAGGTTTAAATTAACAATAAGTAACAATATTTTATACTGCTGCTGCTTAAAACACAAAAACTGTGTAAATTAAAACAAAAATATAATAATAGTGGAGTACATAATGTCCTTAATTACTAATACATAATATGAAAGAACTACAATAAAAACAAAGAATTTATGTTTTTTACGAAACTAAAATATACTCCAATAAAACAACTTACATCTGTACAACAGTAAAAGCTTAAATGTATGGCCACTCGACATGAATACTCGTTAAAAACATTATAACTACTTACTTAATTGAATATCATACATAAATCAGGTATATTCCATGAGGCTTTCTTAATTTTAAATTTCTTATTTTTTGATAAATATACCTAGCCCCCAATTTCTCTACTTTTAATTTTAAGCAGCTGTGTGGACAGAAATAATGAGCGATGATGATGATACAATATTTTTAAATTGTAGTTTTAAAATCTTAGTTTCCCGCTGAACCTTCAGCCAAGTGGAAGTATGGCAAAGCGTAAGAAAGTTTTAGTTAAAAAGCTCTCGCCGCTGTTTTTCCTTCGGTAGCTATCTAATTCTAAACTATTTCTTTTTTATTTGATTAAAATTATCTAATAATTGGATTATCTATTTTTATAAAAGTCTGATAAAATTAACCGGCACAAACCAGCGTTGAGGTTAAGAGAGAAAAACAACTAATCATAGATAGCTATACTCAGATCTAAGTCGTTCGATAGCCACCGCGCACAGTATGGATGGAAAACAGCAGATTAAGAAGTATTTTCGCCATTGGTGTAATTACTGTATGGCGTTCCAGAGGAGGATAATAGATAGTATATCATGTAATACGGACGGTAAGTAATCATGTTTTTTTCGCAATTAGGTACCTTTATCTATCAAAACAACTTTAGACAACATAGCAGGTCAAAATAGCCACTTCTTATGAATAGGTATCTAAATACCTATTCATAAGAATAGGTATCTAAATACCTATTCATAAGAAGAAAATCGAGTTAAATAGGATTTCTTTCGGTGTACAGTAGGCACAGCACAGTTGACCTTTTACAAATTATGTTTCATTTGAACTGAACAACGAGAGCTAATTATCATCCTCCCTTATGCTGCACCATGCACAAATAAATACTTACACGCTAATCTTAGTAACTAAAATAACAAATATATATATATAAGTACGTATTTAGTTATTGCTAATTATAATGATATGTTATTTAGACAGCGTGCCGCTACAGTAGCGAAATTAATTTGACACACTAGCAAACAATTTTTTTTTTAAATATTTTTTAGAGAAATATATACTTATATTTTATATAAAAATATATACTTACTTATATATATTTTTTTATATTAGGTACATTAAGATAAATAATTATACTTAAATGGAAAAATAAAAAAACTCAAACAAACTAAATAATAACGCTCTCTCTTTCGTTCAATTCGCCTACTCCTTGCACATTATTTGTTTTAATTTCATTGATTCGATGTTTTGATCCATGACCCCGGCTAATTACCTCTGTGCTACAGTTCTCTATGTAGGTACAGGTTGCTCCAAGATGATATTTTAGAAAATTGGAAATAATAATGTTTAATGATTTTAAAATATCTTCATAAAACGTAAAGGCAAAACTGTTTACGTACGTGTGTTAAATTAATGTCGCCACTGTAGCGGCACGCTGTATACTTTATGGACGGAAAGGTTACTTGTATAATATGGACGAATACATTTCAATAGTACGAATTTGTTTACCGTTATAGTTAATTAATAAACTTGAACATTCTGGTTTGGAAGTGTAAAATATTTTGTAATGCCCGCGGGAGGTTTTACCTTCAGGTGCTCTTCTATGAACTGACAAGGACAAACATATTTCTCACCATGGCGTCCTGGCACGAGGCTGCTCAAGTTAAGTCGGTTTTTAACAGCCTGCGATCCCCAGCGTCCTGCATACCGTAAATATAGAAGAGCACCCCTTTCCTGCGAAAAATGAGAATAAAATATAAGATTATTAAAGGTAAATAAAATTAATTAATGGTTTCGTATACAATTACAAATCTGAAGACTTGCCAAAGGTGAAGACATTTGGTCAATCAAGACCGCGACGCCTGAGCCAATCGTTGCAGAGCGGACAACAAGCGCGTGTGTCTCTGGGCTCTTTGTTCCGCAATACTTCCTCAACATATTGACAAGGGCAGAGCGCCTGCGTTAAATGTCGCGGGGCGGCGGGGTTGCCGCTTTCCTCGTCAAGAGTCCAGTCGAGCCGGCGGCGCAGGAAGTCTTTTCCCCACCGCTGCAGGTACCGGAGGTACACTTGGTCTGCCATACCCTGCACATTCGTATGCCTTGCTTACCCACCAAAAACTACATAAGTGTCTACCAACCTAATTATGTGTTAAAACTTAAAACTAAGTTTGTTAAAGTACAGTAGGCCGCTCGTCAGTGGTAATAAAACCAGTATTAGCTGGCCTCAATCCATTGAAACTTCGTAGGTACTACGCTAGGCCAGCTCAATGTCAAAGTGTTACCACCAACGTGCGGTCGAATGTACATGTCGTAGATAGATTGCTTAATTAGCTGTTTTATATAACGGAGCTGTTTTTTAACACAGTTAGCAGTTGAACAAAGTTCAGTTGGATTGCCATTGCGCTACGTTTAACAAAACTGCTAACCAGGTTTAGACGTAATGCAGCACCCTCATTGCGTAACACAGTTTGAATCAAAATCTTAATGATTTGAAGTATATTGCTAATCCATTGCTTCATATTTCGAAAAATGCTACTGATAGTAGGTATGTTACGCAATTAACCCGCAGCATGGCTTATCTGCAGTCACAATAACCGTTTGGTGTGGCTTCGAATGCCGAATTGGCCGCAGTAACTAAACTAGGCCCACCCTGGCCAATTGGTTTAGGTTATGTTAGAACTGTAACCAAACGCGCGCGAGCCGAGCGAGCGGTGCAGCGGCAGCAGCCGGCGAGCGCTAATTCCAAGTTGGTCGCAGTTACTTGGCTATTTTTGTTAAAATGTCCCTAAAATCAGTTTTCACTTGAGTTAAGGGTCATTGTCACTCATATTACTTACTGGTTTTTTTTCTGTTTCGGACGCCGATATTGTTGTTATGACACAGAGCCACGAGCGACAAAATTTTGACGTTTCATTTCACGCTGATGACCTCTAATTGTTGACCCGCTGCATTTATAATAAATGCAAAATGTTTAGACAATTCTACGTATTACAATTTAGTACTTAATTAGGAAAAACCGCTAAACTTCGTTCAGCTGTTTTACATAACGGAGCTATTTTGTAAAAAACAGCTAGCGGATATGTAGCCAGCCAGCCGATTCGACAATCTATCTGCGACATAGATGCATACTACATAGTAATAAACAAAGCAATTAAAAAAGGGAAGGATCCAAAGTTAAATTTTCGGGAAGGAAAGTAAGTAAAAGTATTAAAGAGACAACATGCGTAAAGCAAATTCCAATTTAAATCTGGAGTGTTGCGCAAATAGCAGACTTTCACAACGCAATGTACGAGGGCTGCACTAAAAGTATCGGGAATGGAATATTTCCACTGTTCCTGTCATATTAAAATCTTTTTAATTGAAAACTCCTTGGTTTTAAAAATCGAATACCATTTATTTATTTAAAAAAAGAGGAAGAGTCTTGTCACAAGGTTTTGTCAAACTTGTTTAGTCATTGAGAAAATGGAATTGACTCGAGAAAATTCAAGAGCGATGATTTATTATGACTTTCGAAGTGGTTTAACACAAAAACAGTGTGATGACCGGATGATTTCTGCATTTGATGATTAAGCACCATCCAAAACCACAATTTATCGCTGGTTTGCTGTATTTCAACGTGGACGTGTCAAGCTCAGTGATGATCCCCGTCAAGGTCGTCCAAAAACTGCAGTCACCCAAGAAAACGTTGATGCTGTGCGTAAGCTGATTGAGGAAGATCGACATGTGACATACCGCGAAATTCAGGCAACTTTAGACATTGGCATGAGTCAAATACAAATAATCTTGCATGAACAATTAGGTGTAAACAAGTTGTTTTCCCGATGGATACCGCATTCGCTCTGTGAAGAGCAAAAAGCGGCTCGCGTTACTTGGTGCTCCAGAACTCTCGAAAGATTCCACGCAGGATCCTCAAATGCTGTATACAACATTGTATCAGGTGACGAATCCTGGATATACGCGTACGAAACAAAAAACCAGTCACGAGTTTGGGTGTTCGAAAATGAGTTAAAGCCAACAAAAATTGTTTGTTCACGGAGTGTTGCAAAAAAAATGGTGGCCACGTTTGTCTCCAAAACCGGCCATGTTACGACTATTCCTCTTGAGGGACAAAGAACGGTTAATGCAGAATGGTATGCTAGCATTTGTTTGCCACAGGTCGTTTCTGAACTCCGTAAAGAGAATTGCAACCGCCGCATCACCCTCCATCACGACAATGCGAGTTCTCACACCGCGCACAGAACAAAAGAGTTTTTAGAGCAAGAAAACATAGAATTATTAGACCATCCGCCGTACAGCCCCGACCTAAGCCCTAATGATTTCTATACTTTCCCTAAAATAAAGAATAAATTGCGTGGACAGAGATTTTCATTACCTGAAGAAGCTGTGGACGCCTACAAAACGGCCATTTTGGAGACCCCAACTTCCGAATGGAATGGTTGCTTCAATGATTGGTTCCATCGTATGGAAAAATGTGTGAAATTTCGCGGAGAATACTTCGAAAAGCAATAAATACATTTTTAAATAGTAATGTTGTGTCACTTCCGTGATTCCCGAAATTTTCAGTGCCGCCCTCGTATTATGTATAAAGATGGTAGAATACCAGTGAACAACTGCACTTAATTAACTAGGTAACAGAATTCACATAGCATCCGGCAACTGTTGGATTACCTATAAGTACAAAAAAAAATAGTAATGGATAAACTCAAATTCGTGCTGACATCTCTTTGAGGCGCGCGTGGAACACAACTCGCCGACGACCCGGGCCTGGTCTTTATCGGACGGTGAGCTACCCATCGCTCACCGTCCGCAGGCCCGCGCATATGGTGCCCGGAAATCGGCTTGCGACTCCCGACGCCCTGAGCGTCTCCTGCGGCGACTAGGGGCGTGAGGGCGCGAACCCTGCCTCACCCTCACGCGTTCCGCCTCCTCCTTCACGAGCATTACTGCTTCGCAGAACGAGGTGACAGCCTCCCATGCACTCTCGCTCCGAACCATGGCCTGAACCAGGGCCGGACGCGAGAGATCGCCGCCGCCGATTGCCTCCGTGAGGACACGGCGGTGCTCCACCCAAGCCGGGCAGACCTCCACCGTGCCCTCCGGGCGATCCACACAGTGGTGACACCCGGGCGTTTCCTCCCGCTTTATCCTGAACAGGAACCTCCCGAAACAACCGTGTCCGGTGACGGTGAGGACCTACGTCAGGCGGAAGGTGAGGACGCCGTGGCGCCTCCCCGTTACCACGTGCGCCACTCCTCAAAGATTACTTATCGCCACAATTGTAGCGTGCCCAGTCATGTTAGTCCTGCAGGCCGTTCATTTGTCAACGCCGCCCCAGTCTCAGCGAGTCAACGCGCATTCTAAAAAATTCGCACCTGAAAAGTTGCGTATTTTGAATTTGACATCCGCGGTATTAGAACATAATCGACTTTCATCTTTTGCACAGTTACATTTAATTGAATAAAACAAATTGTTACATAATTAGATCCTTCACTTTTGTGGCCAAAGAAAAATTAACAAATAGGGAATACTTAAACTACAGATATTTGAAACTAGCAGTGCAAAGCAAAGCAAAGATGAACTCCGTCCTCCAATCAATAATTCAGATACATGCAAAAATACAAGATTTTAATTAGATACAACCTTTTGCCCTTAGTAAGTAAAGTCATCAACAAAAGTCGATTTTCAAAGATGTCTGATGTTTATTTTGAGTCTCAGTCTTATAGATAATACATGAAAATCATTGTAAAGCAATGAATTGAAAATTGTATGTGAAAGTAAACAGAATTAATCGACTTTTGTTTCTGACCATACTATGAGATCAAAATAAGAATATAATTCATACATACAAACTTCACATTGATGTCTCAGCACATTACATTCTCAAATCTAGCATTAATTTGATGTATCTAAAATTATTTTTCCAACAAAAACACACAACATAATAATTGTATATTAAAGGTCAGTTCTATCCTAATCATTATTATTTAAATTACAGGTTTAAAGAAGATCCCTCATCCAGTTCTAACTAAAACCATGTTTTTTTTTTTTTTCTTAACCCTGTGTTATTGAATAAATAAAATAATATTAAATAAGTATAAAGCAAAATCTAAACCCATGTACAGCATATTAATAAGCAATAAGACAACATGCAGAACAGGTCCCAAAAATCATGTTATGTTGTTTTGACTTGGATAACTCAAATTTTAATAAGTGCTGTTAATAAAATTGTGTTGGATATTGGGTGTAATTATTTAAATTTATAGCATTAGAATGCTTAGGTATGGCAAAATTAACTTTATACTAAACACACTTATGTACCCAATTTACAATAACAAGTTCTAATAACTATTTTGTGTACCACCAATATTTTTAATATTTTATTTCAGTTGAACTCTACAGTTCAGTGTGAACTGTAGTGTTCAAAAGGATATGTATTCATATGGCTGAAACTTGTATGAAACTGTGAACCAACAAAACATACATACCTGTTTTCTGGACAGTCTAGTTGACTGGGATCCTTGAATTACAATATCATTTGTAGGTACATCAAGCCTCTGCTCCCAGCCCTGCATTATTGTTTTACCTTCTTCACTTTCAATGAACTGTTGTATGTGTGCAATACAAGGTCCAGCATCAAAGTATATAAAGCAGAGATTTACTTTATGACATGATATTTTTCCTCTATCGTCAAGAGCTAGAATCAATTTATGTTTACTGAGCAGCTTGTTAACTCTGGCAAGACATTGTTCCAATCCTTTTGATAATCTCAACTTTATCCACATGCATAAAAATATTGCAGCTGCATTAAGAATCAGCCATAGTACACCCAGTGAAAATAACATAAGGCCAGTCAGGCCCGAAAATAAAAGTGCTAACAGCACAAGGAATGCAAGTGTTATCCAACAAACAAGCACACGCTTGTAGCATATGTTGTACAATGTAAAACGAGCATCATTAATAAGCAGTTCCATTGCATGAACATACTCCTCAACTGTGAGCTGAAATTAAACAAACAAGTTTTAATCATGCCAAAACACAAACTGTTATTAGCTTATTAAATCAGATGATATTAATAACTTACAGTTAAACCTTGCGCCATTAACTCCTCAGGTACAAGTTCTGGTCGAAAGTGTGCCGCTGTGACCCAAGGCCATTTCGAATTCACAGGCAGTAAAGTGACAATAATGTCACCATTAGCTATATGGATTATAATTTATAAAAGTTTAGCGTCAAAATCTTATGTTGTGTGATTTTATTCTGGTCTAGAACATGCACAGTACTTACCGAAACCTTGACGAACATTAACAAACTCAACATTTTTAGATAGTGTCCCTAATGTTATGGGCTCAACAATTTTGTCACCTCTTTCCAAATTAATATGGACTGTTTCTGTTTTTAGAACAGCGGCAGATTCAGTTGGTGCAGATGTACTCGCTCTCGCCGCTGAGGGTAAAACACTTGGTAGCATTTCATTTTCTGTGGTTTTTGGAGACTCGTCGTCGAATTTCACCCATTCTTTGCGCACTTTATCTTGATTTACGTTTCCATTTAATTCGTTCCCTTCAGTTAAATCACTTTTAATTTCTGCATTACTCATGTTTTTATTTATTTATTTCGTTTGATTAGAATTGCGTAGGGTGGTAGTTTATCTAATTTATAATCAGACTATTAGTTAATATTCCTAGATGCCGAGTTTTTGTACTAAGAGTTGAATTTTAATTACAGAAACTTATTAGATTTGGATTTTTGGAAATAAACTGGAATGGAATCGAAAAACTTGTGAAATAAAGTCAGATGATAGTGTCATGAATATGTCGATGTCATTAGCGTATGACTGGTCTATACCTCTATGGATCGGGCATTGTGTTAGCCATGGAATTAGTATGTACTATAAATATAAAGTACATCTAAGGCTACCTCATTGGTCTAGTAGTCGTAGATAAGAAGTGGAAAATTATTTTTATTTACGTAATTAGGTTAGTAATAACGCAGCAACGGATAGACAATTTATTATGTTATTGATTATTATCTTAAGTTTATCTCGTGAAATTTCAGATTGAAAGAATATGGTCGTTTACAGCAGGTTTATCGGATAATAATGCATACTTTGTAAGTCCCTCATAAACTACAAAGCCTTTGTGCCTAAATAAATTATTATTATTATAACTGCTTCTTTTTTTTTTTTGGGTGGGAAATCATCAAATAAAACTTCTTAATAAAACTTTTAACTTCTCCGGCTCAGGGCGGAGCACAGAACATTAATACTCCTACGGAGGCGGAGCGGGAGGGAGTGTCAGACTTTTACTGGGTTTTAATTTTGTTTTAGGTGCTGTCATGTCACATACTCACCACAACACTGTCTATAAAATTGCAGAATTTAGCTCATTACTATTTTAGTGAAAAATTTCATGGCTGATGCTGATAGCCATCTAAAATATCTGCTTGTTATTTTTTACAGCCGTGAGTGGACGTGATGACATAGAACGTCTTTAGAAAGGCGAGAAATTACATTTTTTTTTAGCGTTAGCATCTTTTTGCGTAAGTAGATAATTATAAAAAGAAAAATAAAGATTGTGGGCGAAGTACCTAATGGTTATTTCAAAGACCATGTTATTGTCATGTTAAATTGTCACGGTTTGAGTAACATTTACATCCTTATTGACGGTAAATCTCGGTAGAAATCAATTAATTCCGTGACAAAAGGACGACAGTATTGATTGTCTGAGATCTCCCCTGACTCCCCTATTAGTCAAGTGATTATAAGTAGCTTTATACGTATAATAGTTCAAGGGGACTACTCTCTATTGCCGTCAACGAAGATACGGGCCCGTTCGAAAGTAGTTGTTCCGTCAAAACAAGTGACAAATTCAATTTTTCTAACGGGTAAATACACATCGGGATTAGGGAACACTATCAAATCATGTTGAATTCGAGACCTGAACTAATCTTATGTCCGTAAGTGATACAAAGTAGGAAACGCCCAAAACTTCGGCCGAAACTACGAATATCTTGATTAGGGAGTAGACGCCAAGAATCAACGAGCACCACAAGAAATATCACAGAACCCATTGATTGTTTCTCTCTATTTATTACATATGTTATGGTCTGTAAAATCCTAACACGAATGAATAAAAACAAGAAACCCATGTCACGAGCACGACGATCGTATACATAAGAAGTATCGACAAAACTGTCTGATGAACTTTGAAGCGATGCCTAAATAGGAAAATTGTTGAAGTACTTGGCGAACCTTCGTCCAATGCTCAATCACAACCCAGTCGGTTACGGAAAAAAAAATGTGGCTTCTGCAATTTAAAAAAAACGTCGAATGATAATGTTCTGTTGTTGTACACGGCTACACATCAAGCTGTACATTTCCAGTATAAGCTGGCCTCTCATTGTACGAAAATCCTTTACAATGCGAGATCAGCCTAAACTGGATATGTATAGCTTGATGTGTAGCCGTCTTTACCCAGTGAAAAAAAATAATTTGTATGGATCACCGAGGAATACTATGTGTTGATTGCTCTGAATTACTATTTTTCTCATTTCTATTTCATTAAAATTTTTCATTTATTACTTAAACATACATATTGAAAAAAAACATTTAAAAATACAAAAAACAGTAGTCCATCGGCATCAGGAACAAGGTCCAAGCTGCCGGTGGTTAGGGCTCTAGAGAGAGGAACCTCCTCACTATGCGTGCCGTGTCGAGGAGTACTGCTTTCTGAATCAAGCCCTTGACCCAGCCGCGTAATGAGAGCCTCCTGAGGTGTTGGTCGAGGCTCTTCGCCTTTGACTCAGGCCATTGACCGTAATGATTATCGGTACAATGATTGCAGAGTCCACATCCCACATGTCGACAACCTCGTGTGCTAAGTCAAGATACTTTATCTTTTTATCATTCTCAGCTTTCACGAGATTCTTGTCATGAGGGACAGCGATATCAACAATCATTGCACGGCGCTCTCGTCGATCTATCACCACAATATCAGGTTTATTGGCTACAATAGTCCTGTCAGTGATGATAGATCGATCCCAGTACAATGTGGCATGCCCATTCTCGAGAACTGGGTCGGGCACATACTGTAGTATGGTACTTCGATTTCCACAAGGTTGTACTGCAAGGCAAGTTGCTGGTGGATAATCCTAGCCACTAGATTGAGTGTGCAAGTACTCGCCGTTAGCAAGACGAGAACAACCGGTAACAATATGTCGGATTGATTCACCGGGACGGTGGCATGCCCGACAGATGTCAACCGTACCGTCCTTAACAATGTATTTCCGATAATTATTCGTCATAATAACTTCATCCATAATCGCACAGAAAAAACCTTCGGTTTCCCCGAAGAGGTCGCCGAAACGTAGCCAGGATACAGACGCCAAAAAGTCTACATCAGGCCCATGGAGGCCCGGAAAAAGCGTCCGTGAAGCTATTTGCCTTGCCATACTTCCTGACGATCGTTGGTATCAAGTACTGCAGGTTTGCGCCAGTTCTCTTTCGCCAAGGAGAGTGGGGTAAGGCCCTTGTCCACTGCGACCACATCTCGATGCATCTCCACGTCAGTTTGAAGAAAATATTCTCTGAGACTGCAAATCTCGCGGTTGTGGAGGGTTTTAGCATTTAAGAAGCCTCGACCCCCACACTTCCGCGAGAGGTACAGTCTCATTACTGATGACCGTGGGTGATGCATCCGATATGCCGTCAGCAATGTACGGACCTTCCTATCCAGAGCGTCAAGTTCCGTCTGAGTCCATTTGAATATGCCGAAAGAATACATTAAAACAGGCATGACCCAACCGTTGAAGGCACGCACCTTGTTTCCGCCTGATAAAAGACTATTTAACACTTTATTCAGGCGGCCAAAGAAGCTCTCCCTCAACGATTGCTTCATATCGGCAGTATTGATGCCTAATGCTTCCGACATACCCAAATACTTGTAGGTTTCGGTTGAAGAGAGGGATCTAAGGTGTATGGAATCCGAGAGTTGGATTCCCACGGATTCCGTAATCCCCCCTCTCTTTACATGCATGACCGCACATTTGTCCACACCAAATTCCATCCTGATGGCGCTACTGAACGTTTCTGTTACTCTCAGTAGCTCCATCAGTCGCAAATTGTTGGGGGCAAAGAGTTTCAAGTCATCCATGTAAAGGAGGTGAGATATCACCTGACCACCTCTTTACAACCGATAGCCTAGACCTGAATCCTCCAGCAATGTGCTAAGAGGATTCAAGGCTAAGCAAAACCAAAGTGGACTCAAACTATCGCCCTGAAATATTCCCCGCTCAATCCTGATCGGTTCATCGGTCCCCTGGATCCGTCGACATCCTGGATAGAGAAGGACCGTCCTCCATTGCCCCATACACGACATCAAGAAGGTGCGTAGAGTTGCGTCTATCTTGTACAACTCCAGCACCCTAATGAGCCATGTATGTGGCACCGAGTCATAGGCCTTCTTATAATCTATCCAACATGTCGACAAATCCTTACGGGATCTACGAACCTGTTGGCTTATGGCCATGTCTATAAGGAGTAGCTCCTTAGTACCACGGGACCTATTCTTAAATCCATTCTGAGACACAGACATAATTGAGTTACAATCAATGTGATGTGCAATTTTAGCTCTAAGAATGGATGTAAGGACTTTATAGACCGTTGGCAAACATGTGATTGGTCTATAGTTTTTAGGTTCCGCAGTACTACCTGATTTATGGAGCAGGTGGGTAACTCCTATCGTAAAGAACAGTGGAAGCGACCCAGTCTCTAAAGATGATTGGAATTGCGAGGCTAAGCAGGCGTGTGACATTCGATTTTTTCATTTAAATAATTATTACTAAATAAACAACTTATGTATTTTATAACATATAAAACTAAAATCCTCGAGAAAAATGTATACGTCTGAGAGACGAATGTTTATGAATAGTGTATCTACCAAGTATGTTTATGAATCTAGTGTTAACCAAAAATGGACAGTTACATCGAATACAAACTTAAGGTTTGCGGGTAGAGATGGGCAATGTGTTTCTGCCCGGCAGGAAAATTCGGAAAAAACCCGGCATTTTGGGCATAAATTTATAACTGCCCAATAAATGCCCAATCGCAGGGCATAAAAATATGGGGTAGAGAAACCTTATTTTTATATAATTCTTCATGTAAAATAGTACATATTAGAGAAATAAAAGAAGAAATGTCAATGATTGAACACATTTTTATTTAAAATAATAACATTGATTTACTTTTTCAAGTGAAAATTAACAATAAATTTTTTATATCAATAATAGTAAAATATGTGCAGTGTGCTATGTGTTTGTGTGTGTGTGTATGTTTTTATGAAATAAAACTATAAGGACTAAATTAACAATAAAACAAATTTTGGCATTAATAGGAACAACATTATGAAAATTTTAATAATCAACATCATCATAATTTTAATTATAATTACACTAGAGAACCATTGATGACTCCAGAAGAGTCTAATAATCAAACTAATAATTTGATTGTATTGTAGGGCCAATTACACTAATCACTATCGGAATCATATAACTGTTCGCGTATATTTATAAATTGAATATCGCTTGTTTGTCGTGAAGTTTAAGCTACTGGTTCCATATCTTCCCATCTATCCTCGATAAGTGAAGATTGCATATCCTCCCGCATGTGACTTTCAGTGGCAGCATCATTGCATATACTATCGTCATCCGTGTCTTCCATGTCAGAACTTTCCGGAACAGTATCGTCATTGGAAAGACGATGTACGCTTTCACCTTTATTTAACAAATTCCAATTATATGACAAAAATGTTATTTTTGCCGCTCTCTCTGATGTGAGACGGTTTCTTTTTGCACTGTGTATAAATCCCTGTGTGCTAAAAGATCGTTCGGTGGCTGCAGATGTGCAGGGTGCTGTTAATATTCTCATTGCAACTTTACTTAACTGACTTGAGCCACAAATCCCCTTCCACCACAAAATAGGACTTACTTTCTCAGCGGCCTTCCAAGTGAACAGTTTACTCCAAAATCCTTCTTTAGCTTTATACTGCGCCAGATCAGCAAGACAGTCAATGTGAGAGTGCTCTGCGAGATTACAGATGAATTCCATGGCTTCAGTCTCTTCCACCTGATTTAATTCAATACCTATTAGGTTCTTAAAACAACTAATCATTACAGTGTACGCATTCCTTGCCCCGCACCCTTCTTACGATGCAAGTATTTTTACGCCACCGCCGGGTAATTCGTAACATTTATGTTCGTAAACATGGTTTTGTAAAACATACATTTAATAAGAATGGACAATTTCACAAAAATACAGTTTTAAAGAATTAACCACAACAAAACTCAACAAATTAAGCCAGCTACCATAGCTAATATCGATATTGTAAATTAATTTTAAAATAAAAATTATATGCCGAGATAAATGCCCAAGGACAGAAATTGATGGGCACTTATTGGGAATTTTCCCAATTTGCCAAAAATGCCAGGGCATTTGCCCATCTCTATTTGCGGGTCATTTTTTTAAAACACAGCGGCCTTAAAAATAATGTTCTGGCAGCTGTGTTTTTTTTCTTATATGTGTAGGGTAGGCTATTGGCATGTTAAATAACTCAAATCGTAATGAAATAATGGTTATTTATTATTTTAGAACGACCTTTAGACGAAAAAACGCTTAGGCTGACTTTTGCCGATTTATTGCTTTTTTTTGCAAGGCACGACAGGACTAATCTATACATAATATGTTAGCCTATTTCATAAAGATGAACACATCTTTTAGCCAGCTCGCTTGAGTATCTTTCGAGCTACCGTCGCTCAAGTCAGACGCGGCCGATACCGCACGTTAACAGCTCAAATACCGTTAGCGAGCGTGCATTTTCGCGCCAAGCAGGCCGACACGAGAGAGGATAATAAACTGACTGGTACATTTAAAAAATCTGTGATTTCCTCTAGTTGTCATCATTCAGACATATGACTATGAACCACAGAGCATATAACTTTCTATGGCAATGGAGCCATACCCGCATCGTTTCATAACCAAGATGTTGATTTTGATTTTTATTATAGATTTTTTTTTGTTTAACAGCAGATATTATCCCCCAACGGTATTTTAGATTTTTTCTTCAGTAGTCTAAACAAAATATTATAAAGTTTTAAGTGTCCCCTGACTTTAAATTTGCTCCTAGGGAGTTAGCTGGTTTGCGGAATCGTTAAACGAATTAAAATATTGTTCATTCATTCATGCATTATGAATGTAATGCCGCTCATTGTTTGTATCACATCACTAGCACGTTTGTGTTTGTTGTCATAGGACAATTTATTGCATAAATGCAAACAAAGTCAATCTATGTGTGTGTTTATGTAATTGTATTGTGTGGTTATTATTTTTTATTCTAAGATTTTTTCAATAGGAAGCATGTATCAATTTTCGTAGTGCTGTATGTGTTTTCCTCTTTGAGTATTTAACTCTGGAGACGGAGACGCCTTAACTGAGCGTTCCCCTCTGCCAAAGTCAAATTGGCCATAAGGCCATGCACGATATTTATAACTAGTTCATTCGCTGACAGCCGACATCACAGAACACTATTACTCCTAGCAGTACTACTTAATCTGTGCTCCTAGCGGAGGCCGACATCATCGGTTAGATATTCTCCTAGTACAGGAAACTTTCCTCAAGCCTTGTCATCGAGACCCGTCAATTGCGAACTATCGCGTAGTTCGCAATGACAGGACTCGATGCCACAGGGGCGGCACCCTGATTTACTATAGGACTCCTCTCCATTGCATCCCGCTCGATGCTCCGACAACTCTCTCGTGTCTTGAAGTGTCTGCATGCAAAATAGCAATGTCAGGTCATCAACCGATTACGATAGTTTCGGCTTACATGCCGCCCACCGCGACCACGAGCCCAGACGGTCTTCAAATGCTGTCTCGCGATCTTTCGATTCTTTTCGGCCTGAGTGAATCCGTTATCGTAGCGGGTGATCTCAACGCCAAACATCCGTCCTGGAATTGTAATACCACCACGTTTCGAGGCCAACATCTGTTTGACCTCACCGCCGTTTTAAATTTCGATATCATCGGCCCGATGAATCCTACTCACTACCCCCATATCCCCAGTCAATCCCCGGACATATTGGACATAGCGCTCCTAAAGAATATCAACCTACGGTTGGATTCGATAGAGGCGATGGACGAACTGACTTCTGACCACCGGCCGGTCGTCTTAAGACTGGCCCCTCGCGACGGACTCCTTGACCCTGACCAGCCCCCCCTCACGAAAGTAGTCACGGACTGGCGGAAAGTAAGCGACCGACTGAAATCCACCACATCCCCGATACTGGATTCTATCCCCGATCAGTTTGACTCGATCGCCGACACGACGGCCGCGATCGACTCACTCACGGAACACGTACAATCAGTCCTGAGCGATTGCTCGAAGCAGGTTCCGGCGATGGACCCCCATCGCCGAAAGCTGCCGGACGATGTGCGTGAACTGCTGACTGAGAAGAACGCGGCCACTCGTGCATACAGTGTCTTTCCCTGTGACGCTAACAAAGTCTTCATGCGCCAATTACAGAAATCTGTAAGGAAGCGAATGAAAGAACTGCGTGAGACTAACTGGGACAAGATGCTGGGCGAACTAGAGCCCACTCATCTTGCCTTCTGGGAGCTTCAGAGGAAACTCAGATCCCCGCAAGTAGCTTCAATGCCCCCTCTGACACGACCCGACAGGACGATAGCATTCGACGACACCGACAAGGCTGAATGCCTGGCTGACACTCTCGAGACTCAGTGCTCGCCCAGCTCTCAACCAGTAGACCAAGCTCACCTCGCTGAGGTGGACGCTGAAGTCGAACGTAGGGCGAATCTCCCTCCGGTCGAAGACCCTGATTGTCCTCTGGCTCCCGTCACCCCAGACGAAGTGCACGACATTATCAAGGGTCTGAAAACCCGTAAATCTCCCGGATCAGACGGAATCACCAACAGGGTGCTCCAGCTGTTCCCCGCTCACCTGATCATGCTAATGACCACCATCTTCAATGGCGCTCTTAGCAACAACATTTTTCCTCAAGCTTGGAAAAGTGCCACGGTCATCGGTATCCCGAAGCCCGGCAAACCTAAGACCGAACCTTCCAGTTACCGACCCATCAGTCTGCTCAACGTCTTCGGCAAAGTCTATGAGAGGCTTATTTATAAGCGTCTCAGAGACTATGCCGAGACGAAGGGCCTCATCCCAAACGAACAGTTCGGGTTCAGATCCCAACATTCGTGCGTACAACAGGTCCACCGTATCGTCGAGCATGTAAGCGCTGGCTTCCAGCGCGGGCTCATGACGGGTGCTGTGTTCTTCGACATTTCGAAAGCGTTCGACAAAGTCTGGCACAACGGCTTAATATATAAGCTCTACAAACTCGGTGTGCCCGATCGTCTCGTGCTCATCTTACGAGACTTTTTGTCGGACCGCACCTTCCGCTATCGCATCGAGGGTGCGCTATCCTCCCCCCATCCGCTTCGCGCAGGCGTCCCTCAGGGCGCTGTGCTGGCACCGCTGATATTCACTATATTCACTAGTGATATCCCCAAATGTAGAAAGGCGCAGTTAGCTCTGTTCGCAGACGACACGGCCATCTACTACTCCGGCCTCAGGCAAGACAATATCGCCCGCATCCTTCAGGCCGAAGTCAACAGACTCGCGGCCTGGTTCAGGAAGTGGAGGATTGAAGTCAACCCTGATAAGAGCCAGGGGGTCCTATTCTGTAGGCCCCGGCGATCACCCGCCCTGCCCCAACCGATCACCATGTTCGGCAAGCCTATCCCTTGGGAGAAGCGAGCCAAATATCTCGGTGTGGTCTTAGACCATCACATGACGTTCGGCGAGCACATAAAACAGGTGCGCTCGCGCGCCAGTTTTGCTCTCGGCCGACTACACTCCGTACTCAACCCGCGCAGCAAGTTGTCCCTTAAGTGCAAATTGCGTATTTACACCGCGTGCATTCGACCGATCATGACTTACGCCTGCGTAGTCTTCGCTCACGCAAAGTCATATCACATCCATAAGATGCAGACGCTTCAAAACCGATTTCTCCGTAGAATTACGAAAGCTCCTTGGTTCGTTCGGAACGAACAACTTCACGTAGACCTTAAGATGCCTACCATCAAACAGTTTATGAAGCGCCTTGCAAAGCGCTTTTTCGAATCCGCGGAACGTCATCGCAACCCCTTGGTTGTGCAGGCCGCTAGTTACAGGCCTTCTGCCATTAGTCAGACTCGCCGACCGAGGCACACTCTCTTAGATCCGGATGACCCCATCACTCTCCTTCAGGAAAGCAATAGGGCCACGAGTACAGTGCACAAATTACACAAACCGACCTTCCGTCCTCGCCGCCGAGGTACCACGCGAACTTCCCGAGTAAATGGTAATAAAAGTCCTCCCCCCCGTCCCTTGAATGTCGATGCGCCAGCCGCCCGGTTAGAGGCTGAGAGCGCCGTAGCAATAAATATAATATCCCCTGATAATAATCATGATCAAAATGTTGATCCAGCCCGTCCCCAAATTGTTAGTAATTTTGTGATCCCCCAACGACGCCCTGAGCCGAGGTCCGTACCCCACAGGGGGTGCCCTTAGTGCGCTGTCGTTTAGTTTTTAATATATATAATTTGCGCCCTGGCTGGAGGCTTTAAGATTAAAAACCTTAGGGCAGCCACAGGAATATCCGGTTAAGTAGCAACGACCTCTCTAGGTCTGCTACGAGACGCCATACCTAAAAAAAAAAAAAAAAAAAAAAAAAAGGAGGCCGACATTGTGAATCGTATTGTGTCGCAAGTAAGTCCTCCCGAAAAATGGTAAATTGTGCAGTTTTCTGTTGCAAAAAGCGATCTGCCACTTCTTATTTACGAAACCATAGTGTTTCCTACCACATGTGGGTATATATTATACATCAACATGGTTATAACTAAGCGCAATTTCGAAATAATCATTATGATATTTACGATAGAAAAATACAGTGGTACGTTGGTAGCACAAACGCAGTACAGGGTAAGGATTTGCATAGTGCTGGGACAACGTGATTGAAAGATTGATAAAACAAATGATTTTTTCAGTCGGTATGTTCAGTAACTATTATTTTTTTGTGTATGTAACTGGACTAGTCAGCATCCTAATTTCGTAACACACAATAAACACAATCTAAATGATTTTGAAGGATATTGCTAAGCCATTGCTTCATAAATTCGAAAAATTGGTCTACTCAACAACGTAAATAACGCAATGAGCGGTTGAGTCTACAAGAACCCGGGCACTGGAGAGAAACGTAGTGCACATCGTTCAAGGAGTTCTACTCCCTATGTCCGTCAACGAAGTTACGGATCCATCCGAAAGTAGTTGATCCGTCAAAACAAGTGACAAATTCAATTTTTCTAACGGGTAAATACACATCGGGATTAGGGAATACTATCAAATCTGAAATCTCAATCTCGTCGCCCAAACCCGCAGTGTTTGAAGACTAAGGTCTTCAACCAGTGCGTCCTGCCCGTTATGACATACGGTGCCGAAACGTGGACACTGACAGTCGGGCTGGTCCACAAATTCAAGGTCACTCAGCATGCTATGGAGTGGGCTATGCTCGGAGTTTCTCTGAAGGATAAGATCAGAAATGAAGTTATCCGGAAGAGAACCGGAGTGACCGACATAGCCTGCAGAGTAAGCAAGCTGAAATGGCAGTGGGCTGGCCATGTTTGTCGAAGGACCAATGGCCGGTGGAGCAGACGAGTCCTGGAGTGGAGACCGCGTATCGGCAAGCGTAGTGTGGGACGCCCCCCAGCTAGATGGACTGACGACCTTAAAAAGTTGGCTGGGATGGGACAGAATGGATGCGGAAGGCGGAGGACAGGCTGTTGTGGCGCAGCCTGGGAGAGGCCTATCTCCAGCAGTGGACTGCTGTAGGCTGAGTTGATTGATCAAATCATGTTGTCATTCATGTTTAATTAATTCGAGCCCTGAACTAATCTTACGTCCGTAAGTGATACGGAGTAGGAAACGCCTAAAACTTCGGCCGAAACTACGGATATCGTGATTAGGGAGTAGACGCCAAGGATCAACGAGCACCACAAGGAATATCACAGAACCCATTGATTGTTTCTCTCTATTTATTACTAATGATATGGTCTGTAAAATCCTGACACGAATGAATAACAACAAGAACCCCATGTCACGAGCACGACGATCGTAATATATATAAAAGAAGTATCGGCAAAACTGTCTGATGAACTTTGAAGCGATGCCTAAATAGGAAAATTGTTGAAGTACTTGGCGATACTTCGTCCAATGCTCAATCACAACCCAGTGGGTTACAGAAAAAAAATGTGCTTTCTGCAATTTAAAAAAAACGTCGAATAATAATGTTCTTTTGTACCCAGTGAAAACAAATCATTTGTATGGATCACCGAGGAATACTATGTGTTGATTGCTCTGAATAACTATTTTTCTCATTTCTATTTCATTTAATGTTATTTTTATTTATTTTTACATAAATAAGTAAATTTACATAATATATACGCTAACAGACTTAAAATAATAATATGTACATGTATATAAAAAAGAAGGGGGACAAAATCATAGGGCATCAAAAAATTCGTCCGCATCGCTGTCAACAGGAAAAGTGCCCAAAAGGCTGGCAGCATTGCCACGTTGTATGGCGATGCTAATTCTTTGGCCGAAAAATAGACCAGCCCTCTGGTCACGTGAAGAGTCGACCAGCCGCTTGGCGATATCTTGAAAAACCAAGCGGGCACTCGGACCCCATGGCCATGTTTCAACCCCAAACGGCTCGAACATATAAATCCCAATAAGATTGGAATATTGTCGCCGTTTGAGGTTTTCTGCACCTGCAGCAGCCGCCCCAGCACAGCTTGCCGTGCTAGGAAGATGGGATGGCGCAAGGGTGTCGACACATGTTGCATCCCACACCAAAGGCCGACCTAACTTCCAAGGCATTATGGTCATTCCGTCTGGTCTCTTCCCATCGTCGCGTGCCAAACCATTGGGTTCTAAAACAGCTGGCACCCCGACGGTGACAAGAGCACGACGGATGATGTCATTAATGCTGGCGTGCCGTGGTATTCGGCCTGCGCTCTTACTGCAAGAAAGGCCATGGTGTCCAAGGCAGTCGACAGCTTCTCCACACTGGCAGCGATGCGGAGCCCCGCAAGGAGCGCCCAGACGCAGACAAGCAGCGAGCCGGAAGGTGGTGTCACCCAACATAGTGCCTGTGTTGGGTGACGGTAGTGCTTGAAGCCAGAGGCCCGACTCCCACTCACCCACAGCCAGTAGGCGGGCACGCTCAGCAGTATTGGTAGACGTATTGATAAGATTATTCCGTACCAACCTGCAGAGCGGCTCATCCCACTGTCTCTGAGAAGATGGGTTTGCGGGCCGATCTGTATTCGGGCAAGCCGCTTTCCAGACGTTCACCGCATCGGTCAAGCACGGCACTTCAGAGTCAACCAGGGAGGAGTCTAAAATTTTCCCAGTCAACTTTTCAGTGCTGTGGACAGAGGACAAGAACGCCGGTAAGCTAATACTGGTAATTTTGCGGACGCCGAGGCCACCAAAACGGATGGGTAGTGTAGCTTGAAGCCACGCTCGGTCGTCCAAGGCCACATTTAAAATGGATGTAAGTGTGCTGCGAATAATTTGGTAATTTTTGTCCAACAGATGTGGTTGCTTCCATAAAGGGGAAGAACGTAGAAAATATATAAAATTTAAAAAAAGAGGTTACGAAATCACTCCCCTCATCATATTTAGGTATTAGCTGAATCTCTTCTCAAAGAAAACTTTTATAACGACATTCCAAGTTTTGAATTCAAGCCCATTTCCATTGACACAATTAGAAAAGCATTCAAAGGTCTAATAGGAACACTGAAGACATATGAAGGATTTCCGATATGGTTTTTGAAGATATCATTGAATCAATAGCCCCCTGTTCTTATTCTAACAGACATAATTATTTAATCAATGTTTAGAGAGCGGTACGAAACATACAAAACAACAAAACATAGGAAAATTGGTACTGCTGTAGCAGTACCAATTTTCAAATCGGGAAGTAAGAGTGATCCTTCTAATCCTTTAACTGTGCTACCGTACCAGCATTGAGTAAAATATATGAAAAAATTATGCTAGACCGGTTGTCATTTTAATTCAAATGGGATTTTACATAGTTACCAGTTTGGTTTCACAAAAGGTAGGTCGACGACTAGAGATATAAATTGTACGCAGATCATAATATGATTCTGCCAAAGCGTCCATTGTAGGCCCCCTTGCTTCTTGCCAAATATCATGATTCTAGGTCAACGGGAAGTACCCGGAGTAGGTTTTGATTTGTTTGCGAGTATCAAAATATGTCGCATAAATTGCCATATTTTTTTATTGCGTGGACTTGGAAGCTTGATTTTTTTAGAGCTTCAAGGGACTATTAGACCTACGTATTTGATATTATTTTCAACTTGATACCCCACGCGTTCCGAAAAAGGGTCTTGACAGACAGACAGACGGACTCTACTAAGTGATCCTATAAGGGTTCCGTTTTTTCCTTTTGAGGTACTGAACCCTAAAAAGCATATTATAACATTATGGGATTAATGCCAAACTTCCTTGTCTTCAACGTAGTCTACGTTGAAGACAAATAATCTTTGGTACCTCATTAACGGCAAAACTTCTCTTTCTATTAACTGCTCCCAAATCACGATATCTTATTTTTATTTCAATTTTGCTTATTTCCTTGGTATAATATTTTCTTTATTTGACATTAATTTATCTACAATTTTAATTTTAACAAGGTTTTTACTTTTTTTCATTTAATTATATATTTTCTACGTGGGCAGCAGCATTCTATAAGCGACACTGTGATCGCCAACCCGCCTGCCAAGCGTGGTGATTATGGCAAACCCTCCCTTTGGGGGAGGCCTATGTCCAGCAGTGGACGTCTTTCGGCTGTAATGATGATGAATATATTTTCGTTTTTTTTATTTAAAATTTTGTGAATGTGAGAACATTGTAAGACTAGATTCGTAGACCATTTTCTATGTTGTGGCTGTGGCGGACCACGCGTATTTGAAAATAATAATTCTCAATTGTTGAGATGTGGCAGTGAGGTGAGGGTTCATGAACATTTTCTTTGGAGATCGTAAATAATACCTACATTAAAGTTATTATAATCTATACTCACGTATTTAGAAAAATAGTACGGATAGCAGCAAAAACTGCCTTCCTCACATTATTTTTAATGATGCCAATCGATCCTAAGTACCTAGTTATCTCTATTCTCTCTGTTAGATCCGTGATAAAAAAACTTTGTCGGCCAAATGAGATTTACGTATGATTCCTCCAACGCATAATTTAATAAGTAGGTACCTATGCAAAATGCGTTCGACTAGGTCAATGTCCTCGATTGACTCCTACATGGAAACATACTTAGGTAGGTACCGACTACATATAAGCACCTAATGTAAGTTTTAAGGTTAACATTAAACACCTACACTGTTTGATAGTTTAACAGAACGCAAAATTACTTATTACTGTATTATATCTAGTGTACGTACATAATGTATTAAAATAACTTATGAGGTACAGACTACAAAAACAGACCTACACGCACCGTCCTATGCTCAGCTTACCTGCCGCTCTGCCCGGGTCAGGCTCGGTGCCGAAGTGACCGAAATGTCGTTTGACCGGTTCTCCTGCTCGCACTCGTGGGCTATTATCTCTCGCAAATTCCCTCCCAGCGGCCGATTGGTTCGCCCACCATACACGTACCGTTTGACAAACGGTCAGATTTTTGTCCTCATGTGGCCAAACAACAGACGGTGATGGTGCTCCGTGCGCTATATTAATTATGTTAAAGTGGCTGCCTAATCGAAACCCTCTGTAAAATTTCCGTTTTTTCGTGTTTACTAATACATTAATAATAAACCTATTGGAATCCGATTTCTGCGAAGTAAACTTTTTCATTCCGAATAGTTCAGTGTGACATTGAAGTTATGGAAGTATTTATTTGTTGTGATTTAGTGAAAATTAAATACTTAAGGTATATAACGTACCTATAGGATAGACAAAGACTCGGTGAAATTTAAAATGTAAAGTAGCTACCTTTATAACTACTTTGGTGAAGACTATATCATCATGAATCGTGCTTCTTCCAGAAATATGGAATCATTACCGAAACAATTCGTTTCGGCAATGCGAACTTTGTTTGATATTATGGACGACAAACACACAGGATATGTAAAACTCACGGATATAGAAAATCGTTGGAGGGACGATCGCACCAGAGGTTTGCCTCGCGGTGTCATCGAAAGCTTGCAGAAGGTAGCGTCTCACGATGGCCTCCTAACATTCGAAAGGTTCTGTACTGGCCTTAAAATATGCCTGTTACGTAATCAAGTTGAAAGCTCTTCTGGTAAAGAGGATAGATTTAGTGACGATGTCGATAGCACAGGTTTACATGCTCAAATAGTTTCTCAAACACACCGACCACCTTCTGCACCGTTGTTGGATGTAAACGATATAACACAAAGCATAGACCGAAATTGGCTAGTTTTAAAAAACTCTGAAAGTTCATCACAGCACAGAACTATAAGTATGCCACAGTTAATAGGACGTAAGGATGTGTTGGTTCAAGAGCCTCGTCACCTCGGAACGGTGTCTATTTCTAAACATGATGGCTCTCGGAGGGTTTATGGCCCCCCAAAACCACCAAGACTTGAAAAGCAATCTACAGAAAGAAATGAAACATCAAAATCTAGCTACAAATCGGAGGAAGAAACTGTGTTTGACACTGAAGAAATATCGGTTGACAAGATTGATTTCGAAGAAATGTCTCGAGCCGTAGAAGAACAGAGCAGAGGCCTAGGCGACGGCAGATCAGCGAACGAGACGCAATCGCAATTGCGTCGCGTCTCTCGTCGGCGGGAACCTCGCCGTCACACATTACACAACGGTGTAGACTACAACCTTTTAAAACGCATGAAACAGATAGAACAGGAAAAGGACGTTTTACTGCAAGGCTTATCGGCAGTAGAGGAAGCAAGAGAATGGTACTTAAAACAGTTAGCAGAAGTTCAAGAAAAAATGCGTTACGCAGGCAGAATGGGTGCATATGTGGTAATTATTATTTTCAATGTGGTTTAGATTTTATTTGAATATATCAAAGTACTAAACATGAATCACTATTTCAAACTACTCGCACGCATTCTTTTCATTTCATAAATTCAACAATATTTTATGTTTGCCATTCAATTCAAATTCATGTATATAATTATGATACAAGAGGTATCGTATAATTTATTTGATCGGTAGGCTATCTAGTTTCAAGACTCGTGCAGACTGGCGCGATACGCGTCGCGCTGCTTGTCGCACCTTTAGTATTACCAACCTAGGCAAGTTTTCGGGTCATGGCCAAACAAGTTTTTTTGCTTACCTAGTGTAACTACAATAAATTATAAATTAATAAAGCGAAAGTAATGTCAGCATTTATTATACGAGTACGTAGGAACACTAGGAACATAAATGGCTTACATTTATAATTGCGCAAGTTCATAGACGAACATGATGTAATCGGTAAACCTAAACATGGATTAAACTGACACTTTTATGTACTTACCTACCGATTTACTTTGGCTTTAAAAAAATCATTACCGAGATGACGCGTATACTCGCGTTTCGTGTGTTCGATTCCCGCCCCACACAAATAGATCTTGGCCTGCAATAATTAATTAACTGTTCAGATTTATGTTTGGTGTCAACTGTCAAGTGAAGTCACCCACGTTATCTACGATATTATTTACGTAAGCAGGATCATTTCTATGGTTCCGTACTTCAAAAGAAAAAAAAAACCGGACAAGTGCGAGTTGAACTCGCGTGGTGAAATTCGTGTAACGTAATTTATTGATGGCTCCTCACTGAGGGGCCATCAATAGATTAAGTCATTTTTTGTCCCCCCCTCCGTCCTTGTTTCAGCTGGTCACATTTGTGAGACTCCCCCTCCCTAGTGTGACTTCTCATATTTTGCAATTTTACATCTAGAAATTATTAAATTAAAACAGAAGTTCCGAAATTGTCTTACGTACCTACATTTTACATTACAATAGATATTTTTTTTCCGTAAAATTTATAGTTTAGAATTAAAGTATTGATTTGCATTTTGTACTGATATTATGACTTTTGGCTATGCAACTCCCTGTATACGCAATAAATTTCACTTATTTCATTTTTTGCGAGTTTTTGCGGAAATTATCGCTCGCTTTAAAGCGGGATGTGACGTCACGAAATTTAGGAACCCTCCCATCCCTTGTCACACTTCACGCACACACAATGTCACACTTCGTGGACCCGCTCCCTTCCCCTTAACGTGTGACGTAATTTATGGATGGCCCATGAGGGTTCCGTGCAATGATGTTATTTACCATGTTTTTATTCCAAGTACAAATTTAACATTGAAATCATCTTCTCCCACACATTCCAACTGCAAATGTAAGTTTGTACGCACAATATTGAGAGATTTACACCATGTTATTTTAACACCATAGACTTCATAAAGGTTTTCCCGTAATCTAAGCTATAGGTAAAGAACTACTAACTACTTATCGGCTGTGACAGACAGACAGACAGACACACGAGTGATCCTTTACGGGTTCCTTTTTTCCTTTTGAGGTACAGAACCCATAAAGAATCACGTCACATTCTTTGTCCGTCCGTGTTTCTGTCTGTCAAGAATCTTTTTATCAGGAATGCGTGGAAGTGTCAAGTTGAATGAAATTAGTATCAAATACGTAAGTGTCGTCCCTTGTAGGTCTAAAAAATACGTCCGTAGAAGCGACACATTTTGATACTCGCAAATAAATCATAGGGTATTCCCTGTTGACCTAGATTCTGCCAAACTTCTTTATCAAGAAGCTAGGTCTCACAGCACAAGTAAAGGAAAAAGTCCGAAAATCGGCAACTTGTAGTTTTGCCACTTAGACAATAACAATTTTGCCATTACAAACTTAATTACATTAGCGGTTGGAGAATTGACCATGACATAGATAGATGTATGGTGTGTTTCAACTTCAACAACAATGTTAAGTTTGTTCTTGGGATAAATTCATCCCAACTACGGAGCCCTATTAAGGCATAAAAAAAAGCGGCAGTCAAAGAGATAAGCCAAAGTTAAAAATGTGACTTTAAATCTGTGCTTTAAGTCGGGAAGGATTCAAAGTCAAAAAAGGAAAATAAGGAAGTTATAAAACGGCCGAACATTCGGCTGATACTTCGGATTAACGCTTCGGAGTAGGCCCCCTGGCCCTGCAGTCTCGTTATATAATACATAGGTAGCGATCGCTTTACGAACGAATTCTGTGGCAAGTCCTAATGGGGTCCCTAGACAGTCAAAATTGCTTGATAAGCGCGAAAAAATCACAATCTCGTCAAGCAATTTTGGCCATCTAGAGATCTCATTAGGACTTTGCGACCGAATTCGTTCGTAAAGCGATCGCTATCTATGTCAACACGCAGGCCCAGGAATCAAACTAAACCCGTATAAAAGCGCAGCGAAAAAGTTCAATCTTGAGGCTTTTTCGGGGGAACTGAGGATCCTCATTCCTCGACCACTGCTGAGCCGAAAAACTTGAAAATTTAATTGTACCTACCCATAATATGTGGTCGTCTTTCAGGAACCTTGGAGTGAAGCACATCAAGAGCGACTTGAATTATTAAAAGCACGGGTGTTGGAACTCAATCGACAATTGGGAGCGTTAGCAGCCGGTTGGCGGCATGGGCAGCTATCGCTTCATATGAACTTAGCGTTACCCGCGTCCTCGCTGTCAGCGACCGGAACTACCGCCACGCCTAACAATGCGACAGTACTTCGCTCCCAAAATCGTATGCTGTCAGAGGTATAGATAAAAATTAATAGACTACATAACTAAAGTCAATTTGAACTAGCCAGACGTAGGTATGCTAATTTGCTAAATCATTGGCTTGACACCGAGTAGGTAGAGCGACTACCCCGTAGCCGGAGCGTGTGAAAAAGCACTAAGGCCTGAAAGAATGGCGCTCACTGGATGGAAGAGAAAGAGGTCGACCAAGTGTGAGGGAAGATATTAATGATAACGCGACAATTAAACAGGGGAAAATTTAAGAGGGAAACATTTTGCGCCGACTGCAAGTAACTTGGGACATGGGTACTTGGGCAGTTTCATGATCATGTTTGCTTCTTTTTCAGGAGGTCAACAGAAAAAATGAGAGGATAACAGTTTTGGAACGAGAAAAATCAGCACTTATAAGGGAACTGCTACTTCAAAGAAACAGATCGAAATTAATAGATACTTTTACTTAACTCAAAAACAGATGAAGTCTATGACTACATAGTGTGCATGTATATAAAGATTGCAGATGAAATATAATAGTAATTCACTCCTTTCTCCCTTATTCATACAGATTGTGCATAAGTATTACTAACAAAAATTGTTACAATGATTATTATGTTGTGCCATAAAAAACCAAAACTAACCTGAATCTAGCAAGAAGTACATCATGTCGTACTGAATACTGTTTTTAAAACTAATTTGGAAAGACTACCCTTGGGATTAAGATGGACCTTTGAGTTTAACAAGGCAGAAGCTACTATGTATATTTAAAAGTTCAAAATAGACATTACTACAATGACAGTATTTATTCATTGGTTTGTTTGTAATACATTACATAGGTACTAGATTAGAGCAAGCTGCTCAACTAATAGCATAAACAAAACAAGTCAATGTAACAAAATGTGAGATATATTATAAATGGTAATTACTTAACAGATTTTAAATAATTCTAAAAGATTGTTAGGTTCTTCTTGGTTATATTTAGAGTAAGAAATTAATTATTTACAACACATAACATTTATCTAGTTTTAAAATAGTGCCATAAAATTATTTTGGGGCTTCCTAATAAAATATTTGTGCAATGAAAACACTCAATCAACTACATGTCTATATTTATGAAACTAAAAATATATTATTTACTGATTTAAAACAGAATTGACATTTTTATTGTATAATTTGTAATCATATTCCCTGAATGGCACATCATAAGTTAGGTTGCCATGATCCCAGGCTCTTTCAATGGCAACTAATAACTCCTTATGTTTCTTTTGACAAAGTCCAGTTTTGAAAGCATCCAGTATCTGGAAAAAAAATGTATGTCAATACTATTGTTTAAATAAAAATATTAACACTAAACAAGTGTTCACACAAAACTATTTGTAGGAATAACCTATTGCTCTCCTGCAGGCTTAGCATGACGCTTTCTATCTCTACTCTACTGTATAATAGAAATCGTTTGTCTACCATTCTCGGTAGAAAACTGTCAACTGTTTACACGGAAACTTAATTTTGTTTACTCTTCAATCAACAAAATGCTTCTTTACAGTTCTCGTGCTAAGCCTGCTGGAAATGTAAGAAAAACAGAATGCCATTGATAAGAGCCAATGTGAGCACAATAGAATATTCACAGTACATAGTCAAAAAACAACATGATCAGTATAATTTGTATGTTTGAACTTATCTAGTTATATTTTATAAATGTAAAGTGCTACTGCCAATATTTAGAGCTTAAAAATGGTTACTTAATGATTCTTTAAAAGTAGGCTCATTAATATCATAATCATGTCTCAAGAATTTTAACAGATAACACTCTTATTTTACACAACTTACAATGTAAGTATAATTATTATTGTTCAAGTAACAAAGTGCTTCAACACAAATTTTCAAGTTTTGGTTGATATAAATTATGGATGGAGATTGGCCTAAGCAGACACAGGCCTTTGCCCAGCTGCAGGTTAAGTAGGGCTGTAGATAGTGATGATGATAGTAGTAATAGATGATGCTGACATACCTGTCCAGTGTACTCAGATATGAACTGTTCCAGGAGTTTTGTATTCCTGTGATCCAAAACTAGATATTCATCTCGACAAATGGGGCATGGATTCCCGGTAGATATAACACCATTTCTAACGCAGGACTTCCTTGTATTCCTTGGGGCAAAACCACCCTTGTGGTTACGTCGATACAAGGCCCAAACAGCACTCTCGCCGTATGTTTGCTGATAAGCTTTACTCTGCATATATTTTATGCTAGTTTCAACAGGAACTATTTTTATTCTATCCTTGGCAGGATCAATTTCTTTTTGTTCTTCATTAGATCCCTCTTGTTGATCTGAGTAAAAGCGAATAGAGGGACGAAAATCAGACACGACTAGTCTTCTGACTAAAGCACGGACGTTAAAAGAAAGTGCCATAGCGATAAAAACCAGGTGAGATTATTAATTTATTTTTAAATGGTAAATTAAATTTCTACGGACTCGCTTAACCTCAATTTTTTTTTTTTTTTATCACTGCACACAGCTGCAGTAATTAGGTGACAGTACTGACAGTAGAGTGACATTGACAGCCATAATAAACAACTTAAAAAAAGACGGACGGCGTATTTACTAATGTCATGTAGGACCACAGAATACATATACTCCTAACGGAGTGTAGGACGGTGAAAGGGAACCGTATGCTAGATAAACACGCAGCATAAGTTAGCACGAATACGAAAACTAGAAAAATATGTTGCTACTTGAACTCTTGAAATGTTAAATATTGATGAAATGAATTATATTCAATGCATGATGATGATATCCCCTCCCCGGTTTCAGTAAAGATGTGGCACTTTACTGAGACCTCACGCGGACTTCTTGAGAGAACTTGAAGCGATGTTGCGTTGTTTTGTGTCATTTGCCTACACTAATGCACGTTCACAAACACTTAATGGTTATTAATCCACCATTATTACTATTACACATTAATATTCAGCTAAACACAAATTTTTGGAAATAAAACAAAACTGCTGCACATGACGCTTCACTTTTTAGGGTTCCGTAGTAAACAAGGAACCCTTATAGTTTCGCCATGTCCGTCTGTCTGTCTGTCCGTCCGTCCGTCTATCCCCAGCTTAGCTCAGAGACGCTTAGTCCTAGAAAACTGAAATTTGGCATGGGTATACATATTAATCATGCTGAAACAATGGTAAAATAAAATTATGAAAAACATTTTTTTTTAGGGTACCTCCCTTACGTGAAATGGGGATGATATTTTTTTTTCTCGTCTATTCCATGGTGTGGGGTATCGTTGGATAGGCCGTTCAAAAATATTGTGGGTTTGGCAAAACCATTTTTCAATTAAGGGATCCGTTTGCGTAATATTAAGCTTTAAAAAGTGCTATTTTTTGTTACAGTCAAGTGTCCCCCCCCCCTGCCAGCTAAATGGTTGGTTTTGGATATGTGAAAAAATTCATGGCAATAGTATATATAACGAAATTAAAAGGAAAACTATCACAGCTAAGTAGGCTTCATAAGCTAACGAGTAATAGTCGACCAACTTAAATTTGCAGTTGGAGAATTGACCGTAACGTATATCGATGTATGGGAGAGCATGTTTTTCAACTACAATGTTAAGTTTGTTTTTGGGATAAATTCATCCCAACTACGGAACCCTTCATTGTGCGTGGTCCGACATGCACTTGGCCGGTTTTTTATACAAGTTTTGTAACTAAATAAAGACTTGGCTAAAAGGTCCCAGCCACCAGGCCATTAAAATATTATATAAAAATAAATAAAAAACAACTCATGATTTTTTTTTTTTCGCTGGTTTTCTTACATCATCATACCCGTAACCGTAACCCAATTCTTCTTCTCCCTCTGCCAAGCCAGGGGTCCTAACCTCTGGACCTGGCAAGAGGAAGAAGTCGAAGAGTAAGTCGGGCCAGGCGACAAAGATAGTGGCGTACGAGCCTCCCTCGACCCCTATCCCTTCTGCCCCCGTGGCATCCACCTCAGTGGCCCCTACCGCGGCCCCCCCTACCGTGACTCCGTCACCGGTCCCGGCGTCTTCCACGCAAGACCAAGACGGTTTTACTGTCGTTTCTGCCTCTAAGAAGGCTTCCCGTCCTCCGCCCATTGTCATCCAGGACAAGGGTAAATGGACGGAAATCTCGAAATGGTGTGTTGATCAGCGGATCAACTTCACCAGCGCGGTCAGTACCCAACCGGGTATAAAAGTCACCGTTCCCACGGCTAACGATTTCAGGGAACTAACCAGGACACTTCGGGTGAGAGGCATCTCATACCACTCATATACCCTCCCCGAAGAGCGTCAGACGCGTGTGGTGATCCATAGGATCCCCAGTGAGATTGCCACCGCAGACATTAAGTCGGACTTAGAGCGACAGGCTATTCCTGTCCTCGAAGTCCACAGGATGCACCGCTCTAGAGGCGGTGCACCATACGACATGATTCTTGTCGTATGCTCTCAGGTTGACGGGCATCACCCTATTTTCAAGATCGCTTCGATCTGTAGCCTTAAAGGCTTTGATATTCAGAAGCCGCACAAGTCCAGCATTATCGGACAGTGCCACCGATGTCAACTTTACGGTCACGCGCAGAAGAACTGCTTCGCGAAACCCAGGTGCGTCAAGTGCCTGGGTGAGCATGGCACTTCTGAATGCTCGCGACCGAAAGACCGTGCCCTCTGCACCGAACCTCCCAGTTGCATTCTTTGCGGCCAACAAGGCCACCCAGCCAATTACCGTGGCTGCCCTAAGGCACCAAAATCGTCTTCCTCGAAGTTGACCAAGCGTTACGACGCGAGGCAATAGAGAGATAACCAGGGGGGATTCTCCTCCTCTCTGACCCAACCTCCGCAACGACTGAGCCCTCAAAGGTCCAGTCCGTGGAATCATTTCAACCACCAGCAGGCCTTCCCTGCCTTCGGCCAATACATGGCTCCTCCCCCCCCTCAACCTCAACCCATCCCACGGTTGATGGACCCTCGCCTTCGCGCTCATAGCGCTCAGCATCACCAACAATCTACCGCCGGTAGAAGCGCGCCTCTCGCGCCCCCAGTGGCCCGCGTGCCAGAGCCTGCTTCCAAAGCCGCTCCCCCTCTCAACACTCGCGCGCCTCCTCAACCCGCGGCCACTCCAGTGGTCGCATCACCTAACACCTTCGATGCGTTTAATGTGATCTCGAGCACATTTAACATCTTTCTTTCGCCCCGCGCCAAGAAAATGGCCAGCGAAATAATTGTAGCCCGTAACTCCTGCGATCTATCGGAGATCCAGCGAATTTATCACGCGTATCCCGAGATCACGCAAGCCCTAGAGTCCATCGCGTATAGGAAACCATAATGTATAATACGGCCCCCGCGAGAACTAAACTCAGATCACTAAAGTTAGGCTTTTTCAATGCCAACGGCATTAGAGAACAACGCGACGAAATCGCTGTGTTCCTCCGCGACCATCGGTTAGATATTCTCCTAGTTCAGGAAACTTTCCTCAAGCCTTGTCATCGAGACCCGTCAATTGCGAACTAACGCGTAGTTCGCAATGACAGGACTCGATGCCACAGGGGCGGCACCCTGATTTACTATAGGACTCCTCTCCATTGCATCCCGCTCGATGCTCCGACAACTCTCTCGTGTCTTGAAGTGTCTGCATGCAAATTAGCAATGTCAGGTCATGAACCGATTACGATAGTTTCGGCTTACATGCCGGGCACCGCGACCACGAACCTAGACGGTCTTCAACTGCTGTCTCGCGATCTTTCGATTCTTTTCGGCCTGAGTGAATCCGTTATCGTAGCGGGTGATCTCAACGCCAAACATCCGTCCTGGAACTGTAATACCACCACGTTTCGAGGCCAACATCTGTTTGACCTCACCACCGTTTTAAATTTCGATATCATCGGTCCGATGAATCCTACTCATTACCCCCATATCCCCAGTCAATCCCCGGACATATTGGACATAGCGCTCCTAAAGAATATCAACCTACGGTTGGATTCGATAGAGGCGATGGACGAACTGACTTCTGACCACCGGCCAGTCGTCTTAAGACTGGCCCCTCGCGACGGACTCCTTGACCCTGACCAACCCCCCCTCACGAAAGTAGTCACGGACTGGCGGAAAGTATGTATGTACTATAACGAGCTCCTTCCGTGAAGGACTTCGTGTAGTGCGTGTGTATGTGGTGTGTATCTAGCATTACGCAACTGACGTAAAGTAACGTTAGTTTATCTGTGGAAGTAACGTCTTGTTGTCTGTTTGAAAAGTTGAAAAGTGAACAGCAAGGAATATACTACTCTATAACGAGAGGTGAACAGTGAAGTGAAGAAAATTTTATAAAGGTGGATAAAATAATCAGCTTTTGCTATTACTAGGGCCTTTACCTCCCATATTATTATTATACTCTTTGGCCTTTACTTAGTGCTTGGGCCTTGGAAAGCTTGCGCATCTAACTTCACCATCATCAAACAGATGACTGTGTTTAAATCTCAACACTAATTTTGAGCATACTTTTTCAACACTTTGCAAGGCAATTTTTGTGAACGTGTTTAACAGTCCGCCTGTTTTTTTCAGCTTTATTTGCAGCATTTGACTACCTTTAATAAAATCAGATTCAAATGGCTGAATTAATGCCTGCGGAAGTTGGTGCTATGTGAGTACTAAATTTGTAGAATACCTATTTACCACCGTCATCTTACACATCTACATTAATACGACCCGCATTTAAGACTGCCCTCTTACCTTCTATATAAATACAAAAGCAAGTTGGTCCTAATATTATAATGTTCTATTCTAAGACAACCCGCTGACCAGACGACCCTCTGACCGAACATTTGTGCATTTGGTTTGTATAATAATGACACTAATAATTAAATCGAGAGTGAAGCGATGCAATTTTTTTTTTGATTTCCCATTGTTCATTAGTTTCCCAGATGGTCTGTTTCAAGACTATTTAGTGTTTTTTTACTAAAAAGGCTACTAAGGCAAACATAAATCTCCAAGAGTTTGAGAGGAGCAGAAAACAGTTAGATTAGTTGATAACTTTATGTGCATGCGGTGATCTACCCTATAAGTGAAAGAGTACCCTACTTGATACCTTATGTTACCCATTATTTATGTATCATTTATTGAGTATTAGCTGACTCGACAGACACTGTCCTGTCAAAATTGGAATAAGTCATACAAGAATCCCCAAAGAAAAAAGGATGTTCAGTTGTCCTGTATTTTCCAATTTTCCAGGCATTTTTTTTATTTTTTTCTTTCCATGAAAACCTAATTTGGACTATTACGAATATTTTTAAACAATAAATAGCCAAACGGCCCAGCCATTCTCAAGTGATGCACTTACCAACTAACAGCATTTCATTTTTATCTCAAACTCTAAAGTATTTATTTCAATTAAACCATTTACAGGCACTTTTGAATTGTCAAGGAGTCTGTCAGTTAGAAGCGTAGTAGGTAAATATGGAGAAGAACGGGCAAGAAACTCCATGGACACTATGAGGAGTTGCGGACACCAGCCCGTATTACCTACCTTATATTGAATTTATAAAAACACATCCATATTCAGCAAATTGAAAAAATTCAAATAAGTCATGACAGCTAAAAGATGACCAGTCCCAACTGACAGCACCCATTCATGAACATGATGCATGGATCAGCACCATTCAGCTCAACCATTTTGAAGGGAGCTAAATGATCCAACACACACTTTTATATAGATATAGATAATGATTGTCGGAGATCTTAATTAAATAAATAAATAAAATAAAATTATGGAAAAAGCTTCACTGATGTCATTTTGTGACAGATGTGTTAACAAAAGGGGTTGGAAAAAAACGGCCAAGTGCGAGTCGGACTCGCATACGAAGGGTTCCGTACCATTATCTATAAAAATGGCAAAAAAATCAAATTTGTTGTATGGAGCCCCTCTTAAATATTTGTTTTCTTTTAATTTAATTATTTATTTTAAAGTGAATATATAACTAAATATTCTGGAAATATTTCAAGCGTCTACCTGTTGCCGTTATCAATATAGAGCAAAAAGTGAAAAAAAACACGTCTGTTGTATGGGAGCCCCCTTAAATATTTATTTTATTCTGTCGTTTTGTATTTGTTGTTATAGCGGCAACAGAAATATATAATCTGTGAAAATTTCAACTGTCTAACTATCACGGTTCATGAGATACAGCCTGGTGATAGACGCACAGACAGACGGCGGAGCCTTAGTAATAGGGTTCCCGTTTTACCCTTTGGGTACGGAACCCTAAAAACGAAACAGTTTTGGTTTTCCCCCTAATTCTTGAAGTCTTGCTTGCTGTATTAGTTAGCCATGAGGTCAATCTGGGTAGCTAGGGTATCACACAGAGAAACTTGAATCTATGCTCCATTGCTCTATTTATCTGTTAGGTATAAAAAATTAAGCATTCCTCGTAATTGCTTTACCAATTTTGACAAAAACTCAGTAAGTAAATTGAAACTTTATTTAAGTTGAAACTATCTAAATAAAAATATAGAAAAAGTATTTATTGGGTATTAAGTACCTAGTACAAACACATAATAAACAAAATAAGTTTAAGTATCTGTGCCAATAAACTTATTTTTCTTTCTTTCTTCCTAAAAACACCTGTACCTACGAGGCCAAAAGGTTTCTGAGGCAGTAATTAGGTCACAAAAGTGTAGAAGAAGCCAGAGTGAATCCACTAAAAGGTTTATTTTATACTAGCTGCTACCCGCGGCTTCGCCCGCGTGGCTTATTCTAAAATAAATTAGTTTATATGACTTCGTATAACTTAAATCAGCTAAGTATCTGCCAAAGCAAGTCCCGTCAAAATCGGTGCAGCCGTTTTAAAGATTAACCAGAACAAACAGACAGACAAAAATATTAAATACTTATTGTTGTTTGTTACAAGTTTATACTAACTCATTTAGTAAAAAAAACCGGCCAAGTGCATGTCGGACCACGCACAATGAAGGGTTCCGTAGTTGGGATGAATTTATCCCAAAAACAAACTTAACATTGTAGTTGAAAAACATGCTCTCCCATACATCGATATACCTTACGGTCAATTCTGCAACTGCAAATTTAAGTTGGTCGACTATTACTCGTTAACTTGTGAAGCCTACTTAGCTGTGATAGTTTTCCTTTTAATTTCGTTATATATACTATTGCCATGAATTTTTTCATATATCCAAAACCAACCATTTAGCTGGCAGGGGGGGGGGACACTTGACTCTAACAAAAAATAGCACAAATAGCAAAAATAGCTTAGTATTACGCAAACGGATCCCTTAATTGAAAAATGGTTTTGACAAACCCTCAATATTTTTGAACGGCCTATCCAACGATACCCCACACTATGAAATAGACGAGAAAAAAAAATATCATCCCCATTTCACGTGTAAGGGAGGTACCCTAAAAAAAAATGTTTTTCATAATTTTATTTTACCATTTTTTCGGCATGATTAATATGTATACCCATGCTAAATTACAGCTTTCTAGGACTAAGCGTCTCTGAGCTAAGCTGGGGACAGACGGACGGACGGACAGACAGACAGACAGACGGACATGGCGAAACTATAAGGGTTCCTTGTTTACTACGGAACCCTAAAAAGCCGTTATTTCGACATTACAAACACACTTCAATTTTATTTATTTGTATAAATTTATTTTTTGTCAAGTGTGCATTTGCACTCAGGGTACATGTAATTGTAGGTACATACTTTCGGTATTCGGTATCGGTACAAAGCTCCAAGGCATGACCCAAATTAGTTATGTTATTTTTTTATTGGCCTTACGGCCAATCAAAATCAAAATGTACAATGTACAATTTATATTACCGAACGCAAAAAAAATGTTTTATTTAAGTATCATTAATAGTTTAACGAAAGAAACTGAATAACAAAGTTATTTCTGCGGTTGTTACCGAAAATATCCCATATCTCAAAAACCAGGCTTAATAGCAAAGTTACTTAGAAACATCATAATCTTTTTAATCCAACTGTATCTACCCCAAAGATAGGGATAAAAAAATGCTCAAATGAGTTGAATCTTTTTTTTCATTCTTCGTTTTCATGGGGAGTGATAACTATTTTTTCCGCAATTTTACTGCATCATTGTTTAGCGGTGGACAAAATACACCTTTCTTTCCAACTTTCATCGATATACTTAGTGCAAAAAGCCTCCGAATAAAATGGCTGTGTGACATCCGGAATTCCGGACGGACGGACAGACCGAAATCGATATGACGAAATTATAAGAGTTCTGTTATTATTTTGGTTTTGTTTGGCTACGTAAAAAGTAAGTAGGTACCTATCTACATACATTATAAAATAAAAACTTCGGAAAATTATAACCAGTCCGCTTTTTAACTTCATGAAAATAATGATCACAGTTAAAGAATGATTATTATTAATATTAAACATTGTCGCATTTTGTTAAAACTTAAAACGCGTGGATGCAGGAAGTAAGGCATAAATTCAAAATTTGGAACAGAGCGTACTTAATGGCGCCACCACTTCTATTTCTGTAAATTGTGTAGATCACCGTATCCGCCTTCGGTCCATTTATCTCTGTCTAACAACGCAGCATCTATCTCTTTCTTTTTTTCCTATTCCCCCTTCATTAAGTACCAAAATGCTGACTATCTGCGTAACTCGCTCAGCGACTCCCGATGATATGCGATCGTTCCCGAATCCCACTCGAAGTCCCGTATCCCATTCGTCCTAAATTCACTAACCTATCGTGTACCACGTCAAATATAATACAAAGTGATTTACTAATTACGCCATTGTTTATTTACAATTTTGTTAAGTTATTTTGTCACACTTGGTAGTGTTTTGAAGTGCATTAGTATTTTATACGCATATTATGAATCGTTATCTGTTACTGTAATGGTATTCGACAGAAATAATTTCCAGTTGTCGTCGATTTGCGTTCATTTAACATCGTGTTTTTTTCTGTTTACTCTGTTCGGTACCTTTAGTTATTGTTGATATGTGAAATGTGTATTTGAAGGTGTAGTTACATAACAAGTTTTACCTCAAATAAAATGGCAACATTGCCTAGGATGCATAACTCTAAACAGGGAGCTGGTATATCGTCACCCTTTAGGTAAGCTTATAAATTCGGAGTAAGTAGCTTCTACTAACATAAGTAAATATTCGACAAAGGGCATGTCAAATTTCAAAAATTACAAAAAAAAAATCACACTATTCTAAAGTATTACAACCGTGTTTACTTCATTTTCCTGCTTGATCGTTAGAGCTCGTAACTGCGCAACGATGCCATTGGCTTTTTGTTTCAATAAATAAATACAAAAAAAAACACTGTGAGCCCACATTACGAGTGTTTCGTAAAAAAACCAGCAACAAACGTCATAATTATGCAGCAAAAAGCAACACGATTTTAACTTTAAAAAATCGGCTAAGTGCGAGTCGGAGTCGCGCGATAAGGGTTCCATGTTTCATACCACCAATGCTGTTATACTTTACCTTCTTTTTATTATTAATTTGATAAGATAAAGGCCATAGTAACACATAAGTATTCATTGAAAATCTCAAATGACTGCCTATTATGGGTAAAAACGTTCAGCCTTGTTTATAGCAGATTAACGGACAGAGAAAGAAGGCATAGGCTATGTAGGTAATTAGGTCCCGTTTTCAACGTTTGGCTATAGAATGCGGAACCCTAAAAATACAACAAAGATGTCAATTTTGTTATTGTCGTTTAACTTTAAAATGAACCGATGATTACACAGTATATTAACTAACACATTTTACTTTAGTTTTCAACTTACAAAAAATTGTTTTTTTTTTAGTTATACAGGGTGGTGAAATAGCATAGGGGTAGGTTTAGTATCGATAAAGAAACCCAGGAAAAACAAAACAAAAATGAAAACACAAAAAAAAATATTGCAAGAACAACCTAATTTATTACCTACTAACTTAAAATAACAATCGTTTAGAATTAAAATGATTTTATTTGACGGTCCTAAGCCCGTTAAAGTACGAAGAGACTTAGTTTTAATTATTTTTTATGTTAATTAAATTTTTTGTTTAACTATGTATTTTTAATTTTTTTGAATTATTTTTTTATTTTTCCTGGGTTCCTTTATCGATACTGAACCTACCCCTAAGCTATGGCACGCAGTTACTTTAAGCCTTAAAGTTTAAGGCGACGATAACAGACTTAATGATTTTATACTGAAGATCACGTCTAAACGAGTAGTGTTAATGATTTGAAAAAAAAATATGTTTAAAATATATATTTTAGATTATGTTTATACTAGCTTTCGCCCGCGGCTTCGCCCGCGTGGATGTCGAAAACAAAACAGCTTTTCTGTCAGCAGCATTCCCCCAAAACATTATACCATATCTTAGTTGGAACCAACGTAAGCGTGGTAAGCAGATAGGAGTGCAGTTTGATTTACAACTTTACGGAAGATAATAATAAAGATAGCATATAAATACCAACTTCGTTTTGTACATACTTGTTCAATATACATGTCCTCCATTTCATTTGTTTATTTTTTCTACTGTTTTTGTTCTTTAATAATAATTGATGTATACCAACTTTTGAGTTATTCAAGGTACGCAGTAAAGTTCTCCCCAAAACTTATTTACCCGATTATTTCTTATTTTATAAGTTATAACCAAATTATTTACCGTAAACCAATCTTGGACCTGAAGAATAGAATTATTCACGTCATCAAGGTTTTGTTACCGTCTGTCTATTTTAAAGATCAATGACGTGTCATCTGCAAACATCTCCGGTTGATTTTGAAGTAATTGGGGTAAATCGTTAATGTAAACTAAAAAGAGGAATGGACCCAATATCGAACCTTGAGGAACGCCCATTGCTTTTACGACCCCAAAGAGTTCAAGTCGTTTACGTGAACTCTAACCTTTCTATCTTTCAGGTATGATCTAAGTAAATCAAGTGCTGTATTCCTAATCCCATAGTGTTCTAGTTTCAGCAGAAGTGTCTCATGGTTAACGTAATCGAAAGCCTTTGAGAGGTCACAAAAAAATCTAATGGCATCTTGGGCTTTCTCCCAGGCGTTAGAAATGTTCTTTATTAGGGTGACACCGGCGTCAGTGGTACAACGACCTTTAGTGAAACCGTACTGTTGTTCATGAAAGATGTAATTTTTATTGAAGTGACGTAACATTTGATTAAGCATCAACTTTTCAAACACCTTACTGAGAACTGGCAGAATTGACACGGGCCTATAATATTGTTGGGTTCTTTAGTATCTCCGGATTTGAACAAAGGAACTACTTTAGTGTGTTTCATGAGATCCGGAAAGACTCCTTGGTCCACACTGGTGTTAAATATGAAAGCTAAATAGGGCGCAATGGTTTCGATAACAGATCTACAAACTTTTACAGACATGCCCCATAGATCTTGTGTTGATTTAATTTTAAGATCTTTAAAAGTTTTTATAACTGGGTTTGTATGCTGAAACCTTAACTCCAAGGGGCAGACATTTACATTCTTTCTAAGTAAGGCAGCAGAAAGCGCGGGTGAGGAACTTAAAGTTTCGGTAGTTTTAAGGGGAATATTAGCAAAAAAGTTTTTAAATTCTTGAGCTATTTCTACCTCTGAAGTGATGGGCCCATGTGCAGTCTCTAAATTAAATTCAGTATTACGCTGTTTTTTCCTACCTAATTCAATAATAATTCATCATTTATTATTTGCCAGGTAGTTTTTATTTTATCATGAGCTGATTTTATTTTATTGCTAATATAAAGAAGTTTAGCTATTTTGCACACACTTTTAAAAGTTTTAGAATATTTTGCAACATATTGATGAAAGCTTGTATTATTCATATGTTGCTTTAAGCCATAAAGTTCAAAAAGATTTTCCACGCTTTTACGAATACCTGGAGTCGCCCAATCACTAAATACGAACTTTGAGTAAATACTTTTAGTCTTCAGTGGTAAAGTGTCATTAAATTACGTGTTTAATAGTGAAAAGAACTTTGCGTAGAACACAAGAACTCATGGGTCACAAATATTATTAAATTAACTTAGAATTTATTAGATTAACTAATTAATAAAAATTAATCCATCACCGGATGCAGTTGGGCATTTGCAATTTTATGGTATACTTATAACTGTTAACGAAGGTATAAACTGGAATAAAAAAGGCTTTCAAAATAATTAAGAGTTGTCTTTGAAGATTTTTTTGAAGTATTAAATTATGTTTAATTATGTTTTAAGTTCCATCACCATAAGCACAAAAGACTTGAAAATATTATACTGTTTTTGTTTTGGAAAAAATATTTACGGTTTAAGAGATACACTGCTTTAAAAACCACATTTTTGACTATTTTTAGAAATCTCCACCTTAAAGAGTAGTTAAAAAAAAACACCAGTCAAGAGCGAGTCGGACTCGCGCACCGAGGGTTCCGTACGTATATATATGATGTTGATGATTTCTGAAAAACTGTGCTATTTAGAGACATCGTTTTATTTTTCCTGTAATCTTTACATAAACTTCTATCACATAGAATAATTTCGGTTTTTTATCTATGCAAACTTCGGAGATAAGGGCGGGGGGGGCGGTATTTTTTTTACATTTTTCATCAAAAGTCGGAAACTATGCTGCCTAAAAAAGAAAATATGTTTTAGAATGTGCAAATAGTGTCCTTTCATACGATACCCCGCATGCCCTAGAGCCCCACTTCAAATATTTAAGACCCCCTTTCAGTCCCTTTTGCAAAAAAAGGGTTTATTTTTTTTATTTTTTTCTTGTTTGCAAAATAGTTGGGCAAACGTCATCTAAAACTATTCTAAATTTCAAGTTGATAGCATTAGTAGTTCTTGAGATATCCAGGTGTAACAGACAGACAGACAGACTTAGTCTTACCATAAGGGTTGCTTTTTAACATTTTGGTACGGAACCCTAAAAACAAAAAATGTCACACTTTATAATTCACTTTTAGTATTTGTGCCAAGTTTCAGGTTTATTAACTCAAGGAATAAGATTTATTCCCCCTTTTCAGCCCTTAGAGGTCGAATTTCGAAAAATCCTTTATTAGCGGATGCCTGCCTATAGTTTCCAACCATAAGCCCCAAATATTAGTGATTTTAACTTAAAAGAACTTTATTAAAAATAAAATTTTATCCCTTTTTTCACCTCTTAAGGGTTGAAATTCTAACAACACCGCTGCATTAGCTTCCAACCATAACCCTAGATAATATATTTACGTGTTTTTTACTTCGAAAATTAAGGACTGATACACAACTTCATCCCCCTTTTTAACCCTTCGGGGGTGGAATTATCAAAAACGCTGAGACACGTGTAAATTAATTTTCAATCGTCAGCCTGTACACCAAATTTGAAGATCCTAACTTCAAAACTGACGGACTTTCATATAAACTTCCATCCCCTATTTCACCCTTTTAGGGGTAGAATTTCTAAAAACCCTTTCTTAGTGGATACCTACTCTTCATAAAGAACACACCCTCCAAATTTCATGTTTCTAGGATCAGCGGTTTAGGCTGTGCGTTGATATATCAGTCAGTCAGTCAGTCAGTCAGTCAGGACTTTGAATTTTATATATATAGATTACCTAGTGAAATTAATTTGTAAAGTTATGTCTAACGTGGATAAAAAACTGAGAATGGCGCAAAATCTACCAAGCGTATTTTTCTGAAACCTTCATCAATTCGCTTCGCTCCTTGATGGGCGAGTCCTATTACTGGCTGAACGTACGACGCGTAGCGTGAGCTCAGTACAGAACACGCAAGCTAACTACTCAAGGTCACTGGTATATATCTCCGTCTTAACACCCTATACAGACAGAAAGTGGTACTTTGAAGTACTACTTTGTACTGTGCATTGTATTTTAGACTGCGTTGTCCGTCACGCAATTCGCCGGTTTTAGGAAAACACGAAACAATAAATTAAAAAAAAGATCTTGATTGGTTTTGAACTATAGTCTACCAAATATCTTCAGGTGGCCCGCGAAATTCAAATTATCTTACGTGCTTTGCAATTTTCAGGTCCGTGTCAGGTTGTTTGTATCTTATCTATATATATAAAAGAGAAGTCCACTCACTGACCACTCATCACGAAATCTCGGAAACTACTGGGCCGTGAGGTCTAAAATTTGGCACAAGCACTCTCTATGGGGTGCAGGCTCGCACTAAGAAAGGATTTTTAGAAATTCGCACCTTAAGCGGTTGAAAAGGGGTGTCAAAGTTTGTATGAAACTCCTATGTTTTTAAAGTTAGAGACATGAATGTTGGCCTGATTGTTCCTTTCGACTTCTAGGTGCTCATTAAGAAAGGATTTTACGAAATTCGGCGCTTAAGGGTGAAAATAAGGGTTTTTAATGTTTGTATGAAAAATGTACCAAATGCAGTTAAGATCCAAATTGAATCTTACGCCAACGAGTTATTGCATACTTTACATTGAAATTAGAATTCGGAGGCCGATAAAGATCTAAATTGAATTTTACGACAACGCGTTAATGCATATTTTACATTGAAATGAGAATTTTTGGAAGTTTCTTGAGGTTTATATTTAGTTTTTTTTCTAGGTGTAAAGTTCTAAAGTTTCTTATGCCAGTTCTAGGTGGCCAGTATTTTTCAGTATGCAGGCATCTGCTAAAAGATAATGAAATGAGGTTCTAATTGGTATTCAGGTAATTTGAACGTTGCATTTATAGCAATAGAGTCGAGAATGCCAAGGGGAAAACTTCACAATGTTTAACCTTAATCGCGGCTTGCAAGCTGATCGTATCAAAAAACGAAGTCATGTATCAATCACAGAATACAAACCTAAGCGATACACGTTTAAGCTGTAGTTACCGAAATTTCTGTTCTGCGATATTTTGTTATTACTTACTACTAAGCTTTGAAATATTTTTCATCGTCGTTGTTTGGTTTTCGTTTTGGTTTGTTTCGCTTCCTAATTTTAAATTGGAGGATAATAAATGTGTTTTTACCTATTGCCGGGTTGGAATTTTGTTATTTCTATTTCTTTGCGAATTACTTATTGTGTAGGTATTTCACACTATGGTATTACTATAATAGTTTTTAGTATTAGTCGTTCTTACTAGAAAAAGTGTCCTTTAATACGTTCGTATTTTCATTTTATTGTTTAGTATCTTTGGTTTAGGCTGGTGTTGTAAGGGTTGGGAAAAGGCGGGAGAACTATTCCCATTTTAAATGGATGTCAGCACCAACTGACGGGGTCTGAAAGGGCCAATGCCTGCCAGGGTTATGAGCCTGTCCGAAAGGGATATCGTGGCCCTGGCACACACAGGCATTTGAAGGAACACGGGAAGGTTTTAGTCAGTAAAAGTCTAACACGCATCAAAATGACCCTCATTGAAATTTCCTGAGAATCAGATTATTTTTACTCCCTGTTGTGCGTCCCCAAAACCAGCAATAAAAATACCATCTTGAAACACCTGGAACTCAAATGGGAATAGTTCTCCCGCTGCCATGAGTTCACAGGAGGTTCCGTAGGTGCCATTACAAGACATTTCAGTGACGTATTCACGCTTTGAACCATAAACAGCTCCTGACCGATCCTGGGTGAATGGTTGGAATATTTCCCAGTTTTTAGACACGTGGCGCACAATGCTGTCTTGAATTTGAGAAGACAATGACATGGCCACGTTACTGTTCACCAAATAGGAGAGAGATGAAAAAAAGCATGCGCCATCGCCAGGGATATTTACTATTTGCCAAAGAATTTGCATGCCACAATTGTGGCGATAAGTCCACTCTATGAGGAGTGGCTAGAGAGGCGCCACGGCTTCCTCACCTTCCGCCTGACGCACGTCCTCACCGGACACGGTTGTTTCGGGAGGTTCCTATTCAGAATAAAGCGGGAAAAAACGCCCGGGTGTCACCACTATGTGGATCGCCTGGAGGACACGGTGGAGCATACGGTTGAGGTCTGCCCTGCTTGGGCGGAGCACCGCCATGTCCTCACGGAGGCGATCGGCGGCGGCGATCTCTCGCATCTGGCCCTGGTTCAGGCCATGGTTCGGAGCGAGAGTGCACGGGAGGCCGTGACCTCCTTCTGCAAAGCAGTAATGCATGCGAAGGAGGAGGCGGAACGCGTGAGGGTGAGGCAGGGTTCGCGCCCTCACGCCCTTAGTCACCGCAGGAGATGTCCCGGGCGTCGGGAATCGCAGGCCGATTCCCGGCCACCGTGGGCGCGGGCTTGCGGACGGTGAGCGATGGGTAGCTCGCCGTCCGATAAGGACCAGGCCCGGGTCGACGGCGCGTTGTGTTCCACGCGCGCCTCAAAGAGATGTCAGCACCAATTGACGGGGTCCGAAAGGGCTAATGCCTGCCAGGGTTACGAACCTGTCCGAAAGGGATATCGTGGCCCTGGCACACAGGCATTTGAAGGAACACGGGTGGGTTTTAGTCAGTAACAGTCTGACACGCCCTCCCCGCTCCGGCCAGAGCGGGAGAAGTTATTTGATATTTTACCACCCAAAAAAAAAATGGCAGCGGCAGAACTATTCTCATTTGAGTTCCAGGTGTTTCAGGATGGTATTTTTATTGCTGGTTTTGGGGAAGCACGGCAGGCAGTCAAAATAATCCGATTCTCAGGAAACTTTAATGAAGGTCATTTTGATGTTTTAATTCCGTTGGCTAATTTAAATAATAAAAAAACCGGCCAAGTGCGAGTCGGACTCGCCCACGAAGGTTCCGTACCATTATCTATAAAAATGGCAAAAAAATCACGTATGTTGTATGGGAGCCCCCCTTAAAAATTTGGTTTATTTTAATTTAATTATTTATTTTTGTTAAGTGAATATATAACTTAATATTCTGTGAATATTTGAAGCGTCTACCTGTTGCCGTTATCAATATCTAGCAAAAACGAGCGAAAAAATCACGTTTGTTGTATGGGAGCCCCCTTAAATATTTTACTTTATTCTGTTTTTTAGTATTAGTTATTATACCGGCAACAGAAATACATCATCTGTGAAAATTTCAACTGTCTTAACTATCACGGTTCATGAGATACAGCCTGGTGACAGACGGACAAACGGCGGAGCCTTAGTAATAGGGTTCCCGTTTTACCCTTTGGGTGCAGAACTCTAAAAATATCTTTTGACCCCTCACGCCGGCAAAATTGAAGAATCACCGACCGTCACCGACTCAGCGGTAAATGTGCAGTCAATCCCAGTCCCAATTCACTGCTATTGATTTTGTCGAGAAGTCGCTTGCCTATAATGAGTAAACGGAATGCGAGTCATTTTTTTTTAAGGATATTGCTAAACCGTTGCTTCATCTACTTATATTAATATTTTATAGTTTGTGAGGTTGTAGGGGTAATCTCTGTATCTACTGAACCGATTTCGAAAAATCTTTTACCCATTGAAAGCCACGTTATTATTTTGTGAGTGTCATAGGCCATAATTTAATCCGAAAAATGAAAAGACGGTAAAATGTTTACCGCCCACGGGTTAGCTAGTCAAAGTATAATTCGCGACCATAACAAACGTACGGAATTATTATAATTAAAATCATTAATACATCTGTCTAAGTTAGATTTGTTCCCTAAGTACTTTTCCATAAAGCCGGGTCCGCTGCGCCATGTGTTACAAAAGTACCTAACATGGTTACCTAACCGATTGGGCAAATTGACGCCCCCAGATCGGTTAGGTAACGATGTTAGTTGTTTTTATAACACGAAAACATGGAGCAAGACCCGGCTTTAAGGCTTCTACATACTGGCGCGACACGCGACGCGACACAAAGGCTCCGCGTGTCGCGCGACGAATGGTGCCTTTGTGTAGCGTCGCGAGTCGCGCAGGTCTGTAAAAGCCTTTTGAGATTTGTTCATATGGAAAAAAATCTAAAGCCGCTGCGCCGTGTTTTGTTTGCGCAATTCGCCAAATCGGTTCAAAATCGGGTAAAGGTTTATATTTTTCACGTTTTAATGGTTCAGTTAGTACTTACTTAATTTATCTTAGTTCAATAGCCCAATGCTAACTGTAACTGCTCTTCACTTTTTACAAAATATTGATTTTCCCGATGCAGGGACGTTCATTGTTGAGGAATACTCCTGGTAAGAACCAGGAGAACACCATATGCATTGTGACGAGCATAAATGTGTTGTGCTTAGCAACCATATTAAAGTACCTATTCGAATAATCCGTGAAATACTTATTACTTATTAAGTAATTCCGGTGGCAATCTGTGGTCTTCATCATCAGTTACATTTCACCAAATGGTGCATTCCGATAGGGAATGCACGAGTTAATAAGGTGTGCCTATAAAATTTGAGGATTTCCCTCGATTTCTATCATCAGATTCTGACTTGGTGACCACCTCGAGAGCATACCCTTTCAAACGAAATAATAAATTTTCATAATCGGGCCACAATTGATGATGAAAACGGTGAACATACATAAAAAAAAAACATACAGACGAACATAATTATTATTAAAACCTCCTCCTTTTTGGAAGTCGGTTAAAACATAGTTTCGACGAGGAAGACGTGTCTGCTGCTCTAGCAATAGTAGATTACAGCAGGTGAATACACCAGTGTGTTCTTGTTACATATTATGTGCACATGCACATTTACAAGATAAAATTCGGACGCGGCGATTAGGATATATTCTCCTCCCGTCATGTTAAACTGCGCGTTTATGTATTTTGTTATCATTTGTTCCAGGGAAAGATTGCTGTTAGGAAGAAAGTTTTGAATATTATTCAGAAGTGCTAAGTAAATTCTGTCGTCATTACGATTTACCGAAACATATGTAGCGAGATCTCGACGTACAGACAAGTGGTCGAAAGTTAGCCCCATTATATTATTTATTTGATGGGCTGACGCCCTAAATAAAATATTACCGTCACGTTCAATGGGGATTCATTTTGGCATTTTAAAAGCTTTTGTTTGGATGTGATGTAAATGTGCACGTACAGGGTACCGCAGCAGGAGCGCTGTCTTGCTGGTCTGAGAGGGTAATGTTTAGTTAAGTTACACAAAACCTTAATAAACTATCCACCCAAACCTTCCTCATAAATCACTCTTGACTATTGGTGAAATTCGTTAAGTAGTTTTTGAGTGAACGTGGGTGATGTTATCCGTTCGTCGCGGTAAACATTTGCTTCAGTCACCATGGAATTGGGGGGCGGGCGGGGGATTTGCTGTCCCATACATTTTGACCGAGTAGGTATTGCACTTCTGTAGAAAATAGCTGTTTTAAAAAAAAATACCGGTTCCAAGTATTGATGTTCTGAATCCATGGTAACAGGTTGCGCGTCGATGTCCCTGCCACCCTGTATGTTTTGACCAACAAAACCTGAGTAGAGATCAGTGACAAATAAACAGGCAGACAATCAATTTTCTTTGTTATCAGCTCGCTCAATGTTTTCTCATAGGTGTGCTTAAGCCCAAGCCAGGACTGGGCCAGTGCATACCTGACGAAGCTATTTTCCTGCCAAAAATATCACCTTCTTGTGCCTATGACTAGCAAGCAACTGTAACAACAATACTATAATGGTGCCGCTAACAAGGCAAACTCGAAACTCAAACTCAAAGCATTTATTCAATTAAACCATTTACAGGCACTTTTGAGTTGTCAAGGAGTCAATCAGTTAGAAATATGAAGCTAGTAGCCCATTCCAAAGACTAGTAGGTTCTTATGGCGAAGAACGGGCAAGAAACTCCACGGACACTCTTTTAAATTAAAATATTGATACAAAGTATTGGTTACATCATTCATGTTGAAATTATACATGTGAGAACGATGCAAAACGTCAGAAGCTTCCGTGATAAAAATATAAAAAAAAACAATTCAAAACTAAAATAATTAAAATGTGGCAGCTAAGAGATGACCAGTCTCAACTGACAGCGTCCGTTCACGAACATGACGCATGGATCAGCAGTTCAGCACCATTCAGCTCAACCATTTTGAAGGGAGCTAAATGATTCAACTCACGCGCCACCATCTCCGAGACATCTGAGTGAGCATGACATACTCTCAGCCGCCAGAGCACATTCAAGTCAATGAAAGACATAATTATTACCCGGTAAATGGTAGCTCTAATCATAGTACTCACACCTGTGCTATGCAATTATATAATACAAAGAAGATTGAGTTTATACAATGAAAAGATAGTCTTACAATCTTCAGCAGCTCCAACTCCAACAGTTTTACAAATGTTAATCAAGTAGTTGTGGTTGTGGAGCAGGACCAGCTTTGAGCCAAGCATTTTTATCAGCGATGTAATCCCCCAACATAAAATATGCCTGCTTGCATAGTGTGCGTTTTATACAAGATTTGGATTTCGTCTCATTCAGTTGGAAGTATGTGGAGAGGAATTTTATAATAACATTTTAACAGTACCCCATGAAAGATAGTAAGAGTGTACTTTAGCCAGTCTGAAACCTGGTTGAGCTAATAGGTCCGTATTTTTAGTACTATAATTATGACTTTCGCCTCTTTTATTAAAAATAATGTACCTACATTTTTCTTACACTTTGCACTTATTGTTATCGTGATAAGAAATAGTAATAGTCAATGTTTATATAAATATGATAGAGTCAGCTGATTTAAGGCCGTGTTCATATAACGCGCGCCGACCACGCACAGGCCCCGCACACGTGTTGTGCCCGCCTTACACCCGCGCTCGCCACGCGCAATATCAGCGAACGCCTCACACCCGCTTATACTATTTATTGATGCCAAGAACCCAGCGTATGGGTCGAAAAGTAATTCGTTTGGCATCGAATGGGTTACCAAAAACGCCTCGCAACTAAACTTGATTACAGACATTACAGTCAATACGGCACTAGCCGAAGCGCAGGCGCAAGGCGTATGCGGGGCGTGAGCAGTGAGTGTGCGGGGTGAGCGCGGGGTAAGCGCGACGCGGGCTCGTGGCGTGTGCGGTTCGACTTCGAAATGCAATTTGAGATCTATTGATGTGTCATAAGACTCAAATTATAAACAATAAATTTCAAATCTAGTTAGACGCGGGTGCTGACGCGCGTGCCGTCGCGCGGTTAATGCGCGGCTGCATGTTATTCCTCCCACTCATTAACTTGACCACTTATGTATAAGATGATAGATTGTGCACGTTGCAATTGCAATACATTCGAAATAAATTTATAAACTTAACAGGATGCGTTTTTGTCTCTGTTACCATGACCACGCACGACGCAAACCGTGAAGAATTCTGTAGTGGGGATGAATATTTATGCTTACATAATGTTAATTTTTAGCGGCAGCGAAAATAAGTATGGATTGCAAAGTATCGTATCAAAGAAACTGAAAAACAAAGTTTTTACTTCGATCGCTATAATCATTAGTATAATCAGCTAATAATATTCCCACTGCTGTTACACAGACCTCCCCTCGGTGAGGAGTGCATGGGCCGTAATCTATCACGCAGGCCCAGTGCGGGTTGGTAGATGTCACGTCATGTCTTAGAATTTTTGGTTCTAGGACATGCCGGTTTCCTCGCGGTGTTTTTACACAAAGTAAAGCGCCTGTCTCGGTAAGTCGCGGCCGTTACCACTGGGCCACCACCGCTCTGCGGTCGCTACACTCTAACCCCCTTATTACAAAACAAGGTTTATTTTCAGACCCAGGTTTAAAACATGAAGCCATTATTGAATTTCGAACTTTATTCCGACTATGGTAAAGTTCCTAAACACAAAACTGACAACTTAGTACCGAACTAAGTTTTCAGTTTTGTATAAAGAACGGTATTTCAATCACTGTTACGTTCTTATTACAAAAACTGGCTCCATGGTTCAAGCCATGTCAAAATATAAATCTTGTACTGTAATAAGGCGGTAAATGTTTAACCGCAAATAACTCATATTTAAAATAAACAAGGTATTTAAAAAAACAAACAAAATCCGATTGCAAAAACATGAACTGAAAAGATGGAAACAAGATGAAAAGAAAACGGAGGAGGAGGCATCTAAGATGTTTTTGCCTCCGACTGCATTTATTTATTTTTCTCGTTTTCTTTTCATCTTGTTTCCATCTTTTCAGTTCTTGTTTTTGCAGGCGGGTTTTTTGTTTTTTTTAATAACTTTTTTATATTGCACTTTTTAGTTAGGATTATAAGACGGTAAATTAGGTTATTTATATACTCACTTATAATCGGGAGCTATAACGACCTCTTACTCACTCACTCCAAAAGTTCGAAATATTTTTTTTTATAATTTCTCATTTAAATTACTTTCAAACATATAATAAGTATATATTTTTGTAATCACCTTTTAAAACCCTTCATTTTGATATCCCACTTGATAGGCTTAAGAGATACTTTTTTTTTTCGAAAACAAACCTTTTGGCGCCAAAAATCCAACATTTTGGTTTTTAATATCCCCTATGACACTCGCGCAATAAAGAAGAATCTAACGACATATCACTCATCAAAATCAGTTCAGCCGTTTACTAGTTACGAGGGAACATAGGGACAGACATACATACATACATACAGGTCAAACACATAACCCTCCTTTTTTGGCTTCCCCGCAGTCGGGTAAAAACACACATGTTTCTTATTTTAAAACATAACTCTTAGTAGAAATTCAGGGAAATTGTAAGGTAGTAGAACTTAAATATACGAGTAACTCTTTCAACGAAAATTGTTTTTTTATTAAAAGTAATGTTTTGTTCTACGACCTTAAAATTTCCCTGTATTTTCACCCCACAGTTTAAAAGCTAGAGTAGGGGTGGACTTTTTTAGTACCTAGCGCTTATGTTACCATATTATTAAGTATATCTTTTGACTTATCCTAATCCGGATATGACGGGGTCCATATTATGACGGGGGTTTTGTTTTCTCTGTTTTACATGCATTATTCTGTTTTATATCGCCGACCCGTCTTGAGCAAGCGTGGTTATCAATGCTCCTGCGTTCTCTGTATCAGAAGATGCATTTGTTGCCCTGCTGTGGTACAATAATAGGCTGGTATTATTAATTATAATAATATATTTATTCTGTTTTATTTGCAGTACCAGCCCGCGAAAACTCCAAGAAATGGGGTTACCCTCTTCTGAAGGACATGGTTCGTACATATAATTATTTTAATACACTCAAATGTAATACTTCCGTAAACTGTGTTCCAAAACAATTTAGTAAAAATGTAAACAAATCGGTCAGAAAACGTACCTGTCGAGGGCAAATTGTATTGCCATTTACAAATTGAGTGATTTATTTGAATCCTTAAACCCTAAAACCGTAGTTTTTCATTTGAGAATACGAGGATATTTTATCCTCCTCAATTTGGTTTGCAGTTTTCATTTACTTTTTAAATAATGTTATTCAAACAATAATGTTATGGACGTCAAAAATAAGTTACAAATTTGTCTCTGCGGTTATACCTAACCGAAATATCCCATAACTCAAACACTATCTTCTTAAAATAAATTTTCGTTAAGAGTATTTTACTTAAAAAAACTTTTTACGAAAATTTATTTGAAATTGAAGTTAATAGCAAACATATATATTTTTTAATATACCTACTACCCTACAGGTGAAAAGGTAGGGGAGTAGAGGGGCTCGTGGCTAAGTCATAACAGTCGCACGGGTCGATCTTTAAAGTTAAGCAACGCTTGGCAAGGACGGTCCGGGGATGAGTGACCATTAATTAAATACCGAGACCGCTCCGTGTCTCAGAAAGCAAGTTAAGCCTTAGGTCCCGCCCGGCTGTCAGTTGTACATCTTTGACAGTCGTTACGGGTAGTCAGTAGCCCGAAAATCTGGACCAGTCTTACCAAGGGGTATCGTCGTTAGCTCGGCAGATTGATTGAGTTGAAAAAATAGAAAGGACACATATTTTGCGACTTCACAAGCGCACATTTCGTCAACTATTGACTTAAATAAAAAACCGGCCAAGTGCGAGTCGGACTCGCGCACGAAGGGTCATTATCTATAAAAACGGCAAAAAAACACGTTTCTTGTATGGGAGCCCCCCTTAAATATATGTTTTATTTTAATTTAATTATTTATTTTTAAAGTGAATATATAAAGTAAAGATTCTGTGAATATTTCAAGCGTCTACCGGTTGCCGTTATCAGTATCGAGCAAAAACGAGCAAAAAAATCACGTTTGCCCCCTAAAATATTTATTTTATTCTATTTTTTCGTATTTGTTGTTATAGCGGCAACAGAAATACATCATCTGTGAACATTTCAACTGTCTAACTATCACGGTTCATGATATACAGCCTGGTGACAGACGGACAGACAGACAGACAGACGGCGGAGCCTTTGTAATAGGGTTCCTGTTTTACCCTTTGGGTACGGAACCCTAAAAAGTCACGAATAGTCGCAGAGTAAAACAGCTGCGAAACATACAGACGGACAGTACGAAATATAAGGGTTCCCTTTTTGCCTTTTTTCTACGGAACCCTAAAAAGCGCGATGCGGCCCGCCATTATGAACACTGCGCTTAAAAATGTTTCATGCTAAAATTACAATAAATGTTTCCACAGATGTTACCACCGCTAGTGGTATAAGCATGAAACAGTATGAAGAACAACTCAATGGTTTAAGAAAAGAAAACTTTCATTTAAAACTGAGGATATATTTTCTTGAAGAAAAATTGGGCACTGGATCGCCACCAGCTGTCCAAGTAAGTACCTATTTACTACCTAAAGTCCTTTAAAAATCTAATGTAAGTATAATAGTCAGACTAGGCTAGACTCTAGCCCTGGTCCATAGATATATCTAACTGTATGTTCACTGATCACAACATGTCTCACAATGCAAATGTTATATCGATATGCACGACGATCTAGTTCGAAAATACTACCGACCTACTTAAAAATATCGCACAATAAACAAATCTATATAAAAAAAAAATACTTGTAGAATGTCTATTTAATTAGCCAATGTTTTTTCAAGGGCCTTTTGGAACACAACGTCAGACTTCAAGTGGAAGTGGAAGAATTGAGAAGACAGCTAAGTGATAAACAAGAACTACTTGCTGCGGCTGCAGAAGCCATTGATGTGTTGGAACAACAGGTATGGTACCATGTTAACATGGTTTACCTCTTGAAGACTATTTATTTTTTATCCCATAACAAATCCTTAATAATTAATTATAGTCTGGAACAAATGTCTTCCATGTATGTTTGTGGGGCGTTGATATGGCTGTGCCACAGTATTTTATTTTTGCAGCTATCTTCGTGTCTTTTGTTAAATTATACCTAAATTGTTCCTAATAAATAAACTTTACTTATAATTATAATGTAGCCTATAAAGCGCTGAGCAGACCATGGACTATTTCTCCAGCGGACCGTAATAAAAGGACACAAGTGTTCTGCAGTCTATTGGTCCTATGACATGTGCGTTATTGCATAGATTCATGGAAATCAAACTGTCCATCATGTGCTAAGCGCCTAAAACTAAAAAACAGTTTAAATGAAACTTTTTCCGTTTTTACGTAGTTTTCGTAAGGCCTTCCAAAAGCTGTTCGATTCCATCATACTCGAGGGGTAAAACGCAACAGGCATGGAACAGAGGTGTGGTGGTATTATTCTTTAAAAAGGGTGACAATTTAAAAGGGCCCTGATTATGAATTATAGAGTCATCTCACTTCTGAGCCATGTCTGCTAGCTGTTTTCAAGAGTCATCACGAACCGTCTCGCGCGCAGGTTTGATGACTTCCAGCTTCCCGAACAAGCTGGATTCCGTAAAGGCTTTAGCACCGTAGACCACATACATACGCTGCGGCAGTTTATATAGAAGACCGAAGAGTATAAGGCCCGGTATCCACCAAAGCGGGGAGGAGAGACGTTAAAAAAAATATAGTTTTCTTTTCTTCTTTCTTTACAAACAGTAAACAACCAATAAGATATCGTTATTTCGATGCGATGGTACGGTAACGTTATCTTATCGGTATATTATTGGTCGTTAACAAACATCTCCTCTCCTCTCCGCTTTGGTGGATACCGGGCCTAAGCTGCCTTTGTCTCTCTGCTTAGCGTTTGTGGACTACGAGAAAGCCTACGATTCGATCAAGACTTGGGCGATACTGCAGTTTCTCCAACGCGCAACGGTGCCAGATTGACTATCGGTACATTGAGGTATTTAAGTGTTTGTATGAAAAGGCTTCTATGTCAGTCCGACTCCAGGGACCAGACCTCGCAACCTATCCATCTGCAGCGAGGGGTGAGACAGGGAGACGTTATTTCTCCGAAACTGTTCACTGCTGCACTGGAGGATGTCTTCGAGGTTCTGGACTGCAAAGGGGTCGGGATCCACATCAATGGCAAGTTCATCACTCACCTTCTGTTTACTGACGATATAGTAGTCATGGCAGCGACTATGGAGGACTTCAGTACAATGCTCAGTGACCTCAGCACAGATTCCGAAAGAGTGAGTTTTAAAACGACCATGGACAAAACGAAGGTCATGTCAAATGCCCATATAACACCCACCCTCTTAAAGATCGGAGACTACACTCGAAGTTATGGACAATTATGTTTACCTAGGGCAAACTGTCCAGTTAGGTAGGTACAACTTCGAGAAAGAGGTCAATCGTCGAATCCGACTCGGCTGGGCAACAACGTTCGGGAAGCTACGTACTATCTTCTCGTCTCATATACCACAGTGTCTCAAGATGAAAGTCTTTGACCAGTGCGTGTTGCCAATGGTGACCTATGGCAATGAAACGGTCGCTCACAATGAGTATCATTAGAAGGCTGAATGTCACCCAAAGGGCAACGGAGAGGGCTATGTTTGGAGTTTCCCTACGTGATCGAATCAGAAATGGAGAGATCCGTAGGAGAACCAAGGTTACCGACTCGAGCCCGAAGAATTGCCAAACTTAAGTGGCAGTGGGCACATTGCTTGCAGAACAGATGCTCGATGGTGTCGAAAGGTTCTGGAGTGGCGACCGCGTACCGAATGATGTAGCGTTGGAAGGTCTCCCACAAGGTGGACCGCTGACCTGGTGAAGGCCGCAGGAGTCCGATGGATGCTTGGGGGAGGTCGATGTCCAGCAGTGGACCTCTTTAGGCTGAAATGATGATGTATGATGAATGCTGTTTTTACGCGATAATTATTTTAAAACTTAGAATAGTGTTGATTTGCATGTTACACCATTTCTTATGAAAAATATTGTTTTTACAGGGTTCCATATCAACTGATAGTGTCGAAATATCCATGAACAATAGCAATATTATTAAAAAAGAAATCGCATCACAGGACCAGGTAAATTATCAAATTATTACGTTAATTTTGTGGGCTAGCTAGGAATGCCAACACTGACAATAAAGGATTTCTGAGACGGTAAATAAAGAGTATAGTAGACTTATAAAAACCCCTTCATTTGCGTGGCCCGATCCGCACCGGCCAGCCACTTTATTAAAATAATTTTGCTAATGCTTGAAAAAACTGAGTTTTGATCAATGGCAATGAAGATTCTCTTTTCCCATCACTTAATCATGACCGAAAAGACTCTTAGTGAAAGGAATCATTAGCGTTCTCTGTGAATTTTTAACACAATACTGCGATCGTTTGGGGGGGGGGGGCTATGTCCAGCAGTGGACGTCTTTCGACTGACATGATGATGAATGATGGAAGGAATCAGGAATTCAGGAATAACTGTCACTTTAGCATTCAATCATACATTTAAAATCATCTGCTGGCATTTCGAGCGGTGTTGTGCGCTCTTATAAATGATGTGTCTTTAATATCTATACTTATACCTAAAAATATCTTTAAACCTACTTATACCTTATATTTTAGGAAACTGAAAAGAAAGAACTGGTTGATGATACATGTGCAGAATCTGAATCGGCTGGGTAAGCAACATTTAAGCTGTTTCATTCGTTTTGTATTTTTTCTTAAGTGCTGGTTTGAATTTGTAAATTGTTTTCAGGGACTATTTGGCTGTTACGGTTAATAACGATGACTTGGTAAGTATATCGAAGAAGCAAATCATATGCTATTCTTATCAATATATTTTAATTTGAACTAAGCATCTCGGAGCTGGGGTACCACCCCCAGGTGCTTAGTTCCTAGGGGAAATCTGGTGGAACTAAAATTATTTGGGATATATTTTTCAACTGGTCTCAAGTTCACAAATAATGAGTCCGGCGTAGTGGACCTGTTTCGATTTGAATTATTAGATTTCGCATCAAATTGACGACATTGAACGTGATAATTTCTTGCAGGATGAACTTATAAAATTACGCAGAGAAAACAAAAAAGCTTTACAAATGATAAAAGGATGTATGAAAAAAATTCAGCAGCAAGACAAAGAAATCAAGAAAATAAAACTAGTAAGTTATGGCTATTCATATTTTTGCAGGCTGTGTGTAAAGTTCTTTTTTTGCAGATTAAGAATTTTCTTTTTTTTCCAGGACAAGGAATTAGTCTACGCGCATGTAAGTGACTCACAATTAGAGAAATACGAGGAAATATTGAAGTGTAAAGATGAACATATCAAGGACCTAGAAAGCAAAGTCAGGGATTTGCAGAAACATTTCGAGACAATTCAGAATGTCGACGCGGGGTAACAATAATTTATATGCACCGTATACATACACCTGTGTTTATTAAACAGTGTTTTAATGACTGCTTGACCTATACCATATTATATTTAATTATTTCAGAAATCTCCAACAGCTGCTTACTAAAAGACTACAAGGATTGGCATATTTCCTCGATAAATTACTATCACACAAGTTAGTATGATATTATACATACATTCAAAGAACCAAATCGTGTATTTAACATAGGCTGAGTTTGTCTATGTTACAGCTCAGTTACATTGACAATATAAAGCTGTTCTTATTTAAATATAAGTTATCAGTAAATCCAAATGTTCAAACTGCCTTTTGACTTGATTATTTATTATTTTATAGATGTGTGCTTGGTGAGGATAAGAAAAAGTTGGCTGAAAGTATACTAGAACAAAGTCTCGCCTTGCCTGTTGGTTTGGAGCTGGACGAATCTATGGCGCCAGAGGAATTCACCATGGACGAAAGTAATATGGATATATCGCAGTCATTGAGAATTGAAGATTTAACTATGATGTTCGGTCACCATATGGGATGTAGCGAAGATAACAGATATTCGGCACAAAGAAAAGCTTTATTCAAACATTTCCCTCAAGCGGATGTCATATCAGAATCTGAATGTTGGTCTGAGCCAGATAGGAATGTATCGCTCGCCCGCGTCGGACTGTGTGATACTGGCGTCGGACTGCGCGAATCTAGTACTGATATTGGCAAAACTCGGTCAAGACGAGCGCGTGTATCGTATGGATCCCGATCAGAAGACAATAAACCTACCAGTGAAGGTTTGATTGAGGAACTGAACAATCTCACGAAGCAAACTGAACAGTTAGAGGAAGAAAACAATGACTTAAATAGTAAACTTGAGTTTTCGAAGGAACAAATCAATGAACTGATCACAGAAAATAATGAATTAAAAGAAAGTTTATTGTCTGAACAATCAAGTTTGGCTGACGCTAATAAAACTTTAGATGATTTAAGGAATACGGTCGCAAGCTTGGAATCTCGAATTAAAGACGTCGAGCAAAAGCTCTCTGACTCTCTACAAACTGCTGATAGATTACGATCAGAAAGACAAGAGTTGGAAGCCACGTTTATGGAAACGGAACGTTCCTTGAGACGTGCTGCAGACGAAGCTACTGTTCAAGCGTCGCAGGCTGCATTAGAAAGAGCCCGCGCCCAACACGACAGACTACGCATTGAAAGAGAGTTGGAAGAGACACGTGAAAAGCTTTCCGATGCATTAGAAGTAAGCTCTCAACTTGAGATAGAAGTTACACGCAAAATGGCTTTGGACGTTAATAATAAAGTGGCTATTGTGCATGAAGGTCTTCACTCTGAAGAAGAGCGACCTACTTCACCAGATCAAGGTATTGATAGTGATAGGCTCTCAAGCTTAGAACAAAACGATCCTGTGGCGCTGTCACCTCGTAAGTATTACATTAATATCTTTATTTTGAACATTTCCTTTGTTGCTATTTGCTCCTTGTCACATTCTTATGACAAGTAGAACAAGAGTAGAAAGTCAGAGTAAAATTGCCCAAAAACAGCAACCAATTTCTCTTTTTGTAACTTTCATACAAAACAACTTTCTTTGCAGGTTCATTATATGAGGAGAATGTAACATTGAAGCAGAAGCTCACACGGACCAAGGCGACACTCGCAGAAACCTTGATGCAACTGAATGCCGCTAATTTGCGCAAAAGAAGTGTTCAACGTGCTATTTGTAGAGAGATTCACAAGACTCAGGGAGTGCTGCGCAAAGCTCGCGATCAGTTTGAAAATCAAACTAACAATTAAAAAAACAACTTTGCGCAAAATCATGACTGTTTAACAATTCTCATTAATTACCGACCTCCGAGGGTGCCAAGGCAAGACAAGTGATGACATGTAAGATAAATAGGATTGATTGGTGAAATTTATTACCTAATTGAATTGACTTCCATATAAACTCAGGTTGAATGGAATTATGTGTCAAGTGAATGACTGAATATTTTTGTATGTTTATAATGATTTTTCTACTAAGACTTAGTGCTACGTACGATAGGCAGTTACAAAATAATGAAATGTAAGCGATACAATTTGCAATCTATACAAATAAATAAAATTGTGTCTGTAATGTCAAAATAACAGCTTTTTACTAAGTGCTTAAGAAAGTATATACGGTACCTAGAATAAAAACAAATATTTTAGAATTTTTTGTCTGTCTGTTTCGGCTACTCCGAAACGGCTGAACCTATTTTGACGGGACTCACTGGCAGATAGCTGATGTTTTAAGGAGTAACTTGGGCTCCTTTTATTTTAGAAAAAGCAACGCGGACGAAGCCGCGGGCAGTAGTAGTTAATAAATAAACAGTGTAGCCCTTAAAATCACGATGGGGTAACTAGTTAGTATTGCAGTTTTTTTTTTTATTGAAATATTAGTTTCAAGGGATCTGTGATTGAGATTGTCTAAAATTAGATAAGCTGAAATATGTATTTGAATTGATTTTTTATATATTTGTGTATTGTACTTTAGTGATTAAAATATTTACCGAATTTAGTTACATAACCATGTCTAATATTATTTTAATTTGATTAAAAAACTAACTTAAAGATTGACTTTTATTCGAAGAGATTTCATGCTTTAAAATACTAATCAACAAAATTGTCTGTAGTGATTGTGACTGCACCTTCACCCCAGTCAGGCGGTAGATTAAAAGTGACCACATAGTTATGAAATAAAATTGGTATCGTACGGCCGATGAATCATGGCCGGTCTGAACATAGGCAATATGAAATTTGGTGCACTCACGCTCGCCTCATGTCACCATTTGGTTCTTTTAGGGCCGGCGCTCACTGCCGGCACGCCACGGGATGGCATGGCAAAGGATTTTATTACTAATCAAGTTATTTTGGATCTTATTTCAATGAGTTTAGAGTTCATGTTACTTTACGCCGCGACGTGCCGCGGGATGCTGTAGCATGACGTGACGCGCCCCGGCATGCTGCGGCATGACGAGTCATGCCGTTTCATTCCACGGGTTGCCGCGGCACGCCACGCGCCATTGCATCTCGCGAGACGTATGGGTCACTTTGTGTCGAGGAATTATGATTGCTAAGCTAGCAGTGTCTGGGCTTTCAGCAGAATGCCACGGCATGCCGGAGCACAACCTGCCATGCCACGGCATGCTACGGAACGCCGCGGGATGCCGCAGCACAATCTGCCGTGCCATGCCGGCAGTGAGCGCCAGCCCTAACAAATGTTGCTGCGCAGCCTTTTGCGCCAAGTTCGGACCGGTCAGGACCGGTCATAATTCATCGGCTGTAGATACTGTATGCTTTGTGAAAAAAAAACCGGCCAAGTGCGTGTCGGACCACCCACAATAAAGGGTTCCGTAGTTAGGATGAATTTTATTTATCCCAAAAAAAAAAAACTTAACATGGTAGTTGAAAAACATGCTCTCCCATACATCGATATACAGGGTGTTTGGTGCATCGTGTGCCAAATTGAAATGGTTGACTGAAGGAGTCATCCGCTAGCCTTTTAGACCCTTTAACACCCCTCATGCTCTGTGGATTTTTTTTTATCGACTTTTTATTGTTTTCCAAAAAAAAGACCCAAATTTTACATTCAAATACAGATTTAAAAAAAAATATAAGGCGTAGACTCTGAATTTTATTTTTATTTCGATGTGTATTGTTTAAGAATACTTTTAAATACAAAATTAGTGATATTAGTCACCTAGTTCTTTTTTAATTCACTCGCAAAGGTAAAACTTAAATTAAAGCTGTACATGTTACAGCTGTTTATAAGGCTACAAAAAAAAAAAACAAAAGCGACCGGGATCTTCCAACTCCCTCATTAATTCTCCAGTCTATCCTCTTTCTAATGATGTGCCACATGCCATAAAAGTATTTTAACAACTTTGTGAATTCGCTAGAATTGTGAATCGAGTCACCTAAGGCTAATATTCAAAATTATGATTTAAAAAAAAATCTCTTAAATGATACCTGTCAAACCTATAAATCTGCTATCTCATTCTTATGGTTAGGTAAATTCGTGTCTCATATCTGTATCTTTCGTGGGATTTACTTGAAATAAAAAAACAAAATTGCATTTTTAACATTTATTTAATCATTGTTACAAATCTTGCTCAAATTGTTGGCCTCTGTTGCGAATGCAGGCCCGACACCTGTTTCGTATTTCAACAGTTGTTGTACGAAGTCGTATTTCCTCCTTAATAGTCTTGAATGCCGCTTCTATGCGTTGGACTAATACCTCCGTAGTTGGAACCTCCGTGGCATATACCAACTCTTTGGCACGTCCCCAGACATAAAAGTCTAACGGAGTTAGATCTGGGGAACGTGGCGGCCATGGAATAGGGCCATCGCGTCCAATCCATGCATTGGGGAACACATTGTCGAGATATTCCCTCACAGTCAATCGCCAATGCGCGGGACAGCCGTCATTTTGAAATACAATGGGCACACGTTCATTAAATACGGGCACATCGGACACTAATTCGGGCAGGTCATTTTGTAGGAATTCCAGGTAGTCTTCGCCATTGAGATTATCGGGCAGGTAATGCGGTCCAATTACCTGATTCCCAATCACTCCTGCCCAAACGTTTACACTAAACCTTCTTTGAGAAGATTTCTGTCTTTTAACACGTGGGTTTTGCGTTTTCGTTGTCCAGTGGTGCAAATTGTGTAAATTGAGGATCCCATCCTTGGTAAATTTGGATTCATCCGTCCACAGTATTCTTTCAAAAAAATCAGGATCATCCACATCCGTGTGTAAAAGAAACCGACAAAAAGCCACTCGTCTCTCAAAGTCGCCACCCTCAAGACCTGCAACAAACAAAAAACTCTTTTAAATTTCTCTTGGGCAATAAGTAATTCACTACCTGGAAGTGACGCCATACCATACCCATTACCTGCTAAACAAAGGCAAGGTCAAACAAAGCTTGCACGGGTTTAAAGTTAGTTTAAAATTACGTACCTTGCACCGGAGTGTAGTGGAATGGATGTTTTTGTTTTGACGAAGTACTTTCCACACTTTCCATATTGAAATATCAAGATGTGATGCCACATTTCTAATGCTTCTTGTAGGGTCTCTCAAAAAGTGCCAGTATTCTCTCGTCTACTTCAACATTATGTCGCACAATATGGCCCCTTGGTTCATTAAAAGTAACACTGCTAGTCTCGCGTATGCGTCGGTATGTGTCTTGGAAGACTCTGCGGCCGTAAGCCATCATGATGTCCGCATATTCTTCGTTAGAGAATGTCGCCATTGCAATAACAACAAAAATTAAACAAATGTAACAAGAACCAGCAAAACTTAACGATAACAAAGTAATAAAAGAATCGCGGAGTATGGTGAACTAGCACACACGTTAGGTAGCAGAGGCAGTCATGTCTCGACTAAAAAAATGGCGGGTCGGGCGGCGCGATTTGTTCAAACCGATTTAAGGTATGCAAGAAAGAGATAGAAGATAGATTTTACTGTGAAAGAGTGAGAAAACAAATTTTACCTCTTTCTCAAGTAACAGTTCCGCAATAAATATTTTTTCATTAGAATTTGGAATGTAGTTTTATGTGACTTGATTCACAATTCTAGCGAATTCACAAAGTTGTTAAAATACTTTTATGGCATGTGGCACATCATTAGAAAGAGGATAGACTGGAGAATTAATGAGGGAGTTGGAAGATCACGGTCGCTTTTGGTTTTTTTTTTTGTAGCCTTATAAATAGCTGTAACATGTACAGCTTTAATTTAAGTTTTACCTTTGCGAGTGAATTAAAAAAAAAACTAGGTGACTAATATCACTAATTTTGTATTTAAAAGTATTCTTAAACAATACACATCGAAATAAAATTAAAATTCAGAGTCTACGCCTTATATTTTTTTTAAAATCTGTATTTGAATGTAAAATTAGGGTCTTTTTTTTGGAAAACAATAAGAAGTCGATAAAAAAAAATCCACAGAGCATGAGGGGTGTTAAGGGGTCTGAAAGGCTAGCGGATGACCCCTTCAGTCGACCATTTTAATTTGGCACACGATGCACCAAACACCCTGTATATTACGTTACGGTCAATTCTTAAACTGCAAATTTAACTTGGTCGACTATTACTCGTTAACTTGTAAACCCTACTTAGCTGTGATAGTTTTCCTTTTAATTTCGTTATAATTTAGGTACTGCCATGAATTTTTTCTTGGCTTTAACAAAAAAAAGCTTAATATTACGCAAACGGATCTTAGAATTGAAAAATATCTCACAGACACACAATATTTTTCAACGGCCTACCCAACGATACCCCACACCATGTATTAGACGAGAAAATATCATGCCCGTTTTACGTGCAAAGGAAGTACCCTAAAAAAAATGTTTTCCATCGTTTTATTTTACGCCTTTCTCGGCGTGATTAATATGTTCACACATGCCAAATTACAGCTTTCTAGGACTAAGCGTCTCTGAGCTAATCCGGGGACAGACGGACGGACAGACAGACAGACGGACATTGCAAAACTATAAGGGTTCCTTGTTTACTACGGAACCCTACAAACATCGGAAGCATAACGGAATTCAGATAGATGGACTATGAATATGTGTATGGCATACGATTTAAGACTAATAAGATTAGTACCTACCTATAATAAACCCCGCAAGGTCTTAAACGAGTCTTAACACCTTATCTAAAGGGGTTCACCTCGTTCGTTTTTGGATCCATATTCGAATCTATTGATAAATTAATTACAGGTAGTACCTACCTATCATAATCAAATGATATGTAAAATCAACTCTCACTTGACTGTTACAAGTAGGTACAATACAATGATTAATAATAATATGTACACACGGCTACACATCAAGCTATACATTTCTAAACTATACAATCGGCTGCACACCACATCACTTCTTCGTCAGCTATTTGCGAGATAGGCAGCAGTACGTAGATTATAATGGGTGTGAATCCGACCCATATTACACCTGGTCCGGTGTGAGCCAAGGCAGCAATGTGGGGCCACTCGAATTCATCATAATGATAAACGATTTGCCGGAAGTCGTCAAACATGGATCTGGTTTATTATTTGCGGATGACCTTAAGTTGCTGCTCGAGGTTAACAATGAATCCGATTGCGTACGATTGCAGGAGGACATAGATAGGGTAGTGGAATGGAGTCAGGACAACAAGCTTTTCTTCAACGTGTCGAAGTGCTCGGTGATGAGTTTTACGCGCTTGCGTGCCCCTCTAGTGCACGAGTACGTGGTAGGCGACGCGCTTATGCAACGAGTCCCTGCGGTGCAGGATTTGGGGGTTGCGTTTACTCCTGAACTGTCGTTTCGCGATCATATTACGGGGATGTGTTGAAGGGCGTTTAGAAACTTGGGATTTGTTCAGAGACAGACAAGGCACTTCACTAACATCGCAACAGTTAGGGTCCTGTATGACGCACTTGTCAGGAGTCACCTGGAACATAGTGCTGTCATATGGGCTCCGCATGAGGCCAAGTACTCGGTAATGCTGGAACGCGTACAGAACAAGTTCACGCGCCACTTGTACAAGAAATTATATGGGGTATACCCGTTTTACCCGTTGATGTACCCTACTCTGTTTGTACCCTCAGTTGGTTGTACCCGACCATACCATCGGGTACAACCAACTGAGGGTACGACGGGAATTCACGCTTGTCGCGTATCTGGTTAGGTTACTTCGTGGCATTGAGCATAACCCAGGAGTACTGCAGCATCTGAGTGTATGTGTACCAGACCGCTATGTGTGGAGGCGGCGCCGTCCACCGCTGCTGGCCGTACCAGTTGCCAGGACCAACCTCCTCGCCAAAACACCATTGACCCGCGCAATTCAGGTTATTAACGAACTTCACGTGAAGATCGATGTATTTACATGCCATTTGAGTGAATTCGCAAAAATACTGTTGTTTATTTTATGTTATAGTGTGGATTAAAGTAGGCTTTATTACGTTGTTGTTTAAAAAAAAAAAAGTGTGTTGTTAGTACAGTAGTTATTATTTTTTGATGTTATTTTAAGTACTACTAGTTTATTTTTTTTCGTTTTTCATTTTTTAGATTGTAAATTAATTATAAGACCGCGCTATCGCATTAGGTATTACACCTGTAATGATAGTCGTTAGGGGGATGTTAATATATGAGGGATGTTATTGATATAAACACGCTTGTTGAAACTTGTTGTACCTACCAAACTATGTAAAATATAAATACCAAGACAATTACACAGGGTTATTTAAACATTGCAAAGTATTGCCTGTTCTAGCGCGCGCTGAGTATTTATGTTCCTCATAGGGCGTTTCGGTAGCAGTGATATTCAAATTCCAGTAAAATATGACGTGAATACACGACAAGCCAAATCAAAATCATTACAAGTGCCACGCAAAAATAACTTTTATGGCAGGCGTACCGCTTCTTTCACAATCCCCAATTTTCTAAACGAAATACCTGTAGACATCAGAGACTCAATGAATAGTAAAAACATAAAGCATAAGCTGAAAGAACATTACATCAACTCGATTATAACATAATAGTTAATAGCGCGTTGATCAAATCTCAGGTCATGGCATGCTAAGGCAGACCCAGACAGACCCCAGAGGTCTAATTGTGTGCTTTGTTTCAGTATTGTAACTTGTAATAAATTTATAATAAATTAAAAAAAAATTAAAAAACCAGTATAAGCTGATCTCGCACTGTATAGGATTTCCGTACAGTGCGAGATCAGCGTAAACCGGAAATGTATAGCTTGATGTGTAGCCGTCTGTACTTATGTAACCGTTTACCAAATAGTTTTATTTTTTATAAAATTAAATATTTGTTTATGCAAACGCAGGACAGCGCGCGTTTATGCGTTTGTTGTGTGTTGCCTGTTGGGCAACTAGGCCCAATTGTTAGTAACATTGTTCTTAAAAACGATTGATAGTATCTAAACAAACACAAAAATAAAAAGAACATTGTACTTAAGGTTAAGAAATTACCAAAATTTTAAGATATTTTCTGATAATCCAAATTATTTATAGCACAATAAGATTTTTCAGGCCTTGTTGTAGGTAACTCTCCAAAAGTTATCTTTTTAATTTTATTGTAAAAAAAAAACTTGCCGCCTTTTTTTGACGTTATTGAAACTTTATGATTTACGCACTCAATAAAATATTGGCAACATGAGAATAAATATAGTTAATCCTGTTTTAGATAAGCTGGGATACGTTATAGCTATTGCAAATGTCAGCGATAAGCATGATAGATCCACGCCCTCAGATTACCATTGGAAAATACTTAAATGCAGGTACATAAATTATTCACAACCTACTTAATTATTCATTAACTTATTTTTCATCATTGACATACATATGTAGGTACTTATTATTCATTGTTTTCCTAAAACAATAAAATAGGTACCTATGCAATTACTAATGGATACCTACCTCTATTACATATTTTTCAGAATGATAATCTTCTCTCATTCATCAATCTTGGCTTGCCCAGACAAGAGGGACGTAAAACAAGTTCATATAATTTTCAATAAGGCAGGAGATAACTATGATAAATTAATCTCGCTGTTTGTCAAATTTTCGCTAATGCAGGTAAGTTGCATATTTTAACCTTCGCGTTTGATGTTTGTTCAGTGCAGGCGCCGAACATGTATAAATAAAATATCTAAGTACTTAAAAATATACACAGCGGATTTGCCACACAAAAAAGGCGTTAATGACGCGTGATATGATTTATTTTCGATACAATCACGTCGCTAATCAGGCGCGTAGCTACCGCAACGCCGGTATCAATGATCCGAGGCCAGTCGGGGCCTAATATTATCCAAAAGCTCAAATTCTTATTGATCAATAAAAGCCCTGTAATGAATGAATACCTAATTAACTAACTAACTACTAAATAACGTAATTTGTTTATGGCTTACGGAGGCTTCAAGCTACAGGTGCGATCCAATTCTCAAGCTCTTGCAATCATTTAGTCTAATCTAACCGACTTTGCTCTGGGAGCTCAAAGTTTCAATCTCGCTTCGCTCGTTCTTGCATTCTTTTAGAAAGTGCTGCCACAATGACAGCTTAATCTTACTTACTAGAATAAGCTGTCATTGTGGCAGTACTTTCTATCCGAGTCGGGAGGTTCCAATTTTCTCTCGCTCTTGTTTTTTCTTAATAAGCAAGATCACAATGACAGCTTAATGTTCGAAGTCGGTTTGGTATTAGGTATTTAATTTGTACATAATACCTTCCTCCTTGCCGCAGTCCGGTAAAATGGCCCCTCAGTCCTCAAGCAAATTTTGATACAGGACCATTGAGGACTACCTACGCCACTGTCTCTAAGGCCCGTATTAATAAACGTTCCCCAATTACGTACTCAAGTGCGTATTTATTTGATACGCCATTATTACGATATCAGCATCTCAAGATCATTACTAATTAATAAACACATGAAAACAATATCTCAGTTACCAAGATCAGCTCCTCAAGGAGCTGTACTTGATGAACGGTTACGCCACAGTGACCGAAGTTTAGAATGACATTCATCACATTTCGTTCTTGATAAGTCGTAAGTTTTATTGAAATACTTTTATTTTGTTAAAACTAGTAGAACACTATTAATAGATTTGATAATTTTATTGGATTTATAAGATACTACTTATAAAGATTATTTATTCAACTTTATGCAACTAAAGAAGTACGTAATATGCACGTTGTCATAAAAGTAGTACCTAATTGAATAAATTGTTAAATGTATTTTCCTACAATATTGACGTATCTACCTAGGTAGGTTACTCACCTGAAATGAGCTGTAGTATAAAACCTTAAAGTTAATAGGACGGCTATTTCTGGGGAAATTGGAAGACCTCTGTTACTGTATTTCAGCAATGAGTCTTTTAGTAGTCTTAATTCGAAAGGATTCGAGGCATCCCTATAGATTTTTGGTAAACGATATCGCAAAGGCCATAAAATATCGTCATAGTACTCTATTTCATCCATCATAATAATTAAGTTCACCCAAAATATTTTCAAACTCCATATTTCGTGCCACTAATCACGACCTCAAGTCACGGACTGCCTACACTCAGATTTAGGCATCTCGAGTACACACACCTATTGTATACTCAAGTGTCGATTTTCGTTTATTAATCAGTCCATCACTCGGCTGATAACGTAAACCTAAGCCGTAACTTGAGTACATCAATTATTATGTTTATTAATACGATCATGACCTCAAGACTGTTATCAAGTGCGAGCTCTTGGGCTGAGTAACGTTTATTAATACGGGCCTAAGCGTGGCGTACTTAAAGCATTTACGTGCCATCTACGTGGCATCAACGCAACTAAACATACCTAAGTACAATAAGTAGGTATGTGGACCTAACGCTCATGATGAAGAAAGATAGAATTACTCTGAAATACTCTTCAAAGATACCCTTTATGTTTCCTGTTTTAAATTCTATTACAATAATAAAAATTGCTTTATTGTAAAAAAGTACGTTAGTGACAACGTACTTTACGTTGTAACATTCAACAACGAACTACTTATTTGTTGATTTAGTACTTGCATTTTAGGACGGTGGAATTAAATCGGCCAGTACAGAAATATATCAAAAGTGTTTCCATTACACTATGACTGCAAGAATCGCACCTGTTTGGAATACATTGGAAGATAATTATCTCATAAATAATAGAGATTTTCTAACTGCAAAGGGACCTCAAGAAGGTATCAAATACAATGTTTCAGTTAACGGTAAGACTTGCCGCCATCTTGTTTTGTTAATATATTGTGTGATAGTATAGTTGTTGCGTTTTAGCATGACAATAGCAGTCATTAACCCACCTGTATTTTCTAGCATTTTTTATTAAAAACACTGAAAGATCGTCCTGAATCAATACCTATCGCAATCTTCAACATAAGTATTCCAATATCGAAAAACCAAACATAGTTTTTTGTTTGGGTTCCTACGGAGAGATAATAGGGCAATCTTGAGGAAGAATATATTATTGGAGGTGATGGAAACTGGAGGATTATCTCGGATAACGTTTTAATTGCTTATTGTAAGACATGACAGTAGTGCGGACGAGAAAGGAAGGGACGACAGAGAGCAGAGACAACGGAAGCTAACTGGTCATAGGCAATAGTGTAAATTTTTCTTAATAGCTAAAGCAGGGATACATTAACTGGCAATGCCCGCTATTGCCATGCTAAAACGCGACAACTATAGTAGAAGCAGTATAAAAAGATAGGTAGTACCTTAGAATAATACATTTCCTTGTTCTTAGGGTAGTACTTACCTATTTTAGCCAGATGGGTATAGACCAATATTACTACATAAGTTCTGCTTTTCTTTTAGACAACTACACTATTATCGAAATAAATGCTGTGAAAATAAACTTAATGCCATCGGAAGAAGAATTTTTGCCTGGCGAATGGATAAGAGTCCTGCCAAGGTCTGCTTATTTTCCTGTCTTACAATATTGTTAAATATCCTAATCACTGGTAATTATTATTTTACTGTTGGTCAGCTAAGGAATCGAAGAGACGAAGAAGAAGAAGACATATTTTTAACGCGTGGGAAGAGGCCCAAGATGCCATAGGAATCTTTTGCGACCTTTCCAAGGCATTTGATTGCGTCGATCACGAAACCTTGCTATTGAAACTTTAGCATTAAGGACTTGGAAAACTTGCGCTTAGTTTAGTAAAATCTTATTTAAACGATAGACAACAGCTAGTTCAAATAAATGGTATAAATTCACTCGGTTTAAAAGTAAAAATGGGTGTTCATCAAGGTTTGATATTGGGTCCTTTCCTCTTTTTAGTATATATTAAAGATCTACTCCATTTACTAAATAATCAACCACAAATGGTGTTATTTGCTGACGATACTTTCTTGATTTTTAAGGTAGATAGACGTGCTACAAATTTTGACGACGTAAATAACGCCTTACTGCAGGTCCATAATTGGTTCACTGCCAATAATTTAGTATTATATGGAAAAAAAACTAAGTGCATACGATTTTCTTTACCAAATGTAAAAAGTAGTGATTATGAGATAGTATGGAATCAAGAGAAACTAGAATTCGTCGATAAAACTGTATTCCTGGGGATCACGCTCGACTCTAGGCTTCAATGGGGTCCTCATTTAACATCTCTTGCAGGACGGCTAAGTTCAGCAGCATATGCTGTCAGAAAAATCCGTCAATTTACTGATGTAGATACCGCGAGGCTAGTCTATTTTAGTTATTTTCATAGTATCATGTCTTACGGTATTTTACTTTGGGGACGGGCTGCAGACATCGAGTCTATTTTTATTCTGCAGAAAAGAGCCATCAGAGCCATATATAATCGCCGCAGGCGCTATATCTATATCTATGAAAACATCATTTAAGTAAGAAAAAAAATTCATCTTTTTAGTAAAAGAGGCGAAAGACATAATTATAATACTAGAAGTAGGGATCTATTAGCTCAACCAGATTTCAGACTGGCAAAAGTAGACTCATCTTTCATGGGGTACTGTTTAAAATGTTATAATAAAATCCCTCCCCTCATACTTCAACTGAATGAGACGAAATTCAAATCTTGTATAAAACGCACACTGCAAGCTGGCATATTATAGGTTGGGGGATTACATCGCTGATAGAAATTCTTGGCTCAATGCTGGTCCAGCTCCACAACCACAACTAATTCATTAACATTTGAAAATACTGTCTTTTCATTGTATATACTCGAATCTCCTTTGTATTATTTAATTGCATATCACAGGTGTGAGTACTATGTAAAATAGAGCTACCATTTACCGGGTAATTATGTCTTTCATTGACTTGAATGTGCCCTGGCGGCTGAGAGTATGTCGTGCTCACTCAGATGTCTCGCTGATGGTGGCGTGTGTGTTGGATCATTTAGCTCTCTTCAAAATGGTTGAGCTGAATGGTGCTGATCCATGCGTCATGTTCGTGAACGGGCGCTGTCAGTTGGGACTGGTCATCTCTTAGCTGCCACGGCTTATTTTTAATTATTTTAGTTTTGAATTGTTATCTTTTTATCACGGACGCTTCAGACGTATTGCATCGTTCTCACTTGTTTAACTTCAATATGAATGATGTAACGAATATTTTGTATCAATATTTTAATTTAAAAGAGTGTCCGTGGAGTTTCTTGCCCGTTCTTCTCCATAGGAACCTACTATTTGGAATGGGCACCTAGCTTCATATTTGTAACTGACCGACTTCTTGACAATTCAAAAGTGCCTGTCAATGGTTTAATTGAAATTTGAGTTTGAGTTTGAAAGACTTTATCAAACTAGAAGAAAGTGGTTCCATTATAAGACTTGTAATATTTAATTAAATTACCGTGAATGTTTTTTTCCTGTTCTAGCCTGAACAAGGCTATCATAGAAGAGAGTCTTAAGGATTTTCTCGGAATATCAAAATTTAAATCCTATAAAGATTTACGTCGCCACTGGAAAAATATCGTAAGTCCTAATTTTTTTATTTTCGTTACCTAATACTCTTCAAAGGCCTGCAGACGGCTTTGTTCCTGAATTGCTTAGCTCTTCAGTACTTTGTTGTTGGTCAGTTCAAGGAGTGTCGGTATGACCACATAAAAAATACAACATTTTTTTGACGCACATTGCGGGCCTATGGGCTACTTAGGTATATTAGCTTACGGCAATATCTTTTAACTTGTGCCACCACCTTATCTTAGGAATGCAGTGAACTCGCTTCCAATTTTGTTGAAAGTGTGCATAATTTTTTGCTTTTTGTTTCTCTTCTACCCGCAATGATTTATTATAATTAGTAATAAGATTTAATGTTCTCATGTTAGTGACGATTGTCTTAATGAGAATAAAGTTCTTTAAACCGATATTACTCTATCGTCTACGCATAATGATGGACTTTTTGTTTTCGGGGGAAACCTTCAAAATGGGCCAGGGAGTGTGGGATTTTTACCTCAGTAAAACCACCCCGGTGGGCACCATCTGCACATGGAAGGAGGGCACCGTTACCTCTGAAAAGACCGATCCGAAACCCCCTCTGTGCAACGCCTGTTAGGGCACATCCCTGGGGAGACTGTAAAGAGTAGGTCTCCCTAAAACTTAACTGTGCAAGAGTGTAAGGCAGCACCGTTAGCACCGCACCGTCTTCCCTGAGATCACTCGGTGGGCGGACAGAGTCCCCACTCTGACCGCCTGCGACCCCAAATTCCCGCCTGCCCTATGTGATGCAGATGAAATTTCAGCGTGTTAAGTTAGGTTAGCTAGTTTTCCGAGCAGGATCAGCCCTCTCACGATCTCGCTCGGCACCCTCCTGGACCATCATGGTCTCACAGAAGAAAGCCATTTCCCTCCAGTTTTCCGACACCGGCAGCATAGACGCATCTACTGCTGGCAGCGACAGGTCTGGCCCCGATCCTGGCGACCAGCAGGCTTAGCATGACGCTTTCTATTTCTACTCTACTGTAAAATAGAAAAGGCTTGTCTACCGAAAATGTTCTAGTATCTACACGGAGACTTCATTTTTGTCTACTCTTCCGTCGACAAACCGCTTCTCTACGGTTCTTGTGCTAAGCCTGCAGGACCAATTTCTGTAACCTACCAAAATGGATCGATGTCAGGGTAGTACCTAAAGTGCGCCTTTTGTCACAACAGCACGGATATCGTCTGCCCGAAGAAGCATCTTCTTATTACTCAATTCAGTTCTGGCGCGGAGAGCCGTTACTTTACCCAAAGCTATGTGTTGTCAGAAATTTTCCTACTGTGATCCCGACTCCAAAACCGTTAGAGGTAAGTGTTACTTCTTGAATGTCTATAGAAGTAAAAAGTGGAATTCTTTAAACTAACAAATTTCAGTCAACAGTCTTCAAAGCCTCATCTCAAAAGAGAAGTTGGTATAGTCGACCTCGTATATTTGCTATATCACTTTTGACAAGTTTTCCCACTAAACTGAAACTTCAACTAAGGTTGAAATTGTCCAAGTGTCACATAGACAAATACATAGGGGGTACCTACTTAAAGTTTGTCGTTTTATGACCTGCAAGTGATATTCAACTTTAGGGTGGTAAAACAGTTACGAAGTCGAATATACCTCGTAGAGACCAGTCATCTAGATCCTGGTGTACAATTAAATTAATATTTCCTTTCTTTCTTCAGAAACTAATAGTCTCAAGATTTTTGAACTGCCTTAACAGCAAAATGGCCAATGTTCTCGGTATGCCACTCAAAATTCAGATACAAGACATACAGCATGAAAATGAAAACTTTATTGTAAGTACCTACTCTACTACTGTTCTAGTTAGTTATGGATAGAAACTATAGGTATTGAATTCATTGATGATTCTGACTGCTCGGTCTGAAGCTCCCAGATTTTAGTAGCGACCGGCGACCGAGTAGTATCAACAATCACGTCTTTTGTTTTAGGTGCCAAACGATAGTCTATCAGAAACGCAAGCAGTGAGTCTTTGCACACCAACACAACAATCTAGAGTCTACTACAGACATAATTAAAATGAACCCTGGCTACAGCAAGAAGATTTTCATCGGAATGAAGCCCTTGAATGAAGAAGATATTCACAAACATCCGTGGCGTTTATTGTAAGGGGTCCCCGAAATGATCAATTGCCATCAATTTAGTTCTATTGTAGTAATATTGCCAACCGCTTCAATTTCACTTGGTAGACGATCAATTTGCGTAACAATGTCTAGCAATCGCGTAAAAGATGTCAATTGCAATTGATCGTCGGTGTCGGTCAGCTGATCTGATTCCGCTGGTTCAGCTGGTTCCGTTGCTGAGCAGATAAGGTCAGCAACGGAACGATTTGTAACACGGCTTTTCTACATTTCATATAAATAGTTGTGATTTTAGTTCCGATTTTTTTGTACCTAAGTACCTACTGAAGCGTTTTTCCTAGCTGACTGTACCAGACCTAGGTGAGCCTCGTGAACCTACTAAGGTATACGTACCTACCTATACCAGTCGTTTAAAGATATAATAAAAGAAAGTACCTAGCTATTATTATCAGCGTGTATTTATTTCATATTGAATAATAAAATTCGTCATCGTTTAAAAAAATTGCTATGAATAATTGGTCATCATAACTAGGATAATATTAATATTCTGTGTGCGAACAATAGATAAAATTTCAGGATATTATTGAATATTAAGTAGGTACATTAATAAAAGTCAAGGGATACCCAGTCAATTCTTAAAGATACTTAGATACCTACTTGCACTAATTACTTATTATTAAATGAAAAATAGTAGTAGGTACCTATTACCTCCTACCAATTATCTAGCTACGATATGAGCTAAATATTCCAAGGTTACCAAGTTACCAACTGAGTACTGTGAACCAGAACACTTCGCCTTCTAAACAGAAATTCCATTCGGTACCCCTTATAGTTTCTAGTGTCAAATAAAATCAGCTAGTAGCGTCACTTGTCGGCGAGGACGTAAACAAAACACCGCTTCTTGTAGGTGCTAAGGATGACTGACTTGCTGTTTGATGGAAAAATCTGGCTACTGACGGTGATAAATTTCTGTGTGCGTGATACGGAGATAATGTGGCTCTGGCAGGCTCCTGTAAAAGTACGAAAATTTAATTTTAATTTAATTTATTCACCAAAATAAAAACACGTATTACAAAATTTAATAATAAAAGTATACACTAAATAATGGCTAAAGTTTGTAATATACAAAATTTGGGACTATCTGCATTCGAACTAGGTGGTAAACCTGTATCTCGGATTACATAATTATGATTCCCATAAATAAACCGTGAACAATTAGTAGCCATGTTTATGTTTAAGTTTGTATGTAGGTACATTAAAAGATTGACATGTAAGAATGTATGTGGAAAGTATGCATACTGTATGAGGAGTAATGTAAGTGTTGAGTGAGAGTGTGTGTGTGTGTGTGTGTTTGTGTGTGAATGTGAGTGATGAGAACGTTGAGTTTTGGGAACATATGTACGTTTGCATACTACATGTTTTCTACGTTTAAGTAGAGTGGTTGGACCGTATACAAGATCAACCTGTTGCTTTTTTATAATACTAACAACAAAAAGTTGACGAACGGTGAGAACTTTGCATTGATATAGAATAGGCCGAAAAGAATTTGTTTTTAAAATAGCTCGTTGAGCTATTTCTACTTTTTTAAGGATAGTTTTCGGAGCGCCTCCCCATGACGAGATGCAGTACGTGATTATCGATTGGCAAAGCGCAAAATAGACTTGCTTATGTAATTTAAAATGCAACGGTCATTGATAGATTTGTTTTTCACCAACCACTTTGACTTTTATCAACGAAATGTATCACTGCTCTTCTATTTGTTACTATCAGCATACATAATCTATCTATATATATAAAATTCAAAGTCCTGACTGACTGACTGACTGACTGATATATCAACGCACAGCCTAAACCGCTGGTCCTAGAGACATGAAATTTGGAGAGTGTGATCTTTGTAAAGATTAGGTATCCACTAAGAAAGGGTTTTTCGAAATTCCACCCCTAAGAGGGTGAAATAGGGGATGGAAGTTTATATGAAAGTCCGTCAGTTTTGAAGTTAGGAACTTCAAATTTGGTGTATAGGCTGACGATTGAAAATTAATTTATACGTGTCTCAGCGTTTTTGATAATTCCACCCCGAAGGGTTAAAAAAGGGGATTAAGTTGTGTATCAAAGTCCTTCATTTTCGAAGTAAAAAACACTAAATATATTATCTAGGGTTATGGTTGGAAGCTAATGCAACGGTGTTGTTAGAATTTCAACCCTTAAGGGGTAAAAAAGGGGATACAATTTTATTTTAAATGAAAGTTCTTTTTAAGTTAAAATCAGTAATATTTCGGCTTAAGGTTGGAAACTATAGGCAGGCATTCGCCAAGAAAGGATTCTTCGAAATTCGACATTTAAGGGGTGAAAAAGGGGAATAAATCTTATTCCTTGAGTTAATAAAACTTGGCACGAATACTAACCTAAGTAAATTATAAAGTGTGACATTTTTTGTTTTTAGGGTTCCGTACCAAAATGGTAAAAAGGAACCCTTATAGTGAGACTAAGTTTGTCTGTCTGTCACACCTGGATATCTCAAGAACTACTAATGCTATCAACTTGAAATTTAGAATAGTTTTAGACGACGTTTGCCCAACTATTTTGCAAACAAGAAAAAACTTAAAAAAATAATCCCTTTTTTGCAAAAGGGACTGAAAGGGGGTCTTAAATATTTGAAGTGGGGCTACTAGGGCATGTGGGGTATCATATGAAAGAAAACTGTTATTTGCACATTCTCAAACTTTTTTTTTTCTTTTTTAGGCAGCATAGTTTTCGACTTTTGATATAAATGTAAAAAAAAATACCGTTCCCCCCCCCCCTTACTTCCGAAGTTTGCATAGATAAAATCTAAAATTATTGTGATAAAGTGATAGAAGTTTATGTAAAGATTACAGGAAAAATAAAACGATGTCTCTAAATAGCACAGTTTTTCAGAAATCATCAACATCATAATATATATATACGTACGGAACCCTCGGTGTGAAACTACTCTTTAAGGCGGAGATTTCTAAAAATGGTCAAAAATGTGGTTTTTAAAGCAGTGTATCTCTTAAACCGTAAATATTTTTTCCAAAACAAAAACAGTATGATATTTTCAAGTATTTTGTGCATAAGGTGATGGAACTCAAAACATAATTGAACATAATTTAATACTTCAAAAAGTCTTCAAAGACAACTCTTAATTATTTTGAAAGCCTTTTTATTCCAGTTTATACCTTCGTTAACAGTTATAATTATAAGTATACCATAAAATTGCAAATGCCCAACTGCATTCGGTGATGGATACATTTTAATTAATAAGTCTAATAAATTCTAAGTTAATTTAATAATATTTGTTCTACGCCGAGTTCTTTTCACTATTATACACGCAATTTAATGACACTTTACCACTGAAGACTAAAAGTATTTACTCAAAGTTCGTATTTAGTGATTGGGTGACTCCAGGTATTCGTAAAAGCAGGGTAAATCTTTTTGAAGTTTATGGCCTAAAGCAACATATGAATAATATAAGCTTTCATCAATATGTTGCAAAATATTCTAAAACTTTAAAAGTGTGTGCAAAATAGCTAAACCTGTTTATATTAGCAAGAAAATAAAATCAGCTGATGATATAATAAAAACTACCTGGCAAATAATAAATAATGAATTAGGTAGGTAAAAACAGCGTAATACTGAATTAGAGACTTGCACATGGGCCCATCACTTCAGAGGTAGAAGGAAGGAATTTGAAAACTTTTTTGCTAATATTCCCCTTAAAACTACCGAAACTTTAAGTTCCTTACCCGCGCTTTCTGTTGCCTTACTTAGAAAGAATGTAAAGGTATGCCCTTTGGAGTTAAGGTATAGGTTAGGGCATACAAACCCCCAGGCTGTTATAAAAACTTTTAAAGATCTTAAAATTAAATCAACAGAAGATCTATGGGGCATGTCTGTAAAAGTCTGTAGATCTGTCGTCGAAACCATTGCGCCCTATTATATATAGCTTTCATATTTAATACCAGTGTGGACCAAGGAGTCTTTCCGGATCTCATGAAACACAGTAAAGTAGTTCCTTTGTTCAAATCCGGAGATAGTAAAGAACCCAACAATATTATAGGCCCGTGTCAATTCTGCCAGTTCTCAGTAAGGTGTTTGAAAAGTTGACGCTCAATCAAATGTTTCAATAAAAAATCCATCTTTCATGAACAACAGTACGGTTTCACTAAAGGTCGTTGTACCACTGACGCCGGTGTCACCCTGATAAAAAACATTTCTAAAGCCTGGGAGGAAGCACAAGATGCCATTGGAATTTTTTGTGACCTCTCTAAGGCTTTCAATTGCGTTAACCATGAGACACTTCTGCTGAAACTAGAACACTATGGGATTAGGAATACATTATACAGCTCTTGATTTACTTAGATCATACCAGAAAGATAGAAAGGTTAGAGTTCAAGTAAACAGCGAACTCTTTGGGGTCTGAAAAAGCAATGGGCATTCCTCAAGGTTCGATAATGGGTCCATACCTCTTTTTAGTTTACATTAACGATTTACCCCGATTACTTCAAAATCAACCGGATATGGTGTTACGAGTATTTGCAGATGACACGTCATTGATCTTTAAAAAAGACCGACGGTCACAAAACCTTGAAGACGTGAATAATTCTATTCTTCAGGTCCAAGATTGGTTTGCGGTAAATAATTTGGTTATAACTTATAAAATAATAAATAAGAAATAATCGGGTTAATAAGTCTTCGGGAGAATTTTACTGCGTACCTTGAATAACTCAAAAGTTGGTATACATCAATTATTATTTAAAACAAAAACAGTAGAAAAAATAAAGAAATGAAATGGAGGACACGTATATTGAACAAGTATGTACAAAGCGAAGTTGGTATTTATATGCTATCTACGAGTATATTACTATGCTCTGTAAAGTTGTAATTCAAACTGCACTCCTATCTGCTTACCACGCTTACGTTGGTTCCAACTACGATATGGTATAATGTTTTGGGAGAAGACTGCTGATAGAGAAGCTGTTTTTTTTTCGACATCCACGCGGGTGAAGCCGCGGACGAAAGCTAGTATAATATATAATACCAAAGCCAAAAAGAAAATATAATTTAAGTACTGTTACCGTTCGATCAGTCTGTCTTGATATCCTTGGTGACATTGTTGTTTCATGCTCGTTATAATTTTGTACAGTAGGTGGGTTCATCAAATGAGATAATTTGTAGCCTTTTGCCAAAAGTTCCAAAGTTTTGCCTGAAACGTTTAAAAGTTATGGAGGCGGGTCGAAAAGTATAGTCAGTGACAAAAGCCGTTGTTCATGATTTTTTAGTTTTGATTAAGTGAGTAGAGTAGAGACCAGTAGTTAGTGTTGTAAAAACTCGAGTTCTAAGTCTTACAATAAAAGGATTAATAAGACTTGACTTCTCTTTGAATACTCAGTTGTTTTAGAAGACTCAAGTCTGATAAAAAATATTCAGAGTCCTTTTGAATTTTAAGTCTGGAAGACTCTATTATTGTACATATATTTCCAAAAGAACTCGGGATTGAGTCACGAGTCCTTACTTGAAGTTTTTATTGTTTTTTTACGGATTTGTACAGCAAACATACATGGAGCCATTGTTTACCATCAAATGATTTAAGTAGGTATAAAACAATTAATAAAGGTAAACAGTTCATACACATAAATGAATTTACTTATTATGTGATTATGTACTTACTTATTGTTCAGCTGATTTTATAATTTTATTCCATAAAATATAATATTGTTAACATAATACCCAGTTATACCAACTTTAAAACTCATGACTTAGTTCATGTCAAAGAACTCTAGGACTCCAAAGACACAAAGAACTAATAAGAATCCAAAGTCTCAAAGCACTCAACAGGTCTCAAAAGACTCAAAGAACTCGTGACTCGCGAGACTATAAGTTTGCAAGTCTTGAAAATCTAGTGCCTACCTAAGTCTCGAAATGAAGACTTAAAGACTTAAGTCTTTTACAACACTAGCAGTAGTGGCCCAGTGGCAGGATAAGCGGCCCTGACTGATTTAGGTCATGGGTTCGCACTCATCAAGAAGCAAGCAGGCATTACCTACCTCAATAATGCATTTTTTATAAATTATAAAACCTTAAAAACAAATTAAATAAGTAGTACATACCTGTTAAAGTTGTAGGAATGTTAGTATTACATCTTCCAGTAGCCAAAATTTTCTTCAAAGCCGGGACGTTATTAAAAATAATTGCCACAGCTGCTCCGTCCGCTAGTTGGGATGAATCGCAACACGACAGTAAAGACGTCCATTTATCAGTATTCCAGTGATCACCAGAAAATACTGCCAGTTGTAAAGTTGACGCACCTGTAATTATGAACATAACATCATCACGGCTGTATTCTGTGAAGAGTTGGTTAACTCGGGTTAAGCAGATGTGTTTAGAACACGCACATTTCCCCAGTTATGTTTAAGGCCCATGTGATGGGGATAAAACACAATGCCAAACACTTTGCCAGCCCTGCCAGGAAAACCTGGACTTCACGCTTAGCCACAGCAATTGCGCTTGCGATGACTGGGTACTTAGAACACCAGACCAATAGGAATAATGTGATTTTTAGAAATTCACGCGTTGTGATGGTATGTAGGTATGTACACAAGGCTAGGTACATATCAAGCTATACATTTTCAGTATAAGCTGATCTCGCATTGCATAAAATGTACGTACAGACGGCCACACATCAAGCTACACATTTCCAGTATAAGCTGGTCTCGCATTGTATATGATTTCCGTATATTGCGGGATCAGCGTAAACTGGAAATGTATAGCTTGATGTGTAGCCGTGTGTACTACTTATAAGAGGTCAGCTTATACTAGAAATGTATAGCTTGTTATGTAGCCGTGTGCATATGCGCCGGGGGTGGGGTGCAAGAGGGTGCACTATTGTACCTCCCTGGCTTCAAAATGAAATAAAGGTGTAAAAACATTCAGAACTATAAAAAATATCCGAAAACGCCTAATACAATAATAGAGAACTTAACCTATTCGAAGTGAGACCCTAAAAAATAAACCTCTCAATTTAAAAGCTTCGGTGCATTAGTCGACAAAGTACCGGACTCCTATTTTCCGAAAATGTAATCGACCATGAGCGTGGTACTACATTAGTCCCCTTGCTGTATGAATGGACAAAATAAAACCTACCCCATTCGAGGCGGATGCAAAACGAGGTCGCTTCACTCGCTCTTGCATCCTAAGCTTTCCTGCATTAGTCGACAAAGTTTAGGTACCTTGTATGAATGGACAAACGATGACCTAACAGGGGTGAGAGCCCCTCTCCGCCGTCTTTTAGAACCCTATAACACACATTTCATTGGTTTTCATATTTTCGCGCTGTCGCTTAACTTAAAAAAATGGTTTCACATTCTCTTGCAAGTCGCATAAAAGGCGGATACTACTTTTTGTAAATGCTGTAATGTATAACATATCCGAGTAACATATAACTGTAATCGAACTCGCTTCGTGGAGCTGAAGAACCCCCCCCCCCCCCCCCTCTTAAAGTAAACTTGCCACACAGCGTCAGTATGTGCTAACCCCTCAAACTTTAAAATGTACAACATTCAATTCGTTATGGATAATCTAAACCTAAAGAATAAGTACCTACTTCAAAAAGAGTTAGTTTGCTTCGACTTGGATTTGAACCATCGCATCACCGAACGTCGTCATTCTCATACCGGTAGTGGAATGAGAATGGTGTCCGTATGGATTGAGGAGCCATGTCTCATATTTGAACGAGAGTACCACCAATATTTAGTAGTAAATTAGCTGATTTTGTAGGCCCGATCCTGGAATTTGTAGTAAAACCGTTAAAAAGTTATAGGACGTTTAAGGTGGCTCCTCAATCCAGACATCTGGATTGAGGAGCCACCTTAGAACTTGAAAACTAACCAACAGATGTTTTTGAAAATTTGGTAGGATTTAGTAGTGGTTATGCGTAATCTGTACAAAAAAATGGGTTTTGTACAGCTGAATTTGAGGTGGCTACAATGCTTTGATTTTTCTTAAAAATCCATAAATTTCACCACGCTGTTTCTCGTAAAGTCATCAACCAATTAAAACGTATTTTTAGTATAATTTAGTAGTTAATGAGTTATAATTTGTAGTATAAATATAAAATGGAAAGACTATACCATTTCGGTGATACAACACATTTTATGTGGCTCCTCAATCCTGACGGTCTATAAAAAATATATGTTCGTAGCTACTAAATATTGGCATCATCAAACATCCTACACACTCAGTATTTCAAAAGATATTAATAATTTAAACATTCCTTTACAATTTTGTGAGTTGGGTGTCCATAAATAATTCAAACTATGATCATTAACAGAGTTTTATTTACACGTGAATGATTCTAAACCAATTCGTACAATAATGAATACAAACAAACAAAGAAAAAAAAAACGAAAAGTGGATTATCTTAAATTGTCTTATATCCACAGAACATATATACCCTACGGCTTATATCTATCGATTGCAACTTCCTTCCTGGCAAGTCTAATTGTGTACACGGCTCGCCTAATCTGTACGAGTTTTGTATAGATGGTTCTTGTCACTGGTACGTGCAACAAACGAGAGAGATGTGATACAGAATGCCCAGTAATCATGACGCAATGATCTTTCATATACAACATAAACTGGTGCACCATATAATGAGACACTAAATACCAGCTAAGTGCACAATGAAGAGTTCCGTAGTTGGGATGAATTTATCCCAAGAAAAAACTAAACATTGTAGGTAGTTCAAAAATATGTTCTCCCTTACAACTTTGAACCATAAGTAATTATATGAAAATATTTTGGTTATTTTGTACTATTGCGAATTTTGGTTTCATAATCGTCTTAACAAAAAACTGACTGATCCATATGGAAGTGACATTCCATAACGGAGTTTTTATCATTTATGTCTAACCGATTTTTTTCCTCATATCATAATCATAATTAGCCTATAATGTTCCCGCTGCTGGGACACAGGCCTCCTCTCTTCGAGAGGGAGTGGGCCGTAATCCACCACGCAGGCCCAGTGCTCGTCAGTAGACGTAACATATCTTCGAATGTTTGATTCTAGGACATGGTTTCCTCACGATGTTTTCCTTCACCGTTTTGAGAGCAGTGGTGATGAAATTATTTACACAAAGTAAAGCGCCTGTCTGAGTTCGAACCCACGACCTACAACTCGTAAGTTGGGGCCGTTACCACTGGGCCACTACTGCTCTCACTTTCCTCATCTAATGTTTGTCTATTACATTCTTTACATTACCATTGCAATAATGTTGTGAAAAAAAACAGCGAAACAATAATAAATTTAGAATCATAAAATAATTATCATTCGATTCATCACCGGTTACTGAATTTAATTTCATTAGTTAAATTGATTTTTGTTGTACGTAATAATATATATGTTATATATATTATTAAGAGATTAGATTATATAAATAAAAAGAAAAGTCCTGACTAACACACAGGGTACTTTTATTCCCGGTAGTATTTTCCGACACTCACGCGGGCGAAGCCGCGGGCAAAAGCTAGTTATCTCATTTAATCTAAAACAACAATTAGGTTACATGTACCCGGTACGTACCATGGTACTCGTACTCGTAGAATGTCATAAGCAAATAAAATTATGTATTCATAGTTTGAATTATTTATGGTCACCCTATACACAAAATTGTTAAGGAATGTTTAAATTATTAATATCTTTTGGAATACTGAGTGTGTAGGATGTTTGATGATGCCAATATTTAGTAGCTACGAACATATATTTTTTATAGACCGTCAGGATTGAGGAGCCACATAAAATGTGTTGTATCACCGAAATTGTATAGTCTTTCCATTTTATTTTTATACTACAAATTAGAACTCATTTACTAATAAAATATACTAAAAATATGTTTTAATCGGTTGATAAGTTTTCGAGAAACAGCGTGGTGAAAATTAGGGGTTTTTAAGAAAAATCAAAGCATTGTAGCCACCTCAAATTCAGCTGTACAAACCCCATTTTTTTTGTACATATTACGCTTATACACTACTAAATCCTACAAGATTTTCAAAAACATCTGTTGGCTAGTTTTCGAGTTCTAAGGTGGCTCCTCTGTCCAGATGTCTGGATTGAGGAGCCACCTTAAACATCCTATAACTTTTTAACGATTTTACTACAAATTCCAGGATCGGGCCTACAAAATCAGCTAATGTACAGACACCAGCACATCAACTTACTACAATCTGTCAAATTTCTTTAATAGATTTTCAACTTTATCCCTACATCATAAGGTTCAAGGGTGATTGGGAAAATTTTACAGTTTCGGGTAGGTTGACTTGCTGGCGTCTGTACTACTAAATATTGGTAGTACCCTCGTTCAAATATGAGACCTGGCTCCTCAATCCATACGGACACTGAGAATGACGTTATTAATTCGTCAACTGCTAGTTTGACGAACTAGCCAGCGAGCCCACGCATTGCGATGAAATTGGTATAAGTAGCTACTATCGTTTCGAGTCACTTTAGGGTTTATAAACGATGATTAAAAGTTAAGAGATATTTAAACGTGAACAATGTATGATTCAACAGTCGCTAATCATTACTTAACTTTAAGCAGAGTTTATAAATATAGGGGTATATCTTTAGGCCTCTGTCTAATCGATAGATGTTATAATCCATAACCTTTTTTTTTTTCGGTGGGAAATTATCAAATAACTTTTCCCGCTCTGGGCTGAGCGGGAGGGCGTGTCAGACTTTTACTGACTAAAACCCACCCGTGTTCCTTCCGTTGCCTGTGTGCCAGGGCCACGATATCCCTTCGGACAAACTCGCAACCCTGACATGACTCGAAATGTTAAATTAATAAAAGTAAGTATTAAGTTTTATTGAAAAAAAAAACAAAATTAAAAACAGACTTATTAAACTTCACTAAAACAATACAGTAAATTATATAAAATGTTTTTGCAAAATACAATTAAAAGCAACTTGGGCCTATCATGGATTTGAACGCACGTCTTTTGGGGGATTACCACATGGAGTTGTGTTGATGCTTTGTGTTGACAGCTCTTTAGGCGATAAACGAATAAAATTAATTTTTCACAGGAAGAAACATCACAGTAAAGCACGGAGAAGCAATTTTGGGGGCTACGGGCGGCTGCCTAAACCATTTTCTCGTAATTTCCAACTCTAGTTGAATTAGGTTTAAACCTACAATAGTGATCGTAGATTGGTATGTCAATACGTCAGTGAAGTTCTAACAGTACGGAAGTCAAAAATGGCTACTTTACAGGAGAGTGAAATAACTGTATGAAATGAATGTAACTTAAGCTTAAGCCACACTGTGTTTAATTATTAATACAAATGAACTTTGTGATGATTTAAACCCATGAAAAATAAATCGAAATCACAAAATCAAAGCGCGATGACTTTGTACGTGAATGGCTGACATGCGCAGTGTTGGTGCCCTGATAAACGCTGTGTTGGCGCCAACAACTGAGATACGCAGTGTAACTATTTTTCAAATAACGCGTTCGTATTGATCAGGTTAACGTGTTTTGATTGGTCAATACGATGCGCGCCATTAATCTTTATCCAATGACATTCAAATCTCAAAACACTCATAAAATGACTTACGCACTGTTAGAACTTCACTGACGAATACTTGTTTCCCCAGAATCTTAGAAAAAGTTCGCGAAAAGCGTCCTCGAAGCAATGTCATCCTTCACCACGATAACGCGTCCTCACTCACATTCCGCTAAGGAAACGGAAGTGTATTTATGGCTTCAAATGTAGAACTGATGACACATCTGCCATACAGCCCACCAGACCTCGCACCTTACGACTCCTATTTGTTTCATGAAATTAAAGACAAACATAAAGGCACACGTTTTACGAGCACCAAATCGGCGGTGAATGCGTTTTATTAAGCCATTGAAGAGGTCCCTAAGGAAGACTGACCCAACTGCTTTTAACAATGGTTCCAGTGAATCCAAAAATCTATAAATTGTGAGGGCATATACTTTGAAAAACAATAAATGTATCAGAAGTCTAATATCTGGTCTTATTTAGCAGAATTCAGAAACTTTCAGTATGACCTAAGTAGTAGCATGTCGTTGGTATCTAAATACTAAGAAAATATTATTTTAATCCTGGCCGAGGACCAGTGGGACTTACATACCAAATAACAACAAATGAACATAATAGATACTTATTAATACTACAGAGTAACTCACCCGATTCGCTCAATAAATGGGGATTTGCACCAAATTGCAGCAACGTTTCTACTATATTGATACTGCCATATCGGGCCGCCAACCTGATGGGCCAACCGCCTTCGAAATTAGGGTCTAAACCAGAGCGCAAAAGTTCAATAAAATCATCCTCCTTATTACAAAAAATTAAATTTTTAATCTTGTTCGTGTTGCTTTCCATTTTAACGAGCGCGGAGCAACTACTAATTTCCCCGTTATTTCTAACTACCCACATGTAGTTGTTAGATAGTCAATTATTTATTTTTCACATACCTACTTATGCTAGGTACACACGCAATGCCTTTAGTCACCCGGCACGTGGCTGTATGCATCCACTTACGAGTATAAGGTATGCGACATGGCATAAAACTCACGTATTGGAATTTGCAATCAGACCGTACTTCAGTGCCCAGTACCCAATTTATGCAGTTTAAAATACTGTACCCTAATTGCGTAACGCAGTTTGAATCGGAATCGGAATGATTTTGAAGTATATTGCTAATCCAATGCTTCTTATGGTAGAAAAAAATGTCTGCTCAACAATGTAAATAAGCCTACTGATAGTGTGTTACTCACTATCAGTAGGAATCGGTTTCAATTTGACAGTTCAACAACATTCATTGCGTTAGTTACGTTGTTGAGCAGACACAGTTTTCTAACATATGAAGCAATGGATTAGCAATATACTACAAAATCATTATGATTCCGATTCAAACTGTGTTACGCAATTAGGGTGCTGGTCTTTATTTCTACTAGCTTGCTACATATTAGTAATCTGTGATATATCCTAAGGATTTATCTAGAAGGGAATATAGTAACGAAAATATAGTAAAATGTAAAAATAGTGTAACAAGCAGTCTCAATTTTACAGAGATTTACCTTACTGAACTTCTTTCTATAATCTGAGTTACTGAAGATCCCAATGTAGCTTACAGTGAATTCATCGACACTTTTAAATTGTTCTACGACATAAGCTTTCCGTTTAAAAAAATGTATGGCTATCACATTGTGCAGTAAGAAAAAAACAAAACTTTTATGGCAATTCAGATTGAAACCTAACCGTGAAAATAAAAGGAAAATCGCTACTTATTCTAAACTCTATAATAAAATTATTAATCTTACTCAAAAAGAACAGAATAATTACAAAATACAACAATCTAAAAATAAATCAAAATTACATGGCAAGTAATAAATCAGACTAAATACAATATCCCCAAACAACAAATTGAAAAACTTAAAAATTTACGTAGTCTATTATGGATATGACGTAGAACGTATGTGACTGAGTTTTTATCGGAAAAATTGTTTTGCTGAATTGCTCTGATAAAATGGATTTGCCTTTGGTTAGACTTAATATAAATGTTTGCATGCCGAATGGTGAAATATGGCTGTCCTAATGTATCTTGTCACCTATTAAGTATTAGGTACCCATATTTGCAAAATAAATGTCTATTCTATTCTATTCATACCTCGTAGGTGGATGCATGAGTGACCAATCTGTAATGGTAATTGATCATTTACGTCTAATTAATTCTGGGTTTAGGCGTAATGAGCATAGCGGCTACGCTTTCGGCGAATTGTCGATTTCAGACTTGTATTCATTTAAAGTTCAGGTTTCTTCACAATATTTTCCTTCACCGATGTCAGTGATCTTCACGATAGACACACAAGTACACGTGAATTAAAAATGTCACATCGGTAGTCCGGATTTGTGCTACTTTGATGGTTCAATCTAGTCCATGAGTGGCAGGCCCACAGAGTTTTCAGGCCACTGGGCCATCACAACATAGAGCATTTGATAGATTTATTTCTATTGTGGGTTGTGGAGGTCAGATAGGCAGTCGCTCCATGTAAAATACTGGTATTCAGCTGCATAAGGTTAGACTGGAAGCCGACCCATATTGTAGTCTGTGGCCTACCCCAACATAGTTGGGAAAAGGCTAGCCAAATTGATTTCTATGGTGGGGAGGGAAATATTGCGAAGTATTCCCATCGCAGTATTCGCGGAAATATACGGAAGTATTGAGTAATATTCGGAATTATTCGCCGAGAAGAATAATTAAGGCTCGTGCAGACTGGCACGTTATCGCGGGTGCGATGTGACACTAGTAGCGCCTGTCGGGCGAGTCTCAAAGCGGTGTGCCATTGCCAGTTATTCCATTCAAAAAACTGAGTACCTAAGTACCTATATCTAATACCTACTAATACCTACGATTTGAAAACTTCCGAATATTTATTTCATCTACTTATATAAGTACTTACGTAATAAGTTTTTGTATGCAGTTTAGGTGTAAAAGAGTTATTTTGCGAGAATACCTACTATGTACAGACGCCAGCACATCAAGCTACTACAATCTGTCAGATTTATTTCATCGATTTTCAACTTTATCTCTACAGCATAAGGTTCAAGGTAGATTGGGAAAAATTGACAGTTTCGGGTAGCTTGCTCTGTACCTACATAGAGAGGTAAATACATAGATATGTAGTTAATAAGATAAGCTTATATTATTATGTACCGAGGTACCTAATAAAACGGTAGGTAACTATTATAATAAGTATTTCAATTAATTGTTTCCTTTATGTAGGTACATATTAGGGCATGAATCTCGGAATCTCGGAATATCGCAATATCGGAATCTCGGAACGCAAGTTCCGATATTACAATTCCGATACTGAGTGATCCAATATCGAAATCGGACAATTTTTTCTATAAGTATTTTGAGTTTTAAACTAAACCTATATTTTAGATCCTTGTGTAGCGCCGAGCGCGACAGCGCGCTACCGTATTCCTATTGCCAGCTCGCTAAGTATGCGATACAATAACAGTGTTATCTGTCTCGCTCACTCTTTACCTGCGTGGTACAGTAACCGGCACGAGTCGTGAGCACAAACTGACACCTGCATAGTAGTTAAATTTTCGGTCTTTTTGGCGGAATGAAGAAGCCAGGGGGGCGCCGAGCTGCACGTGATTGGTTCATCAGTCGATGCTCGTCGTCTATTAGACTCTCACGTCTCATTCGGATACTGTACACTTTCGTGCAATTTTATTGACTTACGTTTTAGATTTAAAAATGTTTATTTTTGTTATTTCGTATTTGTTTTAATATAGTTTATTTACATTATCTCGTTTTAGACAATTGTTGTGTTTTTGAAGTAAAACTTCTTTACGCACGCTTGACTTTGGCAGTAAGCTGGTGAATGCATGACGAGAGCGTTACGGAAGCGAGCAAACGAAAGTTGAGAAAGAAAGAGGGAGATATAAGTTAGTGAAGATAGAAAGAGAGAGAGTTGCGTTTCGTATATTACTGTAGGGGCAAGAGAGAGAGGTGCGAGCACACATTTTCTTTCTCTCTTTCTCCCATAGCCAGTTGCGTTTCGTATACCTAAGACACAGTGCAGGCCTACTGTTGTAAGTAAGTAAGTATAATTAGTATTACTATTTGTAAGTTTTACTTCAGTCATGTGGTCTAAAGCACACCCTTTTTTTTAAAAAATTTTTGGTTTATATTCGTAAGTCACGAACTCTTCAACATGACGAGGAGAAAAATACAGTTTTAAATAGACAGGCAAGGCAAATGGTGTATTCAGTGTACTGTTTCAGAAAGAACAACACTGTTAACAACGAGTTAGGTATTGATAAAAGTATGCTGGAAATTTATAAAGACACAGCGGAGGCGACTAACGCCTCAGTAGCAACTGTATGGCGGATCGTTAAAGAAACCAATAGTTCAGAATTTCTCATTTTAATTTGAGTACCTATCAATAATTTTAGTAAAAAACGGTACTGAATAAATTTGGCCGAAAGTGTACATGCGCGTGCTTGCCCCCACTACTGTCAATCTGTGCTCACGACTCGTGCCGGGCATTATACGTCTTACTTATTCGCACAAACGAACAAAATACCCTGTCAATCAGTTGCGCTGACTTGCGCTCATGAACTGTGTAAGTTAAAAATGTTTTTTATTGCACTCAATCCAACCTCATACCGAGTTTGTGCAATTTATAAATAAAATGTGCAATTTATAAAGAAATAACGAAATTCCGATATTAATATCGGAATTCCGATATTGAGATCTAATATCGGAAATCAGTATCGGAATTGAAAACATTCCGATATTGCATGCCCTAGTACATATGTGTAAACTTATTGTAACTTTATGGTAAAACATCGTCCGTAGCTACTACTACTTACTTACCTAATTACTTTTATTTTTCCGTCGTAAACCAAAAACATTTTTACGTATTTAAACTAAGCTTGAACATCCGCACAAAATCGGCGCTTTTTATACTCAACTCAACCATACGAGAATAAAATAATAAGTACCTATCTAGTCACAAGTAGATAACTAGGTACTTAAGCGGAAATATTCCCGTCCGCATAGTACAGACGCCAGCACATCAAGCTACTACAATCTGTCAAATTTATTTAATAGATTTTCAACTTTATCTCTACAGCATAAGATTCAAGGTTGATTGGGAAAATTTGACAGCTTGGGGTAACTTGACCTGCTGGCGTCTGGACCTACTAGGCATCGAATAAAGGCTTCTACATACCGGCGCGACTTGTCGCGCGACGCGATGCGAGCTGCGTCGTGCTGGTATGTAGAAGCCTTAATACTTTTTAGGGTTCCGTAGCCAAATGGCAAAAAACGGAACCGTTATGGATTCGTCATGTCTGTCTGTCCGTTCGTATGTCACAGCCACTTTTTTCCGAAACTATACTGTTGAAACTTGGTAAGTAGATGTATTCTGTGAATCGCATTAAGATTTTCACACAAAAATAGAAAAAATACAATAAATGTTGGGGGTACCCAAAATAAAAAAAGTATATTAAGTATGTGAACTTCCACCGAAAATTGGTTTGAGCGAGATCTAGTAAGTAGTTTTTTTTTCATACGTCATAAATCGTAAACCGCAATTTACCTTTCATTCAATCAATTCAAATATAAAAAAAATTAAACCATGTCTCTAAATTCTAAATAGCACAGTTTTTTCAGAAATCATCAACATCATATGTACGGAACGCTAGGTGCGCGATTCCGATTCGCTCTTGACCGTTTTTTTGTTGATTTTATGAATAAAGGGCAGCGGGTCGATACGTGCAAGCGAGCAGTAGCGACGACTACAGCTTTTACCCGCTAGAGGGCCTAGTGCCAGTGACTATATTACTATTACTAGTACTACACGTTCATTCATAAAACTGAGTATATTACAACGAAATTTGAAAACTTCCGAATATTTCTTTTCATCTACCTATATATGTACCTACTTATGTAATAAGTTTTTGTACGCAGTTTAGGTGCGAACGGGTTAAAGAGGTAATAGTTATTTATGATATTAGGGCGGTAAGTTGGTCTTTACAAACGAGTAGACGAATGTAAGCCCGAGACGAAGTCGAGGGCTTACCATGGTCACGAGTTTGTAAATACCAATTTCTGCGCGTGTGTCATACAACGTTTATCAACACATTTGCGAGAAAACAATACAATAGGCGGTAATAAAATAAGCCATCAAAACATTTTAAGAGAATGATTGAGTACCTATTTCTTCGAGTCTTCCATGATATAAAATTATTGTAAATCATTAAAATATAGCAGTCACGATTTTGGCGGCTCATTCAAGATAACAGGTGCAGTAGATTTCATATTAATATCTCGCTTGAACTCTTACTATTATTTTGTAAATATCAGTCGGAAAGTCGCAACAATCTATGACATTTCCAATAAGAAAATGGCGCGAATTTGCAAATGGCGCCACGTGCACATAATGAAAATTAGTACTAAGTACATCTTTCGTCTCATTTTCTCTTTAATAATAAACTGAGATAAACGTATTGAGCAAAAGCGCTTCCAATAAATTTAGTAATTTTAAACTCCTTGGTGGAATTCTTATATAATTTTTATGGTAATTAAAAAAAAAACCGTAAAGGATACGCACGGCGCTAAACAACGAAGAGGGCGGTAAAATATGTACTTAGGTGAGAGTACCTCTTTTACCGCCCGTTCCGTTGTATGGTGCGTAATTTTTAACTTTCGAACAATGTTTATAGGCTTTGTAAATGCATTTTTTGAGCTAATGTGTTGAAAAAACATATATTATGTAGATACTAAGATGAGTTTATAAAATAGTTTAAGTATATTATATTAGGTATCTACCTACCTACTAAAGAGTAGGCAATTCTAATCGTTATAATATTATTTAAAGTGCTTCTCTATTAAGTACGATTATATGAAATATAATTATTTATTTGAACTATTAATTTCGGTCAAACACTATTCTACAAACATAGTTTTTTTTTAATACGTCCTCGTAAAAAAATACCCTACCTACTTAGGTAAGTACGTACTTACCTAATTATTTAATTACATTTTTAAGAAGTAAACTAAACTTGTACTTAACATCCGCACAAAATCGACACATTCTATAAACTCAACCAAACAAAAATAAAATAGTCACAAGTAGATAACTACTTACACGCGAATATTCCCGCATAGTAGGTAATGTAGGTATAGGTACGTAGGCATCGAATAATACTTCGTTGATTTTATCAATGAACGGCTGCGGGCCGATACGTTTAGGCGAGCAGTAGCGTCGCCAAGCGTACAGGTTTTCGTCGCTAGATGGCGTTAATGCCAATGAATTCATATTACTACGCCTTCATTCATAAAACTGAGTTTAATACGAACTATTGATTTCGATTGAACGTTGTAGAATAGGTATATTCTACAAACTTTTTGGTAAAACATCGTCCGTAATATATCCATTTTTTTGTCCATTTGGTAGGTTTGGTAGGTGTACATCGTAAAGCTAAAACATTTTTACGAAGTAAACTAAGCCAACATCCGCACAAAATCGACACATTCTATAATCAAGGTCCAAACAAAAATAAAATAATAAGTACCTAGTCACAAGTAGATAACTACTTATGCGCAAATATTGCCGCGTAGTAGGTACGTAGGCATCGAATCGGTGGTTTATTGAATGAACGTCTGCGAGGCTCGGGGATCACGTGCCATTGCCACGTGCAGGCGAGCGCTGGCGTCACCGAGCGACTAAGGAGGGAAGTTCTTCATTTACAGTTCTATACCTTCCCGCCAGATGGTGTTGATTCAAAGCACGGCGTATAATCTGATATTCGGCGAGTCTGGGCAACCTCCCTACTCATACATTCTTAACTGATTTAATAGTGATAAATTATAATAATACGATTTAATACATTCAGATTCATAATTCATTCAGAGAGAAAATCGCTCGTGGGCGGGCACCCTTACTCTGCGCATTCTTGCTGGGGTAACATTCCTTCCAATCGTAGTATTCTTTTGAATATTTCCGAATTATTCCGTATATTTCCGAAGTTTTGCAACGCTAGCTCCCAACCAACCAAGTTTTCTATGAAATGAATGGACACGCTACTGTCTTCACACTGAAGATAGTAGGTACGTTCCAGTCTCGGTCTGGCTCTGGCTTCTGGTGGCACAGACAGACCATGGTCAGACTTACAAACGTGGACAAAAGGTATAATTATTATGGACTAAAATAGCATTATGTACCGTCATTGAGATAGGTTTATATGTCAATGTGTACCGTACTTTTTTTTTTTATAATCTTTATTTAAGGAGCTTGGTCAACAAGACTAAGTCACTCCATAAGGCTTTCTTATAATATATTACACCATTTAGTTATCTTCTACGGATACCAGCGCGCACAAGTTTATATAGTAGCCTCGCTGGTTCTGACAAGGGGAATGCTAAAATGGTATCTTCCCACCTCTTTAACATCAACACCAAATTGTAATAGTAACTCAGCTCTGAGATCTTCGTTCCGGGCACACTCCGCCATGATGTGAAGAACGTCTTCCAGTTTTCCACACTCAGTGCAGTTGGGGGAAGGGACTTTTTTCATTAAGTATGCGAACTTGTTTAAGGGGATATGTCCAGAACGAAGTCCGAGAGCTGTCACAATTTCTGTTCTGCCCAAAAAACATGAATCGAACCATGGCGATTTCCATGGTTGTCCTTGTATCGTTTTATACCACACACCCTTCTCCACAGACCTCCGATCAAAGTGTTCCCTCCACTTTAAAAAACAATGTTCACGTATATATCTCATACAATCTGTATAAAATGGCTGGATGTTCAATGGTATGCCGTCACTTGAAGCTAATCTTGCTAATTCGTCTGCCCTTTCGTTACCTACTAAGCCTACGTGGGAGGGAATCCACTGTATGATGACATTTTTTGAATTGGCCCTCAATCTGATAACGGAGTCTATAATTTTGTAAGCTATCGGTGTTCCTCTGAAGCCAGAGGTACATCGAGCTAAATGTTGGACTGAACTTTTAGAGTCTGTTAAAATGATAAATTTAGTATATTGAATAGATTCTATGTATGCCAATGCTTCACTAATTGCTAAAAGTTCTAAATACATGATCGAAATATTGTCAGAAATATTAAATTTCATGAAGGTATCAGATTGAGGGTCAAAAAATGCTACTCCCATGAAATTATTGTGATCTTTCGACCCGTCGGTAAAATTTTTAAAGTATCCTGTATATTGGTTTTCAAGGAAGTTTATGCATTTATTACGCAAGGTTGCAGTATCACAAAATCTCTTTGGACAGGTGATGATGTCTATTTTTGGTTTTAGTATGTCTGTGATATTATAGTAGCTCATCCAATAGTTCAATGTATACATGTCTAACAAATCAGTAGAACTAATTACAATGTGTTTAAGCGTATTGTGAATTGTTATAAGTGTAGGAATCTTTTTTCGCCTCCAGTATCCTCGACCTACAAGGGAACTGAGTTCGTTCAGTACTAAAACGGTAGAATTATTAGTCAGAGACTTGGATTTCAACCAAAATTTACCAGCTAGATACATTCTGCGAATATAAAGTGGCTGCAAGCACAGGTCGCTTTCCATAACGTGGATAGGAGTGCTTTTTAAGTATCCCCCGATAATGCGCATAGCCTGGTTTTGTAATTTGTCCAGCTTATATAATTTAGAATGGCAGCTATTATCAAATAAAAAACCACCGTAGTCTAAGCGACTTCTTAAAATGGCAATATATAATTGTCGTAGGTGTTTAGGGTGAACTCCCCAACCAGGTCCAGCCAAAACTTTAAAAATATTTAAAAATTTCATCGTTTTTACTGATGTCTCATTTATATGCTTTCCCCATCTTAAAGACCGGTCAAGCCATAGCCCTAAATATTTAACATTGAGCACTTCTTGTAATTGCATGCCATTAATCATAACGTTGGTTGGGATCTATTTGGACCTTTCTTAAAAACACAAACGTTGCTTTTAGAGGGAGAGACATTTAAACCCAATTCTTCCAATAACTTAACTATTATATTGATAGCTGGTTGGAGAACATTACAAGCCGATTCAATATTTTTATCTATAACATAAATAGCAAAATCATCTGCATATTGAGAAATATATACATTATCCATTACGTTACAAATAACATAAGTCGCAACATTAAACAACAAGGGAGATAAAGGGTCACCCTGAGCCAAACCACGACCGGTAGTTCTTGTGACGTCCAAGTTATCTACTTTAATTTTAAGAGATCTTAAGCTTAAAAAGTTCCACAAATAAGTACATATTTTTGAGCCTACTCCCAATTTATCTAAAATTAATAAAAGTTTTTTTAAATCAACATTATTATAGGCATTGTCCACGTCAAGAAAGCACGCAACGGTATTAAGATTGTTAAAAAATCCTGATTGGACTCTGGAAACCAGACGAGTTAAACTGTCTAAACAAAATTTAGCCTTTCTAAAGCCAACTGTCTCTTCTGAAAACGTAAGATTACTCTCAAAGAACCATTCTAACCTTTTATTTAGGATTAAATGTAGGATTTTACAGACACAAGAAATTAAAGAAATTGGTCGAAGAGAAGAAACCGAAGTGGAGTCGCGGCCTGGTTTGGGAATAGGGACCACGCTAATATCTCTCCAGTGAGAAGGAACAAAACCCGAGGACAAGATATAATTATATAAATCCAGAAGAACTCTTTTTCCTGACGGAGGGAGGTGTTTTATCATAGAAAACGAAATATTATCATGGCCTGGGGCAGTGTCTTTTGGTTTTATACATACTTCAAGTTCATGCATAAGGATAGGTAGCTGCAACTTTAGGTTGTCCGAGGTGAAAACAGGATGGGCTGGAAGTGCAAAGTCAGGGCAGAGGCAATTAAGTAATCTTTGGGCTTTATCTTCATCTACATGGGTTCTCTGGCATCTGTAACCCTTCAGCCATCTCATCTTTCTCCACATTTCGGCAGGAGAAGAGACCTCACTCAGCGAATCACAAACTTCCTGCCAGTTTTTATTGGAAGCTACTCTCATAAGTCTCTGAGCATCCGAATTGCATTTATTTAATAAATTTAAATGTATGGGGGTAGGATAACTTCGAAATTTAGCTAATGCCAATCTTCTTCTAGCTACTGCACGGGATAACTCGGAGTTCCAGTAAGGTTTTGGTTTGAATTTATTTGTCGGATCTAAGCAGAACTTTACAGTTGGGATGTATTTATCAGCAGCCTTATTTAACTTATCAATGAACTGATCATAAGATATTTGAAGGTCCTCGTGATAGTGAAAATCCTTAAACAATTCTTCCAAATATTTGCCATATTCCGACCAGTTGGCTGATTTAAAATTCCTTTTTTTATCAAATGATGAGTTTAATGTCATGGCTAAAGAAAGTTTTATTACAAGGTGATCACTCCCTAAAAACTCATTCGTGACCTGCCAATCAAACATATGCGCAATATCGGATGAAGCCATAGAAATATCGGGGCTGCTTTGTTGTAAATGATTCATCACTAACTTAATACGAGTGAATGTACCGTCGTTAAGCGTACAAATATTATTTTCACTTATAACATCGTAGATTTGAGAACCTCTTGTGTCAGTTTTATGTGACCAGTTGGAGTGGTGAGCGTTATAGTCTCCAAGAAATAGACACTTATTAGAAAATTGAGAAAAAATGACCTCCCAATCTCGAAGCCTGGTGTGAACCCATTGCGGACAGTAGATACCAACAATATTCTCTAAATGTTTACAATTTAAAATCTTAACCTTTATGACTTGAATATCAGGATTACTATTTTTCATTTGACACAACTGTGACTTAATTGATGTATGGGTTAAAATCTCTATCCCACCATAACTATCGCCCCGATCTTCCCTGTACACATTATAGTTTTTGATCCTTAGTCTTTTCCGAATCCAACCACGTTTCACTCACTACAGCTTTATGGATTTTTTCTTGATACAACAGGTTTTCAAAAGCTAATAATTTCGGACGTAAACTTTGTGAATTCCATTGCATTAAATTAATTTTCACATTCCTACCAGCATTGTTGTTACTATCCATTGGCAGCAGGAGTAAAATTAAACATCTTTTTTAACCCGGATATGTCCACAAAACTGGTCACTATAAACGATACAAACCATTGGGTAAACATTTTGAATGCTTTTTCGATTTTAGCCTTCCATGTATTATTACTAGCAAATATAATTCGACTCAACTTACTTACCAATACCTTAAATGAGGTATTATTGGTATTTATTCAATATGAGACGTGTCATAGGATTCAGAGTTATCTGAGTGTGGATCTTCATTATTATTGTTTGAGCTTACGTCGGCTCGGTTCGTCCGGTAGTGAGTCCTTGCGCCTGCGACTGTGTCCCCACCGCTGTCGTTCGACGCAGCGATCGGTTCCGTGGCACGGGCACCGCCTTCCCCATTGTTCACATCAGTGTGTGTTTCGGAATCAGATGATTCACTTGATGTGCACGTCTCTTCCGTTTTTTGCTCTTTTTCTTCTTTTTAGTTTGCGTTGTTTGTGTAGGTTTGACTTTTGATGTTGTAACTGATGAATATATGGTAGGCAATATTGGAGAACTACTACGTTGCAGGGACTGACAGCGTTCGACTACAGTACTCTGTTTATTACTCCTTCGAGAGAAAGGTGGAACATATAATGTAAGTGCACGTCTATAACTGCAGTTAAATTGAGACATTAGTTCCCGAATTTTCCTTTCCTTTAAATATGTTGGGCAAGATTTTATTAGAGCCATGTGATTTCCGTGACAATTAGAACACTTATACGAGGTAGTCTCACAATTAGTATGATGCTTACCACATTTAGGGCAAATAACCTTATTAGAAGGACATAATTTTGATGTGTGCCCATAACGCCAACATCTTGAACATTGTGTGACGGGAAATATGTAACTATCCACTTTGATCCTCAGGTTATAAATGTATACGTATTGAGGTAGGGAATTCCCTTTGAAGCAAATTCGTATTGTCTCACTCTCTTGCCAACCAGAAGACTCAAAATCTCTGCGGTTTAATCTTTTGACTAAAAGAATTTTCATTTGTGTGCATGATAAACTTTCTAATAATTCAGAATCAGATAATCCGATGTCAATATCCTTTATTATTCCATAGGACACATTAACTTCCCAAGGCAAAGATATTCTCCAACCCAATTTTTCAAATTCTTCGTCAGAAAAACTAACTAAAACTTTAAATGAATTTATGTATTTCACAAAATTGATTCCAGAAATTCCTTGAGCTTTAAACATTTTGGCTAAGGCGAACTGTTTTGGCAATTTATCTTTGTAAGCTATACTGACATCAATTTTGTTGACCTTGGTTTTTTTATGAGCTCCCACTTCCGTCCACTGTTCAACTACTGGTGTTTCTCCACCATTCCTCCTCAATCATGTCAATCTCGGCATAAATTTGTTCTTGTTCAACATTTTGTGTTAAGTCCTCTTCAGTTCTACTTCTACCGTCATTATCGATATGAATATGTCTGTCTACGTCATTCTCCATTGCGTCTTCATTCATGTCGCCACCAGATATATCATTCCTCACAACAAGAACGTTGGCAATTGGCGATACGCACACGGGCGTGCCGCCACCCGCCTGCCGCTGGGTATCCGAAGTGGATATACTATAGCAAAGTATCAGACCGATCACGAGAGTGCGATAAACACGTCTTAATCACACCGCTAGCGATTAGACACTGGTACCGTACTTAATACTCCCACCTTCCACGATTCAAACAGAAAAAAAAAAAACATTGGTCTATGGTCTGGACTAATCTGTGATTGTCATTGCACAGAGCACTTTACAGATTGATTGGGACTTCTTGGCGGGAAAGTGAAGCTTCATGTTCAGCAGTTTTGTTTTATTTTCTAAAATTTGTGTTTAGCTGAAAGTGTAATAATGATGGATTATTAACCATTAAGTGTTCGTGAACGTGCATAATAAAACAAAACAGTGCAAGATCACCTCAAGTTCTCTCAAGAAGTCCACGTGAGGTCTCAGTAAAGTGCCACAACTTTACTGAAACCCAAGAGGAGCGAGCGGGGATATCATCATCATGCATTGATTATAATTCATTTCATCAATATATAAAGTTTGTAACTAAATAAAGACTTGGCTAAAAGGTCCCAGCAACCAGGACATTAAAATATGATTAAAAGAAAGATTGATTGATGGTTGACAGACGACATTATTGACATCGTCAACGACGTCTACAAATGAAACGAAAATACGGTGTGAAATGGATTTTATTTAAATTTCACTATTTAATTTTCCTAGGCAATAAAATCAAAAGCAAAAGAAAAAAACAAAATTTTCTCCAAATATTTGGCCTATGATTAGATTTCTTAAATAAATATGGGAAGGCAAGTAGGAAAAACAACCTTTTGTTACGTTGTTTTCACTTCCTTATTTATATTTTTTAACATGTCTATAAGTTATTTAGGCATGCAGAATGGAGGAAAATTGCGAAAAGGGAAAGAAGAAAACGGATCCGGACAATTCAAGCTAAAGAAAGAGGTATTTCAACAATAAGCATGGATAATATTCCTTTCATTTAATAGTTAACTATTTATACATAGGTACTTCAATACTATTATCAAATTCCTTTTTGCCAGAATTAGGCTTCCTTCTTGATTTTTCTATAACTTCTCCATTAATCTAGTTGTTTCAGTTTATATGCCTTTTCAGCCACTGGCAGCACACACTCTAGTTCCAGTTTCATCTTAACATTATTTATTTCTTAAAATTACAAATAGCTTTTACAGGGGAGCTATTCAAAGATCCAAAGATGGATAAAACACTTTTTACAGGCAATTAATTGTTGTAATAATTAAAATGTATCTATTGACTTCTAGATAAAATTTTCTTTACTGAATGGTATATCAAACAACAGGACCTAGAGGAAGAACTAATTATTGAACAAATTAATAAACAGAATGATGAAGAAAATGAAAAATGGATTCATGCTGAAAAAATTGCAAACACACAATGGAAAAAACTTCAAGAAGAAAAAGAAAGACTTAAACAAAAACGCCTTGAACAAGAAGCTAAGCTAAAGCTGGTAAGACTACATTGTACATTTTATCATTTTATATTCAAGAAATCAGTACACAAATGGTTGATTTTTCACTCTGCTGTCTGTTGTTCAATAATCTTGTTTAATTTTTTCCACAAATGTTATATTATTGTTCTAAACTCAATGGGATAATCATTGAGTTTAGAACAAGGCTGTCTATTAGACACTAGACATCATAATAAACTATGAAAAATCATTATAATAATAAAATTATGGCAGGAATGGGAATTAGAGCAGAAGCAAAAACAAATAGAAGAAGAGAGGATAAAAGCAGCTCAAGAGGAACTGAAAAGAAAGCAAGACATCTTCATGAAGCACTTGGATTTGTTTTTATCTGGAGATTCAATTGAGCCTCCGGCCGAATTGAAAGTGATGCATGAGACAAGACCTGATGCTGAACTTTGTCCATTTTTCTCTAAAACAGCATGTTGTCGATTTGGTGATCAATGTTCAAGGAACCATCAATATCCTGGCATCAGCAAAGTATATCCTTTTCTTAAAATTAATTTCATAGTGCTGAACAATGAAAATTTTTTGATTACAGGTCATGCTGTAGGCAAAAATGTAACAACCCCTAAACCTTTATTACTTTATTATTATTTTATGTTAGTCTAATGCACTCTACCAACTGTGTGCATTTTTAGTTAAGCACTTAAATGGTTATTAAAACAAACTTTTTATTTTAGGTGTTATTAGGTACAAATTTTTATAACCATTTTGGGTTAAGTAATGCAAATGTCAATGAATATGACACAGATATAATGTTAGAATTTGAGGATAGTGATACATTTATGGAATACAAAGACTTTTTCTTTGATGTATTATCTGAGTTTGAAAAATTTGGTAGGATAACACAGTTTAAGGTGAGTAATAAAATTATATTCCAAAACTGCAAGATCAAGATCTTATCATAATTATATTTTTAAATTTATTATATAAAACCTTGTCTCTGAAAACCTAAACAAGTTTGATCAGCAAATCTTGTGTTAGCTCATGAGGGATTGTTGACCACTTAATATACTTCACAAACATGTATTTAATTAAAATAGGCTTCCATTATGTAAAGACAATCTATTATTTTTAGAACTATTGAATAAAATATTTTTACTCAAATCATCTTCAGATTTTTACCATGTACACATGGTTGACAATATTGAAATTAACAAAAGGAGGTTTGTATGCAAGTCTTAAACTTCTATTCTTTACATAAATAAGAGATATCCCTATCATACCTATACAAAAGACGTTATAATTAAAGTTTAATCTGGTTGTAGGTCTGTAATAACTATGAAAAACATCTTCGAGGAAACACATTTATAGAATTTGCTGAGTTACGATGTGCTGTAGCGGCATATCGTTCTCTACATACACGCTGGTATGGCGGCAGACAGCTATCCTTACAGTTTTGTCTTATAAATTCCTGGAAAAATGCTATATGTGGTAACTAATTTTATTTTTGTGGATGTATCATTTGTATAATTAATGCGAAATTTAAATGAATGTGAAATTATTTACATTACAGGCCTCCAATTACGAAGGCGTTGCCCAAAGGGTCGCGCTTGTAATTTTTTACATGTCTTCAGAAATCCAAATGACTTATATAATGGATATTATACCAATGAAATTGTTCAAGAGAAGGATAGGTGAGTCGAGGATAGTAAACACGTATTATTTAGAATCTTGATCGCTTCTTGGGTTGTAGCAATAGTAGCAAGCAATCAATTAAATTAATATACATTGTTTTCAGAACTCCCCGTTCGTCAATGCGGTCATGGAGGTGGTCCGAATCACCGGAAACGGACGTCACTAAAAGAGTGATCTCAAGACGTTCTGAAAGCAGTGAAAAACGACGTCGAAGATCTCGACACCGCGACGGAAATGATAAACATTACCGACGATCTTCACCTCGACGAAGTGACCGTCGTTAGTTGCGAGCTACCAAATCCTACTGGATGATTATTTCAGAAATTATCATTCAGTAGGATTTTCCTACTTATAATTCTAATTCTAATGATTAAAATTCTGTAAAGCCATATTTGTTAAGGCCGCGAATCATATTTAGATCAACATACAACCTGTTACTGACCTACAAATTACAAAAAACGCAAGAAAATTTGAATTTCGCGGGCTACCTTAGCGCATCCCCCAGACAAAATAATCTAATTATCCTAATTGCGTAACACAGTTTGATCACAATTTGAATGATTTTGAAGTATATTGCAAATTCATTGCTTCCTAGGTTCGAAAGATATGTCTGCCTATCAACGTAAATAAACCAATGAATGTTGTTGAACTGTCAAAATACGACCCATTGCAGTGTGATGCAATTACCCCGCTGGGTACAACATATGCGTGGCGATTCATCGCTACGCGGCCCTTTGTTTGTTTGTTTTCGATGTTTCACATCTGCCAGGCGTCCCGTGACGTCTCATAATTTTTTTTTTCTTATAAATTATAATAATAAAATACGTTTTGAAATTATATATTTTGTTTAGATAAATTGTACGAATGTCCAAAAGCTACTTTTCCTATTCTGTGACTAAACCATGATTTAACTGGCTCCACACAAAAAGCGTGGCGCGGCGCGCGGCGCGGCAAGGTTTGTATAAATAGCGTCATGCAAGAGAGATACCGTAAACATTACATAAATGCTACGCGCCGCACCGCACCGCACTTGGTAGACCTACTAGAGCTCCTAACTAAATCACTCAGTTGAGTACTCTGTCTGCCCTGCTGCTCATCACCTTTTACAAAATATTGCTTTTCCCGATGCTGGGACGTTAATTGTTGAGGAGTTCTCCTGGTAAGAACCAGGAGAACTGCCACTCACCATATGCATTGTGACGACCATAAAATGCTTTGCAACCATATTAAAGTACCTAATCGAATCGCAACCCGTTAAATACTTATTATTATGTTGTTCCGGTGGCCATCTGTGGTCTCCATCATCAGTTCCACTTCACCAAATGGTGATTTTCGGGAGCAAATGCACGAGTTACTATAAAATATACCCAAATCGCTATAGGTTTGCCTATAAAATTCGAGGGTTTCCCTCGATTTCCATGGGTTTCCCGCATCAGATTGTGATTTGGTGGCAATGGGACCACCTCGGGAGCATACCCTTTCAAACAAAAAAATAATTTTCAAAATCGGTCCTTTAATTGACGGAGATATAGGTAAACAAACAAAAAAAAAAAACATACAGCCGAACATATAACCTCCCCCTTTTTTGAAGTTGGTTAAAAATTCAACTATTCTGACTATGTTGCATAGAGTACTTTTTTTAGGCTGTGGCGCACCACTGCAATAGTCAGAACTCAGAGTATAAGTGTTCTGTGGTCTCCTGAGTATAAGTGTTCTGTGTCTGTGGTTCTGTGATTTCTGTGAACTTCTGTCTGTAGCAAATTGGCAATAGTGCACTGTGGTGCACTGTGTTATTTGTGGTATTGTTTAATTGTTTGTTTCATAATATACTAATACTACTGTGTGGTGTTCGTCTACGAATAACTAGTTAATTTCTTGAGTATAATAATTTTTCCGACATACGTCTAATGATCTAATTCGAGTATTACGGATACTCATCTATCCATCTCGACAATGGTTTTAAGATCAGTATTTTCTATGTTACTAATTAGACCAACTTATGTGTCGTATTACAATATTTACAAACTTACTTCTGCAGGAACTTTTACAAGTGTAATAAAAATATCTCCGAGCAGTGATTTTATACATTCGATAGCTTCTTATAAGACTAGAACAAGGACTGTAGAGAAAACTGGTAGATACATTTTTTATTCTCTGCGTTTGTTTTTTCTGTGAGATAATATGGTGCTTACAGCAAAAGAAGCACTCGCATAAAATTTTCTACCTTTGTTTTAGGTTTTGATGCCTCCAAAGCAAAAATTGTGTTAGGTCTCAATTTTCAATCAGCTGAAGATGCTTTACCTTTTTATAAATTACCAGTTAAAACTTTGATTCATATGTATAAAACTACAAAAGATGATGAAAGTAAAGGATTCTGCCAAAATAGATTGTACTACATTTCATCCCGCCTGAAGGTATGGTCTAATTTTTTTCAGTTTTCATTAGGTGAATAACTCCTAGTGACTCAGAATTTGTGTTTTTTACAGGTGCCACCATCAGTACTAAGTGAAAAGCTTGCCAAGAGAACTTTCATATATAGCTTAACATTTAATTGGATTCAGAAAGCATTAGATGTGTTAATAGGTAATAAATTATGATACTTTGTTTGACTGACTTGGAAAAATATATATATAATTTAAACCATTACCCAGTACCCCTGTAGTATTTACTAAAATGTACATTTTAAATATTATTTCAGTTATGGATGTGTCTGCAGATAGAATACTGAGGGACCTATGGGTGCTGAAGTACCACCACAAAACAATTTATGAGAGGCTTCTAAGAGTTCAAAATATGGGTATTGAAAATTTATATCCATGGATGGTTAGATGTTCTGAAGATATATTGAATAGGTATGAGAGCAAACCAAGAAATTTTAATTATTATTGGTTAAATTCCAATCTAAATTAATAAGCCAACCATACTGATTGCATGAAAACAGAAAAAGTTGTATTCAATTTTATTTTTTTTAAATTTTATGTTTTTACTCATGTTTTATTATTGTTTTCAGATTTATAACTATTTCACAAGAAACAAAGACCATCTTGGGTGAAAGCAATTCAAAACAGACATATCTTGCGAGTCGTTTAAATGTGACTGTTGACAATATTCAAGAAATGTGCTTAAAAATACCAGCACTGAAAACCATTCGTGTAACAAAGGTTGCCATAATAACTGAGATAACATTTTGAAACAATAATATTATTAAGTTCCTCCTAATTTATATAATTGCAGTGTATTTTTAGGTAAAACATTTCCTAGACTTCCTCCTTACTGAAGGGTTTGATGTGGACGACATTGCCAGTAAGCCTAGGGTTTTGTCAGCATCCCAAAAGACAGTAAAGCAGAGACTAGATAAACTGCGTGAATTGGGATTAAGTCAAATCAATTTAAATGTACTTTGTAGAAGTAAGAAAGATTTCAAAAAGTACTGTGAATCAATATCTAAAGAAAGTAAGTATATCTATTTAATTTCAAAGTGTGTTAGCAGATAATAATGCATTCATTCATTTCAATCAACATTTCTATTCATTAGATCACTAGTTACGTTTACGTACTTGTGCTCAGTGGCCTCCATTTTGCACTAAGTCAAATAACACACACACATCTTGTAGCGATGTGGCGCCGCCGGTCCACCACGGCCATGCATGTGTGTTAATACCAGGGACCATTTTGGTTATCCATTGAAAGGGTTTTCGATAAGGTTTTTCTAAGCAGTTAAACAAAAACCCATGCAATAAGGGTAACCCTTATAAACGGCTTAAATTAAATTTTGGTAACCCATTGAAAGGGTTTTCGATAAAAACCCATACAGTGTGGTTAACCCTTTTGAACGGCTTAATTTAAGCCATTCAAAATTACCCACACCATATGGGTTTTTGATTAACTGCTTAGAAAAACCCTATCGAAAACTCTTTCCATTGAAAGGGTTTTCTATAGGGTTTATCTAAAATGGTAACCAAAATGGTCCCTGGGTAGAATAGAGATAGAATTAGTCCTGCTACCGTGCTGGGCGGATATCGAAATAACATAATATTATGATTTTTTCATGTTACTGGGTTTCAAGTAGTTATAAAACCCATTGAAATGGGTTATCATGTAACCCTTTCACTGGGTTTCAAGTATAAAACCCATTCAATGGGTTATCATGTAACCCTTTCAATGGGTTTCTAGTATACAACCCTTTCAATGGGTTACATCATGATAAAGGTAACCCATTGAATGGGTTACACCTTCGAAAGGCTTAACCGGGATTGTACGGTCCCTGGTTAAGACTGGACAGATGCCGTGGCGGCGCCCCGCATGTCCGTGTTATGCCCTTCGCAGACCTGGCGTACCACAGGCGCACAGCGCAGCGCGATTTTCGCTGGCAAACAAATAGGTATCAAACTTCCGCTACTTGATATAATTGAAAATAAAATAAAGTAGGATAATAATTGGAGAGAGCATTAACGCGGACAGAGGTACGTGTTAAATAAAAATTGACACAAAATTATTTCAGCTAAGTGCTTTGAGCATTTCATGCAATGATATTATATTAAACAGAAATGTTATGACCGCGCAATCGTGAAGACTCGAAGACGTCTTAATTGGGACGTATTTGTTAATCTGTGATGCCAAGATTCGGTGATTGCTGGCCAGAATAATGTTTGTTTACATTCACGCGCAATTGACAACACTAGCTGTCTCTTTTTTTCTTGTTGTTTTTATCAGGCCATCATTTTTACTTGTAGTGAAATGAAAAATGGCTATGTATGCTGCCGCTGCTGCGCGGAACACTTTTTTCGGTTGTTTTGTGAGTGTATAACATATTTGTTTAATATAATATCATCGATTTCATGTAATGAATTCAAAGTTTGTGTAAGTACTTAATTATTTTATATCTGTTAAATTTAAAAAAATATTGTAGGTATTCAATCATTATGATTTGAAAAAACTTTCGTTGCCGACTGTACGACACAGCCCGATAATGCGCGAGCCTGACTCGCACTCGACCGCGAATTTTCCAGCATGCTAAGTAGTTCTCTAAAAAAATCAGGGACCGTGCAACCCCGGTTAAGAGTGAAGCCTTTCCCAGTGAAAGGGTTACATGATAACCCATTGAATGAGTTCTATACCTACTTGAAACCCAGTAACATAAAAAAAATCATAATATTATGTTATTTCTATACCCGCCCAGCACGCGTAGCATGACCAATTCTATCTCAATTCTACAGGGACCATTTTGGTTACCCTATCGCAATTAATCAAAAACCCATACGGTCTGCCACAGCGTATGGGTTTTTATGTGGGTAATTTTGAATGACTTAAATTAAGCCGATCCGAAAAATAACCTTAATTTCGGAAGTCGATGCCAAAAAATTAAAACAGATCCAGACACCGACTTCCGAAATTAAGGTTATTTTTCACTTTGTAGTGTTTTTTTTAAAAGTTGTTTTTGTAAAAAGTTTTTAGTTTTCACTTTTTAGTGGGTCAGTTTTTAATTTGTCCATGTTACAATTGCCTAATGTCAACTGCTCATCACCTTCAACAAAATATTGCTTTTCCCGATGCTGGGACGTTAATTATTGAGGAGTTATCCTGGTAAGAACCAGGACTGCAACTCACCATATGCATTGTGACGAGCATAAATTGCTTAGCAAATTAAAGTATCTAATGGAATCGCAACTCGTTAAATACTTATTATTAAGTATGTTGTTCTAGTGGCCATCTGTGGTCTTCATCATCAATTCCAGTTCACCAAATGGTGCTTTCCAAGAGCAAATGCACGAGTTACTATAAAAAATACCCAAATCGCTATTGGTGTGCCTATAAAGTTTGAGGGCTTCTCGCAATTTCCATGGGATCATCAGATTTTGATTTGGTGACAATGGGACCACTTCGGGTGCATACTAGCCTTTCAAATAAAAAATAATTTTCTAAATCGGTCCAAGATTGACGGAGAAATCGGTGAACATACATTAAAAAAAAATCAAAAAACATACCTACCAAACATATAAACTCCTCCTTTTTGGAAGTCGGTTAAAAAACCAAAGACACCGACTTCCGATATTAAAGTAATTATGTCCGTGACTACTGCCGCCCCACTAACGCCAATCGCTTCCATATTTGGCAAATAATTAGTGCTCAATTGGTGCTAATTAGTGCTCGAACAACAGAATTGGTGCCTTAGTAGTTTTCGAGATAATCGACTTTGAATGTGGTCCTGCGGTAGTCACGCTCCCTTCAGCAGGACCACCATGAGCGCCGAAAAAGGGGGCATGCTACAGCTATTCTAAGTATACAAATAATTAGTGCTCTTAAATGTGATTCATTTCGTAACAAAAAAAGAACTGAAACATTTGTATTTACCGAGAAATCAGCGATGATAACTTTCGCGCGCTCGTTCAGCAGGACCACGACTTTGAGTGTTGATTCCAAGTTTCAGGAGCTAGTCGCTTTCCTCAAACCTACATAGAAAATTAGTGCTCTGCGAGATAAAATTGATACCCAAAATTCAAAATTACTACTCCAGTAGTTTACGAGATATACCATACCATTGGTGGTATGGTATACTCTGTGATTTCTTCCCAAATTTATACAAAAATTAGTGCTCCTAAAGAAGTTATAGTGACCAAAAATTCAGATTCCCAAGTGTTGTATTTTAAAAGAAATTAGCTTTCATTACTTTTCCATACTAAATGTCCGCATATAACCCGACCAAATTAAGTTGTCAATGGTATTGAGCTGTTTATGAGATGTACACTCGTGCACATAAATTGATGGATGTCGGAATAGTAATAACAACAGTTCAATATCTATAATTTTTATACAAACTGTGTACCTGGGTACATATTTATAAAAAAAAATAACCTATCGTTACCCATGGCCTGTGATACCTTTGTTAATGACATGGGTAGGTAGGTATTCGAATAATTATTTTTCTGTATTGTAAGTACCTACCTGTTGTGTTGTTATATGAATATAAGAGCGATAGTTATTTCTTATTTATTTCTTTCCTACTAATTTAACGTTGCTGCAATCAGTACCTAAGTATTAAAAATCTAATTTATTGCATTAAAAAAATCTGTAATTTTGAAATAGTTTTAATAATGATTAATATAATAGTATATAATTTAATAGAATATAATTTAATAATGATGAATTTAAAATGGTATATAATTTAATAATAAATAACTTACTAACAATAGATAATAATTTGATGTAAATGAAATGATGATGTTTGTTTGTTGCGGCGCTCATGGTGGTCCTGCTGAAGGGAGCGTGACTACCGCAGGACCACATTCAAAGTCGATTATCTCGAAAACTACTAAGGCACCAATTCTGTTGTTCGAGCACTAATTAGCACCAATTGAGCACTAATTATTTGCCAAATATGGAAGCGATTGGCGTTGGTGGGGCGGTGGTAGTCACGGACATAAAGTAATTTATCACTTTGTAGTGTTTTTTGGAAGGTTTTGTACTTTTAGTTTTGGTACCTACCCCACAAATTCGAATAGCTGCTATGTAATTATCAGCGATAGGAAGTTACTTTAACATCATCCACATAGACTAAGTGGGAAAAAAACAAATAATTAAAAAAATTCAATAACACGCCTGCCATGTCAAAAAGTGAACTAAAAAATTAAAAACAAGTTACATGATTTTAGTGTTGAATGACCACAAGGTAGGTACTCAATAGATTACTTATCTCAATAGATTATTCTATTTAGTACCTACCTTGTGGTCATTCAACACTAAAATTATGTAACTTGTTTTTAATTTTTTAGTTCACTTTTTGACATGGTAGGCGTTATTTAATGTTTTTTATTTTTTGTTTTTTATTTTATACCTTTTAGTGATAAAACATATTTTTGCAAACGCACAATGTGCCACGAAAGATAACTTGATTTTTTTTTGGAACGCGAAATTATTTTTCTTATGATTTATTAATAAGATCTCTAAGGCGATTCAGTTCTTGCAGAGACTTTTTGTCATGGGGCTCTTTGATATGCTTTCGTGGACCAACACAAATTGTCAATCCTTCTATCTGTCTCACGCGACTAAGAGCGACATCTAGATCCACGACGGCTCTGTCCAGTGTCGTCCCTTGCAGCTTGTGCACTGTCACAGCACAACATAATATCAGTGGTAGCATATGCCTCTTGACTTTACCTTGACCCCGTAACGTGTCAAATTCGACAGTGCTATGCTCAATTTTGACACCCAAACCGACTGTGTTACCTCGTATCATTTTGTCATCGAACTCTACGAAGACGGCTTGCGGTAACTCTCCCGGTTCAAGTTGGTCACGACGTAGCGCTGGCCATATGAATTTCCCATAGCACCATTTACCAAGCCGTGTCCAACGTTAATATTTTTCCGCAACATTACTCTGGAACCGGTACCAACTTTTAAAAATGGAACAATACCTCCTGTTTTATTGGGATTAGAAGGTATAAATTCAGGTTTTGGCTTCCACGGATGTATCTGATGCCGCCACGTCATATATCCGGCAAGTTTTGGCGAGTTCGTTGGTCATCGTTTGGTTGTAGTCATCCACCTGTCTTGTCGTGGGAAATATTCGCACACACTCGCCATCTGCGAATGGTCTAGTGAGTGGTACTCTACGACGATCCAGGATACCTAGTTGCTGCATGGTGAATTAACCAACCCGCAGACTATTAAAAATAACCACAAATGTGGTGTCATCGGCTTGCCTCATTCTGTGGCAGTTCGCAGAAGCTAACTAACGCCCATAAGTCCACTTCAGCACTTAAATGTGGTGGTTGTTTAAAGCAGTATGCCCCGCCGGCAGATTTAGCTACTGGTGGAAGCTGCATTAGGTCTCCAAACCGCAAAACATTGACACCGCCAAAATAAGCATCGCTCACTTTCATTTGTTGTAGCCGGAGGTGAATATTTCTTTTTAATTGTGTAGGGCACCATAGAAATCTCATCTATGATAAGCCTTAGCCTAAGGTAGCGCCTCCAATGAGCCTCGCAGCTACGCCAGTTGGCTCTGCCACCACTACGACTTTGCCGTTGGGAGTATGGATACACGACGTCGAAACGGATAAGAAATGTTTTAATAATATTTATTTAATTTTTTCTTTTGTTATTAGTGAACGAATGCATATTGAATACTACTGTTATATATTTTTGTTATGTACAGACGCCAGCACATCAACCTACTACAATCTGTCAAATTTCTTTAATAGATTTTTAACTTTATCCCTACAGTATAAGGTTCAAGGTTGATTGAGGAAATTTGACAGTTTCGGGTAGCTTGACCTGCTGGCGTCTGTACTAAGCTAGTTCTAGACGATGATAGTATACGTAGTCAAATATTCATGAACCATGGCTCCTCCTTTATATTTTTTTAAATGTTCACTAGCCTATGTTACCCGGAATAGTTCAACGCTTCTAACAATACCACATACAATAAAATCGGTTAAGCCATTTAGAAGTTATGGTGGAATAAAGAAACTCACAAACATACATACATGAACCCTGAAATCATAACACTCCTTTTTTTAGGCAGTCGTCTCTTTAATAATACGTATTATTTAAGCTAACATAAAAAACTACCCAAGCAACGTTATTAAAATTGATAAGGGAGCACCGCGCGAGACTTTCCAAAATCGGTCCACAATAGACGAAAATATCAATACATAAAGACGAACATAGAACCTCATCCGTTTTTGAAGTCGGTGGAAAATCACATGAAACTAACCGAAAATATTGAACGCATCCAATTTTTTTTTCTTTCTCTAGGTGCCTTTCCTACGGCAATTGATACTTAGGGCCTGCGCCCACTGGCGGCACGGCACGGCAATGGATTTTTATGCGAGCAATAGGAATATGACAATAAAATTTCAATGATAATCATAATGACGTCGTGGCATGCCTATGGATACCGCGGCATCTTTGCCGTCAGTATGTACAGACGCCAGCACATCAAGCTACTACAATCTGCCAAATTTCTTTAAAATATTTTCAACTTTATCTTTATAGCATAAGGTTCAAGGTTGATTGGGAAAATTTGACAGTTTCGGGTAGCTTGACCTGCTGGCGTCTGTACTTGCATGTAGTGATGCCAAAGGATCCTCTGCCGGGCCGTGCCGATAGTGAGCGCAGACCCGTAGTCGGTACACAAACTTTCCCCAGTCCTTTTTTCTCGATGGAATGGCCTCACCTCTACTCGCTTGTCTGCCACTTCCGCACTTCGGCCTCAATTAATCCATGACTAAATAATTATGTAGACACCAAAAGCGTGCTCATGCAGTATTTTTCTACGGAAAAAGGATAGGGAATTGACCTAACGACCCTAATCTGAAAATACGAGTAGTGTACCTACACTTTCCTAACGATAGCGATATTGGTCGATTATAAACTTAAAAAGCCCACCACGCTATCAAAGACACTGCAGTATTCTCTAGCTACTGTCCTGGGCGGACAGCATCTATTTTAAGCATGCACCATTTTGGTTACCCATTGAAAGGGTTTTCGATAGGGTTTTTCTAAGCGGCTAATCAAAACCCTTTTGAACGGCTTAATTTAAGCCATTCAAAATTACCCACACCCACTGACCTCTATTAGTGCCCACACCGTATGTGTTTTGATTAACTACTTAGAAAAACCCTATCGAAAACCCTTTCCATTGAAAGGGTTTTCGATAGGGTTTTCCTAAAATGGTCCCTGGGTAGAATAGTTATAGAATTGGTCATGCTACGCGTGCTGGGTGGATATCGAAATAACATAATATTATGTTTTTTTTTCATGTCACTGGGTGGCAAGTAGGTATAGAACCTATTGAATGGGTTATCATGTAACCCTTTCACTGGGTTTCAAGTATAAAACCCATTCAGTGGGTTATCATGTAACCCTTTCACATACACATCATGATAAAGGTAACCCATATGGGTTACCCCTTAGAAAGGCTTAACTCTTAACTGGGGTTGTACGGTCCCTGATTTTAAGCCATAATGCGGGACATAGTTACGGATTTCGTTCGACGTGAAGCAACCAAACCATTTTATACAAGGTCAGGTAAATTAGCTAGCAAAACTCCGCAAACGTGATGGGTCAATGACCTGCATAACCTCCATTCTTCTTATTTTTGAGGGGTTAGGTAATGCTGGACTGTACGATAAAACGACCGCTGGTAGTGTATTTACTTGAGGTACCGATGAACTCAGTTTTTGTTTTATTATGTTTAGGTATTGATAACCATCACGTTTCCGCAGTTTTGTTAACTAATTTAATTTCACCCTAGACAGAATAGGTACCCTGTAATATACCGAGACCTCGGTATAATACTGGTACATACTCTACATTTATAATGTTTTGGTTTGACCTTGTCTACAGAAGCTAAATTAACTGATTATTATTGCTAAAAAAAACCCCTCTTTTTACAGGTAATGCATAGCGGACTGGAATTTTTGATGTCCGTGACTACCGCCGCCCCACCAACGCCAATCGCTTCCATATTTGGCAAATAATTAGTGCTCAATTGGTGCTAATTAGTGCTCGATTAACAGAATTGGTGCCTTAGTAGTTTTCGAGATAATCGACTTTGAAGGTGGTCCTGCGGTAGTCACGCTCCCTTCAGCAGGACCACCATGAGCGCCGAAAAAGGGGGCATGCTACAGCTATTCTAAGTATACAAATAATTAGTGCTCTTAAATGTGATTCATTTCGTAACAAAAAAAGAACTGAAACATTTGTATTTACCGAGAAATCAACGATGATAACTTTCGCGCGCTCGTTCAACAGGACCACGGCTTTGAGTGTTGATTCCAAGTTTCAGGAGCTAGTCGCTTTCCTCAAACCTACATAGAAAATTAGTGCTCTGTGAGATAAAATTGATACCCAAAATTCAAAATTACTACTCCAGTAGTTTACGAGGTATCACATTACACGTTATTTGTTTTCTTAATATGTACTTTACTTCATTTGATATAAGATTAGAAATTTATAATTATAATTTCAGTCCGATCAACCAATTTTTACTTATATTCCGTAGGCATAAGGATGCCATTAAAAGCAAAAACGTGGTTACAATACCAAACGTTTTATTACAGCTGCCAGTTGTCATGCCACCAACGCAATAGAAGTCAAAATCGGCTGAACGGACTGTAAAAAATGTTTATTTAAATGTCTAATCTTATTTCAATTTGAGTAAAGGTACACAGTTTGTATAAATTATACAGGGTGGAAGGGACATCGACGCGAAGCCGGTTACCATGGATTCAGTACATGATTCTGGACCCCCCTGTGTTGAAATTTTTCGTCGGCTTTTTCTTATTTTTTACGTTTTTTTTTGCAGTTTTTTTTACTGTTACCTGTATAAAATCATTATTTCTATCTAACCCAATGAGACTTTTAATAAAAAAATTGTAAATTCACTTTTTTCACTTATAACAGCAATGTAAATAAAACTAAAGAGCTAACTGATCAGCTGTTTTGCTAAAGTTCACTTGCGGGGTCAACATCGGCCTAGTACGCGGACGTCCGCTGCCTATTCACTATCAAAGGCGCCGACAGAAACACCGCGGCTGCTTTGGTGACACAGCCGACAGATACCAATGAATCCAACAGACGCGTTACATGAGGCATTTTATTCATCTACATAAATGAATTCATTCATTTACAACTTTTATTTTTGATTTATTAAGAGGGATAATTATTTTTCTAAAGCTTCATTGACTTAAGTAAAGAAGAAAATGTGTAGAAGTTTGTTGATAGTCAGGTAATTTTTTGATAAATTTCTTGTATCAACTTTTTTTGTTTTGTATGCAATTATTCAACAATGTATTTTACTTTTTCATAAAAAAATACTTCCTTATTCGCAATAAATTATTTTGTGAGTAGTTAGTAACTAGGTACAACTAAATGTGATTGTACACTCTATCATTTTGTTGATCTGTGATCGGCGTAGGCATGTAGGCACTGTAGATGTAGGGATCAAGGGCGGCAAAATCAAAGAAGTAAAGTACCTACCTACATTTCTTTTGAATGTCGCCGATTTTAACGTGATTTTTGCCAGTTCCTAGATATCATTGATCGCAAACGGGTGCATGTGCTGTTTGTCGCAAATTTGTGATTTCGTAGTCTCTTTTCAAATCAGTTAGTTTAAACTCACTAATTTTCTTCGTATCTGTGTGTATGTGTGAGATAGAGTGACTTTAAAAATGCCTTCCAGACCTGAAGAAGTCTTTAGTGCCCGTGAGTACGGGAATATGCTCATGTGTTATGGCGAAGCACGTGGGAACGCAAGTCGGGCGCTACGTATTTATGTGGAGAGATATCCCGAAGATAGCCACCCACGAGATTCTCGTGTAATAACACGAGCCTTCCAACGTGTCTTGGACAATCAACCAATTGTACCACAGTGCGAGGGAGCTGGCAGGCCCGTTAGACAGACTGTTGCGAACCACATACTGACTGTCGTGAGGCAGAACCCGCGACTGGGAATTCGCACGGCAGCTCGTTTAGTTCGTAACCGTTACAGGTGTCGAGTCTCGCACTGGACTGTCCATCGAGTTTTACGCAGAGATCGACAGCGAGCGTACCGATTTCACAAGGTGCAGGCGTTATTGCCCGCAGACAGAGTTCGTCGTGTGTCGTACTGTCGGTGGCTGCAACGAATGCACGTCAGAATGCCTACGTTTGCTGCGAATGTGATTTGGACGGACGAGTCCACATTTACTCGAAACGGAATGTGGAACAGGCGTAATTCCCATATCTGGGCTCATACCAATCCGTTCGCATTGCAACAGACGGGGCACCAAACTCGATGGTCGGTAAATGTGTGGGCCGGTATTTACAAAGACCGCGTGATTGGACCCATTTTTCTCCCTGAACGACTAAATGGGCCACGATATCACGATTTCCTTCGAACAACTCTCGAGGAAATAATCGAGGAGATTCCTGTGCCCCAGTTCCAACAGACGTGGTACCAACACGACGGCGCTCCCCCACACGTGACCCTTCCTGTCCGACGCTGCCTCACCGAATCTTTTAGACCGGTGGATTGGAAGATTTGGTCCACAACCATGGCCAGCTCGTTCACCGGACTTGACCCCGTTAGATTTTTTTCTTTGGGGTTACGTCAAGGATAAGGTGTTTGTGACCGAGTGCAATACCGCAGCAGAAATGAGAGATCGCATTGTGAATGTGTTTGCGACGCTGCGTGAGGAGTGTGTCCAGGATCCCACCTTCTTGCCCCGTGTTCACGCTGAAACTCTGCGCCGCGCTCAGATCTGCGAGCGAGTTGGGGGCGGCCACTTCGAACCCTATCTCATTAGAAATGAGCGAGCTTAAGGTAAGTTCATTAAGTAGGTACTTGAACATTACTGGATCGCTAACACTACGTAGGTACCTACATAACAACAATCTTTTTTGTTAAAGGCTTCTACAGACCTGCGCGACACAAAGGCCCCGCGTGTCGCGCGACGGGCGGTGTCTTGTGTCGCATCGCGAGTCGCGCCGGTATGTAGAAGCCTTAAATCCATATCGGCATAGTTATTTTATGGGAATACCTAAGTTTATTTTGTTTTTTGTCATTACGGTTACTTATAAGTGCTTACATAACATAGGTTATGTTGATTAATTTAATTAAACATTATTTTATGTGGTACCTACCTATCAATGTTGTCGAAGCGATATTTCGTAGGTACGTTCATGAAAGTCCGGCGGCGGCGGGCGGCGCGGCGGCGGCGGCGCAGGCGGCCGGCCGGCCGCGGCACACACTTGTGTGTGCGTGTAGGTAGTTACGTTAAATACCGCGCGCGCGCCATCATTTACGGCGGATCGTTGTGATCGCATAGCTTACAATACATTGCGCGCTCAAAAATGTAAATTTTTTTAACCGGTCATTTACGAGATGAATGACTTTCGTAATTTTATTTATGGCATTAGATGTAACCTTTTCACGACGTTTGCGCGTCGATGTCCCTTCCACCCTGTAGATATTGAACTGTTGTTATTACTATTCCGACATCCATCAATTTATGTGCACGAGTGTACATCTCATAAACAGCTCAATACCATTGACAACTTAATTTGGTCGGGTTATATGCGAACATTTAGTATGGAAAAGTAATGAAAGCTAATTTCTCTTAAAATACAACACTTGGGAATCTGAATTTTTGGTCCCTATAACTTCTTTAGGAGCACTAATTTTTGTATAAATTTGGGAAGAAATCACAGAGTTTTTCATAGGGAAATCTTCAAATGAAAATTTAACACCGTGACTACCGCCACCCCACCAATGGTATGGTATATCTCGTAAACTACTGGAGTAGTAAATTTGAATTTTGGGTATCAATTTTATCTCACAGAGCACTAATTTTCTATGTAGGTTTGAGGAAAGCGACTAGCTCCTGAAACTTGGAATCAACACTCAAAGCCGTGGTCCTGCTGAACGAGCGCGCGAAAGTTATCATCGTTGATTTCTCGGTAAATACAAATGTTTCAGTTCTTTTTTTGTTACGAAATGAATCACATTTAAGAGCACTAATTATTTGTATACTTAGAATAGCTGTAGCATGCCCCCTTTTTCGGCGCTCATGGTGGTCCTGCTGAAGGGAGCGTGACTACCGCAGGACCACCTTCAAAGTCGATTATCTCGATAACTACTGAGGCACTAATTCTGTTGTTCGAGCACTAATTAACACCAATTGAGCACTAATTATTTGCCAAATATGGAAGCGATTGGCGTTGGTGGGGCGGCGGTAGTCACGGACATGAATTCAAGAATAAGTATTGATATTTCTAACTAAAACGAAAAATTGTTTAGGATATTTTCTATGTAGAACCAAATAAAACAAAAATATATTTATCAATAAAAACCTTTACAAGTATTGTTGAACTTTTATTTTGCTAAAAGCAACATTCCTTTACCAATTCAATTAGAAAAAAAAAAGAAAAAGTTATCAGTCTTCTGGTGGTAATCTAGTGACTTGCTATCTAAACTTTTTTTAACCGGTCATTTACGAGATGAATGACTTTCGTAATTTTATTTATGGCATTAGATGTAACCTTTTCACGACGTTTGCGCGTCGATGTCCCTTCCACCCTGTAGATATTGAACTGTTGTTATTACTATTCCGACATCCATCAATTTATGTGCACGAGTGTACATCTCATAAACAGCTCAATACCATTGACAACTTAATTTGGTCGGGTTATATGCGAACATTTAGTATGGAAAAGTAATGAAAGCTAATTTCTCTTAAAATACAACACTTGGGAATCTGAATTTTTGGTCCCTATAACTTCTTTAGGAGCACTAATTTTTGTATAAATTTGGGAAGAAATCACAGAGTTTTTCATAGGGAAATCTTCAAATGAAAATTTAACACCGTGACTACCGCCACCCCACCAATGGTATGGTATATCTCGTAAACTACTGGAGTAGTAAATTTGAATTTTGGGTATCAATTTTATCTCACAGAGCACTAATTTTCTATGTAGGTTTGAGGAAAGCGACTAGCTCCTGAAACTTGGAATCAACACTCAAAGCCGTGGTCCTGCTGAACGAGCGCGCGAAAGTTATCATCGTTGATTTCTCGGTAAATACAAATGTTTCAGTTCTTTTTTTGTTACGAAATGAATCACATTTAAGAGCACTAATTATTTGTATACTTAGAATAGCTGTAGCATGCCCCCTTTTTCGGCGCTCATGGTGGTCCTGCTGAAGGGAGCGTGACTACCGCAGGACCACCTTCAAAGTCGATTATCTCGATAACTACTGAGGCACTAATTCTGTTGTTCGAGCACTAATTAACACCAATTGAGCACTAATTATTTGCCAAATATGGAAGCGATTGGCGTTGGTGGGGCGGCGGTAGTCACGGACATGAATTCAAGAATAAGTATTGATATTTCTAACTAAAACGAAAAATTGTTTAGGATATTTTCTATGTAGAACCAAATAAAACAAAAATATATTTATCAATAAAAACCTTTACAAGTATTGTTGAACTTTTATTTTGCTAAAAGCAACATTCCTTTACCAATTCAATTAGAAAAAAAAAAGAAAAAGTTATCAAAGTCTTCTGGTGGTAATCTAGTGACTTGCTATCTAAACTTGAAACATGATTTAATTGCTTCATTTTTGTGTACTGATTACATTATTTATGTTATCAGCATTTGAAAAAAGAAATTCATAATTTTCTGCCTCGTCATGTTCAGTAGACAATAAGTGAAGATAAATATTTAACTATACACTTCATTCAAGGATTGTAACCAAAAAAGTTAATTGATTTGTAGTTTAGTTAATAATTAAAATATATTCATTAGGTATCACTAAATTTTATTTTTCTTTTGCATATAATACATATTATTATGGAATCCAATAACCCATTAGTGGATTAATACTATTCTAGTGCCAAGTTTGAGCCAACTAGTGCAGTTGAAAGACAGCTCTAACTCAAACTGCTCTGAAACTCAAATTTACCTAGCTCATTTTGTAAATTACAATCAATACAATTTGAACACCACCTAGAAATGATAGCAATAAGACCTATGAGGTATCACAGGCAGGTTATTACTTGAAAATGAACTTTAATTTCTAAATCTATGTTTTTTGGATATTATACGCCTACAGCCAATTTTAACAACAAATTAACTGCACCATCTTTAAAGTACATGAGACAGGACCCACAATATACATTGTGACTCAAGCTTACAACTTCCTTAATTTCTGCAACAAATTTAACTAGAGGCATAGGAATACAGTTACTCCAAAAAGTCAATACACTGCATGCAATAGTCAAATAATTCTAGCATTCTGTGAACTAAGTATAACAGTATTGTATGTATATACCTACTTAGTTTAATTTACATAATAACCTATGATAAAATTATAATAGTGTGAGGTTTGAGTAAAAATCCAAAAATGTGGACTATTGAACTACTGGTGTGCACACTGCACACCAGGCCCAGTTTGCATGTGTTCTTCATCATCACTGGCATAGGCTTCCTCACGGCCCCTGCCACGTTCACTGGCTGTGTACTCCATCAGATTAACTTCCTCAACCTCTTCGCCAGTAGGCATCACAAAAGCTGGGCGTGGTGGCAATACAGTTTCTATCTGTTTCAACTGCTCTTCAGTAGCAAAGTTGTTTTCAGGGAAAACAACATCAAATTTTATATAAAGATTACCTTTCTCAAATGGATTTTTAAATTGAGGCATTCCTTCACCCTGTATGCCTTTGAGATCTCCAGGTTTGATCACTTCTCCCGGAGTGTGTCTAACAAGTAAATCCCTGCCATCTAAATGCTTTATAACAAATTCGAAACCACACAATGCCTCAGTTAGTGTAATTTCATGTTTAATCACAAGGTCATCACCTGTTCTCTGGAATATATCATGAGTTTTTTGTTGCAGCACAATAATCACATCTCCAGGTTGAGTGTCAGGCTGCTGATCACCCTCTCCTCTGAAGAATATCTTTTGGTTTTCACGCATTCCTTTCTCAATATGCACCTCCAAGATTTTTGTTTCGTTCAAAACTTTCTTACCTTTGCATTTTGGGCATTTATCTTTTTCATTAATGGTTTCACCTAGACCATGGCAGGTTGGGCAGCGAGACTGGAATTGACGAGTCATATGGGGTGCAATCTGCTGATAAGACACTTTGATACCCTGCCCATGACAGTCCTTACAAGTCACAACAGATCCTGGCTTTCCACCAATACCTTTACAAGGCCCGCAAATTACATTTTTACTTAGTTGTAACTTAGTAGTTTTACCCATGTACATGTCTTCTAAAGAAACTTTAAGTGGATGCATGGTATCTTCACCACGAGCGGGTCCTCGACCCCTGCTGCCGCCACCGCCGCCGCCTCCCATGCCAAATATATCACCGAAAAAGTGTCCAAACAGATCATCAGGAGGGAATCCTCCTCCCTGGCCACCCTCTTGTAAACCTTTCAACCCGTACTTGTCATAAATTTGCCTTTTCTTCGTGTCCGACAAGACTTCATAGGCATAGCTAATTTCTTTAAATTTATCCCCAGCAGCAGGATTTTTGTCAGGATGGAATTCTTTTGCTAATTTATGATAGCTCTGAAACCAAAAATTAAGGGATAAATACCAAAATGACGACGAAGAGAACAATGGACAGAAATCATGCAACGAATAGATGACATTACATGTGCGATCTGTTCATTGTAGAAACTTACAAGATACACTTACTCGTTTTATTTCAGATTCACTTGCACTTCTAGAAACCCCCAAAATCTCGTATAATTTATTATCAGCCATTTTTCCCAAGATAAAAAGGAAAGAAAGAATGAGGAATAGGCTGTGATTAATGTGCACTAGAAAAGGTTTTTAATTTTTCAAGCACAAAGGTCGTATCTACATTCAGCCTACGACAGACGACTCAAGCGGACAGCGGTTACTAGCAATATCGATTTAGTCTATGGAACTACTAAAATCTATTTTATAAAACCCGATCTACATATTATTTTAGATTAATCCGATCAACATTTTTACAAAAAAAGCAATCAAGTAATGTAACAATGAATTGAAAAATAATGTTAAAGTGGTTCGCTGATGTGCGGATATCGGGCACCTAAACCTGAGAACACATTTATCCACGATAAATATGTTCGATTTTAATGTAAAGGTATACAAAGACTGAGCAATACCTATTTAGAAATTTATATAAATAAAATATTCTAGTTTTGTAAAGTTCTACTTCTCACTACATTGTTCATCTGAAAATCCCTTGCTTTACGTGGCGTAAGTGGGCGCCCGGCCTAAACAGAATAGACAGTTTTACTATGGTTTTACGGTTTTACTAGAGTCCTGAGCTAGAGCCTGACCACAGAGTCTGACCAACGAAAGCTGTCAAAGAAAAAAAGCGGCAATTTAAAAAAATCAAGAGCTTTCAACCCGTTCACTCCATAAAAGGGTTGATAGATACTAATTATTATTCAAGAAATATTCGGCGATCCTTCATCAGTATTTAATAATTGTAGAGTGCATGCAAGGGCTCACAGATCTAGATTTTTTTAAATTGCCGCTTTTTTTCTTGGACAGCTTTCGTTAGTCAGGCTCTAACAAAAGCTTGACGCAGAAAACGGTGCTTCTCTTTGACACAGCTCTTAATTAATGGTGAGAGAATTCTCTCTCTGGACTGGAACGAACCCTGCTCCCGACCGGTGGACTATAGTTACTCGACTGCGGCGAAGCCATAAAAGGAGGGTTATGTATTTGACCTGTATACATGTATGTATGTATGTCCGTTCCTATGCTCCCTCGTAACTACTAAACGGCTGAACCGATTTTGATGAATGATATGTCGTTAGATTTATTGCGCGAGTGTCACTGCGTATATTAAAATGATTAAATATTAAAACGGCGGATTTTTGACGCCAAAAGGTGTTTTTTTTTTTGTATGTCTCCTCCCTAGCCTATCGAGTGGGGTATCAAAATGAATGGGTTTAAAAGATGATTACAAAAATATATAGAAATTATATGTTTATTGTAATTTAAATGAGAAATGATAAAAAAATCTATCCCGAAGTTTTGGAGTGAGTGAGTAAGAGGCCGTTATCACCCGATTACAAGTGAGTAAATAACCTAATTTACCGTCTTATTTAAAAAGTGTATATAAAAAAAAACAAAAAACCCGACTGCGTAAAAAAATTACTTAAAAAAGATGGAAACAAGATTCATATTACACAAATCAACAGAATCTTGGGATACTTACCTAAATTATTTACGAATTTATAGTTATAAATAGTTTTAGTTTCTTTAGCAAGTTTAAAGATCGAAACCTCTTTTATTATATTTTCAAAATGTAAATAATAAAAACAAAGTAAGGCGGTAAAATTGTTAGTAATTCGTTACGTTATGCAAAACTATTTTTTTTTTTATTAATACAAATGAATGAAAAGGGATTACATTGTTTTTCTTTTTTAATTTAGCATTCTGTGTGAGCTTTAAGAGTCATTTCACGTCGTCATTTGAGTCGAGATGAAATGTTACGAGCCGTGGGCATGTTAGAAAATGGTGCTATTCATCGCGTCGTTGCTGAGGCCCTACACACCAGCCAAAACGTGATATCAAGGTTGTGGTCACGTTATCGCAGTACTGGGGATGTGGCTGAACGGCACACGGGTAGATATCGTGTTACTACGCAGTGATAGGATCGATTTCTCCAAATGACCGCCAGAAGACAACCCAATATCACAGCGATGCAACTAGTACAAAGGCTCCAGGAGGACCACTCGCTGCTGGTAAGCGACCAAACCGTGCGAAGGAGGTTACATGAAGTTGGTCTTCATGCTCTATGACCGCAACGTGTTCCAGCATTGCGACGTGGCAATCGCGGTCGGCGGCTTTCGTGGGCTCTGGAGTATTTACCATGGAGTGACGAACAATGGTCTTTGGTGCTGTTCACCAATGAGTCCCGGTTTGAGTTTCATCCGGATTCAAGAAGAACATGCGTTTGGAGAACTCCAGGGAGAGTTAGGTGTTTACGGCACCCTCAGGAGGTCCACATGTACCAAGGCGGGACAATCATGTTGTAGCCAGGAATTCGTCTTGGCGGACGAAGCCAGCGCGTTTGGATCCAAGGCAGCTTGACTGCACAAAAATACCACGAGGAGGTAGTAGAGCCTGTTATTGTCCCACACAGAATCCAAATGAGCCAGGAATTTCTACTCATGCCCGATAAAGGCTTCTACAGACCAGCGCGACTCGCGACGCAACACAAAGGCACCGCTCGTCGCGCGACACGCGCGTCCTTTTTGTCGCGCCGCGCCAGTATGTAGAAGCTTTAATGCTCCTTCCCATACGGCGCGGCTGGTATCGGCCGCTCTCCGAGACCACGATATTCAAGTTTTGGATTGGCCTGCACAGTCACCCAACTTAAATCTTATCAGCATGCTTGGGACATGTTACAACGAAAAGCTTTGAGAGATTTCCCGCCAAATTTGACGAAGTAACAACAACTTTACGAACAATTGCAAAGAACATGGGACCTCATACCGCAGCAAGACATAGAATATTTAATTTTAAGTATGAACAATCGATGTCGATGTGTAATTAATGTAAGATGTGGCAACACCCGATTATAAGTGAGTAAATATAAACTACACTTTTTAGTTAGGATTTTAAGACGGTAAATAATTTACCGTCTTACAATCCTAACAGACGGTAAATTATTTACCGTCTTACAATCCTAACTAAAAAGTGTAAAATAATAAGTAGTTTATTTAACATAAACTACATATTCTCATGCAGTCGGAGGCAATAGGTCGATATTGAGAAGATGTCTCCAACTGCATGAGATAATTTATAATTTTTTTATTAACCTTTTTGAGTAGGTACGTAATTTATTGATGACAAAATATCGGTTTCTGGTGACAAAACAAAAATAACATAAACGCGACGTGTCAAAATAAAACGCACGTCAAGTGATCCGATTACTAGTTGTTAAAATATCATGCTGACTAGAAATCAAAACGTCTATTAGATGCCAAGTAGGTATTGCCTAAACCATAAATTGACTATTAGGAAGCACAATGCCTACCTTGCAATATGTTTATACAAGGTTTTAACAGTTTTGAACTAAGTAAACCTTATTCTGACTATGAACCAAAAAGCCTACCTTGTATACGTCTTTACAGTATTTGAACTAAACCTTATTCTGACTATGAAGGTTACCTAATTATAAAAAACAAAAAAATGGTTAGGTTAGGTTAAATTGTGACCACCTACGCACGAGCCGAGCGAGCGAAGCCAGCGGTTTACGGTGCCGCGGCAGCGACCGACGAGTGCCAGAAACGACTAGATTATAAAGAAAAAAAATATGGAAAAATAATAATTTGTACTTATACTCTGTAGGTACTTATTGCTTTTTAGGAAAATTGCTTGGTAGGCATTTTGATCTCCAGGCGATTTACTACTTAGAAATTATTGCATTTTGCTTGTTAAACATTTTGATCTCTGGGCTATCTTTAAATATCTCTAGCTTAGGCAATTTGCTGTGTAGACATTAATTTTAGGCATTTTGCTTCGTAGACGAATTGAAAGTTACTAGTTAGACACTCTGATCATATAGGGTGAGTAGTTGAGTACTATGGTAAGTACAATAGAATAGAGCTACAATTTACCGGGTAATATGTCTTTCATTGACTTAATATGTCATGTCATGCTCATGATGCTCACTCGGATGTCTCGCTACTGGTGGCGCGTGTGTTGGGATCATTTAGCTCCCTTCAAAATGGTGCTGATCCATGCGTCATGTTCGTGAACGGACGCTGTCAGTTGGGACTGGTCATCTCTTGGCTTATTTTAATTATTTTAGTTTTGAATTGTGTTTTTTTAAATCTGTTTATTACGGAAGCTTCTGACGTTTTGCACCGTTCTCACATGTATATTTTCTTTAAGAATGATGTAACCAATGCTCTACATGTATTAATATTTTAATTTAAAAGGGTGTCCGTGGAGTTTCTTGCCCGTTCTTCTCCATAGGAACCTACTACTCTATGGAATGGGCTATCTTCATCTACTATCTTCATATTTCTAACTGACCGACTTCTTGTCAAAAGTGTCTGTAAATGGTTTTGAAATAAATGGTTTGAGTTTTGAGTTTGACTGAACCTATGCACTTACAATCATTTTGAAACTTCTGGCCTATACTTACCTATCTCCAGAGTTTTGGTACTTCACTGAGATTCTCTATGAAAAGTAAGTAAGTACCTAACCTCCTGCGGTTAATTTGACGCATGCAACAATAGAGTTACAGTACCCCAAGTGTAAGCTTGCAAGAGAGTAAGCGTAACTATTTAGTTTGCGTTAAAATTTGGCCGATATATCATAATGCTAAGAGTATAAGAGTGAGAATAAAAATCTTAACGCAAACGCGCTAGTTACGTTTACTCTCTTGCAAACTTACACTTGGGGTACAGACCTAGCTTCGCGATTGTTGATCAATACAGCCTGGAACCACAAAATATAAAATTGATGCGTAACGTACTTGTACAGCGTAGGTACATGGAATACAAGGCCGACAACATTCACTTGGTATGGTAGGGAACTGGGACCTACGGACCTACACCTATTTTATTTTATTGTAGGTACCTACTTATGGCAAATAAAATACTGAACATGTCTGTCATGTGACTGGGGTAGTACCCTTAAAGCCTGGAATACACAATAAACACAATTGCTACTAATAAGCATGCTTGTTTGCTACTAGTAGGTAGCATGCTCATATTTAAGTAGCATAATCTCTGTGCCTGTAAAATACCTACACATGCTCTTTTCGTATGACACATGCTAAAGTCCCCTCACATCACGTTTTTTTTTTTGTTATTTGCATCTCCCTGGTCAACCTAGGAGGTTGCCGTCTGCTCAACCGGACTTTCCTGTGAGTGCCTCAATAAATTAAGGCCTCCAGTCAGGGCATTGTTACTTCTGGAGGAGTCCACAGACCCTTTTATATAGATTCGCCACTACTGTCAGGTGGATATTCCATCCCAGTCAGTCAACGTGAGCGTTTTCGCAGAGCAATCTTGCGGAGGTTCGGAAGAAGTGGGCGGAGCATTCGTCCCAGACTGCCAACTGGAGTTAATTTTTTTTAAATAAGTATTATTCAGGTCTTGTCATTCTGTGAAGTTGTAAGGCTGTTATACAACTGTAAGTACCTACAATGTGCTACCGCTAGGAGTGCAAGCAGAGTATTAAACTGTTGTGTTTCTGGTACCTACTCCTCCTCACCGAAGTCTATGTTTCTCGATAGTTAAACGAGTCTGCAAGTTTTGAGTAGGTAGATAGGTATACCTACTTGAATTAATTAGGTAAGTAAATAAATCATAATAACGTACCTAACATTTATACAATTACCTATATGTAGATATGTATAACATGTCATATGCAAATCAATGATTTGATTTGATTTCCAAATATCTTGATTAAAGGCTCGTGTAGACTGGGACGATAGCACGGTCCATGCGAGAAGGGCCGCGCTGCCTGTCGCGCTCGTGATATTGCGCCTGTCTGTACAAGCCTTGAGTTGGTAATTCAATTCACTATATTTTTAATAAAGAGAGTAGTGAGTGTTTACCTACTAAACTCCGGCCGATGAGAGAATACGTTCCTGACACCCGAGTACAAAAGAAAACGTTTTACGAATTTAAACTTTATAGTTCCTAATCGTGTCCAACAGGTGTCAGGAATGCATTCTCTGAAGAGGTCATTCACTGAGTCACTGAAAGAAAGAAAAGAAAGAAAAATTATATTATTGGTCACAGAAACACGTGCTAGCATCCGAAAATATAAACTCGAGTAGGTAAATATTACACACTCAGATTAGGTACTATAGATAATCTGAGATTACACAAAACACTTTCCCCCTTATTACAAAACAAGGTTTATCTTCAGACCCAGGTTTAAAACATGGAGCCATTATTGAATTTAGAACTTTATTCCGACTATGGTAAAGTTCCTAAACACAAAACTGACAACTTAGTACCGAACGAAGTTTTCAGTTTTGTATAAAGAACGGTATTTCAATCAATGTTACGTTCTTATTACAAAAACTGGCTCTATGGTTTAAGCCATGTCAAAATATAAATCTTGTTTTGTAATAAGGCGGATAGAATCTACAATATAATCGACGACACGGTTGGCGCAGTGGTTAAGCGATTGACTGCTGCGCTGCGTGTCGCGGGTTCGATTCCCGCACGGAACAAATATTTGTATGAACTACATTCCGGGTCTGACTGTTTGTGTATGTGAGTTTAAATGTTTGTAAACGCACAACGTACAGGAGAAATTCCTAGTGTGAGGCAACGTTTTAAAAAAAAAAAAACCCGAGCTCACAAAAAAAAACAAATAGTCGGCAGCTCCTGCAAAGAATAACACGGTTGATTTGTATTATTAAGTTAAGTAGGTATACCGTTATTATCGCCTATTTACGCATGAATAGTAAGAAAGTACATCACAGTACAGTACATGTGTTTACTTATACGTAATACCTACCATTCAAATATTGTCATAAGGTAACACACATACCTGTCTGACGTCATGCAGTGAATATTTATAACACTTTATACTTACCTGTGAAAGTTCGCCCCGAGCACCGACAGCCGAGCGAGTAACTTGCAATTGCAACCCGGCGGTTGACTCCAAGACGCTCCGGACCGGAAGGCATCAGGCATTCCTCATGTATTTACTTTTAACAACCTCGTAATAACATAATAATGTTTTGCTCACAGCAGCACACCACACATTGATGGTGGGCTACCCGAAACTTTGCTATTTTGCTGTCGTGTTTGCTTAGATTCTTCGAAAGTGATGAAAGTGTTAGGATTATGAGTAAATCAAACATGCTGTTTCCACACTTCCATAACACATTACATAACTTTTAAAATTAATTGTGGGCCCTGCAGGGCCCGTATATTGCGGCTGATCATGCCTCATCCATGGTTATTGCATTTCACGACTTAAAATGGTCACTAGTCAAGTAGTCACTCACTACCGATAGTTACCAATCATATTTCCGGGTCGTAATACATAATAATATTTATTATGCGCTATTCTATTTTGAAATCATTGTGTCGCAGACTGCCACCACGCTGCTACACGCGAGTAATTTAAATAAGTTCTAGTGATCGTAGGAAGGGGGCTGAGCAAGTATTTCAAGGGGGTGCATCTTCTGCTCCACGACGACCTCGATCATTTTTGCCGTTCACCTCGGTTAGGTCAGGGTATTGTTTGCATTCATACAAGGAGTAACTTTGTCGACTTATGCAGGAAAGCTTAACAATTAATAGAATGTAGGATGCAAGAGCGAGCGAAGCGAGCTCGACCATTTTTGCATCCGCCTCGAATGGGATAGGTTTTATTTTGTTCATTCATAGAGAAAGAGGACTATTGTCAATTTATACAAAGAAGCTTAGGAATTGAGGCCCCTAGCCGATAAGGAGCCCCTAGGTAGTTGCCTACGCTACCATAAGGATAATCCGGCCCTGGATATACCTACCTAATTCGTAGATAGCCTGAAGCCTCCTGCGTGTTGGTTCCTCGACGTCAGTCACTAGGTATTATCTCATAAGAACTTATCTATTTTATTGCCTAGGCCTAGGTGTACCTCGGCTAGCAGTTGCCTATTTAAATAAATAATGTTTATTTACTCACACGTTACACGTTAAAATAATCAGTTCTACAAAATAAGTACTAAGTCTAGTCTACAAACTTATGGGTGAGCACTGGGGGCCTAAAATGGTCGCTTTGGCAGAATCATAATATGATCTGCGTACAATTCATACATCCCCTAAGATCCCGCAATTCATCTGTTTGACAGCTGCTATTTGACATTAGACTTCATTAAAGCAACTCTTAATTTGTTGTGGACCATTTTACGAAACTCCATACAAAACTTAATTGAACGCAGATCATAATATGATTCTGCCAAAGCGTCCATTTTCGGCCCCCAGCCATAGAACACTATTACTCCTAGCCCAGCTCTCCTAGCTAGGATACGAAAACCTGTGTTATGGAGATGCAGAAATATGAAGAAATCCAACGCCTTGTCTGTCAGGTAAGGAAAGGATTAAAAATAAATGGTAAGATACGTTTTATTCAACGTGAAAATAAAATAATTTTAAGGTAATACGAGCCATTGATGGTACCTAATACCTAAATGTGTGTGTGTCTGTGTTTGCTTGTCCATGTTGATTTTTTCTGTTTTGTCATTTGGTGGTGAACTTATTTTGAGGTACGTTTGCACAAACTTTTTGCATTTGTAATACGGTAGTCCGAAGATTTGACACTTTTTTTTTTTTTTCTTCTGGCTTCGCACGGTTTGTGCATTTAGCGGAATGTCACGTTTTAATTCTTGTATAGTATTGATGAAATGAATTATAAATGCATGATGATGATATCCACGCCCACTCCCCTTGAGTTTCAGTAAAGATGTGTGGCACTTTACTGAGACCTCACGCGGACTTCTTGAGAGAACTTGAAGCGAAGTTGCACTGTTTTGTTTCATTTGCCTACACTAATGCACGTTCACAAACACTTAATGGTTAATAATCCACCATTATTACACATTAATATTCGGCTAAACACAAATTTTGGAAAACACGATCTGACTGTAAGGATATCAGTGCTGGTGTACAGGCACATGGAACAGTTTCAGCTCTGGCTTACACACATACATAAACTCACACATCAACTCACTCACTCACTGGACAAACTGTTGAACATGACGCTTCACTTTCCCGCCAAGAAGTCCCACTTTTCGTTTATTTTTAATCGTCTTCCAAAAAGGAGGAGGTTATATGTTCGGCTGTATGTTTTTTTTTTATGTTTGTTCATCGATTAGATTTTGAAGATTATTTTTTTGTTTGAAAAGGTATGCTCCCGAGGTGGTCCCATTGTCACCAAGTTAGAATCTGATGAGGGAATCCCATGGAAATCGAGGACAATCTTCAAATTTTATAGGCACACCAACACCTATATCGATTTCAGTGTTTTATAACGTTGTAACTGATGCATTTGGACTCGGAAAGCACCATTTGGTGAAGTGGAACTGATGATGGAGAGCAACTGTAACAATATAATAATAAGCAAGTAGACGGGTTGCGATTCGATTAGGTACTTTAATGTGGTTGCTAAGCCATTCATGCTCGCCACTATGCATATGGTGAGTGGCAGTTCTCCTGGTTCCTACCAGGAGAACTCCTCAACAATCAACGTCCCAACATCGGGAAAAGCAATATTTTGTAAAAAGTGATGAGCACTTAACATTAGGCTATTGTAACTTAGATAAATTAAAAATGACCCACTAAAAAGTGAAAAATAAAAAACGTTTTACGAAAAAAAAATAACCGACTTCCAAAAATAACAACAACACTACAAAGTGAAAAATAACTTTAATTTCGGAAGTCGGTGGCAAAAAACTAAAATACAGATCCAAAGACACCGACTTCCGAAATTAAAGTTATTTTTCACTTTGTAGTGTTATTTTTGGAAGTCGGTTATTTTTTTTTGTAAAAGTTTTTTTTACTTTTGTATTGAGTCTCTCTCTACATTCTACTACTTTTTGACAATGTTCAAGACTTTTTGTAGATTGTCATGAGCGATGCCTTTGGTGATATTTTATTTAACAGTCCGATATTCTGATTTCCACATTGTTGATATAAATGACACAATGCCCTGAAGAAATATTTTTTATCTGCAAGTAGGTAGAGTAGTATTATTTCTATCCTTCAAACGTGCCCGGAGTGGTAAGGTAATGGTAACTTTAGATCTGTCTTAGCATATTACGGAATTTCAATAGAATAAGACGCCACATAAAGGTTGGTTTTGTTATAACATAATACCGTACATATTTAGCCCAACTTGACACCACAAAACAAAAACAAATCAACTCCTTTTTTTTTGGGTGGTAAATCATCAAATAACTTCTCCCGCTCTGGGCGGAGCGGGAGGGAGTGTCAGACTTTTACTGACTAACACCCACCGTGTTCCTTCAAATGCCTGTGTGCCAGGGCCACGATATCCCTTTCGGACAGAAATCAACTCCTGGATCATCTTTTCAAAATAATTACTATTTCGTTTATTAATAAGAAAATCACGTGTGACAGTCGACTTATGGACGAAATAGTTACTTACATACCTACATATCTATTGATGATGACATAAGTAACTGATGTTATAATTATTAAGATTCTGACACGACTAGGTACGGAATATGCACATTTTAAAATCTAAAATTCTAGATTCACAGAAATAGTAAAAGGTGGAAATGCAACTTTTGCAAGGGGCAGGGGGCACCAATAACCTCACGGTTTGGTCATGTGCCCGACTACGGCGCGGGCGCCCCGGTCGCTGGCGTTACGCAACATACGGCACTCGACGTTCATCTTCTCCAAGCCTTTCGATAATAACCTCGTGGGTAATTATCTAAGTCGAGGATATCGCTGGGGACGTTTCGAGAATATTGCAAGACTTCAAACTGTGCAGTTAGCCTCTAAATACTTACAAGATGTAATGTTGCGAATGAAACTACACGTTTAATTATGGGTTAAATACCTGGACAAAATTACGAGATGTTACTTGCTTGCTTATTTTTCGCAGGATGCAGGTTTAAGATTTCCATAAAAGCTTGAATGCTTGTGCACATTCATTTGCATGTCAATAGATAAAAGTATATAATTACGTTAGTACTTGTATTAGTATTGGTAGGTACTACTTACGGCAAGCAAGGAAGGTTCGAGTTCAGCTAGGTTTCTTTTGTCCAACACTACGATTTCTCCTGTTTTATTTCCTTATTTTTCTTCAAGTTTGTTTTGGAGACATTGTTCTTACAAAGTAGGTAGGTATCTATTACCCACTTTAATTATAGTCTGTGCTTCTGTGCCGATTATTTGTAGGTATGATAATTTATAAAATATTAGTTCCGTACGGTAATCGAACCCGCACCTAGTACATAATAATAGCGGCAAAGTCAACGGCCGCTCGGCCACAATTATAAGTTTATAACAGTCCACAACTCCTAACGAATAAATTAGTTAAAAAGTCAAAACTTACACAACAATATTATTGCTCTATTAATTTTAGTTGTCAATCAGGAAACGATAAGTAAGTACATAAATGTATTATACCTAGTACCTACCTACTTACATGAAACTTTCTCGTAATTAAAGTCGTCGTAAATTATGCCAAAATACTATCTCCGGATCCGGGGATCGCTGGTCATGAACTTCATGTAGGTACCTACTTACGTAAGCACGTCTAAAAACAAGTATGTACCTACCTAAACGACAATCTAAATAATTTCTTAAAGTACCTTTTAACTTAATAATTAATTATATTATTTATTAGAATAATATAATAGATATCTCTGTTTTATTTGACTTTCACTCGCCGTACGACATAGTTATAGGTATCAAAACATTCAGTAACACGACCTCGCATCGCATCCGATGCTATTGCATTTGTAATATTGCACAAATGCATTGGATGTTGCATACATGTAAATCACATGTTAGTATTAAGTAGATATAGAATTGCAAAATATAAATAAGTGTGCACTTATTGTTAAACAATATGTAACAAAAACCCTGTTGTTCCTTCTACCTACGTTTTAAGAATCGGTATATATACGTAATAAAGCAAGTCATTTATAAAAAAAATCAACAAAAATAATTAAAATAAATACCTATTTAATTATTAATATTTGTAATGTTTAACTGATTTCTAACCTCTTTCATTCTTTGATTTTGACTTCTCGAATAGCCAATACCTACTTAATTTTTTTTAATTATATTTCCACGAATGTTGTGCTTGTAGGTAAAAGTATACGTCCCTAAAAGGAACAACAGGGTTTTTGTTACATACCTACTGTATAAATGTACTTACCTATTAAAACATTATAAACAGAAATATTTTTGTTTTTAACTCGCGTGTAGTATTTAAAGGTCATCAATCTCAGGCAGCGATTAAAAAAGTAATTTTACAACTCGTTTCTTTTTTGGCAGGCATTCACAACGAACTTACGCAACACACATTGTATACTTACTATCTATTCTATATACACTAAATAGAGGTAAAAGAGGAAGTGTATTAAAATACTACGTAATTTTCGACATTTATTTGATAATCACAAATCTACTTTGTCATAATCGCCATCTACACATTCTTCTCATGAAGGCTCCCGCAGACAGTCGCGACGCGACACTAGTAGCACAATTTCTATGAAAACTTAATGGAAAGTGTCGCGCTGCCTGTCGCATCCGCGATATCGCTCCAGTCTGCACGAGCCTGACCCGTTTATGCAAATCCGTGTCTATTAATTCTTGATTGCATATAGATATTATGTAAATACTCATCATATCGAATCAATAAATTGCTGAGGATCTGGATCAAGACTTTCGGAGATAGAAAATTGACTCCTTTATTATAAGACGAGAATACGAGATCACAATATTCATACTACCCTGTAGTGACCGTGTGAAACCGTGCCGTGTGTAAAGGGCCTACAGCTCACATAGGGTCTACCCTATGTGAGCTGTAGGCCCTTTACGGTACGACGTATAAAGTCTCGTGCAGACTGGCGCGACACTTTCCATGAAGTTTTCATAGACATTGTGTTATCATATGTATAGGTAGTGTCAAGTCGCACCTGTCCGCGGGAGCCTTAAGCCGCGCCATAGAAAAAATGTGTCTATCAACAAGCTTCCTACAACACTGACGACCGTGCTACACACGACAAATAAACCGTAGTTTTTCACGGCAAGAAAAACGTGGGGCGTAAGGCCTCTTCTACATACTGGCGCGACACCGGTAGAACAATTTCCTTGAATTTTTCATAGAATTTGTTCTACCTTTGTCGCGTCGCGCGACAGGTCGCGCCAGTATGTAGAAGCCTTTACGAATGCGAAGGAAGAAGTAACGTGTTATCGTCAAGGCTTCTACATACAAGCGCGATACGCGACGTGCCTTTGTGTCGCGTCGCGAGTCGCGCTGGTCTGTAGAAGCCCTAATGCTGCGCCCGCGCCGTAGACGCCCACGATACCTAATAATTATCGTCACGTGTGAAATTATAAAAACGCCTTATACCTTCTAATATTTTTGCAATACCCATCTTGAAAAAAAGTTGTAAGTATTGAACCCTGACTCACTGAGGAAGGACATAAGTAGGTATATACACGTGTACGTATAAATCTTAATCAACATGATTACAAACGCTACCATTCATTTTATCTTTTCGATAACAAACCGAATCGAATACCTACAAATTATTATGGTAATCAATTTGTAATTTCTGCGGTATTATGGCAATGTCGATTCAACAAATAACAATAAAAGTTGGACAAACTACGTACAGTGTGTGTCTATCCGAGCAAATCGAACGTAATAAAAAGAGTTATCGTTAGCTGAAGGCTGGACAAATCCCTGGAAAATTGAAAAATTCAAGTTCATTCAGGAATCTCACACATAATTATACTTAACATAGCATCACGCCTGCCATGTATTGCCCGAAGATTACTAAGGGTTAAAAGGCTTCTACAGACCGGCGCGACTCGCGACGAGACACGCGGGGTCTTTGTGTCGCGTCGCGTGTCGCGCCGCGCCGGTCTGTAGAAGCCTTGAGTCTACGGCGTAGCGTGTATTACTGCCACCCGGGGATAACCCTAAATTCCCCCCCTCCTTATTTTCGCAACTAAGCATTGAGAATTACAATGTAAGGTTAGGTTAGGACTTCGATCGCGGAAGTTGCACATGATCCCATGGTCCCCGGTGCAAGTGGAAGGTAACACCGGGGTGGTTTTTAGCCAGTAAGAGTCTGACAGACCTCTCCACCCGCCCAGGGCGGAGGATGTCCGTTAGCATTTTCCAACCCAGAAAAAAAAACCGGCCATGTGCGAGTCGGACTTGCGCACGAAGGGTTCCGTACCATTATCTATAAAAATTGCAAAAAAATCACGTTTATTGTATGGGAGCCCCCCTTAAATATTTATTTTATTTTAATTTAATTATTTATTTTTAAAGTGAATATTTAACTAAATATTCTGTGAATATTTCAAGCAACCTGTTGCCGTTATCAATATAGAGCAAAAACGAGCAAAAAAATCACGTTTGTTGTATTGAGCCCCTTAAATATTTATTTTATTCTGTTTTTTAGTATTTGTTGTTATAGCGGCAACAGAAATACATCATCTATGAAAATTTCAACTGTCTAACTATCACGGTTCATGAGATACAGCCCGGTGACAGACGGACAGACAGACTGACGGCGGAGCCTTAATTAGTAATAGGGTTCCCGTTTTACCCTTTGGGTACGGAACCCTAAAAAAGGACTTCAAACTTGAAGTTTGAATTAGAAAATAAACTTCAATACACCCAATGCAATGGGCCGAAATCATTAAGTCTCTTTTGCAGTCTACCTACGACACCCTGACGCGCACACTCAACCTCTCTCTGTCAATATCTTGAGGAGCTTCGTCGAGGTTGCATTCGTCTTCATCGACGCCCAATAATTATTAAAGGAAAGCATATTGTTCTGCCCAACTCCGGAGCTGCTGGAATCTAGGTAGGTACTTTATCTAATCAAGTAAACAATTTTCGTACGATAAGCCAACATCCATAGGTACATTCGTCGCCAAAAATGTGCCTTCTTATTCGTCTTGGAGGTTCGATTTCAGTTTCAGTTCGTAAAATTAACTTTAGTTTCATAATTTTAATTAAATACTTTAGAAGCTTATTTAACCGTTTAACTTCACAGACATGATATACTTAATTATTGTAAGGAATATTAATGTAGGTATACCTATTCTTTTACGTCTTCTCTTTCAATCTTGCAATTCTATTTTTAACCGACTTCCAAAAAGGATGAGGTTATATGTTCGGCTGAATGTTTTTTTTTTTTTTTCACCTCTATCTCCGTCAATTATGGACCGATTTTGAAAATTATTTTTTTGTTTGAAAGGGTATGCTCCCGAGGTGGTCCCATTGCCTCGAATTTTATAGGCAAACCTATAGCGATTTGGGTATTTTTTATAGTAACTCGTGCATTTGCTCCCGAAAAACACCATTTGGTGAAGTGGAAATGATGATGGAGACCACAGATGGCCACCGGAACAACATAATAATAAGTATTTAACGGGTTGCGATTCGATTATGTACTTTAATATGGTTGCTAAGCAATTTATGCTCGTCACAATGCATATGGTGAGTGGCAGTTCTCCTGGTTCTTACCAGGAGAACTCCTCAACAATTAACGTCCCAGCATCGGGAAAAGCAATATTTTGTAAAAGGTGATGAGCAGTTGACATTAGGCTATTGTAACATAGATAAATTAAAAATGACCCACTAAAAAGTGAAAAATAAAAAACGTTTTACGAAAAAAAAATAACCGACTTCCAAAAAAAACACTACAAAGTGAAAAATAACTTTAATTTCGGAAGTCGGGGGCATAAAACTGAAATACAGATCCAAAGACACCGACTTCCGAAATTAAAGTTATTTTTCACTTTGTAGTTTTTTTGGAAGTCGGTTATTTTTTTTTTCAAAAAGTTTTTTTTTCACAACTTCCATTTGTCCCACTGTCTTAATATTATTCGTATATAAGTACCTACCTATGTAGTTCTGTACCCCGAGTGTAAGTTTGCAAGTGAGTAAACGTAACTAGTGCGTTTGCGTTAAGATTTTTATTCTCACTCTTATACTCTTAGCATTATGATCTATCGGTCAAATTTTAACGCAAACGAAATACTTAGTTACGTTTACTCTCTTGCAAATTTACACTTAGGGTACCGATGACAATACAGTAAGAGCCATACTTCACCGGGACGCCATGGGGACGTCGCCAGGTCACGCTGCCAACTAAATGTATACAGCTCTATGGGTGGCTCAGTACCTGGCGTCCGCTTGGTTACGCAGCCAACCATACATTTTGTTGGCGACGCGATCTGGCTGCGCCACAATGGCATCCTGGTGAGGTATGGCTCTTAGGATGACCTGACGCCGCCGCCGCCCCCTATATCGGCGCCGCCCGGGGCCATGGCCCCCTCAACCCCACTGGGTTAAAAAGAAACGGCCAGTGGCCGGTATGCGAAGCAGCGTCTACGTGGCAGTCATGCTATGGCATCTTGGTATGGTAGTCTGTGGTGGCAGCACTGCCACCACAGGCTACCCAAACTACACTTGACTATTAAAAACTAAAACTAACATATTTCAGTTTCAACTAACGATTGACGATTGAATTAGTTTTAGTTGAGTACCTACCTAAAAAAAAAAAACGATTGAATTAGTATTACTTTTAAATTTTTATTAAAATTTTGATTGAAATAGTTCTAATATCAGGAAAAATGCTAAAAAAACGATTATTAAATTAAACAAATACCTACGTAGTTTATTCTTTTATTAGTCATACCTACCTACATAGTGTGCAAAACTGGAAATAACAAGTCTTATTATTTTTATGGGCACGTAGGCAACTTATACTCGCTCTCAGTTAGAGGATACTTGTATAGTGACACAAACAAACAGGAATGCCCTTTATACAGGAAAGTACCTGTAAGATATGCTAATGACTGCTTGATTTTAGGTAAACGGCATTGTTTTCTTATCACATATGATCTATCTATCACCAAACCGCACTAGTGAGCGAAAGATAGTTAACGAAAACAATATCCGTAGGGTAAAAAAAAAAGAAGATATTTCTGAGAATACTGTCTCATTGTGGATTAATATATTCCAGCCAGATGTTCACAAGCACTCTCAAGTTGGCCCCTGAACCTCATCATCATCAGCGCAGCTCACCCCATAGCAGTCCACTGGTCGACATAGGCCTCTCCAGTTGCACGCCATTCAGCTCGATTCTTGGCAACTCTCATCCAGCTGCCACCAGCCACCCCGCGAACATCGTCGCTCCACCTAGCCTGAGGGCGTCCTACCTTACGTTTACCGATTCGCGGTCGCCAACTCTCCATTCAAGAACACGTCTACCCCAACGGTCATCGGTTCTACGGCTAATATGGCCGGCCCATTGCCACTTCAGCTTGCATAATCTGTGGGATATGTCGACAACTTTGTTTGTCTGCCGGATCATCTCGTTCCGGATTCGATCCCTCAGAGAGACTCCAAGCATAGCCCGTTCCATAGCTAACTGAGCGACCTTGCATTTATGGACCAGCCGTACCGTGAGTGTACTCGTTTCGGCTCCGTAAGTCATAACAGGTAGGACACACTGATTGACGACCTTCGTCTTTAGGCTCTGTGGAATACGCGACGAGGAGACTCGACGAAGCTTCCCAAATGCTGCCCAGCCCAGCTGAATTCTTCTGTTAACCTTTATCAAAATGGTTTTGGCCATGAAATACTAATAACTTATTATTGATCAGTGGTGAGCAGTGGTGGCCCAGTGGTATCGGCCCCGACTTACGAGTTGTAGGTCGTGGGTTCGAACCCAGGCAGGCGCTTTACTTTGTGTAAATTATTTCATCACTACTGCTCTCAAAACGGTGAAGGAAAACATCGTGAACAAACCGGCATGTCCTAGAACCAAAAATTCGAAGACATGTGACATCCACCAACCCGCAATGGGCCCGCGTGATGGATTACGGCCCACTTCCTCTCACAGACAGGAGGCCTGTGTCCCAGCAGTGGGAACATTATAGGCTGATTAAGTAGTAAGTACCTATTATTGATAGATTACCTATTTATCCAGTTCCTTAATTCAATATTTAAAAAGAAAAGTTAGTTTTAACAAAAAATTATGACTGAATGCTTAGTTATAACTTAAAACTAAATGGTGGTGATTCAGTCGTGGTTAATTTAGTAAAATTAATCTAATCACAAAATTTATAGTTAGACTAATCAATCGATTGAAAATTTTAGTGATTGAGCCCAACACTGTTAGCATCAACGACGCGCCGGCCGGCCCTGGACAAGTGGACAAAGTGACAAATAGTCTGTTCGTCCAAAGACACTAATAACCTCTTATGTTTCTTTAACACTGGGTTAAACGATCTAAGTTTACAACTTTACACCCGTAATTTCTTCCTATAATTAGCAAGATGTAAAACAGGGCAGGTTCATTCCATCTACATGTTCTCTTCGATATCTATTCAATTCGATTCTGAAACATAAAACACACTGATTGTAGAGTCATCGTCATCCTCCGTAAGGGTCGGTGCAATAAAAATAAAAAAACAAAGCACTCGTTTTCACTAAAGTATTCAATAAACAAAGCACTCGTTTTTCCGAAGTGAAGCTATAAGCGAAGCTCTTGTTTTCCCGAAATTAATCTTTAAGTAATGCTCTTGTACTTAATACAAGTTATGCTTTAAAACAAAGCTCTTGTAGGTATGCTGTTTTTCTATAAAGTCTCTTGTTTCTACCGAGTTTTTCTATGAAAAAGCTGCTGTTTGTACGAATTAATGCAATAAAACCAAGCTTCCATATTTACGAAGTTATGTAATAAACATAGCTCCCATTTTTACGAACTTGTGCAATAAAAAAAAACTTTTACGAAGGTATATGAAGAAGTAAGCCTCGCATTTGATTCTATTTAGGTATTTGAATATTTTTTGTTTTTTTTTTACTTTATAGGCAAACAGTGGTTGACCAGTGGTAACGGCAGCGACTTACGAGTTGATGTAGGTCGTAGGTTCGAACCGAGGCAGGCGGTTTACTTTGTGTATTATTTCATCACCACTGCTCACAAAACGGTGAACGCAAACATCTTGAGGAAACCGGCATGCCCTAGAACCAAAAGTTCGAAGACATGTGACATCTACCAACCCGCACTGGGCCCCGTGGCGGATTACGGCCCACTCCCTGTCACCGAGAAGAAGCCTATGTCCCAGCAGTGGGAACATTATAGGCTGATTAGATTATGCTAAGTAAACAGTAGGTACTCAATTTGCGGTTACCTATTCGCTTGCCAGCGTGCTGATTTTACGACGTGCAGTGAATGGCGTGCGTGCGACGTACTCATGAATAAGACCGGAGACTTCTTCATATATCGGTACCTTATCAAGGATCTTTAATTACGAGGGACATACTGAAAGTTTCTGGAACTGGCCACTTACAATAAAAAAAAATATATAGCAATTACTTACTTACGGAACTCTCTTGGAACATGTTTCTTTTTAATTTGCGACTGTCATGTGTCAATGAATTTAATTCGTGAAGATTTTTGCTCAATGATTTCATACGATTTTCGCTGTGGCTTAAGTCAACAAGGGAGTTGCCAGAGACTTCAATTGCCAATTTGGTGATGAAGCCCCATGTCGCAGCTCTGTGTATTCGTGGATCGGAGAATTTAGACGTGGACGTGATCATCTCCATAACGATTTACGTGAAGGTGCCCACCTTCCGGCGACGGCATTTACGGAATCCAATATTGATCCCGTACGACAACTGATTGAAACTGACAAAAAATAAATACTTGTTAGTAAATTCGTACTGTATTAGGCACTTCAATCATTGAGTTATAATGTACTACGTACTAGTACATTATAACTAATTGATTGGAATAAGCCAAGTGCAAAACATTCTGCATGTGCATCTGAAGGTTTGGAAGCTTTGCACTCGATGGACACCGCATGATTTAACGAAAGACAAGAAACGACTGCGTGTCGAGTGGTGCCGTAAATAATAAAAAAGTTTAATGGAGGTCATTGGCTGTCTATAATAATATCGTGACAGGTGACGAAACTTGGGAGTACTGCTTTGAACCGGAATGAAAAAGCCAGTCGGCAGAATGGGTCTTTCCTTTTGAAGACTTGCCGACGAATGTTAAGAAAAGTCGAAACATTGGTAAAAAAAATGGTTTCTTCTTTTTTCGGCAAATGAGGACATTACACAACAGTGTCGCTTGAAGACCAAAGGACAGTGACCGCAGATTGGTACGCCAACACTTGCTAGCCCAGAGTCTTAGAATAAGTTCGCGAAAATGTACTCGAAGCAATGTCGTCCTTCACCACGATAACATGTCCTCACATTACGCTAAGGTAACGGAAGCGTATTTGAAGGCTTCAAATGTAGAACTGACGCATCCACGATACAGCCTAGACCTTGCACCTTGCGAATTCTTTTTGTTTCCTAAAAATAAAGACAAACTTAGAGGCACACGTTTTTCGAACCCTGAATGGCGGCCAGCTGCTTTTTAAAATGGTTCCAGCGAATGCAAAAATGTATAAATTGTGAGGGCATATACTTTGAAAAACAATAAATGTATCATAAGTCTAATATCTGGTCTTATTTATCAGAATCCAGAAACTTTCAGTATGACCCCCGGTCCTTAATAACCTAAAGGATTTTAGGTCATTAGGTAAGCTTTATAACATAACTGCTCAAAGTCAAATAACAGAATAAGTACCTACTATCTATAAGCAGTTGAGGTTTTCTTCAGAATACAAATGTTTCAGTATCTACTCGCCGCAGGCAGGTAATTTTATAAGAAACAGTATGAATAATAGTACCTACTTGAGGAGTCCGATCTTAAATGCATTTTAAAATGTTAAAGATAGTTTGAAGTCAAACACAAACGTTGCAACACGTTTAATTTTGGGGAACAAGGTCGTTTCTGATGAGAATCTTGGCTAAATTAAATCTAGCTTTGCATTCACTACTCACATAAAAAATATTGAAGTCTTTCTTTCCATTTATTTATTTTTGGTATACATTTTCAAGAAAAACATGTCAGATTTATCCATTTTGATAAGAAAAGTTAAAAGTTTTGAGATGGTGTCCTATCTTCCACCATCACCGTACTTAATAGTATGGACTATTAAGTGGGATGGTGCGACTAAGCTGTTTGTGCCTGAAGGTTTTTGTTGCCTCTACAATGCCAAACTAAGCTTTGTTGAAATGAGGTCACGAGTTTACTCAAAGCTAAGCAATTTATTTAATTTGAGTTGTAATTGTGTACGGTACTAGCATTTGTTATGTAAACTCACTCTCGTATCCGGCTACGACCTCCAGAAGGTCTTTAGGTTCTGTGTGGTGAAGAGGTGCGGCGTAGCGGGTTGGTCTTCTCTGGTATTGGAAGTGAAAGTGAATGAATGTCGGAGGCTTAATTAGAGAGGAGAGCTGCGGCTGCGTCAGTCCCTCCGACACCGTCGCACTATACACCTGTGCCCCGCGTACCGACAGAGCCGCACGCGCACCCGCTCAGCCGCACGCAAGCGCATCATCAACTTACTCCGTTCGACATATTTTCAGAGGTACGCGCGCCTTTATCGACACTACCATTATTTTTGAAGTGAAATTAACTTATTTTTTATAGTTGTGAGTGGTTTTTTTAATTGAAACAGCCCCGATAGCATCTACATATTCAACAATAGATTATTCCAACAGAAAGTTCTGACATTTCGTAGTGAAACCGTGTTTTTCGCGCTTCTTGAAAAACACATTTTTGTAAAAGATAAACGGCATAAATACACTGGCACTAACTAATTGAAAAATGTGTAGTCTTCATACATACCGAAATATTCAAACTGTTATGATAAAAAAAATTACACAGAACTTACAATAATTAAAAATGAGTTTTATGCTTCAGTGAAAATATTGTAACTTTTACACATAGATTGTTATTAAACTCAAATTGAAGTGGGTATCTGTTACTTCAAAGTGATAAACATAAGCTGAATGAAATCGATTCCCAATCAGACACGACTTTTTACATAATAATTTTCTCCATGGCAGGTGTCTAACCAAAAGTGATTCATGTTTGCCAAACAAAAACTTGTGAAGTTACATAACAAGACGTTTTCATTTTTATGTTTAAACAAGCTTCGTGACATGAAGTGAACGAAGCGGCTTTCCGTTACCATAAAATGCGTCCCAAATCGACGATTTCTCGCACTGAGTAGCTTTTCACGCAAACATTTAAACTCGCAGCAAGGAGGTCAGCGAGGCGGGTTTTGCTTTCACAAATACAACAAAATAAATTCATCTCACGTATCGATTGTCCTCGAGCATTCGTGCTCTGCATAACTAAAAGAAAGCGAACTTGCAATACGGGCTCACCCGTGACCACTTTCGTCAAAACGAGCGCCCGACGCCGGTGTCAGTAGCACCAGCTGTGTCGGCGACTCTGCGTCGAGGGGCGGCCCAGTCGCTTCGTCCGCGCAGCGACCACACCTACTCGGGGCCATCGTCTCGCATCATCAGTCTTGTCTATAATCAACTACACCTTTATTACGAGTATGACACAAAATCTGTAATACGGAATATGACTTCTGAAGTTCTGATCGTTTTTCTCTACACAGATGAGCCGGCACGTGTGCCTGGCGGCCGTCGCCTTGATGGCCGTACTCTGCGTTGCTGATGCCCAGAGGCGTCTAGCTCTACCAGACCCTAGGAGCTGTGCAAACAGTAAGTATACCCCAGATTTGAGCAAAACGAAGTGGTTACGTAATCGAAGGGGTATGACTTATGACACGGATATGATTACGAATAACACGGTGCCAATTTGCCAAATCGAACGTAATCGGCAAATTACCGAATATTCTACTCTCGTGATGGTGTGGTGTAGCCACTAAACGTTCTATGTTCTCTTTAACTGTTATAATGAGGTTGCATTCAATGGACGTGCCGGGTTATAGGACGCCATGGATTTAAAGTGGCATGTGTCCATTATGTATCAAGGCTCGTCCGCACGTAGCAGACGGCAAATTTAGAACATACCATTTGAACTCCTACGCATAGGCATGCGAAACAGAATGCGGCAGATGCAATATATTAGACAGGTCCAAATAATAAGAAGATACGAAGCGGCGCAATGAAACTGCCTTAAGATATGGCTGGCGTGATTTATCATTGCTATTTTGACCTCACAGTATAAGTTACAATATACAAAGTTTAATAGAAATAACGGAAAACCTGAAAAGGGTTATTGTACTCATAATTATGAACAACATTTTACTATTCAACAAACCTTGAAATCGCGAAAAAACATCAGCTGCCCCATACATTTATGTTCGCATATAACTCAATAAAAATGTAAGGAACAGCTGATTTGGCGGTTTCGGGGTTGGTCCCCTAGTAAAAGTTGGTTATATTTTTGTTTATTTTACTGAGGGCCTCCTGATGACCCCTTTTAGGTTTTCAATTACTCCTTGTACAATTGTTTCTTCTCTACCAGTTTCCGCTCTAAGAACTTTTTGTATCGATGAATTCGCACCTACGTATAAATCACGAATAAAGTAGGCCACTACACAATGCATCTCACGCACCTCAGTAACGCATTCTTGCTCAGTGCTAATTGCAATGTTTGAAAAGCACGGCGCTAAAGAACAATAGGTACATATCAAATCTCTACAGGGAATTTTAAAGTTGTAGCGAGAACCTTGAGAATTTTTACTGAGGCTTTGCTGAGGCTAGGGGGGGGGTTACCTTTATAGATAATAAGGTACATTACATAAATTATTTACGATCAAATACAATCCCTGAAGGAAGCCCTTCGAAATTAGCATTCTTGATCGCATAATCCGGTGCTGCAAAAACCATACATAGGTAATTTTGAATACATTAATGTCAGAAACTTGCTCTGCCCACGACTGCCCATGATATGTAAGTAACTGACTTTAAGTTGTTTTTCAGTATTGTTTTTTTTTTGTTTCTTTTTAAGTTGTTTTTTTATTTGTTAGATAGATAATGTAGGCTCTGACGCATGACCTCAATCATAAGATTTATCACAGTTTAATAACTTACGTTTTTATGATGAATTAATAATATTGTATTGGTTTTCGCACCACGTTATGGGTACCTACTGTACCTTAAGACAACGAAATAAACTTCTTGATCGTGACTGAAAGATAGACATCAATCCTAAAGAGATTAATTTTGATAAGTCTATTGGCGAAGTATCTGACCGCTTGATTATTATATTACGGAGCTTAGAAATAGGTATACGTAGGGAGTAGATATAAGTAAGGGAGGTAATCAAAGTAACAAAATCATTGGTGAGGTTGGGTATTTTGAGGCTAGAAGCAATTTAAATTTATTTGCTGGAAAAGTATCCGTTAAACGTAAGTACATAATTCGATACGAACTTTATTAATTTTATTGGTTCATCGAATCCTGCACCCGTTTATAAGTTAAGTAAGTAGTTAGTTATCGTACTCTAGGGAGATACCTATTTACGAGAAAATAGATAAAAGTTCTATTTTTCTCTTTTTTACACCTTAATATACTTAAATCACACTTTCTTTTTTAATGCGGACATGTCCATTCTGTGGTTTCATGTTGCAAGAACCAAAAATAGCCCCCTCACTGCTTATTAAAACTGTCCGAAAAAAAAAAGTTAGTAAATGATCACAGAATTAACACATTGCAGAAATATTAGATTCTTGCCTTTACTAACACTAGCAGCCTAGCTCGACCGCTTCTAGACCAGTGTCAAAGGTTAACATCGGGCTGCTGCCAATCACCTAACCTCATGACTTGTATTTCTTAAATCTTTTAAAACTTGTTACATCAGGCTGGTTCCTGTTATCGGATAAATTCTAAATAGCACCAGATAATTACGGTAATAACCTAAGCCAGAGGCGAAGAACTTTCAAACTGGTTACTAAATGAACTAGTAACCTGTAGATATAGTGTAAGAGATTACCTCCATATTATTATGAATTATCTAATTATTTAATATTAGGTGCAATGCGATGCTGACATAAGTAGGTACCTACCTAATCATTAATAAAGCATTAAGCCCATAGATATAGTAAGAAACCAGAATAAAAGTTGAGAATAAAACATCAGTAGGTATTTCGCCTGAAATAGATTAATTCGAATCCATTTAAATGAGGATGATATTATATTATAAAAGTGCAAAATGTTGTAGGCAATCAGTATGATGTTCAAACGTAGTAACTAGTTGTTTGCCTTCAAAGTAATGATTATCTTAATATGTAAAGAGGATTCTTAGGTCAGTAGGTGTTAGTTGATTCTAGGTCTCTCATTGAGTATCTACCATGCTACCATCCTCAGAAATCTATATAAGGAGATTCAGGAGATGATAAATGGTTAGGTTAGTTACCTACGCTCTACGCTGGGTGATACAAGTCATACAAGCCATAAGGGTCATGTTATTTGTAGTTGACAACTATTAGAGTTCCTACCTACACAAACAGTTTGTCCTTATGGGAAATCAGTGGATATTTCGCAATTCCAAGCCCGCATGGAAGGCGTGGCGCGCCCCATGCGATGTCATTTGGGAGCGCACTAGCAATCACAATCGAACGATGCATTCATGGCAAACTCCCTCACAAAGCGAACAAAGATTCTTTGTTAGTTTTATGTGGCCACATATTATTATTACGTAGTACGTAACATAGAAGTTTGCTCGTAGACTCGTTCTCAAAAATATTAGGATTAAATATTGCATCAGCCGAACGTTTTTTTTTCTTCAAAATAGGTACCTAACCCAAAATTGCCGAAATCATCATAATTTGAATGAATACATAAGTAGCCATTTATAATAATTTGTTTTTGAATAATTTCGCAATCATATAAAATGAGAAGCTAGACACGTTGGTTTCTTTCACAACTTTCTCTCCTCAGAAATGCGAAATAACAATGCTCGTTTTACATGTTCGGTACACACGTAAGTAGGTACTAAGATAAACAATAATCTTATAAGCACATTCTTATCTTAGTTAGCTTTGGGAAGTTCCGAGTACATACATACCTACATAAAGACAATTACATAAGTGCACTTCCACGGGAAGTAACAACTATAGGTAGGTACTATGGAAACATTTACCAATGATCTATGACTTTTAATTTATCTATTCACGCTCAGCCATTCACTGTTACGTAAGGTGACATTCCTAAAATTATGTTCTTCGCGGAAGATACGCAAAATGGTTCCGGTACAAAATACCCGTTTGTTGAATGAGTTTATGTCAATATTACTAACGCGAATTTTATCTGGTAGGTAATTAACCATGTGAAAATACATAAATGAACTTTCTAGTTACGAAAGAATCGCTTCATTTAACGACATGACGATGGGTTCATTTTGATTGCACACTTTATGAACGATAATGTCTCGCATTGAAGTGAGAGTTTTAATACCCACGAACAACTTACTAATGTATTTATTAACCTTTTATGGGCAAAATGTTTCTGCTAATCATTACAGCAATTTGGCAATCTACTAATTAAATTAACAATTGCGCTGTACCTAACGTTGCACCCCAGATCCTATCAGTTAAGTAATTTGTTGACGTTTTAATGCATGAGAGTAAATTGATCGGTTCGTGAATCGGTTTATTGATCTGTATGTCTAAGTAGTTTGTTCAATAAGGTCTTAGATAATAATAGACATGTCTAAATACCTACTCACATAGATTCACCGCAACGGTGGTGTGAATCAGGACAACATGCGGTGTTGTGCAAACGGCAAACTGGTGAACGACAAGACGTTTTAGATAAACACCCATTTCGAAATCCAAAGTAACTAGGTACCTACATCTGTCGTCATCGACTGTTCAATAGGTGACATGCTTTGTACAAAGTTCTTAGTAGTTCAGTGACTTACATGCGGAATGTTGCACAATTGTCTGCACTCTTCCTCATGCGGTTTTTCTCTCATGTATGGGAAGGACCCAGCTTACATATACAACATGTCCCAGAATTAACGCACAACCTCTTAGGGGTCATTTTACTCATAATTATGAAAATTTTTTACTATGGGACCAAACCTGAAATCGCGAAAAAAAATCAGCTGTTCCCTACATTTTAACAAGTTATTGGAACATAAATGTAGAGAAAAGCCGATTTTTTTTCAAAAGTTTTTCATAATGATCAGTACAATGACCCCCTCAGAGGTTGTGCGTTAATTCAGGGACATGTTGTATATCTGCCCTGCCTGTATATTGAAAACTGTGCGAGTAATTATACTACTTACCGAATGTAATTTGTATCCTCATAGGAGTCCGTCACTCAACGTACCGCGACGCCCGAGGAGTCCTCCACTCGTACTTCTTCAGCTGGGAGCACGCCCCCACCCGGAACCTGGAGGTGGACTGGCTCGACGCGAGGAACATCTGCCGCCGCCACTGCATGGACGCAGTCTCACTGGAAACTCCACAGGTATGCGAATAAAAACCCATAATAAAAATTAAAAATCGAGCGAGCCTTACAGTAGCCCCATAACATCTCACCTTGCTTGTCAGCAACTGAGCAGCGACAGAAACTTACCTCAAAATTTAAACAAGCTAAATACTGAAATAATTACGAGTATTCATTACTAGTGATCGCCCACTGTTCGAAATTTGACCCCTATAATAACAATCCATACATGTCTCAGAATTAACGAACAACCTCTTAAGGGGACATTGTACTCATCGTTATGAACAACTTTTACTATTGGATCAAACTTGAAATCGTGAAAAAAAAATCTGCTGTTCCCTACATTTTGACGAGTTATTCAAACATAAATGTAGGGAACAGCTGATTTTTTTTCGCGCGTTCGGGTTTGGTCCCATAGTAAAAGTTGTTCATAATAATGAGTAAAATGACCCCTTAAGAGGTTGTACGTTAATTCTGGGACATGTTGTATAGTACTTACTAATTCCATACTATTATAAAGTACATACTTATTCCATGCTCAAGCTGTCCCTTCCTGTTACACACTTCCGTCCCTTTGCACGAAATCACTTCAACAGAAAGCTTGAGGAAAAATGTTACACATCAAGAATAATAAAAAAACGTGAAGGTGAAGTTAGAAGGTCATAACATAGAAGATATCCTATTAGTAACATGTTCAAGGTTTTCGACCCATTGCAAAATAAAGTACAGTCTATTAAGTACGCACACATGACCGGGCCAATGTTTAAAACAATCGTACATATCCCGGCGAATGTAGATGAACCTTGAGATAATCATCTTCGTTAATCCATGTGGTCATTTAACGCGAACAACTAGGTCGATCGTGATGATATGTCTTCTCCCCCGCCATCATCCACCTGCAAATTGTATGACCGAAACGTTAGCTATCTAGGACTAATTTAATTTTGAATAGCAAATTGTATTTCATCATGATGAAGTGGTATATCTGCTACAAAAACGTATTTCACAATGATGAATCTTGGGAACAAAGCAGCTGAACTCTCAGAGATTAAGGCGATGTAGGTGTTGCATGAAACTTAATGGTCATATCGTGGAATTGCTTCATTTCATCATTTTGGATTGCACTTAAACATAACCCAGATTATTAAGAAATACCTAGGTAAGTGTGTGTAATGACATGAACAAAGTAAACTATGTCTGCAATTTTTTCATAATGTATAAAAACTAAAAGGCTTTAATGAAAACATTTAACACGTTGTTTTAATAGACCTCTATTGTTAAAGTTCATCCGGGTGAGTCATCAATGGAAAATACGCAAGTTTTCTCTAAACACTTCCTGTCGGTTGTAAGATGGCAACGAACCCACGTCTATTGTTATGAAAGTATGACAAACAACAACCTTTTGAGTATTTTCTTTGGGTCGTTTTTCTTATATCCATACAATTGTACAGTATTCGATGTATCCGCAATGTTTGCAGATTACTATAAGTTCCTACATCCATTGAGTCATTAGTGCGCATCAATATTCATTAGGATAGATTGATTCGATTTGTAGAGCGTTGAAGACGTCGCGTGAAAGGGGTGCAACGGCCGAGTGCGTCAGTCGAGTGCGCGGAGCCGATCGCTCCGCAAGTAGCACGTGGCACAAATTCCTCCCGCAGCCGTGTTGCCCACTTCTTGTGCCGGATGTACGCGGCGGACGTGGACTTCCCGCACTGACATTAACACACATGACACCATGCCTTACTATCGAAACCCTTAGTACTTACCGGGCAACCAAGAGAAGATACACCTAACACATTGATGTATTAAATAGGAAGATATGGTACGCGCTCCTCGACTTGGACCGCATAAATTAGGGGAAAGGACATAATCGACCTACATTACTCTCGGTTTGTGGGGAATACCCGAATCGTATTTTGTTTCCGAGTTGTTATGGGTACGTTACAGTGACAATTATTGCTATCTCCTTCCTGCTATAGCCCGCATAATATGTCTCTCTATTTCGGTTGTCGAGCACATGACGCACGACATCGGGTCCATTTAATATTTACGTGATGTTAGAGAGTGGCCTATCTTCCTATTTAATACATCAATGACCTAACACCATTATTTTATGCAAACAGGTGAAAATGCAGGAACATAATTTATTGTTTTATGTCAGAAACAAGCTTGGTTGATATAATCGGACACCGATCGCGTCCGTGACACTTGTCAGTTCCAAGGTTCCATGTAATTATGCAAGTGCATCCGTGCTTCTAATACCAAATAGCAGATTTACATGGTATAAAATAGATAGCTTTTCGCAAGTTTTAGCACAAGTCAGCATAGTCGGCAATCATTGTAGATTTAAACAATTTAAAGTTTATCATTGTAAATTAGGTAAGTACTTGATTTGATATTTCTCAAAATGTTCAGAAATAAATTAGGGATAATAGGCAGATTTTTTTGGATTAAATACAGCTAAATAAGCTTATTCTTAGGGCAAAATTCCGGTGCATATCTAATATATCTATAATTTGTATCGGGTGTCCCAAAATTTACGCAAGATTTGAATAGAAAACAGTTTTTTTTTCTTTTATTATAATTTCTTTCTTGAATCATACCTAAAGTTCATAAGTTAGGGTTATGTATGGAATAGCACAGAGGGAAAATGGCCTCCACAGCTTAGCTGTTAAACAATTCGATCACTGAATGAGACATTTCCTGATCCCGGACAGTATCTACTCTCTCGTTTTGTTGGGTGATCAGAATTAGCCACGTAGATCATGTCATGGTCATGTGATTTAACACCACTGGATTTCTTTTTATGGGGTTATTTGAAGTCAAAGTTCAATGCAACAAGCCCACAGCCTTAAAAACAGTTTTATTATAATTTATTTTTTAAATCATTAAGTACTTTGTATCGGGTGTCCCAAAATTTACGCAAGATTTGAATAGAAAACAGTTTTTTTTTTCTTTTATTATAATTTCTTTCTTGAATCATACCTAAAGTTCATAAGTTAGGGTTATGTATGGAATAGCACAGAGGGGAAATGGCCTCCACAGCTTAGCTGTTAAACAATTCGATCACTGAATGAGACATTTCCTGGTCCCGGACAGTATCTACTCTCTCATTTTGTTGGGTGATCAGAATTAGCCACCTAGATCATGTTATGGTCATGTGATTTAACACCACTGGATTTCTTTTTATGGGGTTATTTGAAGTCAAAGTTCAATGCAACAAGCCCACAGCCATAAAAACAGTTTTATTATAATTTATTTTTTAAATCATAAAGTGCGCAAGATTCCAATGAAAGAGAAAACACAGTTTCATTATAATTTCTTTATTGAATCATAAAGTACATAGGCTAGCATAGCATAGGTGCAGGCTAGGGTTATGTATGGAATAGCACATCGGGCAAATGGCGTCCATAGTTTGGCTCCATGATGCAACACTTTTATCGAATTAGCCGTGACTTTTTCAGCCAAATTAAAGTATGCAAAAAAAGTCACGACTAATTCGATAAAAGTGTTGCGTCATAGAGCCAAACTATGGACGCCATTTGCCCGATGTGCTATTCCGTACATAACCCTAGCCTGCACCTATGCTATGCTAGCCTATGTACTTTATGATTCAATAAAGAAATTATAATGAAACTGTGTTTTCTCTTTCATTGGAATCTTGCGCAAATTTTGGAACAACCTTTAATAGTCTTATCACGGTTTAATAATTTCATCTCGCCATCAAAAAAAGAAAGCTTATCGTCGGTAGCAAACCTATATTTATGCGTGAACTACCAAACAACGCGACTCTGCCAAATATGGACACTTCACGCATGTAAAAAGATAATTGCATTTTGGTGATAATTAAACTCATAATTCGTCATAATTTTATGGACGTCTCACGCATATCTATAAAGAAATCGTAGTTTCTAACAACTCCGTAATAATTCGGCAAATATATGGTATTTCTCAAATAATTTACTACCTACAAAAAAAATATATATCCTACAACATGTCCCGGAATTAATGCACAACCTCTTAAGGGGTTATTGTTCTCATCAATATTCGACCAACTTTTACTATGGGAACAAACCTAAAATCGCAAAAAAATAATTGCTGTTGCCTACATTTTGACGAGTTATTCGAACATAAATGTAGGGAATAACTGATTTTGTTTTTCTCGTTTTCTGATTTGGTCCCAGCATTATTAAAAGTTGTTCATAATGATGAGTACAATGACCCTTAAGAGGATGTGCGTTAATTCCGGGACATGTTGTAAATATATCTGAGCCCAAATTATTATTGATTGCGATATACCTACTTTACATAAAAGATGTATGAAATGAAAAAAAATCTGCCGTCCCATACAGTTTAGAACAGTAGGTATAAACTTTAGTATGGAACAGCAGATTTTTTTTTTTCAATTTCGAAGTTGGTCCCATAGTTATTCAGTTCGATGGTCTAAAGCACTCTTTAAAGTTTGTCGGGTTAATTTTTTAACACCATAAATAATCATGATTGTTTTATTTTTATAGGAAAATGAATTCGTCAAACAAAGGATCGCACGCGGAAACATCCGATACATTTGGACTTCTGGACGTAAATGCAACTTCGCCGGCTGCGACCGCACTGACCTGCAGCCTCCCAATGTGAACGGCTGGTTCTGGTCGGGCTCCGGCGGTAAGATCGGACCCACCACCCAGCGCAACACCGGTGACTGGTCCTACACGGGCGGGTACGGACAATCCCAGCCTGACAACCGTGAAGCCGCTCAGGTCAGTTAAAGTTGATTTTAGATAAAATATGTCTTCAAACTTGTAAAAGCGTCTTCATAAAAACGCACTTTCTTTTTTCTTATACTCAATTGATGTTTGTCGTGCAGGGTAACGACGAGTCGTGCCTGGCGATCCTGAACAACTTCTACAACGACGGCATCAAGTGGCACGACGTGGCCTGCCACCACGTGAAGCCATTCGTGTGTGAGGACAGCGACGAGCTGCTAAACTTCGTGCGCTCGCGCAACCCCGCCCTCCGTCTATGAGACAACAATCATATCGCCCTCTCGCCCTCTAGTACTTTAGATGGCTGACATTGTACAAAACCAAGTGTCTATCTATTATTAAGTTATTTATTAAATCAACAAATTGTTAACAATTTGGATATTTTACTCAATGATAGCCATAACTACATCCTCAATACGACAGAGTGAAATAATAGAACAGAGAATGTATGAAAGCCACAAATAAATAGGTTTGTAGCTTTTAGAGCCAACAGCATAATTGAAAAAAAAAAATGAAAACCAACAGGCTCAAAATTTATCGTTGCGTATAAATAAAAGTTTATTTCTGACAGAATTCCAACTATTTAGAAAACAGTAATTATAGATTCAATTAACTTTAGCTCAATAATGGAAACCAATTTACGAGTGATACAGAGAAAACATTTCTCTTTCTTGGTATTATCAGTATTAATTTACTTTCGTCAGTCATCCCCTCCAAGCTACACACTTACTTTACACAATTATTTCACTCTAAGTAAGGTATTTAAAATTTGTAAAAAGTATTATTTTGCACGAATAGGATTAACTTTTTAAGTGTTAGCTTTAATAAAAAGAATTGAAATATGGTGTTAAAATTATTTTTATTGAATTATACCACTGCAGCAAAAAGTCATACATACAATTTACATCCAGATCAATCTAACTGCCTCTCCATACACAAACTTAATTAAATACTAAAATAAGTAGTACACGTCTTAGCTAATAAATTAATAAGTAATAAAAACAAAATTCTTAGGTACAGAAAACTTGAACAGTTATTGAATAAAAAAAAAATGGAAACTCACGTTTATAAAATGCGAGTACAAAAACTATTAAAACATGATTGATATAAGTAGTAGTTTAAAAAGTTTTTTGAAAACACTATTCAACACAACACAAAACATTATAACATTACATAATTGGAAACTTTCGTCACGTAATAAAACTGTACCTACAACCGGGTTTGACGGCTAAACAATAAACACCTGTTCGAAGTATTGAGTTGCTAATCCAATCACTGGATCAAACAAGTTTTGGTAACTTTTGAGGAATAAAAGTTATTCATGAACCAAGTACACACGGCTACACATCAAGCTATACATTTCCAGTATCAGCTGACCTCTCACTGTACGGAAATCTTATACAATGCGAGATCAGCTTATACTGGAAATGTATAGCTTGATATGTAGCCGTGTGTACCAATGAATACCAATTATTACCCTTTTATAATTATGCACATCATAATATGATTGAAGGATCTCGTGGCTAAGTAATAACTGCCGCACGGGTCGATCATCCACCATCAGGACCATCAGGTTAAGCTACGCTTGCCGGGGTTGGTACGTGGATGGGTGACCATGTTGACATACCGAGACTCCTCCGTGTCTCGAAAAGCACGTTAAGACGTTGGTCCCGGCTGTCATTCGTGGATCTTTGACAGTCGTTAGTGGGTCGGCAGAAGCCCGAAAGTCTGACAACCAGTCCTACCAACGGGGAATCGTATTACCCAGTTACTGGGTTGTGGAGGTCAGATAGGCAGTCGCTCCATGTAAAATACTGGTGTTCAGGCGCATCCGGTTAGACTAGAAGCCGACCAACAAAAGGCTGGGCAGATTGATAATATTTTTGTGTATATTACATAAATTCCAACATAAGTAAAGGATACTTAATTAAATACGTCTATCGTCCGGTATGCCGTATGATAATGATATTCATTATAACGCATACATTCTTATTACTTTGTTCATAATATAAAAGTAAAATTCATGAATATGTAGGCACATGGAGCAATAACATCCCCATAACATAATCACGTACTTAAAATTCTAATGATATCTAGTGAGCTAGTAGCCCACAGTCTTCTCCTGCTGAGTTCTGGCCTCCTGTCCGTCGACTTATCTGGCCTTTTAAATACCTATTAAGTTTAAATGCGAAAGCTAAATATTATGTGTATAGCTGCAATTTATTTACGGCATCAACGAATTATAGTTAAATTGTTGAAGTTTATGAGCGCGCCTCAATCATTGCAAATTAAACCTTGTGTCCATGAAAATAGAGTCACATATCGCGAGTTTGTGTTTTGCAATAACTATTCAACCTAATTTATGGTGCCTTTTACTACGCATTCTAAGTCCTTTTACTAAATAAACTTGGATTGCAAAAATTTCAACATGCAGGCGCCTACTTTTATTTAGTAAGTTAGCATATTCTACAAAAAAGATTTAAAATAATAAGTTAACTACTACACTAACTTTTTCTTAAACACGCAAAATGAATATTGTCTGCGCTACCGCAGATAGGCAGATAGTTCAAAAATATTTTGATTGCCTGTATTCTTTGACTATACTTACATACTAAACAAATACGACACGGTTGGCGCAGTTAGTTAAGCGATTGACTGCTGCGCTGCGTGTCGCGGGTTCGATTCCCACACGGAACAAATATTTGTATGACCTACAAGTAGTTGTTCCTGGTCTGGCTGTTTGTGTATGTGAATTTAAATGTTTGTAAACGCACCCACAATACAGGAGAAATTCCTAGTGGGGCAACGTTTAAAAAAAAAAAAAAAAAAAGGCACCTAAAGTAATAAGAACTTGAACATAACGCTGTGACCTACATTTGTGTAAACTAGAGGCAAGCAGAGTTGAAGCATTGAACACACAATAAACCGTAAAACCGTGAGAAACACGCTGATTTATTGATGTGTAAAATTTTAGCTTTTATTACGCACATTCTTCAAATCAGTGTGCCAATATCACCCCATTGTACTTGTAATATTCTTCACATCGGCTTGTTTAGCTTAGAAATCAGCGCGGCCATAAAATACTAACATACACTGGCATCTATAAATAGTAGCAAGATATTAAAGTAGTTAGGTCTTAAAAATTATAGTATAGAGTGGCATGTTTGCCTGTTATTTGAATTTAATATTGCTTCCTACCTACTGGCTAAAATAAATAGCTATCCAATACATGAGCACACACTGTTATTAAAGTGCACTGTCTTATGAACTAGTCTATTTAGAAAACTTGTGCATTTTAATACCATCAACACTCTTAAACATCTAATACAGTATTTCAGTTCCCCTGACCGCAATTATTATAAACACAGCCTAGTATTTTATAGTGTTTCATTTTTAATTATCTTGATTTCATGCCGTCAATAACGCCAACGACTAACAGACAAGTAAGAGTCCACAACAATAACACTTAAATCTAAACAAACATCCTAAAGTCCATATTCAAAAAAGATTTAACATTAAATCTTAACTTCAAACTTGCATTAACACTAAGAATACGCAAGTCAGTCAATAAAAATAAAAATCCAAACTCAAATCAATAAAACCGAAATACAAAACTGACCCACACAACTGGGCGTGTCCAAAGGCTACAAAAATGCATAGTGTTAACTGACCTAAAATAGGTTTTCATCAATGATGAGACTTAGAACTGGATGCTAGGAAGGCAGGCAGCTGACGTCATCAAGTATGGCAGATAGTAAGGGCTTGTCCCTGAGCGCGGCGGCCAGTTCGGCGCGGTCCCACTGCAGACGCACGCGCCGCGACCGCGCCGCGCCGCCGCCGCCCAGGCGCAGCGCACCGCGCGCCTCCAGCAGCGCGCACGCCGCGCACATCTCGCACATGTCCAGCGGCACGATGTTGCGCGCCGTCGCCACCCTGATAACAATACCGAACATTTAGTCACATGCTCTCGTAAGCATGATTCATTTCAGTACTAGACCAGCACTTTGCCAGCGAGATCGTCCACCCAATATTTAAAAGAGAAGAGGAAGGGGAATATTTAAGAAGAGGTGAAAGAAAAGATGGATGGATTATTTGTTTGTTTTAGGAATGATATAAAAGAAAAGAAGTGCGAGTTGAACTCGCGTGGAGAGGATTCCGTACTATGAATATGTTATACAGGATGGATTTTTGAGATGGAGCAGTAAGGGCAGCTACCGTAACCGTTGTATCTACAGGAAAACGGTCTTAAGAGACTGTCCTTAACTTTTTGAGAAATTTGGATCAACATTCACAGATTTTGAAAAAAATGTACAGTCAGCAGAAAAATGGGCAATTTTCACATTCTTTTTTTATGTCATTCGATCCTGTTTCTTATAAGGATCATAAACCTCTATTGGGTCAACTGAGGTTTGAGTACGAGAAAAGTTTATCTTTTATCATACGCCAAAAGCTTTTCCCATACATTTCGTAAGAAATGATTTCTTACGAAATGTATGGAATTATTTTTTATGATGGATAGATGGACCGCTACAATGAAGACTGGCCAAAAACAAAAAATATTAAATTCGAATTTCAAAATCGCATCAATCGAATTCCGGCAATTAGCAAGGCAGTGGATACAAACATAATTATGGTCCTATACCGTGACCACCTCGCAGTCCTAATCTCACGCCTATACACTTTTTATGTGGCGCTATTTAAAAATTGAGCTTTATAAAAAGAAATACGACAGTGTTCAGAAACTCAAAGATTTACTTACCACGATTGTCTATGGAAATAATCCTAGCACATTATCAGCTGCTACTCGCCCTGTAGTAAAGAGAATAAACCTATGCCTACGTCAGAACGGCTACCATTTTGAACACCATAAAACTTAGAGCACAAAAGTAAATTTTCGAGGTGAGTCCAAATTTAAGTTTCAAGTTTTTAATTTTAAGATGAAATAATTCCGAAAGGTAGAAGTTATTGTTTATAACACGATTTTATTAGCTTCATACATATGTTAGTATGTATGTAATGGACACTTTGAACTTGATTCTCGACCATTTAAAAACGTCGGATTAATTTAAAATTTTGCACACTTATCAAGGACCGGTGACAATACAAGAATTTAATAAGTTTGTCCCATTATCCTTACCAGGATCTTCAGGATTATAATTTTTTTTTGTTATATGTCCGACCCCATCCCCGAATCAAATCCCGGAACAAAAGACATCAACGTGCACACAAGAATTGAGGAAGATTTAAGTAATTTGTTTTTTATTTCCTCCTGATACATATTATTTTATAAATATTTTTCAGTGTATGTCTTTACGTTAGGACGAAATAAATACATTGATTTACTAAGTAAATTATGGTAATTACTTCGAACTGAAATCAAATAACGAATATAATATAGCGGGTAACCGATGCCGACACAGAAAAAGAAAATGTATGAGTTTGACAAATAAAAGAAGGAAACCCAGTGAAAATGATGGAATAATACGACCTTTTTAACACGCTTTTATTAGCTTCATACGTATGTTACTATGTATGTAACGGAAACTTTGAACTTGATTTTTGACCACTTCAAAACGTCGGATTAATTTAAAATTTTGAACACTAACTTGTCAAGTTACCAAGGACAGTTACAATACAATAAATTAATAAGTTTAAAAAACATTTGTTTTTTTTTTTAACCTAAATAACACGCTATTATAGAAAAGCAAACTAAAAAAGTAGAAAATAAATAATAGTTTAATAAACTAAAAACACGCTTTAATAAAAAACTAAACTAAAAAGTAGAAAATAATTTTAAATAAGTTTGAAATAATAATAGTGATTAACAAGAAATTTAATTTATCATTAAAAAGTTGGGGTGCTTGGTGTAAATTCTTGCAAATATTCTATTGACAGATATTGGTAAAAGTAGAATCATTATCAAAATATCTTAATAAAGTTTTTTACAATAAAATAAATTTCTTGATAATCACTATTATTATTTAGTTTAGTTTTCTATTAGTGTGTTTTTAGTTTTTTTACTTTTATTTTTTATTAGTTTTCGATCAGTCTTTTTAAAAGCGGCCAGTTTACCGATGGTAAAAAATCTAAGTTCTAGCCTCATTTCCTACGAAATGTATGGGATTTTTCTTTTATGCGATTTATGACTTTTCTAGTAAGTACTCAAACCTCAATTGGCCCAGTAGAGGTTTTAGATCCTTATAAGAAAGAGGATCGATTGGCATAAAAAAAGTTTTTGTGATAATTGCCCATTTTCCTGTAATTTTTTTATCAAAATCTGTGAATACAGATCATAATTTCTCAAAAGATAAGGACCAGATCAGTGTCTTTCTTAAGACCGTTTTCCTGTAGCTGCAACGGTTAAGGTAGCTGCCCTTACAGCCCAATCTCAAAAATCCACCCTGTACATGAAGTACCATGTTGTGTTCCAGAAATGTATCCCAAGAACAAACATTGTAGCAGTAACTGCGCTATGTGTACCGCGCGCGCTGTGTTGTGTGTGTTCATTCGAACGTACGAAACCTTAAAAGGGAGTGAATGATAGCGTGACCATGGGACAAAGGCAGGGGATTAACTTGAGAGAAACTTACTTTTTATAAACATCATGCAGCTTCCCCATTACGATTTCTTTGATCTTCCCCTTCGTCAGCATTAACATTATACTACAAAGTATCAATTTCTGTTGCAGCGGGAACCCGTCCTCAGCGTCCGACTCGATCTTCCTCGACCCGCCATAGACGTCGTTCAATACTTCTAGTACTTGCTTTAGTTCCACGGTAACTGTAGAATCTTTCATCATGCTGTCAATGGACTGATTATCCAAAAACTTTGTCCTTCTCGCGAGCTCTATAACTCTTCTTCCTATGTCTAAAGCTCTCCTCATGTCCCCCGATATCGCTGAGATTTTTGCTGGAATAATTTACATTGGATGTTAAATTAATATACTTCACTTCAAACCAACTTCAAACTTACAAATCTAAATTATGCAGTAGATAGCGAAGGGAAAAAACTACATGGAAGAACTTGGGGAGACCTTTTCCTAGCAGTAGGACAGAACAAGCTAGGGGAAAAATATGAGATTTTTATTTTATAATTACCTGCAAGCATTTGTAAAGCCACAGGAGAAAACACATTGCTCTTGTCTTCACTGGCCAGTACATTGGTGAATATATTGATGATCTGTTGCTTGGTGTAGGGCGCGAAGTGCAGCGTGTGGGGGCGCAGCGAGCAGCGCGCTTGCAGGCGCGGCAGCGCGCGCTCCGTGAGGTCCAGCGCGTTGGCCACGCCCACCAACACCACGCGCGACCCGGCCATCGCCGGCCATTCGAATATCGTGTACAGAACTGATTGGCGCTTGCTGTCTAACTGGTCTATCTCGTCTAATACTAAAAGTCTGCAATCAATTATCAACATTTAGGCTTGCTTGCATCACAAATACATTAAATTGCGCTAAATGAATTTAAAACTTCGTTCTATTTCTGTCAATAATTTAAATTTGAGTGAGACTAACTTATATTTGAAATGCATTTAGTGCTTAATGTATTTTATGATTTCTGGTGCAAGCGGGCCTTTTCTAATGAATAGGCAGGTGGCGGTGATACCGATGTGTTACTTACATCATTTCATGTTTCTTTTTTAAATATTTTTCAATGGCATTGAAACTAGCTTTTTCGGTTGATCCAGGTGTTGGCACTTGAAGTTCCTTACAAATCCTGCTATAAATACTAGCAGCTGATTTCATCATTGTACAATTAATGTATACTTGTTTGTATCCTTCTTTAAACTGTAACAAAGCAATATTCTTGATTATATTTGCGGCGCCAATGGAACTCAGCTTGGGTTAAAAATGTCTTATGAATTGAACGACGCTTCTAAAAGTAAAAATTGAGATTTTTTTATACCTTTCAACTTCATTGAGATAAAAATTACCAGTTGAATGATTGCTATAAAATTGTGGCAAATGTTGATGTGGGAAAATTAACATAAATGTGGAAGAAAAATAACATACCTTAGGTAGGTTCAAAATGTACGATAAACTTGCAGTTTTCCCGGTGCCTGGCTGGCCTGAGACATACAGCGATCCAGACTGTTCCTTATCAAGATGTTCAGTCAAAAAGTTATCTAACCATTCGATCTCTTTCTCTCTACTTGTGAGAGGCTGTATGTTCTCTTCACTGCAACCACAATAATACTTTAGTAAAACGGTATTTAAAGATTGGCTAGCTAACTGCTGACTGCTATTTAGGGGATTTTTTGCCAATATTCTTGATATTGTCAAAAAATCCCCTAAATAGCAGTCAGTTTCAGAGGACCTTAAGAATTGGAACGTCGCGTCGTATAATTTATTTATTGACACCAAAAATATTAACAATATAACAACCATAATGCGTAGAAAGAAAAGTAGGCTATAATGTAAATAAAACAACATGGGAGCATCTGCAGCCGAACTAGGTGAAAAACCTGTATCTCGGCATACAGCGCCATACCTCTCTGGACACTGGACATTTTTAGCCAACATTTACAATTTAGTTAAAATCTTACAGAACAATTTAATTAATATACAGTAATTTAGTTATTATTAATATATATATAAATATAATAGTATGGTTACCTTAAGAGCCATACCGCACCGGGACGCCATGGTGGCGAAACCAGGTCGCGTCGCTAACAAAATGTATGATTAGCTGCGTAACCAAGCGGACGTCAGATGAGCCGTCCACCATAGATCAGTACCCCGAGTGTAAGTTTGCAAGTGAGTAAACGTAACTAGCGCGTTTGCGTTAAGATTTTTATTCTCACTCTTATACTCTTAGCATTATGATCTATCAGTCAAATTTTAACGCAAACGAAATAGTTACGTTTACTCTCTTGCAAGCTTGGGGTACTGTATACATTTAGTTGGCAACGCGACCTGGCGACGCGCTCATGGCGTGGATTCAGATTCATTTATTTGTCATCCTTAAGCTCAATTTACATTGCGGCGAAATGGAATGGCAGCATATATTTGTAACGTCATTATACATACCGTAATGAACTTTGTGTAACATACAAACGAGATACGTACGAGTTAAAAAAGGGTCGCGCGTCTTTCAGAATATTTTCGAGCATTCTCGCGAATTCGCGTGCCTTCTCGTGCAACGAGACGAAATTGATGCGTCCGTTCCATTCCGTTCCGCCGCAATGTAAATTGAGCCGGATGTATGATGGGCTAAAAATTGGTAAACATTTAAGGAGGTAAGTACCTGTTATTCCTTGAAATAAGGTGGTTCACCTTTGTATCTTTTCGGGAAATCTTTACAGGCGTGCAGTCTGAAAATAAAGTTAACCAAGATGACTGTAGCTATATTGATGATCAGAAGTAGGTTGGATTATTACTTGGAGTTATCGTTACATGAACTAAAACTATCAACTAGGTAGTAAATATAACTATTTACAAAAAAAAAAATTGGAATATGGGTCACTTTTGGGAGACCAATAAGAAAATAAAATAAAAAGTTTTGCGCACTGTACCGCGTGACATAGGTATCAAATGAAAGAGCTTACTGTGAGGGTTGCAAGTATATTTTTTTATAATTCTAAAATAGTTATTTATTTAAGAATATTGACCATTCCCCCCTAACTCCAAAACTAATGAGCATAAAATAAAAAAATAGAAAATAGCATAAGAAGCCTTAAAATAACGTGGTAAATGGTAAATCTCGCAATATTTTGCGTACTAACTTATATTTGCAGTTGGAATGTAAGGGAGAACATGTTTTTCAACTATAATGTTAAGTTTGTTCTTGGGGTAAATTCATCCCAACTACGAAACGCACCGACACGCACTTGGCCGTGTTTTTTGGATATGGTATCTACCCCACATAAATTGGGATACCACTACCTGCTATGGAAATAACATTAACAGGAAGTTATTATTACATCATCCACATGGAAAAACACGTATATTGAAGCTAACCCAAAAACTACCTAAGCAAAGTTAATCAAATTTATATGGGACAACCGCACAAGCTCCCTCTACCAAATGTAAAAAGAATTTCCAAAATCAGTCCACAATAATGACGAAAAAAAAAAGTACCTACTGACGAACATAGACAGTCTGTATTTTATTTACGTTCGTTTTTGTTTTGTTGCTTTATAACAGACTTCAAAAAGGAGGAGGTTCTATGTTCGTACATAGAACCTCCTCCTTTTTGAAGTCTGTTATAAAGCAACAAATTAATGAAGCAAGCCCTGACCAGTCGATCGTGAGTCAGCTAACCAAGACAGAGTTTGCTAATAAATAAACTCACAAGTAAAGAATTTGTACATTTTCATAATTTCATGGCGTATGATATGCGCATGCAGTTCCGCTTTAATGAGTGAAGTTTTTATTTTGTGCGTAATAACTCTTGACCACGATCTCGACTGATGGAAGGCGATGGATGAGGTCTCTACGATGGGACGAGCGTGTCCAGAAGATGCCTGTTCATTCTTGCTTTGAAGGCTGACGGGTTATATGTGAAAAAGAACAGAGACGTTGGCAGAGTTCCACACTATTTTCCACTATTAAATATTTATTTTCTATTACCATTAATACATGCGAACCGATTTGAATATTAGTTTGACGCAAAGGTAGCATCATTTCTGGATAATGGACTTCGCAAAAAAGTCTTACCGTCATCAATGTTTTTCCTTAAATCATGTTCTTTATAATGTCTTTTCAATTTTCTTTCGCTAGATTTCCTAATATTCAATATGTCTTTATTTTCGTTTGAGGCGACATTATCGTCATCATCCACGTAGACCTTCTTACGAGACCGGAATGGAATAGTCGCCTGGACACCAGCCATCTGCAATAAATAACGTTTTTTTTTTTTATAAAGGTAGTACTCATAGACTTAATTACAGTAAAAAGTCAATGCTGAATGTATGTAGATACCTTTTATCCATGCTCTATGTCCAATTAAACATAATCGTGAATTGGAAATTCGATTTTGATTCGATTATTGTGAGTAATTTCAAGGACGAAAGAAAAACAATCACGCTGGGATCTTATATTTATTATACAAATTAAATTACATTTCCAACACACTTTTGCATAAAACCTATAGCGTTATGAATAGGTATGACTAATTACATAATTAATTCGATATTTTAAAAAACAGGCAAATTATAATTAAAATAAATTAATTTTTGCACTAGCTTGTTTTTTTTTTTCCAAATAGTTTTGTAGAATTGGGCAAGAAACATAACAGACCCAACATTACATAGTACAAGTGCGTATAATTATATGAAGCTGTGGGAAGGAAACATCCCATGTGACTTGAGGTCACAAAAAGCTGCAAAACCTCAAACAACAACATTTCTAAGAGGTTGCTGCACTAGAGTGTTTTTAGGCTTGTATGTGTGAACCCTGCAAAAAGCTGTAGGTAATATATTCCAAGCATTTAAAACTACTACTATTACATGAGATGTTTGTTGTAAACTGTAGTACGGTCAGCAACGAATGTCGATTCACACGGCTACTTTTGGGGTATTCCCGCTGTCCCCAGGGACAGCAGTTAAATATAATATAAATTGTAGCTGTAGGTAGTAAAGAGTTTTTATTATTAGAATTTTACGTCTGTTACAAAGGGGTTTGAACTTTTTTCTATGGAAGCTGGCGTCTCCAATTCCCCACCGCCATTTAGATTATTTCTGCAAAGTTGCAGCGCTTTCGATGTAAAGATCTAATTAAGCGATCTTTAATTCGAGATAATACAATACGAGATCAAATACCAGAAGGCCAATTCCAGTAGATAATTTAAAACATTCAAATCGCAATCATAGCTCAGCGACAATCAAAATGAATGGAAATTTGAGGTATTTTCGACTGATTACGACTGAGATTAGAATAGGAACGTTCTTAAAAATACGGGACTAGGCCCTCAGATATTTGGGGGTAAAGTTCTCATAAGCGATATTTGCCTCCAAATATCTCGGCAACGATACACTTTAGGGACATCCCTGGTCAGTGTTTGTTAAAGTGTCTTATAGTCATTCAGATATGAGTTTCATCGTGCGCCGGACCATTTTCCTCTTTCTTGTTTTTTTAAACTGACGTGTTATTCGACTCTCGTTGCTGTCGGTGTCTCATTGAACATTTTTATTGCCATTCATGTAGTCCCAGGAGTGCTTTAAACATAAGCTACTATTAAAAAACTTATTGTTAATATTAACAGGGCACTAAGTTCATTAACCACAAGAATTTATTTGTATTAAAATAACATTAGAGACCCAAAATTATAAATATGAAATTTTACATTAACATACAATTTATCAGATTACATGTTATATAAAAATATCAATTGGTCTGGTATTTACATAATGATAATATAATTGATGTTATGTACAAAAATAATAAGTTAAAAAACTTGTTTTAAGCCGATAAGCTTTCTTTTCTCATTCTTTCTCAATAAAGACATTACATATATAATAAGTACATAATTCATTGTAAGATAGAACATAATAATATGTAACTAACTAAAATATAGATTTAAAAACTGAAGGTACATTTGTTTCCCTCAATCCAAAACAACAAGTTCTGTGCGAGTCCCTAAAAACAAATCTTGACTGCACTATGGAAAAAATCTGCAAATCTCAGTAAAATAATTTGTTTTAAATTAATTTAAGCTTGTTTATTAAACTTCGTTAGATGTTGTAAGAAAAAAAAATGCAGAAGCGTTTACGACGTACGGCATTTGATACAAACTTTTAAGCCTTATCTAACTTTTTAGACCTTTGTATCCTGCATAAGCATATGAAGTTTCATTAAAATCGGTTCAGTCATTTCGAAAAACAAGGGCTTGAAAGTTTGTATGAAATGCGAGATTATGTATTGGGTAAGTGTTTCATTAGAACATAAACATTATTTGTATAAAATAAGGTTCATATTCATATAAATTGCTTGTACACATTTGCATAAATTATGCTAATATGATAGTAGGTAATATGATTCCCATTTAATAATACTTAGCCTAATAAAGTCAACATTTGACATAACTGCTCAGTAAGTAACCTTTAACTAAATTGTATTACACTACAATTGAACCTGCATTTTGGATCACCCTAAGGATAAACTGAGTGATTGGACCGCATTAATAAAACATTGGCCTAGTCATGAAAAAAAAAATTAAATAAATGAATAGGTGCTTAATACTGCCTATATCTACACAAACAGATAATAATAAAATATGTTACATTTTCATGAACTTAATTAAAACCGTTTTTCTTCTTACAATTAAACACTTTGCCAGACACCAAATGAGACACAATAAAAGCTTTATTGCTTTCACATGTTAATGTACTGTCAAACAATGTGTTATACTTATAATTATGTTTTATTAATTTAGTACAAAAAGTAATGTATCACTCACAATAAAACTTCACTAGGGAATCCTGCCCCTTACAAAAATGTTTCACCAGTATAAATAAACACATCACTATTTGTCTTTATTGTTGAAGTCATTTTGAGACTGGTGGGCCATGTTTGTTGATATACTCTTAAATAAGTCTATCTGCCGTTTGGCTTCTAGCCACGCGTTCACTTCCATTTGATGCCTTAGTAGCACATGGTGATGGGGCATCAGTTGCGGTTGCGTTTGAGACATTCGATAATCCGCCGAGGCATTCATATTGAGATTTGTTTTTTGATTTGGTGTTATAGGCTGTCTTATTCCTGGTAACTTTCCTGTTGAAGGCATAGGTTTCAATCCAGGCTTAGAAGTCCCTGGTGATGCTTTTGATAGATCATTATTTGCAGAATTCATATTGGGTATCTGAGTACTAGTAATCTGATTTGACTGGTTTATGTTTGGTTCTGGAACAGAACTACCTGCTTGTTTTTCTTCTGCTATTACTAACTTTGGAGAAGAACTAGGTGAACGAGTTTGCGACCTAGGGGAAGGTTGTGCAGCACTGGGAGGTGTATGAGGAGCAATATGAGAATTTGGAGAAGCAACATTGGGACTCCCACTGGAAGACTTCATTGGATTTGGTTTAGTACTAGCCATGTCCTGTCTGTTGTTCATCTGCAATCCACTTGGGCCACTTTTGTCCAATTTTAATTGATTTATGTTAGATGTTGAAGGAATTCTTAATGGGCTGACACCAGAAGTCAGTGGTCTGTTTGTAATACCACTAGGAAAAACAGTACTTTGTGGCATAGTCAGAGGCATACTCTTAGTTGGAAGATTTTGTTTCTTAGCCAAATTGTCAATAGATTGCATAGTTTCAAATGCTTTATGAAAGGTTTGTTGTTGTGCTAGTTGATTTTGGATGTTGTGAGGAGTAGATAAATCCAGAGCAGTGCTTGGCTTGGTCTCTAATACTGGTATGTTACTGGTACTTGACTTGTTTACAGGATTGTTGGACTTGATTGCTGCATTAAATGATTTTGGAGTAGCAGGCACAAGTTTAGGAACCTGTGCTTTGTTTTTCGGCAACTTGGATTTTTTATCACTTTGCAAGCTTTGTAACTGCTGTTCAAATGTTTGCTGAAAAGTAATAGGAGCTGAAAAATTTCCACTTTGTTTCCCTAATTTAGTATCAGAAATAGGCTTCAAGTTAGGAACTGGGCCTTTAGCAGAACTTTCGGATGATTTAGTTGTAGGTTTAGTTGGTGCTGCAATATTATCTGTTTTACTTTGTTGACCTGATTTGGTTTCGTTATTACTTTCAAGTTTTTGTTTTTTTATGTCAGTGTCTGGCAATTTTAATATTTCTATATAGTTATGGACTGGTGGACTTGGAACTTTATGAGTAGTGTTACTAGCACCAGTCAAGTTTTTATTTACCATACCTTTCTTGGGATCAGAATTTGTTGTTTCACCAGGATTTCGAGAATCTAACTTTTGATCAGTAAGTGTAATAGATAATGATGATGGTATATTAATTTTACATGAATCAAATAAAGACTTTAAGGGATCACCAGATGGTTGTGTTCCTGTGATTGAAGAACCAAGAGAGGATTTTACCTGAGATAATATTTTAGTTCTATCAATTGTAGGGTCACTGTTATTTGCTAATAGATCCATTCTTACTTTATTAACAGGTTGTCCTTTGTTTGACATTGGAACACTAGGCTTTAAATCAGGCATCTTTTTAACTGGTGGCTTTTGTACTTCATAAGGCTTCAAATTAGCTGTTAGTTCAGGCTTTGGTATTTGAAGTTTAAGTGGAGAAATTGTTTTCTGAGTTCCAGGGTGTGGCTGCATAGTGGAAGGAACCTCATTTGGGGGTTTACGTTTAGGTGATGATATATGTTGAGGCACTGCAACTGTCCTTTTGACTCCAGGACTTTCTAGTTGCTTTGTACCTGTGATTTGCTGTTTTATGTCTTTTGATGGAACAGGCATGGGTGAAGGTACTTTAGGTGTCACTGGAGGTACTTGGGAGTTTTTAGAGGAGCCCTCCAACTCTTTGCCTTTTATTGCAGTGTCCAGTGCTTTATTATTTTGGCTGGTAATAGTCACATTTGCAACAGAAGGAGGACTGATTAAATGACTTATCTTTGCCTTTTCAAGTTCAATTTTTAGTTTTTTTAACTCTGGTGTATGCGGAGTTGCCTGATATTTTCTTTTGGATGGTTCCCCAATCTTCTCTTCTAATTTTGGAGAATTAGATTGATTCTTAGATGGTGAATCATTAGAAGTGATTTGATCATCAGAAGATTTTACTGGTGACGATTTAAGAGGCAACATACTTTTTGCAGTAAGCTCAAAAGAATTAAGAAATTGAGATTTTTCAACTTCATCATCGTTTTTCTTAGGTGTGTCAGAATGTTTGTGAGGATTTATAGTCTCAACAAAATCTTTACTTTGTTGTCCTGTTTTTTCATTATTCTTAGAGATATCACTTGCATGACTTGTACCATCATCGGGCATTGGACTATCAGTTCCGGAAGAAGCTTCAGAGCCTTGATCATTCAAATGGGGAGCTGGGCTGCTTGCATTTGTATCTTCAGTTGAAGCAGGACTTGACTTTCTGTCGCTTAAATGACAGGAAGTTGAGCCTTTCCTATTGATTTCGAAAAGCCTATTTCGAATAGCTACATAATCTATTATTTGGTAGAAAAAGCGCATTGGCTCATTCCTCTTCCAATTGTATATGTAAGCTATGTCCATCAAAGTATAGTAATCTGGTAAAGGAACTCTCTTGTACAAGATATCAATAGCAAATTGGGTGCTGTCAATATCAAATTTCATACTTAAGAATTTTTTGAGATGATTTATGTTGACAACAGCAGGGCATTGCAAAAACCTTCTTGGTGTTGCTGATACAGGTTGCGGTTCATTGCTGTCAGACGATTTGCTAGATATACTATCACTGTCAGTAGCATCAGCATATTCTAAAGAGAAGGATATCACATCTTCAGGACTGAAAATTATTCTTTCAGTGTCTTCTCCTCTCTGTTCAGGAGTAGCTGATGCAGCAGGGCCAGGTCTTGAGGAATAAAACTGTTGTCGTCTCTCCATTTCTTTTTGAAAAAGTCCTGGTACAAGTTTATAAACTATGTCTTGAAGTGCTTTATCTAATTTAATGTTTGGCTTGGCAGAATTGATCATCATTTCACATACAGGGCAGTAACTCTTTGCTCGCAAATGTTTGATGATACAACTTCGACAAAAGGAGTGCAAACATTCCACAATCGTTGTTGCATCGATGTAATAACCCCTGCATAGAGGACATGTTATGTGTTGGTTGACTTCACCAAGTAAGGTTCTCTGAGGCACAACTGCAGCACTATTCTGCTCAGCCATTTTCACTACTTTTTTCTCGGGTTGTTTATTAGACGTAACCATTTTTCAGAATCCACTGTTACTACAATAATAATGTATGGGCACACGTAGCTGCTAATAGTACACAGAGTGAACAGAGCATAATTAGACGTGTTCGGGGAATTTATCACTACCGCACTAAAGACTCAACGTTTAATTTATTTGGAACTGGATTGTAACTCGATTTACATGGATATCAATCAATATTATTACGGATAAAGCCTTACAATAAAAAAAGTAGAGGACTCAACTCAACGTCGTCGCATCGCCATGAAAATCGATTAAGTTGGTAACACTGTTTTATTTATGTCCATTTAGCACAAGATCATTTTTAATTCTTTGATTACACGAGTATTTATCAACGCTAACATTTATCTGCACATTTATAAACACTTACCATAATGTGTCAATATCTTGAGAGAACCAATTTAAACTCTGCAACAGTATTTATTTACTTGCTACAGCTTTTGGCGCGAATACATTGCGTTGAGTGTACCATGTTAAAAATAAAATGTCAATTTTCTAAATTTTATTCTTGATGTTGGTACAAGTACCAGTGTTGCCAATCGTACGATTTAAATCAGATTGAGCATTGAGCCATTCCGTGAAAAATTGGAAAAAGTACTGTCACAAAAATATACAAACGTGCATTTTTTTTTAATGTACAATTTAATTAATTAACTTTAAAAAATAATATAATATGGAGTCAATTGTTGCTAATTTAACGGATTAAAAAAAAAAAATTATGGGACAAAAAAGGTAATTTTAACGTGTCACACCGCCTGTCGCTAACCTAACCGAAGTTCATGGTTTTTATGACAATCTTCAGTTTTTTTGTGAGCTTTTAAAGAATATTTATAATAACTATAACATTTTTTTTTTAGAAATCTTATTGTATTACAAAAAAAATATTGAAATAAATGATAATCAAATTTGCACCAAGGTCCACTTTAGTCACTGCTGTTTTAATTGCTTTCAATAGTACAAAACTACTAAAAGAAGTTATTTTAATTTCATAGTAGGTAACAATATTATGGTAGATCAGCCATTTCTTTTTACCCATAGGCTACGTCTCAGATAAGAAGTCCACTATAGTCACAGTTATAACGTGATACCGGTAAGTTCTTTTGGTATTGTAGGTATAACCATAGGTAAGTATTATGTATGAACAATTTCATACAGCAAAATTGGATTGAATAAGTAAAATGTTTTGTTTTCTTACTAAAAACAAAATATTTTACGTTTACAATCAAATTTTGCCAACCAATTGCATGTGAAAAAAACTTGTTGATTTATTAAATATTTTTTGAATATTAAAAGTTTATTATGAATACCGCCTGTGTTTCCATTTAGTCACGATGACATTTCCTATTGCTCACTGTCACAATTTTTTATGCCAAGTTATCGTCTGTAAAGTGGAATTTATTACTAGTAATGGTATATTTGGGAAGAAATATAGTAGAATGTGATGCACATTTTCATTTAAAATAGTTTCGATTATTTTTTAAGGTGCTTATTAACTATAAAGTTAAAAATATAAGTCAGACAGACCTAAAACGTGACGAAAATATTTTAATACGTGATTTAAAACTAGAAATATATTGCAGATGGGGTAAACGAAATTGATTTCAGTATAATAAATAATTATTTTGACTAATAATTGTTAAAAATTTGTAATAGATAGCTCATATTGCTGATAAAATATTACTTAATGGATCGTTACTAAATGGACAGTTCTCGTCATGGATCATGTTTGAGACTCCGATTTACCAAAGCTATATTTCATTTAGATAATATATTATATAGTTTTCAACTCTGATAAATGCCGCATCGAATCATTAAGAAACCTTTTTTTTTTTTAATTACCATTCTGTCCCACTTAGTAATGAGCCATTCCGTGAAAAATTGTACCATTACTAAGTGGGACGAAAAGGACGATAAAAATTAAAAACAAATAAAGTGTCTTTTCGATTCGATGCAGCATTTATCAGTGTTTCAGAAAACGATGTAATATTTATCTAAATATAATATAGCTTTGAAAAATTGGAGTTTCAAACATGATCCATGATGAGAACTGTCCATTTAGTAACGATCACAAACGTAAATGACGACAATACTCAATATTTTTTGCTCTTTTTGACGGAACCATTATTTTGTTACATACGCAAATACATATACTATATTTTGCATATGAAAGAATGTTTTAAGAACTTACCGGTATCACGTTATAACTGTGATTATAGTGGACTTCTTAACTGCGACGTGAGCCGCGTCACGCCTTTGGTCACCGAAACGCTTCACGACTGCCCGATGGGTAAAAAGAAATGGCTGATCTACCATAATATTGTTACCATGAAAATAAAATAACTTGTTTTAGCAGTTTTATACTATTGAAAGTAATTAAAACAGCAGTGGCTAAAGTGGAATGTCCACCTTGGTGCTAATTTGATTTACATTTATATCAAGAATTTTATTGTAATACAATAAGATTTGTTTAACAAATTAATGTTATAATTAAAATAAAAACAGTATTCTCACAAACAATCGCTGAAGTTGTCATAAAAACCATGAACTTCGGTTAGTTTAAAGTTGGTTACAGGCGATGTGACACGTTAAAATTACCTTTTTATTCCTTATTTTTATTTTTTAATCAGAACAATTGACTGCGTAATATATTATTATTTAAAGCTAATGAACTTTATTGTACATTTAAAAAGATGCACTCAATAGAGATTAAGATGGTCTTGTACATTTTTGTGACAGTACTTTTTCCTTATGTGCAATTTTCCAAGGAACGGCGGCGGCCCACTGTATACTATCATCACCATGTTCGAACTCCAATTTTACCAAATAATGTCCTGAAAAGACAAAAGCCCGAATATATGCATTGCTTTGGAAAGTTGGCGGACCGTGAATGTTTTTAAAACTACTATGGGGTCATTGCCACCCATAAATAATACTGTCTTTATTTATAATTTTAAATTATTAGATCGAATGTTGCCTAGGAAAATGTTCTCTTTGAGCTAAGTTTTTGTCGCTTTTGCTGATGTCTATACAGATAGAATTATCAATCGTAGAAAAATCCTGTTATTATCCATTTCAAGACATGTAACTTTACCACAGAATAAGTAATAGTACTTCGTACAGAAGGTTCACTCTCTGGAGTCGATTAAATAGATAAAAACTCTAGACGCATACACATAAAGCACAGTCTAGCTCGCTCCTGTTACATTTACCTACAGCGATAATAGCCTACAGCCCATTTCTTGCAAAGCATTCATGCAAAAATAAACCGTGTTACTACGCGAGAGCGCTTCTTTTAGTTTAACCGTTTCAATCATGGCCGTTCACGATGTCACCGCGTACTTATTAGGGTTGCGAAATACGAATTATATTTTTTGTACTGTAGCGGCTACAACGAACGGAGTGAAGCGAATCAAGAATCAATGACAAGCCGACCACAAAACAGCCGCTCTATTGGTATGGAGCGAGTGAAAGACGATAAGTATTATTGAAATAGGTAAATGAATAATAGGTGTGTTGAATGAAAGAAGAACACATTTATTTAATTAAAGTAATAGAGACTTTGTATTAGCATAATCAGCCTATAATGTTCCCACTGCTGGGACACAGGCCTCCACTCTGTGAGAGGGAGTGGGCCGTAATCCACCACGCAGGCCCAGTGTGGGTTGGTGGATGACTTTTTATTATATTTATTAAATTATTCTTGCAAACATTACCAATATTGATTATTATTTTCGCAATTAGAGGAAATAAAATTTAGTTATAGTTTAAAAAGAACTCAAATTAAGATAGAGAAATAGCAATTTTATTATTGGGTACCTAATCGACTAGGAATCTTATCATTTCGTCATATCGTATGACTGACGCCTGACTACCTACAGACGTTCGTCGTGCTGCGTCACCAGTGATCACCACCATACCTACGACAACATCACAAGTTGATAAATATCATTTCATACCTGCCTAAACAAGCGGCGCGGCGGTGGCGACGGACGCAGATACTTACGATAATTATGACAGAATCAAACAAACAGGATATATTTTTAGTGTAATGATCTGAGTCACCTAAAGGCCCAAAAGTATCTAGATATAAATGCAATAAGCATAACGCCTACCTATTGTGTATACAAAATCTCACCTTTCAATATCCTTCGGTAGTATGTAAAACGTCAGGCTTCGATCACTGATACAACTAAACGCTATAGAATATTTTTTTGATTTTATTTTTGTAACGCGAGAACTCGGAAGCGTGAGAATAAAGTACCTATTCGTATTAAACGCGTGCGAAATATTCAGCGCGGCGTGCGGCAACCCACTGATTGACCGGTCCGGACCGGCCGCCTATATAGTTACTCTACTCTTTGGCCAGGCCTGACTTTACACAGAATATCTTTTATTCGCCGTAGATAATCCTTTAAAACTTGTTGAAATTAGAGTTTTCAGAAAAGCCCACCATTTCTTCGTCAGGTTAGCCTGTTTACATCGCGTCAGGTCGCACACGATCATACGAAAATCAACGGCGCTGAAGACAACGTTTTTAGGGTTCCGTAGTAAACAAGGAACCCTTATAGTTTCGCCATGTCCGTCTGTCTGTCTGTCTGTCTGTCTATCTGTCTGACTGTCTGTCTGTCTGTCTGTCTGTCTGTCCGTCCGTCCGTCTGTCCCCGGCTTAGCTCAGAGACGCTAAGTCCTAGAAAGCTGTTATTTGGCATGGATGTACATATTAATGACCTCGAAAAATTCGTTAAATAAAACTATGAAAAACATTTTTTTTAGGGTACCTCCCTTGCACGTAAAACGGGGATGATATTTTTTTCTCTCATCTAATACATGGTGTGGGGTATCGTTGGATAGGCCGTTCAAAAATATTGTGGGTCTGTGAAAGCCATTTTTCAATTCTGAGATCCGTTTCCATAATATTAAGCTATTTATTATTTTATTTTATTACTTATTTAAGTGCTATTTTTTGTTAGAGTCAAGTGTCCCCCCCCCCTGCCAGCTAAATGGTTGGTTTTGGATATGTGAAAAAATTCATGGCAGTAGTATATATAATGAAATTAAAAGGAAAAATATCACAGCTAAGTAGGGTCTACAAGTTAACGAGTAATCGTCGACCAACTTAAATTTGCAGTTGAAGAATTGACCATAACGTATATAGATGTATGGGAGAGCATGTTTTTCAACTACAATATTAAGTTTGTTTTTGGGATGAATTCATCCTAACTACGGAACCCTTCATTGTGCGTGGTCCGACACGTACTTGGCCCGTTTTTTTTGTTTAGTTTGGAATTCTTCTATTGGACCGTGAGTGTGACAACGGGGCTCTTAACTGATTATAAAGCTGCCTGTCACGCCCGTGATATCGCGTCAGTCTGCACGATCCCAGAAACTTTTCAAATTTAATTTTTCGGTGTTTTCTCTTCATGCCGCCCCTAGTCAGTTATTATCTTTTCACTCTAGCTATAATGCTTGCGTTACCCTCTGGATTACCAAAAACACCAAAACGGATTGAAAAAAGATCAAACACGTACCATTTGATCGTCTCGGTGGGGCCTTTATTTAGAATACTTTTCTATGATGGCAACATCAGAAAACTTTGTCAAACTCTCTTGCAACTTCGTTGTAGACCTTCTTTTCATTCATCGGAGTCTCGAGCACAGACCGATATCTGCATCGTGAATTTTACTACCAATCACGAACTCCTTTTGAAGGAGGAAAGTTAAACCTTTTCCTTCTTAAACATGAGAGCGAAGGTATATATCTATTTGTGTAGTAAGATAACGTTCTAGCAAGTTGTTTTCATCAACATGTTATGTTCGGCTGAACCGCGTTTTGATTTGTGGTGTGTTTTTAATTGTTTCAGTGGCGTAAGAAGCGCATGCGAAGGCTAAAGCGTAAAAGGAGGAAGATGCGTGCGAGGTCCAAATAAAATGGTATGTATATTTAATTATTTTTCTAGCACAGCCCCTTTGGCTTGTCTCATCAAGACTCCCGATCCGCCAACCGGCATCCTCTCATTGTTCTGTTGTATACGATTGTTTTAAAATCTCATTTTTAAGTACAGCAAGCATGTACAATTTTAACCTCGTGTCCAAAAACTATTTCCAAGCTGCCCTACCCAAGGACCTATTCTCATATTCTGCATTGTTTCTAGTGTTACTGTAGTCATTAGATAAAACTACTCCACCCATAACACGACCCACTGACCATTTCATCAATTAACCATGTGCTGTCTGAGTTGAACTTACAATTAGTGTTAATCTACCTAGTCTACCTATCCTCTGAGTGTTTCTGTTAACAATTTTGTATGACCAATAGGTACTATGCATTTAAGTACATATTTAACTTTGGCACTGTTGCCCATTAAGAGCATCAGACTGGGATTTATGCCTGAACAAGTTACTGCTATAGTGAGAAAACTGCACATGAAGTGCAATTGTCAAATCATAAACTTTGGTATTGGAAACTTGAGTGAGGCCTTAGAGGTTATCAATCAATTCATGGCTAAAAATGTAATTTTTGAAATCATGGACTGGAGGTTATATTATTGAATAAAACCATGTGCTTTATTCAGATAGTTTCATGTACTGTTTTGTTTACTACATTGCTTTTCAGATAGTAAATGATGATGGGTATGAAACCATTAGGTGCATTCTAGTTGAGTTTAGTTCATAAATCCATTTCTGTATTACTTTGTAAAATAGTTGGCACTTATCTAGGTAACATTCTGTAATGGAGCAAATGATTTGTTTGGTCCAACAAAGGCATGATGAAACTGTTGGATACGCTCATTTTAATTCAGAACTCTGAGCATTAGACACATTCAGCAGTTAATTTCATTCATCATCCGCAGTCCAACTCACCTGCTGGGCACAGGCCTCTCTTTTCATAAGCCAGCCTCCATGCTCCAGTGCTAGCCTATTCATTACCTTAGATGCCACTTGGGCACTGCCTTATTCCACCTGTCTCAAATCTATTTCCATAAAATTCTTAACTCAAATGCAAAAGTGAGTTTGTTTGTTTTTATAGTTCAAACTCTGTGAACATTATTCATTACAAAGAAATTGTTCAACCAAGTATACCCCAAAACTTGCTCAGTTTCCTCGTATGTTAAAGTTTTTAGACACTTGTTTATTACCTTTTTGCATAAGTGTGAGACCTCATGGTGGAACCTTAATTTTTTTATAAGTATAGACTGATTGGGTTGCATACTGACGCCGTCCAAAAGCAGTTTGGCAGGATTTGAATGAAAGTAGTCTCACTGTTTGACCAGGACCTGCTAGGGCGAATAGTGCAATAGGGTGCTTTTTATCCCGGTAGTATGTTGCCGTGGGATAATTTCCGACACGCACGCGGGTGAAGCCTCTGGCAAAAGCTAGTTACCTTTATGTCTCTTTCTTGTTTTTATTAATGTAATATGCTTATGAGAAATCAACAGACAACAGTATTGGTGCCACTATAGCTGTAACTTACAAAAGTATCATAATGGCATTTGATAATCTTTCTAAAAGTTTATACCTATTTGTTTGAAGAGTTTCCACCTTGGGTGTATGTTTTAGTTGATGCCTGATAAGCAGCAATAATTTGGGCAAATGTATATTTAAATGATACATTGCTTTCTGAACTGAACCTATCTTTTGCAATTCATGTAATCTGTCGAAAGACACTTGATCCTGCGACACAGGGTATCCTAGTGTGGGATCCAGTGTCATACCTAAATATTGTAACACTTGTGTTTATGAATCAATAAAACTTTTTATTATTTATTCATTCATAATTATTATAAATTTAAAAGTGTGAAGAATGTGAAGCAGGGGTGGGTCACTAGTAATATATTTATAAACTAGCTTATGCCATTGTGGAGGTTTGATTATTCCTATGTCCTAAGCTAGATCATGGTGTACCCGTGTGCTAATTTGATTCATATCTGTTCAGCCATTGGGGCATGAAAAGGTAATAGGCCAAATGTTCTTGTTTTATTGTTACCCCTCTGAGGCAGTCGTTATCTCATCATGAGACAAACGTAAAGAATTGGAGGGCATATTAGTATGCTTGCTCCACCCTTGTCATATGAAATTATGTCACAAGGACTATTGAATAGCATACAAACAAATTATTTTACAGTTGTACAGTCAATAGTATGTGGTAATGCTTGGACTTTACTTTGTCCTGCTCCAAGCAAGGACATAAGGCACTATCAATGTCAAATGGTTGCCACAGACTTGCAGTTGAATATCATAATTATTATTATGTACAGACGCCCACAGGTCAACCTTCCCGAAACTGTCAAATTTTCGCAATCAACCTTGAAAAATGAAATTTGACAGATTGTAGTAGCCTGATGTGCTGGCGTCTGTACTAGGGCATGCAATATCGGAATGTTTTCAATTCCGATACTGATTTCCGATATTAGATCTCAATATCGGAATTCCGATATTAATATCGGAATTTCGTTATTTCTTTAGAAATTGCACATTTTATTTATAAATTGCACAAACTCGGTATGAGGTTGGATTGAGTGCAATAAAAACCATTTTTAACTTACACAGTTCATGAGCGCAAGTCAGCGCAACTGATTGACAGGGTATTTTGTTCGTTTGTGCGAATAAGTAAGACGTATAATGCCCGGCACGAGTCGTGAGCACAGATTGACAGTAGTGGGGGCAAGCACGCGCATGTACACTTTCGGCCAAATTTATTCAGTACCGTTTTTTACTAAAATTATTGATAGGTACTCAAATTAAAATGAGAAATTCTGAACTATTGGTTTCTTTAACGATCCGCCATACAGTTGCTACTGAGGCGTTAGTCGCCTCCGCTGTGTCTTTATAAATTTCCAGCATACTTTTATCAATACCTAACTCGTTGTTAACAGTGTTGTTCTTTCTGAAACAGTACACTGAATACACCATTTGCCTTGCCTGTCTATTTAAAACTGTATTTTTCTCCTCGTCATGTTGAAGAGTTCGTGACTTACGAATATAAACCAAAAATTAAAAAAAAAAAGGGTGTGCTTTAGACCACATGACTGAAGTAAAACTTACAAATAGTAATACTAATTATACTTACTTACTTACAACAGTAGGCCTGCACTGTGTCTTAGGTATACGAAACGCAACTGGCTATGGGAGAAAGAGAGAAAGAAAATGTGTGCTCTCACCTCTCTCTCTTGCCCCTACAGTAATATACGAAACGCAACTCTCTCTCTTTCTATCTTCACTAACTTATATCTCCCTCTTTCTTTCTCAACTTTCGTTTGCTCGCTTCCGTAACGCTCTCGTCATGCATTCACCAGCTTACTGCCAAAGTCAAGCGTGCGTAAAGAAGTTTTACTTCAAAAACACAACAATTGTCTAAAACGAGATAATGTAAATAAACTATATTAAAACAAACACGAAATAACAAAAATAAACATTTTTAAATCTAAAACGTAAGTCAATAAAATTGCACGAAAGTGTACAGTATCCGAATGAGACGTGAGAGTCTAATAGACGACGAGCATCGACTGATGAACCAATCACGTGCAGCTCGGCGCCCCCCTGGCTTCTTCATTCCGCCAAAAAGACCGAAAATTTAACTACTATGCAGGTGTCAGTTTGTGCTCACGACTCGTGCCGGTTACTGTACCGCGCAGGTAAAGAGTGAGCGAGACAGATAACACTGTTATTGTATCGCATACTTAGCGAGCTGGCAATAGAAATACGGTAGCGCGCTGTCGCGCTCGGCGGTACACAAGGATCTAAAATATAGGTTTAGTTTACAACTCAAAATACTTATAGAAAAAATTGTCCGATTTCGATATTGGATCACTCAGTATCGGAATTGTAATATCGGAACTTGCGTTCCGAGATTCCGATATTGCGATATTCCGAGATTCATGCCCTAGTCTGTACCTACCGGTTGAGAAACTTCTGAATGCTGTGGATGTTGAAGCTCAATTTTAATATTTATTTTATTGTTTCAGGTACACAGGTAGAAGTTAGATTCATCTAATATTACTATTGTATCAAAATAAAAGCTAAAAAAATCACGATTTTGTTTAATTTCTTATGCCATCAATAATAACTAGTGCCACCAAAAGTAAGCCATACCATCAACAAAAATAACTGAATACAATGCAGTAAACGAATTAATATCGATCTGTTTCTGAAAATCTTTTGAAGACTAATTAGTGCGAATTTCACCAATCAAACTGAACGCGATCAGCACCTAAAAACCGAGCGCTGTCAGTGTCAATCTAACATAGAAAATAATGACACTGACAGCTCTTAAACGTAGTTTAGTGCTGATCGCGTTCAGTTTTCGTTGATGAAATTTGCCCTTGAGTTATAATCTACTGAAGAAGACAGATTTTTTATAAACCTGTTTCGATTTTCTGATTTGTGGACTTGTAGTGCACAGACTTATACATACAACTTTAGTTATTGTTTACACTAAACCCGAAAAGGGGTCATTGTACTCTCATTATGAATTTTTTTTCGTGATTTCAAGGTTGGTCCTATAGAAAAAGTTGATCAAAATGATGAGTACAATGACCCCTTTTCGTGAGCATCAAAATGGAGGGTCCAAAATTTGACCCTCCATTTTGATGCTCACGAAAATTTTAAATACAAAGGAGATTTAATCATGTCCGTGACTACCGCAGGACCACAACGCCAATCGCTTCCATATTTGGTAAATAATTAGTGCTCAATTGGTGCTAATTAGTGCTCGAACAACGGAATTGGTGCCTTAGTAGTTTTCGAGATAATAGACTTTGAAGGTGGTCCTGCGGTAGTCACGCTCCCTTCAGCAGGACCACCATGAGCGCAGAAAAAGGGGGCATGCTACAGCTATTCTAAGTATTCAAATAATTAGTGCTCTTAAATGTGATTCATTTCGTAACAAAAAAAGAACTGAAACATTTGTATTTACCGAGAAATCAACGATGATAACTCTCGCGCGCTCGTTCAGCAGGACCACGACTTTGAGTGTTGATTCCAAGTTTCAGGAGCTAGTCGCTTTCCTCAAACCTACATAGAAAATTAGTGCTCTGCGAGATAAAATTGATACCCAAAATTCAAAATTACTACTCCAGTAGTTTACGAGATATACCATACCATTGGTGGGGTGGCGGTAGTCACGGTGTTAAATTTTCATTTGATGATTTCCCTATTAAAACCTGTGATTTCTTCCCAAATTTATACAAAAATTAGTGCTCCTAAAGAAGTTATAGTGACCAAAAATTCAGATTCCCAAGTGTTGTATTTTAAAAGAAATTAGCTTTCATTACTTTTCCATACTAAATGTCCGCATATAACCCGACTAAATTAAGTTGTCAATGGTATTGAGCTATTTATGAGATGTACACTCGTGCACATAAATTGATGGATGTCGGAAAAGTAATAACGACAGTTCAATATCTATAATTTGTTTCGTTTCAGTCCAGTACTAACCCCACAAGATCTACATTAAGTTCAACAGTTGTAACTAAGATCTTTTTTTTTTTTTACTACAACAATGCACACTTTCTTTTCCAATTCACTTTAGACATTGGCAGAATAGTTGACATCGGCTTTGCTTGCCATATTCAAAAATAGAATAGAATATCTATAATTTTTATACAAACTGTGTACTTGGGTACATATTTATAAAAAAAAAATAACCTATCGTTACTCATTGCATGGCCTTTTTTTTGTGGGTGGGAAATTATCAAATAACTTCTCCCGCTCTGGGTGTCAGACTTTTACTGACTAAAACCCACCCGCAGGCATTGGCCCTAACGGACCCCGTCAGTTGCTGCTGACAACTCTTTAAGGCGCGCGTGGAATACAACGCGCCGACGGTGAGCTACCCATCGCTCACCGTCCGCAAGCCTGCGCCTACGGTGGCCGAAATCGGCTTGCGACTCTCGACACCCGAGGCGTCTCCTGCGGCGACTAAGGGCGCGAGGGCGCGAACCTTGCCTCTCCCTCACGCGTTCCGCCTCCTCCTTCGCAAGCATTACTGCTTCGCAGAAGGAGGTGACGGCCTCCCATGCACTCTCGCTCCGAACCACGTTACCCATGGCCTGAGATACCTTTGTTAATGACATGGGTAGGTAGGTACTCGAATAATTATTTTTCTGTATTGTAAGTACCTACCCCCTTTTGTGTTGTTATATGGATAGAAGAGCGATATGTATTTCTTATTTATTTCTTTCCTACTAATTTAACGTTGCTGCAAGCAGTAGGTACCTAAGTATTAAAAACCTAATTTATTGCATTAATAATATGTTGCCAATAACGTTAGTATAAAAGTATTGCATAAGTAATAGTTATGTATTTTTCAGTACCTGAAGTCGATTTTATCAAATTTCCACTGACATTATGTATGTCAGTGGAAATTTGTGTATGGACCTTGGGTGTATTTTTAGTTACCAATTCAATACCTACTTTATTATTTATTAAAGCTAGGTTAAGATTTATAAATTAGTAGGTGTATTTTTAACGGAAAATACATTTATAAATCGAATAAGTTTCATTGATTATAGATCACAGTTTGTAAAATCAGTAGAATTTTAAGTAGGTAATCAACAATATAAAATTTGCACTTAAATTTATTAACACAAATCAATCAACTCGATTAGACTCGTAGGTAACTAGGTAGAACCATAAACAAAAGTAGAAATATGTTATACAGGGTGTTTGGTGCATCGTGTGCCAAATTAAAATGGTCGACTGAAGGGGTCATCCGCTAGCCTTTCAGACCCCTGTGGATTTTTTTTATCGACTTTTTATTGTTTTCCAAAAAAAAGACCCAAATTTTACATTCAAATACAGATTTAAAAAAAAATATAAGGCGTAGACTCTGAATTTTAATTTTATTTCGATGTGTATTGTTTAAGAATACTTTTAAATACAAAATTAGTGATATTAGTCACCTAGTTCTTTTTTAATTCACTCGCAAAGGTAAAACTTAAATTAAAGCTGTACATGTTACAGCTGTTTATAAGGCTACAAAAAAAAAATCAAAAGCGATCGGGATCTTCCAACTCCCTCATTAATTCTCCAGTCTATCCTCTCTCTAATGATGTGCCACATGCCATAAAAGTATTTTAACAACTTTGTGAATTCGCTAGAATTGTGAATCGAGTCACCTAAGGCTAATATTCAAAATTATGATTTAAAAAAAAATCTCTTAAATGATACCTGTCAAACCTATAAATCTGCTATCTCATTCTTATGGTTAGGTAAATTCGTGTCTCATATCTGTATCTTTCGTGGGATTTACTTGAAATAAAAAAACAAAATTGCATTTTTAACATTTATTTAATCATTGTTACAAATCTTGCTCAAATTGTTGGCCTCTGTTGCGAATGCAGGCCCGACACCTGTTTCGTATTTCAACAGTTGTACGAAGTCGTATTTCCTCCTTAATAGTATTGAATGCCGCTTCTATGCGTTGGACTAATACCTCCCTAGTTGGAACCTCCGTGGCATATACCAACTCTTTGGCACGTCCCCAGACATAAAAGTCTAACGGAGTTAGATCTGGGGAACGTGGCGGCCATGGAATAGGGCCATCGCGTCCAATCCATGCATTGGGGAACACATTGTCGAGATATTCCCTCACAGTCAATCGCCAATGCGCGGGACAGCCGTCATTTTGAAATACAATGGGCACACGTTCATTAAATACGGGCACATCGGTCACTAATTCGGGCAGGTCATTTTGTAGGAATTCCAGGTAGTCTTCGCCATTGAGATTATCGGGCAGGTAATGCGGTCCAATTACCTGATTCCCAATCACTCCTGCCCAAACGTTTACACTAAACCTTCTTTGAGAAGATTTCTGTCTTTTAACACGTGGGTTTTGCGTTTTCGTTGTCCAGTGGTGCAAATTGTGTAAATTGAGGATCCCATCCTTGGTAAATTTGGATTCATCCGTCCACAGTATTCTTTTTAAAAAATCAGGATCATCCACATCCGTGTGTAAAAGAAACCGGCAAAAAGCCACTCGTCTCACAAAATCGCCACCCTCAAGACCTGCAACAAACAAAAACTCTTTTAAATTTCTCTTGGGCAATAAGTAATTGCACACGGAAGGACCCTCTGTTCGTGCTAATAGATTCACTACCTGGAAGTGACGCCATACCATACCCATTACCTGCTAAACAAAGGCAAGGTCAAACAAAGCTTGCACGGGTTTAAAGTTAGTTTAAAATTACGTACCTTGCACCGGAGTGTAGTGGAATGGATGCTTTTTGTTTTGACGAAGTACTTTCCACACTTTCCACATTGAAATATCAAGATGTGATGCCACATTTCTAATGCTTCTTGTAGGGTCTTCCTCAAAAAGTGCCAGTATTCTCTCGTCTACTTCAACATTATGTCGCACAATATGGCCCCTTGGTTCATTAAAAGTAACACTGCCAGTCTCGCGTATGCGTCGGTATGTGTCTTGGAAGACTCTGCGGCCAGGTAATCGTCTACCAGGAAAGCGTTCCTGGTAAAGTCGTTGCGCTGCACGAGCGACGCCATTAGCGGCTCCGTAAGCCATCATGATGTCCGCATATTCTTCGTTAGAGAATGTCGCCATTGCAATAACAAAAAACTCAAAGTTTAACAATAACAACAAAAATTAAACAAATGTAACAAGAACCAGCAAAACTTAACGATAACAAAGTAATAAAAGAATCGCGGAGTATGGTGAACTAGCACACACGTTAGGTAGCAGAGGCAGTCATGTCCACAGGTCACTAAAAAAATGGCGGGTCGGGCGGCGCGATTTGTTCAAACCGATTTAAGGTATGCAAGAAAGAGATAGAAGATAGATTTTACTGTGAAAGAGTGAGAAAACAAATTTTACCTCTTTCTCAAGTAACAGTTCCGCAATAAATATTTTTTCATTAGAATTTGGAATGTAGTTTTATGTGACTTGATTCACAATTCTAGCGAATTCACAAAGTTGTTAAAATACTTTTATGGCATGTGGCACATCATTAGAAAGAGGATAGACTGGAGAATTAATGAGGGAGTTGGAAGATCCCGGTCGCTTTTGGTTTTTTTTTTGTAGCCTTATAAATAGCTGTAACATGTACAGCTTTAATTTAAGTTTTACCTTTGCGAGTGAATTAAAAAAAAAACTAGGTGACTAATATCACTAATTTTGTATTTAAAAGTATTCTTAAACAATACACATCGAAATAAAATTAAAATTCAGAGTCTACGCCTTATATTTTTTTTTAAATCTGTATTTGAATGTAAAATTTGGGTCTTTTTTTCGGAAAACAATAAAAAGTCGATAAAAAAAATCCACAGAGCATGAGGGGTGTTAAGGGGTCTGAAAGGCTAGCGGATGACCCCTTCAGTCGACCATTTTAATTTGGCACACGATGCACCAAACACCCTGTATATCTAACAAAAAGGTTCGATAGAACAGAATAGAAAAAGCTTGGATATTCATGCATAGTTACAACAATTATGTATAGAATGAAAATTAGTTTTAAGAACAAGAAGAATAAGAATAACTTTATTTTCGCAAATATGGGTAGATGATACATCAATAGGTACACAATCAGCATCAGCAATCAGCATTGTATGGCTGTACAAAGATCAGCCATATTTTGCCATTCGGCATGCAAATATTTAGAAAGAAAGAAAAATAATTTTATTTGTCACAGAAACATGTGCATACGAAAACATAAACTCGAGTAAGTAAACATTACACAAAACACATCTACAAAAAACAAACAAACATCATTTCATTTACATCAAATTATTATCTATTGGTAGTAAGTTATTTATTATTAAATTATATACCATTAAATTAATCATTATTAAATTATATACTATTAAATTAATCATTATTAAATTATATACCATTAAATTAATAATTATTAAAACTACTTCAAAATTACAGATTTTTTTAATGCAATAAATTTGTTTTTTAATACTTAGGTTTTTTAAAGCAATAGAAGTCAACATGGGCTGAACGGACTGTAAAAAATGTTTATTTAAATGTCTAATCTTATTTCAATTTGAGTACAGTTTGTATAAAAATTATAGATATTGAACTGTTGTTATTACTATTCCGACATCCATCAATTTATGTGCACGAGTGTACATCTCATAAACAGCTCAATACCACTGACAACTTAATTTGGTCGGGTTATATGCGGACATTTAGTATGGAAAAGTAATGAAAGCTAATTTCTCGTAAAATACAACACTTGGGAATCTGAATTTTTGGTCACTATAACTTCTTTAGGAGCACTAATTTTTGTATAAATTTGGGAAGAAATCACAGAGTTTTTAATAGAGAAATCTTCAAAAGAAAATTTAACACCGTGACTACCGCCACCCCACAAATGGTATGGTATATCTCGTAAACTACTGGAGTAGTAATATTGAATTTTGGGTATCAATTTTATCTCGCCGAGCACTAATTTTCTATGTAGGTTTGAGGAAAGCGACTAGCTCCTGAAACTTGGAATCAACACTCAAAGTCGTGGTCCTGCTGAACGAGCGCGCGAAAGTTATCATCGTTGATTTCTCGGTATATACAAATGTTTCAGTTCTTTTTTGTTACGATATGAATCACATTTAAGAGCACTAATTATTTGTATACTTAGAATAGCTGTAGCATGCCCCCTTTTTCTGCGCTCATGGTGGTCCTGCTGAAGGGAGCGTGACTACCGCAGGACCACCTTCAAAGTCAATTATCTCGAAAACTACTAAGGCACCAATTCTGTTGTTCGAGCACTAATTAGCACCAATTGAGCACTAATTATTTCCCAAATATGGAAGCGATTGGCGTTGGTGGGGCGGTGGTAGTCACGGACATGATTTAATCTCCAATGTCTGTCATACATGTATAAAAAGAATACCATTAATCTACTATTTCCTACCTTTGCTGTAATTTTAGCTACCTCATTATATACATAATATTTTAACAAAATGCTTGGTCCCTCCATCATGATATCAAGATGGAGGGACCAAACTGATAGACTACTCCCTAGAATGTTCTACCTACTCAATGTTTTAATACCTTAAACCTTAATATTATTGATTTTGGCTGTCCGAAACATATATCGTTTTAAAGATATCGATTATATAAGTTGGTCCCTCCAAATTGACGATTCAGTTGTTTAGTGCAACAGGTAAATGGGCGGTTTATTTTCGATCTTCAAAGAAAAAATATTTAAAACCTATTTACTACCTTCTAACCGTGCAAAATTTCTTACGTTAAAAATTATTTTTACGAGCCAAAAAAAAAAGAAATAAATAGGTACAACGTACTAATTTTAATCGTAGTAACTTAGCATTAATAAAGGTTTTTTTTTTTAACTATGAATAGCACAAAAATATTTAGCTGTTATAAAATATATCTTTCGTTTTTAAATATTACTCTATTGGTTGATTTTAATTCTCGTAATACTCAATGTAGGTAAGAATAGTACATTTTGATACAAGTGGAGAATGTTTGTTATTGCATTCGAGGCGGAATTAACACCCGAGCCGTAGGCGAGGTTTTTTTTGAGCCAAGAACTGCAAAAACAAATGTCCACGTGTATCAAACGACGTTTTTCAGTACACTTTTGAAGAAATAAAATAACGAAACATATTTTTGTCATGAATTATTAGGAAACTATATTCTTTATTACCTACTTATTTCTTTATTTTTTTTTGGGTCGTTAATATAAACTTTAACGTAAGAAATTTTGCATGATTAGAAGGTAGTAAATAGGTATTAAATATTTATCCTTCGAAGCTCGAAAATAAACCGCCCATTTACCTGTTGCACTAAACAATTGAACCGTCAATTTGGAGGGACCAACTTATAAAATCGATATCTTTAAACGATATTATGTTTCGGGTAGCCAAAATCAATAATATTAAGGTAGAATTTAGGCTTCTACATACCGGGGCGACTTGTCGCGCTACGCGACGCGACACAAAGGCACCGCTCGTCCCGCGACACGCGTAAGGTATTATAGCATTGAGTAGGTAGAACATTCTAGGGAGTAGTCTATCAGTTTGGTCCCTCCATCTTGATAACATGATGGAGGGACCAAGCATTTTGTTAAAATATTATGTATATAATGAGGTAGCTAAAATTACAGCAAAGGTAGGAAATAGTAGATTAATGGTATTATTTTTTTATACATGTATGACAGACATTGGAGACTTAGTCCCTCCATTTTGACGCTCACCCCCTTTTCGGGTTTAGTGTAAAACAAAAACTAATGTTTATTGTAGTGCAAGAGTCGCCCGTGCTAATTTGTGCTGCTCTAAAGCCGTAGTTGGGATGAATCTATTGTTCACCCAATTCTGGCACGCTAAACGCTATTATCTAGTTGCACCTAGCGTAACTGATTAGCAATTTTTAACCTTTTCACCGCCCACGGACACAGAACGCGATGCCTCGCCAGGCGCCAAGCTATTTTTTTTTTTTTTTTTTTTTTTTTTTTATGTATGGCATTTCGTAGCAGACCTAGAGAGGTCGTTGCTACTTAACCGGATATTCCTGTGGCTGCCCTAAGGTTTTTAATCTTAAAACCTCCAGCCAGGGCGTAAATTATATATGTTTATTAAAACTAAACGACAGCGCACTAAGGGCACCCCCTGTGGGGTACGGACCTCGGCTTAGGGCGTCGTTGGGGGATCACAAAATTAGTAACAATTTGGGGACGGGCTGGATCAACATTTTGATCATGATTATTATCAGGGGATATTATATTTATTGCTACGGCGCTCTCAGCCTCTAACCGGGCGGCTGGCGCATCGACATTCAAGGGACGGGGGGGAGGACTTTTATTACCATTTACTCGGGAAGTTCGCGTGGTACCTCGGCGGCGAGGACGGAAGGTCGGTTTGTGTATTTTGTGCACTGTACTCGTGGCCCTATTGCTTTCCTGAAGGAGAGTGACGGGGTCATCCGGATCTAAGAGAGTATGCCTCGGTCGGCGAGTCTGACTAATGGCAGAAGGCCTGTAACTAGCGGCCTGCACAACCAAGGGGTTGCGATGACGTTCCGCGGATTCGAAAAAGCGCTTTGCAAGGCGCTTCATAAACTGCTTGATGGTAGGCATCTTAAGGTCTACGTGAAGTTGTTCGTTCCGAACGAACCAAGGAGCCTTCGTAATTCTACGGAGAAATCGGTTTTGAAGCGTCTGCATCTTATGAATGTGATACGACTTTGCGTGAGCGAAGACTACGCAGGCGTAAGTCATGATCGGTCGAATGCACGCGGTGTAAATACGCAATTTGCACTTAAGGGACAACTTGCTGCGCGGGTTGAGTACGGAGTGTAGTCGGCCGAGAGCAAAACTGGCGCGCGAGCGCACCTGTTTTATGTGCTCGCCGAACGTCATGTGATGGTCTAATACTACACCGAGATATTTGGCTCGCTTCTCCCAAGGGATAGGCTTGCCGAACATGGTGATCGGTTGGGGGAGGGCGGGTGATCGCCGGGGCCTACAGAATAGGACCCCCTGGCTCTTATCAGGGTTGACTTCGATCCTCCACTTCCTGAACCAGGCCGCGAGTCTGTTGACTTCGGCCTGAAGGATGCGGGCGATATTGTCTTGCCTGAGGCCGGAGTAGTAGATGGCCGTGTCGTCTGCGAACAGAGCTAACTGCGCCTTTCTACATTTGGGGATATCACTAGTGAATATCAGCGGTGCCAGCACAGCGCCCTGAGGGACGCCTGCGCGGAGCGGATGGGGGGAGGATAGCGCACCCTCGATGCGATAGCGGAAGGTGCGGTCCGACAAAAAGTCTCGTAAGATGAGCACGAGACGATCGGGCACACCGAGTTTGTAGAGCTTATATAATAAGCCGTTGTGCCAGACTTTGTCGAACGCTTTCGCAATGTAAAAGAACACAGCACCCGTCATGAGCCCGCGCTGGAAGCCAGCGCTTATATGCTCGACGATACGGTGGACCTGTTGTACGCACGAATGTTGGGATCTGAACCCGAACTGTTCGTTTGGGATGAGGCCCTTCGTCTCGGCATAGTCTCTGAGACGCTTATAAATAAGCCTCTCATAGACTTTGCCGAAGACGTTGAGCAGACTGATGGGTCGGTAACTGGAAGGTTCGGTCTTAGGCTTGCCGGGCTTCGGGATACCGATGACCGTGGCACTTTTCCAAGCTTGAGGAAAAATGTTGTTACTAAGAGCGCCATTGAAGATGGTGGTCATTAGCATGATCAGGTGAGCGGGGAACAGCTGGAGCACCCTGTTGGTGATTCCATCTAATCCGGGAGATTTACGGGTTTTCAGACCCTTGATAATGTCGTGCACTTCGTCTGGGGTGACGGGAGCCAGAGGACAATCAGGGTCTTCGACCGGAGGGAGATTCGCCCTACGTTCGACTTCAGCGTTCACCTCAGCGAGGTGAGCTTGGTCTACTGGTTGAGAGCTGGGCGAGCACTGAGTCTCGAGAGTGTCAGCCAGGCATTCAGCCTTGTCGGTGTCGTCGAATGCTATCGTCGGGTCGTGTCAGAGGGGGCATAGAAGCTACTTGCGGGGATCTGAGTTTCCTCTGAAGCTCCCAGAAGGCCAGATGAGTGGGCTCTAGTTCGCCCAGCATCTTGTCCCAGTGGGCCTCACGCAGTTCTTTCATACGCTTCCTTACAGATCTCTGTAATTGGCTCATGAAGACTTTGTTAGCGTCACAGGGAAAGACACTGTATGCACGAGTGGCCGCGTTCTTCTCAGTCAGCAGTTCACGCACATCGTCCGGCAGCTTTCGGCGATGGGGGTCCATCGCCGGAACCTGCCTCGAGCAATCGCTCAGGACTGATTGTACGTGTTCCGTGAGTGAGTACATCGCGGCCGTCGTGTCGGCGATCGAGTCAAACTGATCGGGGATAGAATCCAGTATCGGGGATGTGGTGGATTTCAGTCGGTCGCTTACTTTCCGCCAGTCCGTGACTACTTTCGTGAGGGGGGGTTGGTCAGGGTCAAGGAGTCCGTCGCGAGGGGCCAGTCTTAAGACGACTGGCCGGTGGTCAGAAGTCAGTTCGTCCATCGCCTCTATCGAATCCAACCGTAGGTTGGTATTCTTTAGGAGCGCTATGTCCAATATGTCCGGGGATTGACTGGGGATATGGGGGTAATGAGTAGGATTCATCGGACCGATGATATCGAAATTTAAAACGGTGGTGAGGTCAAATAGATGTTGGCCTCGAAACGTGGTGGTATTACAGTTCCAGGACGGATGTTTGGCGTTGAGATCACCCGCTACGATAACGGATTCACTCAGGCCGAAAAGAATCGAAAGATCGCGAGACAGCAGTTGAAGACCGTCTAGGTTCGTGGTCGCGGTGCCCGGCATGTAAGCCGTTGTCGGAGCATCGAGCGGGATGCAATGGAGAGGAGTCCTATAGTAAATCAGGGTGCCGCCCCTGTGGCATCGAGTCCTGTCATTGCGAACTACGCGATAGTTCGCAATTGACGGGTCTCGATGACAAGGCTTGAGGAAAGTTTCCTGTACTAGGAGAATATCTAACCGATGGTCGCGGAGGAACACAGCGATTTCGTCGCGTTGTTCTCTAATGCCGTTGGCATTGAAAAAGCCTAACTTTAGTGATCTGAGTTTAGTTCTCGCGGGGGCCGTATTATACATTATGGTTTCCTATACGCGATGGACTCTAGGGCTTGCGTGATCTCGGGATACGCGTGATAAATTCGCTGGATCTCCGATAGATCGCAGGAGTTACGGGCTACAATTATTTCGCTGGCCATTTTCTTGGCGCGGGGCGAAAGAAAGATGTTAAATGTGCTCGAGATCACATTAAACGCATCGAAGGTGTTAGGTGATGCGACCACTGGAGTAGCCGCGGGTTGAGGAGGCGCGCGAGTGTTGAGAGGGGGAGCGGCTTTGGAAGCAGGCTCTGGCACGCGGGCCACTGGGGGCGCGAGAGGCGCGCTCCTACCGGCGGCGGTAGATTGATGTTGTTGCTGAGCGCTATGAGCGCGAAGGCGAGGGTCCATCAACCGTGGGATGGGTTGAGGTTGAGGGGGGGGAGGAGCCATGTATTGGCCGAAGGCAGGGAAGGCCTGCTGGTGGTTGAAATGGTTCCACGGACTGGACCTTTGAGGGCTCAGTCGTTGCGGAGGTTGGGTCAGAGAGGAGGAGAATCCCCCCTGGTTATCTCTCTGTTGCCTCGCGTCGTAACGCTTGGTCAATTTCGAGGAAGACGATTTTGGTGCCTTAGGGCAGCCACGGTAATTGGCTGGGTGGCCTTGTTGGCCGCAAAGAACGCAACTGGGAGGTTCGGTGCAGAGGGCACGGTCTTTCGGTCGCGAGCATTCAGAAGTGCCATGCTCACCCAGGCACTTGACGCACCTGGGTTTCGCGAAGCAGTTCTTCTGCGCGTGACCGTAAAGTTGACATCGGTGGCACTGTCCGATAATGCTGGACTTGTGCGGCTTCTGAATATCAAAGCCTTTAAGGCTACAGATCGAAGCGATCTTGAAAATAGGGTGATGCCCGTCAACCTGAGAGCATACGACAAGAATCATGTCGTATGGTGCACCGCCTCTAGAGCGGTGCATCCTGTGGACTTCGAGGACAGGAATAGCCTGTCGCTCTAAGTCCGACTTAATGTCTGCGGTGGCAATCTCACTGGGGATCCTACGGATCACCACACGCGTCTGACGCTCTTCGGGGAGGGTATATGAGTGGTATGAGATGCCTCTCACCCGAAGTGTCCTGGTTAGTTCCCTGAAATCGTTAGCCGTGGGAACGGTGACTTTTATACCCGGTTGGGTACTGACCGCGCTAGTGAAGTTGATCCGCTGATCAACACACCATTTCGAGATTTCCGTCCATTTACCCTTGTCCTGGATGACAATGGGCGGAGGACGGGAAGCCTTCTTAGAGGCAGAAACGACAGTAAAACCGTCTTGGTCTTGCGTGGAAGACGCCGGGACCGGTGACGGAGTCACGGTAGGGGGGGCCGCGGTAGGGGCCACTGAGGTGGATGCCACGGGGGCAGAAGGGATAGGGGTCGAGGGAAGCTCGTACTCCACTATCTTAGCTGCCTGGCCCGACTTACTCTTCGACTTCTTCCTCTTGCCAGGTCCAGAGGTTAGGACCCCTGGCTTGGCAGAGGTAGAAGAAGAAGAGGAAGAGCTGGACTCCTCGGAGTCTGAGCTGCTCGGACTTGGCGCGCGATTGTCTGCAGGTGCGGAAGTGTCCGTTGACACGATCGGGCTAGGGGAGGGACTCTGGAAGTCCTCTTCCGCCTGTTGGTTCGCGAGTAGATCGCTGAACTTTTCGATGCCAGCAGAAGGCTGGCTCTTTAGTTTAGCGAGTTGTACTCCATATTTATCTAAAAAGGCTGGGTCCTTAAAAAGGACCTCTCTGAAGATCGCCAAAATAATGGCGTCCTCCATAGCGGTTAAGGGGGGGTTCCTAGTAGGGAGGAATTTTGGAGCCGTCTCCACTAAATTTCTGCCTATCGTTCCCTATACCTAGCTCCCCGGGTGGATTGGCCCGGGGATGTGTTTCCCTCCCTGTCGGGTGCAGACAGGGAGGATGTGTAACCTATTGGTGAGCCCTAAGCTTGTGATCCCGTTGCAATCTTATTGTGCAAGGGGGCCCTTTCCAGTCTAGCGCGAAGGGTGTAGACACACCCTAGAGACACTAGGTGAGTAGCTGTGGAAGGAAAACTGCCACCAGAGCCGACTAGGAGATCCCCCAAGGCCGGTTAACTCTGGGACCCGTCCAATTTACTGCCTCCCCCTGAAGGGGTTCGGCGGGTGCGTTTGGGTCAACACCCCACTCGGTTTCGTTAACACCGTAAGGTTTCCACCGAGGACCACGAAACTGTGGTTTTGCCCAGAAGGGGCCTAATGAAGCTACTCTCTGAACAAACTGTTAAGAAACGCTTGCCTTGAAAAAGGCACTTTTTTTCATCTGGTGTGTTTCGATTAAATTAATTAATAAATTCATCAGTCTAATCAATTGACGATCGGTTGTAGTCGGGGCGACTACGAGAGCGTTACGCAAGCGTAACGTACCGGGCACGAAAGAGCAGCAGCGGGAGAGCGGGGCACAGCGAGAGCAGCGCAACACACGTCCTTCCGCAGCGAGCTTCGAGCGCAGAATGTCGCCAAGCTATTTTTTTTTTTTTTTTATGTATGGCATCTCGTAGCAGACCTAGAGAGGTCGTTGCTACTTAACCGGATATTCCTGTGGCTGCCCTAAGGTTTTTAATCTTAAAGCCTCCAGCCAGGGCGCAAATTATATATATTAAAACTAAACGACAGCGCACTAAGGGCACCCCCTGTGGGGTACGGACCTCGGCTTAGGGCGTCGTTGGGGGATCACAAAATTAGTAACAATTTGGGGACGGGCTGGATCAACATTTTGATCATGATTATTATCAGGGGATATTATATTTATTGCTACGGCGCTCTCAGCCTCTAACCGGGCGGCTGGCGCATCGACATTCAAGGGACGGGGGGGAGGACTTTTATTACCATTTACTCGGGAAGTTCGCGTGGTACCTCGGCGGCGAGGACGGAAGGTCGGTTTGTGTATTTTGTGCACTGTACTCGTGGCCCTATTGCTTTCCTGAAGGAGAGTGACGGGGTCATCCGGATCTAAGAGAGTATGCCTCGGTCGGCGAGTCTGACTAATGGCAGAAGGCCTGTAACTAGCGGCCTGCACAACCAAGGGGTTGCGATGACGTTCCGCGGATTCGAAAAAGCGCTTTGCAAGGCGCTTCATAAACTGCTTGATGGTAGGCATCTTAAGGTCTACGTGAAGTTGTTCGTTCCGAACGAACCAAGGAGCCATCGTAATTCTACGGAGAAATCGGTTTTGAAGCGTCTGCATCTTATGAATGTGATACGACTTTGCGTGAGCGAAGACTACGCAGGCGTAAGTCATGATTGGTCGAATGCACGCGGTGTAAATACGCAATTTGCACTTAAGGGACAACTTGCTGCGCGGGTTGAGTACGGAGTGTAGTCAGCCGAGAGCAAAACTGGCGCGCGAGCGCACCTGTTTTATGTGCTCGCCGAACGTCATGTGATGGTCTAATACTACACCGAGATATTTGGCTCGCTTCTCCCAAGGGATAGGCTTGCCGAACATGGTGATCGGTTGGGGGAGGGCGGGTGATCGCCGGGGCCTACAGAATAGGACCCCCTGGCTCTTATCAGGGTTGACTTCGATCCTCCACTTCCTGAACCAGGCCGCGAGTCTGTTGACTTCGGCCTGAAGGATGCGGGCGATATTGTCTTGCCTGAGGCCGGAGTAGTAGATGGCCGTGTCGTCTGCGAACAGAGCTAACTGCGCCTTTCTACATTTGGGGATATCAATAGTGAATATAGTGAATATCAGCGGTGCCAGCACAGCGCCCTGAGGGACGCCTGCGCGGAGCGGATGGGGTCGCCAAGCTATAAATGTATAACGAAATATATAGTAAACAGTAGTGATGAGGGTATTGTCATATCGATGAATGAGATTTATACGCTAAGTTTTAATCATAATATATTTCCATATTTGTTTTATGTCACAATAACTCTAGTAAGAAAAACATTATAATTATAAGTATCAAAGAAACGAACAGAACTCAATTAGAGCTTTAGTAAATGAGGTACATCTCTATTTGTGTCATAAAGTCATTCTTTGACTTCATTTATAGTCCTTGGCGCTCAGAGCTTATATGCTCTGTGGCTACGTTAAATTCAATTCTGACTATGGATGTGGAAATGAAATGAAATCGTTTATTCTGTAAATAGTATATTAGAACGCTCACTTTTACACGTGGTCTATGGTGTTTCTTCTATTTTTGACTACTCCCATGTTTGTGGCTTACCGTCGGTAAACCACAAAAGTAAGAATTTAATAAGTGAAATGTTCGGTAATTTACCGAACATTTCACTTATTAAATTCTTACTTTTTGATGAATATACGTTATTATTATTGTCTAGTTGGACATATCTCAGAATCTTCTTCTTCTGATTCTACGTTCTCCACAAATACTCGGAGTTCGATTCCACACCTTCTAAAATGTTTAATAGCTGATCAGAATCCAGTTCTTCATTCGTCTTCTCACCTATTTGTTTACTCCAATAACGAATCCGATTAGTACCTGCAGCCTGCACCCTGCACTATGCCAAAGTGACCTTGACAGCCGTACGCTTATGACGTCACAGAACGACTTCTAAAGTCCATTTCACGAAAGAAGTCCCGCGGAAATAAGTGGAACTAATTATTATTATACGCTAAGTTAGCAACATTCCTAAAATAACCCATGCCTGCAGCGTGGCGCTGCAGGCATGGGTTATTTTTCTGGTAGTCTGCGGGACTTCTTTCGTGAAATGGACTTTATACTTGTCCGTGGTGCCCGGGCTTCTGAGTATGTGTTCTGTGCGCCCGGGGCACTGACAACCATACACTTAAAATTGTTTTATAGAGATGGGAATATAATATAAACCCGCGGCCACTCCAGTGGTCGCAACACCTAATAATACTTTCGATGCGTTTAATGTGATCTCAAGCACATTCAACATCTTTCACCTCGCGCCATGAAAATGGCCAGCGAAATCATTGTAGCCCGCAACTCCTGCGATCTATCGGAGATCCAGAGAATTTATTACGCGTATCCCGAGATCACGCTAGCCCTAGAATCCATCGCGAATAATAGGAACCATAATGTATCACTCTCCTCAAGCCTTGCCATCGAAACCCGTCAATTGCGAACTATCGCGTAGTTCGCAATGACAGGACTCGATGCCACAGGGGCGGCACCTTGATAGATATAATAGATAGGACTCCTCTCCATTGTATCCCGCTCGATACTCCAACTCTCTCGTGTCTGCATGCAGATTTGCAGGTCATCAACCGATCACGATAGTTTCGGCTTATATGCCGCCCGCCGCGACCACCTTCTCTCGATTCTTTTTGGCCTGAGTGAATCCGTTATCATAGCGGGTGATCTCAACGCCAAACATCCGACCTGAGGAAATGAATTCCAATTCCGGAATTGTAACAGTACCAGTTTTCGAGGCAAACATCTGTTTGACCTCACCACCGCTCTAAACTTCGATGTCATCGCCCCGATGACTCCTACCCATAATCCCAACCACACCCCGGACATATTGGACATAGCGCTCTTAAAGAATATCAACCTACGGTTGGATTCGATAGAGGCGATGGACGAACTTACTTCTGACCACCGGCCAGTCGTCGTATGACTGGCCCCTCGCGACGGACTCCCTGACCCGGACCAACCCCCTCTCACGAAAGAAGTCACGGACTGGCGGAAAGTAAGCGACCGACTGAAATCCACCACATCCCCGATACTTGATTCGATCCCCGATCAGTTCGACTAAACCGCCGACACGACGGCCGTGATCGACTCACTCACGGAACACGTACAGACGCCAGCACATCAAGCTACTACAATCTGTCAAATTTCTTTAATAGATTTTCAACTTTATCCCTACGGCATATAGTTCAAGGTTGATTGAGGAAATTTGACAGTTTCGGGTAGCTTGACCTGCTGGCGTCTGTACAATCAGTCCTGAGCGATTGCTCAAGGCAGGTTCTGGCGATGGATCCCCATCGCCAGAAGCTGCCGGACGATGTGCGTGAACTGCTGACTGAGAAGAACGCAGCCACTCGTGCGTACAGTGTCTTTCCCTGTGACGCTAAATGCCTCCCCTGACACGACCTGACAGGACGATAGCATTCGACGACACCGACAAGGCTGAATGCCTGGCTGACACTCTCGAGACTCAGTGCTCGCCCAGCTCTCAACCAGTAGACCAAGCTCACCTCGCTGAGGTCGACGCTGAAGTCGAACGTAGAGCGTTGTCTCGTTGAATCCGGTTGAAGACCCTGATTGTCCTCTGCCTCCCGTCACCCCTGACGAAGTGCACGATATCATCAAGGGTCTTAAACCCCGTAAATCTCCCGGATCAGACGAAATCACCAATAGGGTGCTCCAGCTGTTGCTGATGGTGGTCATCATGCTAATGACCACCATCTTCAAGCCTAACACCGAGCCTTCCAGTTACCGGCCCATCAGTCTGCTCAACATCTTCGGCAAAGTCTATGAGAGGCTTATTTATAAGCGTCTCAGAGACTATGCCGAGACGAAGGGCCTCATCCCAAACGAACAGTTCAGACCCCAACATTCGTGCGTACAACAAGTCCACCGTATCGTCGAGCATATAAGCGCTGGCTTCCAGCGTGGGCTCATGACGGGTGCTGTGTTCTTCGATATTGCGAAAGCGTTCGACAAAGTCTGGCACAACGGCTTACTATATAAGCTCTACAAACTCGGTGTGCCGGATCGTCTCGTGCTCATCTTACGAGACTATTTGTCGGACCGCACCTTCCACTATCGCATCAAGGGTGCCCTATCCTCCCCCCATCCGATCCGCGCAGGCGTCCCTCAGGGGTCTGTGCTGGCACCGCAAATGTAGAAAGGCGCAGTTAGCTCTGTTCGCAGACGACACGGCCATCTACTACACCTTGGTTGTGCAGGCCGCTAGTTATAGGCCTTCTACTATTAGTCAGACTCGCCGACCGAGGCATACTCTCTCAGATCCAGATGACCCCATTACTCTCCTCCAGGAAAGCAGTAGGGCCACGAGTACAGTGCACAAATTACACAAACCGACATTCCGTCCTCGCCGCCGAGGTACCACGCGAACTTCCCGACTAAATAAAAGTCCTCCCCCCCGTCCCTTGCACGTCGATGCGCCAGCCGCCCGGGTAGAGGCTGAGAGCGCCGTAGCATTAATAGGAGTATCATGATCTAAACTTTGATCCAACCCGTCCCAAAACTAATTTTGTGATCCCCCAACGACGCCCCAAGCTGAGGTCCGTACCCCACAGGGGGTGCCCTTAGTGCGCTGTCGTTTAGTTTTAATAAATATATTTTACGCCCTGGCTGGAGGCTTTAAGCTTAAAAACCTTAAGGCAATCACAGGAATATTCGGTTAAGTAGCCACGACCTCTCTCGGTCTGCTACGAGATGTCATACATAAAAAAATAAGGCTCTTGATTCGATTGGGCTGCTAGGAGCATATCTTGAGCCTATTCAGTTTTTACCCGACTGAAAGGAAAGGTGAATCTCACTAGATATTGAAGGTACTATAAGTGTCAGTGGGCGAGGTCACATTCTTCGTTGCCGAATGGTTAGAGTTACTGCGACCTCCGTTAGGAGTATATGTGTTCTGTGCTGCGACCACGGTAGGTACCTACCAAGAGGTGCAGCGTGGCAAGGTCACAGAACATTAATATACTGTAGTGTGGAAGATGAAGTACCTACAGGTTACTGTAGCAGCAGCAGTTCACACTTTCACAGGACTGTGCGATCCTTGACGAGGCGCCTGAATGATGACGATGTTTGTGTGAGTGAGAAAAAATAATGAAGTAGGTAGGTATAAGGTCGATGTGGGCAAATCGTCATATTTTTTTTTGTAAGTTGAATTTGGTTGACTTTAAAGCTGGGTCTGCTGCGCCATGTTATTTGTTTATTTAACCCATAGATTATACACCTATATGATTTAACCAGCCAGTCCGCTGCGACTAGTGTTTTTGTTACGAAAATCTCTTTTCAACAATGTTGAAAAGTGCTGTTCTAGGAATAGTAAATTTAGTTTTACAAAGAAATAATAGAAATAGATTCCGTGTAAGGTATAAGACCGTACCTGCGACCACGTTCGTTCAATATTTATCAAGAGTTGAAAATTGATGATAAGTTCGGTTTAATTTTTTTTAATACTTTGTACATCATCTGTGAAAATGTCAACTGTCTAACGGTTCATGAGATACAGCCTGGTGACAGACAGACGGACGGACAGCGGAGTCTTAGTACTAAAGGTCCCGTTTTACCCTTTGGGCACCAAACCCTAAAAACAAGATGGCGGCGTTGGTTCCGATTTAGGCCACGCGCCAAAATTACCTTCCAGCGCTGTACTTTGTTCTTTTTTCAAAGCTTGAATCTAGACAATTTTCAACGACAACCATTGAGGACGATAACTACATTTATTTTTCATAAATATGTGTTTAATCTATGATTTCTTTATTTGTCATATTTTGAAGTACCTACATTTATTTCATTTGGTAATTTTTATATTATTTAGTGCACACATAGACATATAAATCAAAACTGCAATGGGTCGAATGAGCGGTATTAAATGGGAAAAAACCACACAATGTCGACCTGCGCATAACATAATTTCTTCGGATTTCCCCAAATACAATCCCCTGCCATGGAAGTTTATGGTAAGTCGCACCCACGAAAATAATGCGGGTTGGCGACCAACAGCTCAGCTAAGTTAGCGCTAGCTAGCTAGTGTCGACCGAGATCTAACATAAATATGTTCATAAGGTCCCATGTATGTACAGACGCCAGCACATCAAGCTACTACAATCTGTCAAATATCTTTAATTCAACTTTATTGCTACTGCTTAAGGTTCAAGGTTGATTGGGAAAATTTGACAGTTTCGGGTAGCTTGACCTGCTGGCGTCTGTACGTGTGCAACGCATTATTTTATATTATGGAGTGAGACTCATGTCTTTCACTAGGGCCTGGAGTGCTCCAGATGTCGGAACTCCGGACCACAATGATATTAATTTAGAGATGAGACGTATTTACGCTACCAGGGTTTCGCTTCGGCGCCCAGGTGCGGACGTGAAATGCTTGCAAGAATTAGTTTCCTGATGGAATCCTGTGGGATTTCCTGCCACTCTTCGACTAAAGCAGATTTCAGCTCGTCCCATATATGTTCAATCGGATTTAAGTCAGGGCTGAGGGCTGGCCAGTCTAATGTGGGTATCCCGACTTCTACAAGGTACTGTCTGTAGCGGTGTGGCAGCGGGCATTATCGTGCATTAGCAGGAAATCTTCACCAATAAACCCCAGCGTAGGGGAGTACATGACCTAGCAGAGTGTCGTTGATGTATCTTTCTGCGGTTAGCCCCCGTCCCCGACTTGCACCAGGTACGAATATCAACTCCGTGTTTGCTTCAATAGATATCCCCGCCCACATCATACGGGATCCACCCCCGTATACCACTGTTTCCGTAAAACAGCATTGTGCGAATCGCTCCCTCGGTCTCCTATAGATTCTCTGTCGACGGCCGCTACCATGCAGGCACATCCTGGATTCTTCCGAGAACAGGGACTCGCCTCCATTGCTCGATATGAAATCTATAAGTGATCGCGAGCAAACTGAAGCCTGGTTTGTCGGTGGGCTGGAGACAATTTAGGTCCCGTGGCTGGTATTTTCGGGGTCAAGTTCGCTTATTTAAGTCTTCGCCTCACTGTCCACTAGCTGACAGCCCTCCCTCGAACTTTCCTGAGCTGCTGCTGGACGTCCACGCCGGTCAGTTGTCGATTTCGGAGAGAAGAGGTGACATAAATCGGTCATCTCTCACCGAAGTGCATTGCTGTCGTCTAGATCCTGGTCTCCGGACTAAGTTTCCCTGAACCTCCTGTATACCTTCGAGACACAAGACTGGCTCAAATGAAGCTGTCGAGCGATAGTACGCTAAGACAATCCTTGCTGGATTAGGATGACGACTTGAGCGGCTTCTATAGGCGTGGTTTCCATTTTCTTTTAGCTTCAGTATTCCCAGTGACGTGAAATATTGGGCTGATGGTAAATTTTCATAAACGCCCCCTTTTTATAGGGTTTCAGTACCAAACAATATGATGTTTTGTGTTAAAAATTGATGATTTTTGTTTTACGTTCCATGACATAAGGTGAATAATCTTTGTTCATGATATTGAAAGAGGTTGAAAGCTAACAAAATTGCCTTTCAAATGATATGCCGCAATCCATAGTTCATTGCATAGAAGTTGTAAAAATTTGTTTCGAGCAGCGGACAATGAACTGATTCCATTTTATTGCTTGCGAGTGTAGATACTAAGTAGAACCTTTATGCTTGGACGCCCACATATTATTAATCGATAATAGATTTGGCAATTTTTTTGTTTATTACAAGCCTACTTTTATCATTTGCCTCTTGTCAGCGCCTTAGAGTTGTGTCATGCAATAGTTCAATGGAAAGGCCAATCCTTATCTACATTTTGACCAAGATGTAAGGTTTTTTGAGTTAGGCCTTGGCTCTAAACTTTTTAACAGTCGTTCAGACGACTCGCGCCCGCCCCGGTCGCTTTGAAATTTGTTGTATATAATTTGAGTCTTATGACACATCTATAGATCTCAAATTGCATTTATCGAAGTCGACCCGCGCCCGTTCCGCGCCCGCCTCGTGCCCGCGCTTCGGCTAGTGCCATGTTGACAAGATCAAGGGCGTTTTTTGATTAAATAATAAATAAGCGGGTGTGGGGCGAGCGCGGATTTTACGCGTGGCGAACGCGGGGCAAGGCGGGCGCAACGCGTGTGCGGGGGGCGTACGCGTAGTTGACGCGGGTTATGCGCGTGTCGTCCGAACGCAGCCTTGTGTGAGTCTTGGCATGAAATGTTTTAAGTGGGATTTCATTTCTTTTTGTAGGTACCTATCAAAACAAATACAGGCTTGCACCTCCCTTTAAGGGGGACAGGAGGGTGAAAGTTACAAAAATCATATTTTTTTGTTGTTTGTGTGCAAATATACTAAAAATCAGCTTTCTAGGACTTCGGGAAGTACCCTAGAGGGGTTATTTTATATACAGACCTGCACCCCATTACGGGTTTGGAGGGTGAAAGTTACAGATTTCTTATTTTTTTTTGTTGTTTGAGTGCAAATTGTAGCCTGCATACCAAAATTCAGCTTTCTAAGACTTCAAAAAGTGCCCTAGAGGTTTTGATGAGTGAGTGAGAGTCCGTGAATCAGTGACGAAATCGCCGTATTTAAGGTATTAATAAAATCTAAAGTATAAAAGCAAGACAAATGAAACTTAAGTGTGTTTTATAAGTCTGCTAACCACATCCATCCTAGTCATCATAGCATACCACGCTGACGCCGCTAGGGAGGTCGGCGCGCAACACCCAGTCGTAACCGATGTCCCACAGATGCGGTCCCAGGACCAATCACTGTGGGACCCCGCACGACATCTCTCGCTGGTTCCAATCTGCTTGGTGACGACCGGGGTGAATGACGGCCCTGTCCGTCAAATAGGCCTCGACTACACGACAGAGGTAGGTCGGCATCCGGTGACACCGTAGTGCCTCGCTGATGCAACTCCAGGGCAGGGTATTGAAGGCATTGGCGATGTCAAGAGACACCGCCAAGACGACCCCACCCCGGGCCACAGCATCCCCCATCGGTCTCGAACGTGCATGATGGCGTCCACCGTAGAGCGCCCCTTGCGGAAACCAAACTGGGTCTCCGCCAAATCCGGCCCCACCCGCACCAGCCGCCGGACAAGGTGGTCTGCAATGGCTCATTCAAAGAGCTTACCCACCTCGACCACTTATGCCTAACTTGATTATTATATCGAGTTAGTTTGCCCGTCTGTTTGCTATCTAATCGATGATGTTTGTTCACATAATTAGGTACCTATAACTTATTAACAGGAAGGTAAATCACGTGTGGAGTGGTTACTCTCATACGAGTACCAGAGAATGTGGATGGACGAAATGGTAGCTTGGAAAAAGAGGATGTATCCAGAAAACACGACGGTCAACGTAGATGTTGTGAAGCGTTACGTCCTGACTTTCAAAACTGATCACCAACCGCCGAAGCCAGAAAAAAAGAAACCGTTCAAAATGAAAAAGTAAGCACTTAGGTGGATTTACACTTTTACATTTCGGCAGACCATCCATGGGCCGTACATGATACATCCGAAACATTACCAACTGCATTGGATCCACTTAGAGGTGCACACCTCGTAAGTGGATCCAATGCAGTTGGTAAGTAGGTAAATTTCGTACTAGGTCCACCTATTACGGGTATCAAAAAATACTTAGTCCAAATACCTACAAGCATTTGGACTAAGTATTTTTCACCGAGTACGTATGAAAAATTTACTCAAATTCGGATAGACTCGCTTACGGTAGATCGTATCGTATCGTATGGTCCTTTCTTCAGTACATAAATTATATCTTACTAGCTGCGCCCCGCGGTATCACCCGCGTAAGTCTCGATCCCGTGGGAAAGCCACCCTTAACACTTAGGGGTATAAAAAATAGATAGTAGCCGATTCTCAGACCTACTGAATATACATATAAAATTTCATCAATATCGGTCAAGCCGTTTCGGAGGAGTATAGTAACTAACATTGTGACACGAGAATTTTATATAAAAGATGGTCCTTCCCATCGCGTAGCAATCTGATGAGTAATTTTTATTTTAATGTTTGAAAAATGTGTCTGTTCAACTGCTACTGTAAGTGAGTTACGCAATTACTCCGCTGGTCCACATGATTCGACCAATCCATATTATTAAGATATTTTATCTGCATAAAACATGGTATACAATCATTGATGTATTAAATAGGAAGATAGGGTACGCGCTCCTCGATGTGGACCGCATAAATTAGGGGAAAGAACACAATCGAGCTACATTACGCTCGGTTTGCGGGGAATACCCGAATCGTAGTTTGTTTCCGAGTTGTTATGGGTAGGTAAGTACGTAACAGTGACAATTATTGTTATCTCGTTCCCGCTCTATCCCGCATAATATGTCTCTCTATTTCGGTTGTCGAGCACATGACGCACGACATGGGTCCATTTAATATATACGTGATGTTAGAGAGTGGCCATCTTCCTATTTAATATCTACATCAATGTAGTTATAAAAGGTGTTAATAAAAATATTAGATCGAACATGTTTTGCTCTCAGATTATCTTCTTTCTATGATCTGAGGTTTTGCTTAAACCTAACGCACTTAGCATGCAAACTTACTTACTAAAATACATTATGACGTCATGTCGCACCAACAAACACACACACATAGGTACACTGATACAACATTAGATACAAAATTAGTCTAATCTGGGGGCCTAAAATGGACGTTTTGGCAGAATCATAATAACAATTCATATCCCGCAATTCATCTGTTTGACAGTTTTTTATGGAGTTTCGTAAAATGGTCCACAAAATATGAATTGCTCTATTGAAGTCTAATGGCATTATGTCAAATAGCAGCTGTCAAACAGATGAATTGCGGGATGTATGAATTGTACGCAGATCATAATATGATTCTGCCAAAGCGTCCATTTTAGGCCCCCGGGGCTTTAACAATATATTACATTGAAATTCATATTGAAAAATAATTAATACCATAGAAATTATAATTGAGCCATTTATATAATTGGATTTTAAATATTTGACAATTTAATGTTTTAAATATATTTGGTAATTTAATAAGACATACGCCACACATATCCAGAGAGTTTATTATAATATTTCGCTGATCTAGGCAGCACATCCGCACAAGTCTATAAATATTAGTCACGCCGCGGACTGCGCCGACTTCGAGAGCTTATTTCCACTGCTGTTTTAAATAGTTCTTTGTTTTTTCGAACAAACATGCATGCTTCATCTAAATAATTATAATGAAGGTAACGGTAGCATGATTCGTCAGATGGGATCTCGTATAGAGCTCGTAATTGCGGCTTTTGTTGTTTAAAGCTTTAAGGGAAAGCTCAACATTTGTGCTGTTTCGTGATCAGAGAGATGAAGTGGTAGCACTGTTGGGATTGCGTCAGGTATATTACTCAATGGTCTATACAAGATGATTTGCAAGTAGCTACCTCATTATGAACTTTTAAATTGTGATTGTATGCTAAGTCTTGAAATTCTTGAGTGATTTCGCTTCCTTTCAACGTGTTAAAGTCACAACACGTTTAATTAATTTAACTTAAAATGGACGCTTTGGCAGAATCATGCGTGCAATTCATACAGCCCGCAATTCATCTGTTTGACAGCTGCTTTATTAGACTTCACTATAATAATTCTTAATTTGTGGACCATTTTACGAAACTCCATACACATCTGTCAAACAGATGAATTGCGGGATATTAATTGTACGCAGTTAATTAATATGATTCTGCGAAAGCGTCCATTTTAGGCCCCCTGGTACTTTTGACAGGCCTACGCTGTCCTCTCATACTTTTTTTTTTTTTCTTTTCCTTCTGGCTTCGCACGGTTTGTGCATTTAGCCAATGTCAAGTTTTAGTTCTTGTTTAAAATATTGATGAAATGAATTATAAATGCATGATGATGATATCCCCGCCCACTCCCCTTGAGTTTCAGTAAAGATGTGGCACTTTACTGAGTCCTCACGCGGACTCCTTGAGAGAACTTGAAGCGAAGTTGCACTGTTTTGTTTCATTTGCCTATACTAATGCACGTTCACAAACACTTAATGGTTAATAATCCACCATTATTACACATTAATATTCGGCTAAACACTAATTTTGGAAAATTAAACAAACTGCTGAACATGACGCTTCACTTTCCCGCCAAGAAGTCCTCTCATACTTTGAAAATATTGTAAAAGCCATTTTTTTTTTTAAGAGTAACCGTGGAGTTTCTTGCAGGCTCTTCTCCATAGGAAACGACCAATTGGAACCGTGCACCTAGCTTCTGACGTTTCATAAGTGCCCATGTAGGCCTATGTGAAATAAAAATATTTTTGATTTGATTTATTATCAGGGATGGATTTCTTAAAAAAAAAAAGAAACTTAAAGGAAACCATAATACTGAGCCTGAAAAGGAAGAACATCGTAAGCGAGATAAATTATAAATTACAGGAGAGGTTTTTTATTGATTTTATTTCATTTTTATTGAAAAAGAAAAATACCTACATATTGTAGGTAATTAATATTTTTTAATAAATAAAAATAAAAAAAATATGTCGCTTATGATGTTCTTCCTTTTCAGGCTCGATATAGGTATTGTTGTTACCAAAAACCGGCCAGGTGCGTGTCGCATTATAAGGGTTCCGTTGTTGGGATGAATTGATCCCAGTACACCTAGATAGTTGAAAAACATGCTCGCCCATACATTCCAACTACAAAAATATAAGTTTGTACGCACATTATTGAGGAATTTACTTACCATGTTAAAGTCAAAGACCATAGACTTCTTACAGGTTTTCCTGTAATCGTCATTTCATCATTCATCGTAGGTAATTGACTCTCGCAGAGTAATAATGCACTCAAACTCAATATCGCTTTACTTTAACTGAAGGTTAACTACGTAAGGTTTACGCATATGCATATTAAAAATAACGTTATTAATTTCAGATTTCAAGGTGTAAAAAGCAAAATTGAAAATATACGTCCCCCGAACGATAAAGCAATAAGAGAACAAGACAAAACCAAAGGAGAAACGAAATAAAACAAAGTACCTACTCGCTATTCATGCAGAAAATAGATTTCCAAATTGACTGCGACCGAAAAAAAATATACATATTCACAAACTATCAAGTTGTTTTTTTTAATTTACTTATTACTAGAGACCCGCCCCGTCTTCGCACGTGTGCATTCCCTGTAAAGTCTGAATTCTGTTCACGTCGTGCACAAGTTACCATCGCTCATTGCCTACATACATACCGGTCAAAATCATAACCCTTTTTCCTTCGCCGTAGTCGGGTAATAACTCCATAACAGCTAACTCAAGCGCCATCTTCACGAGCGAGAGAAAGAAACACAATGATCTTAGAAAATTCTTTGGCTATTAGGAAATGAAGATTCAAACATTTTTTTATCCCACAAAGGTAATCTTCTTTGTATTTCAATATTAAAATGCTCCACGTCTAGCGTCTCCTCTTGAGACTCCACTGGGGCTGGAGGAACAGGTGCCGACATGATGATGTACTTCAACGCCATACTATAATAATAATGAGCGATTAATGACGTCACTAGTCGAGCAACAAATCCGAGATTTGTTTTTGTTTGACGGCCGTCTCATTATGCGCATTATAATCTTGGTGGCGCTTTGTAAATACTTTCACAATGAATACTTTCAAATGTTTTGAATTGTGGAGGGGCGGGCCATATTATCGTAGTTACATCTCTACATCTGACATCTCACCTTGGTAATAAGCAACTGAGCAGCGACAGAAATTAACCACAAAATTAAAAAAAAAAAAAAAAAAAAACCAGCCAAGTGCGTGTCGGACCACGCACAATGAAGGGTTCCGTATTTCACATTTCCACATCATGGGATATACGAGAAAAAAAAATATCATCCCCACTTTACGTGTAAGGGAAGAAAGTTTTCTCACTGATCAAATAACATTTCCTTATTTAGGGGAGACGGGGGAGCGGAACCAGCAAAATAAAAATTGTCATCCAGTTATGAGGATTTTTATTTCCATGCAATACGTAATCAAGTTTCATCTATTAGATTAAAACTACTGTGAATGTCGTTGATTATATTTTATAATCTTATTTATTTGTTGAACTTTTATTGATCATATAATGCCGGTACAGACTGGTGAAACGTATCACGAAATGTAACATGCAATGAAAGAATTTGCCGTCCACATTGCCGCAATGTATCATGCAATGTAACATAATTCCTATAGTGTGGACGGCTTGCGCGCACGAACCGTGCTCAATACGCGCACGAACAGAGCATTTCAACTCGTGCGCGCCGCGATCCGCCATTTGTTGGTTTTTTCACCGAACACAAAGGGGTGCGCAGTGTGCACTGTGTGTCTGTACTGCGGAACGCGCGCGAACCATGGAAGAGAGCTTCTTCGCGTGTTCTCGACAGACTGAGCTATGTTCGCCGCGCGCATGTCGGAAACAGATGTGAGTACGTAAATGCTCGGTTCGTGCGCGCCCTGCGTCCACACTTATGAAATGCTCCTTTCATGTTACATTGCATGCTACGTTTCGCAAATCTGTACATAACTACATATTTTTTTCTACTTTATGATTGAACACAATACCCAATCTTAAACAAGCGATTAAACAAATACCTCCTAAGTTTAAAGTTTTCTTTCATATTTTCTTTGTTATATACAGAAACGAGTCAATATTTTCTTTTGATTTGCAACTATATATCTTGTATCTACTTACACGTACATAAATATTACACATCATGTATTTGCGATTCAAATTAATAATTGAGACGAGAGACAATCAACTAATATAGGTTACAAATAAATATTAAAAAAAACGTTTGACAGAGTTCTTCAGTTTGAACAAAGTAAAAGGGGGATTACATTTATCATAAATTGTACATTATTTTGTATGGTCTTTTTGTGTATTTCAGTTCTATATTTACCTTCGGGCAGACAGGGACAATTCATAAAAAAATCCCGAGGTAGTTATTGTTATTTTCTAGTTTTATTAATTATTATTATTAAATTACATAAAGCATGTTCATACATCTCCGCATGTGGGGGCTAACAATCAAAAAGTTACTTAACCAAATCAGTCATTATTATAATAATTAGGTACTAAAGTTCTGAACGCAACACCATTAATGCACAGTTATTAGATCTATGTGCCCAACAACATACTCGGTTATAGTTCGTTGTGATTTTGTATGGCAATCATTTAAATATATTTTAAACAGAAAACTTCTAACTGTTTGAATATAGGAAGAAATAAAACCAAAAATTTTGCCAAACCTCAATCACTCTTTCAGAAACATTTACATATTTTAATGTGGAATGATGTATAAGTGTTCAGCTAGAACTATTCCTTTTAATTCTATCAAGTACACATACGAATTTATTAATTTATGCATAACATTTGTTGATTGTCGAAATTATGTTTTTATGAAACGGAAATAAGGAAATTAACCGAACTGAAAACTGAATGCGTTTCCAGGGAACCCGCCGCCAGAGTGGAAATCGTAATGTTGTCCTCCCCCACGGTTGAAGAAAGTCTGGAATACTACGTTGGGGTCGATGTCTGAAAAAACAATAAAATCACAATCAGAATTATTAAAACTTTGTTATAGTTTCACCCACATGTATTTCGTGTTTGCCCGATGCGACGAGTCGAATAAGGGCTAGCGCATACATACAACTTGTACATCGACTAAACTGTTTAGTCAAGTTGTGTACTTCTCGTGAATTCCACACAACTAAACTATTTAGTCGATGGAGGTGCGCATACAATCGATGCAGTCGATCGTCGATTTGTTTATCTCCTAAACAATCCGACCAGTTTTCTTGCAGTTTTTTTCGACAACGTTCATGAAAAGGTGCTACATACAATGTTCATTAACAAGAAAGTTTTCGTTTGTGCTTTGCTTTATAGAAATTTTATGAAAGATAAAAAAAGAAGATACTGTGTACACCCTGTACTCAGTGATAGAAATCATACGTTACATTGGACATGGGGACAAGAGACGTGGCGCCGCTTCAAATGCTTATACGAGCTTGGCAGTCGCGGTCAGTCGCGGATCGACTCAATCGACTGTTTAGTCGATGGTCTGCGCACATCAATACAATGCAATACAAATTGAGCGCTTGATCGATAGTTGTCCAACTTTAAATCAAAAGCAAATCGATAAAGCTTTTTGACTTTTTTGTCGAACAACTATCGAGTTGACAGTATGTGCGCTTTAATATATTCTTTTAAACATATGATACACAACAAAACAGTTGTTCAACTAAAAGTTGTATGTATGTGCTAGCCCTAATTCATACTGAGAGCGTTCTACGCAATAACAATATTCAATCGGCTCACTTTTATTCTTATTACTAACATAGTTCTGTTTGGTGGAAAAGGGTTTGCAGTGATAAGTGTGATAAGTTGATAACACTGCATTCACTAATTTCTAGTGATGGGCCGAATGTGGTTTGAAACGAATCCGAACTTCGGCCGATCATTCGGTTAAAATAAAAAGTTCGGCCGAACTTCGGTTCAATTTCGCGCGCTTTCTCGAGAGCGACACGTCGTGACTTCTTTACGCATTTACTTCAATTATTGCTAGATGTACCCCGCCCGCACACCGCGCTCGTTAAAAAAACGTAACAAACTTCTGCCAGATAAGCCAGTCTTTGGTGTTTTTGCACCATAACCTGCCTCTAGTAAATTTTAAATATGAGTAAGTAGATAGATGAGAAAAGTTTGTTTATATTGATTGTTGAAAAAAATACCCTTTAATTGTAATAAATAATACTTGATGTTAATGAATGTTTAGTTTGTGAACCAAAACGTGTTTTTTTTATTCAATTTACGAATTGTAATGTTTGTTAGAAGAATACTAAGCTTATTTCATTTTTGTCTAATTTTTATGTATAATTAATTAGGCAGAGATTTTCAAGACTAATAAGAAGAACTGATTTAATTTAAGGTTTTCATTAACAATGTTCCTAACTATGTGAATAAATAAATGACCATGAGTGAGTAAAAGACATCATTTTATTTTACAGTAATGCTATTCTAATTCTATTAAATTTCAGTCAAAATAGTGCAATTAGGTATTATTTTTTTGTGCCGAATGTTCGGCATCTGAACCGAATTTCGGCCGAATGCCGAAGTTCGGTTCAAGCTGCCGAAATTCGGTTGAACCGAATGTGAACCGAATTTCGGCCCATCCCTACTAATTTCTCATTAACTGTTCGATCGCAATCGTGGAATCTTCAGGAATAATAATCAGGAATGTGTGCGATAATAATTAAGCCAAGGCAGTTATTTTAGTTAAATCTCAAATTCGATGCCACCAACTGCATTAGACTGCTTGAAAATTGAGCTTGTTTAGAACTTTTTTTTTTTCTCTAGCTTTTAGTGTGTTGAGACTCTTAAATCGAGCCACCGTGCATCTTTCCTAAAACATCCAAATAATAATATGTCAGAGAAAAGTACATTTTTGAAGCTGACATACTGGCCATCATTTCGGTATCACCATTGTTCCAAATTTGAATTCACGAATTTGAAAAAGAGATGAATATCGAAATTTGGTCGTTCGAGAAGCAACGAGCTTTGATTAGACTAGCTAGAGCATCTTTAAGTCAATCGTTATTTGTTTTGTTGTGCTGTGGCTTCTTTTTACGGATGAAACCAAGATTATGTTGTATGGAAATTATGGACGTATGAAAGTCTACCGAAGACAGGCAGAACTTTTTCAGCAATTTTGCATTGAAAGCATTATGGCAGTGGGTCATGGACAGTCTAGGGCGGAATTTCCGCCGAAAGAAAAACTGGCCATGAAGTTGTGATGGGACCATGGTTACCGCCACTAAATAGCGACTGATACATTCGTCAATGCCTAGAGGATTATGTTATGATGCCATATGCAGACTTTCTGGGCCAGAATGTATCGTAGTAATGGAATGGCCAGCCAGACGTCCTGATATGAATTCAATAGCACACATGTGGGATGAGCTGAAGAGGCGTGTTTGAGCTAACCAACCAGCTCCAGAAACTTTACAGGAGCTGAAAACTGCCATCTTGGAAGCATGGGAGAATATTCTATAGCACTCATTGTGGCATTAATTAATTCCATGCCGAACCGCATGACAGCCGTCGTATATAATATGCTCTTCGAAGTAACACAATTTACAACAAAAAACCTTCTTTAAAAATTCCACGCTAATTTTGGTCGTGAGCAGGAACAATTACAAACAAAAATAGTAAGTGACTGGTTTCAAAACCACATTTTCTTTTTCTTTGTACTAGCATTATTTACAAAGAGAAGTCTTTTACACAAAAATATGCAGGGTGGCCCGATTTAGGTGTCCGGGAGTGAATTTTTAGGGTTCTGTACCCAAAGGGTAAAACGGGAACCCTATTACTAAGGCTCCGCCGTCTGTCTGTCACCAGGCTGTATCACATAACCGTGATAGTTAGACAATTGAAATTTTCACAGATGATGTATTTCTGTTGCTGCTATAACAACAAATACTAAAAAACAATAAACGTGACTTTTTTTTTGTTTCTTTTTTGCTCTATATTGATAACGGCAACAGCTTAAAATATTCACAGAATATGTACCTGGATATTATATTGACTTTAAAAATAAATAATTAAATTAAAATTAAATAAATATTTATGGGAGTCCCCATACAAAAAACGTGTTTTTTTGCCATTTTTATAGATAATTGCCATTCAGCAGTTAGATGCTTCAAAATCTAGAATATAAAGAATCCCACGTACAAAGCTACGCGTGAAAAACATAACCCCGCTTTTGCTGTCGCGCAGTCGAGTAAAATACAAAGTCGTCCTTTGTCTGTGAATTTGCTCAGTACTCCTAGAACACTTGATGGATGATTTCTTGAGGAAGCTTTAGCATAATCAGCCTATAATGGTCCACTGGGAGGGAGATGGCCGCAATCCACCACGCTGGCCTAGTGCGGGTTGGTAGATGTCACATGTCTTCGACCTTTTGGTTCTAGGACATGCCGGTTTCCTCACGATGTTTTCCTTCACCGTTTTGAGAGCAGTGGTAATGAAATAATTTACGCAGTAAAGCGCCAGTCAGGGTTCGAACCTACGACCTATACAACTCGTAAGTTGCGGTCATTACCACTGGGCCACCACTCTCTCTCTCTTCTCAGTGAGGAAGCTTTTTCACCCATGCAAAACTGAGGTGAGTCACTATCTTTTTCACGAAAGCGGGATAACTGTGTATGTTGAAATAAAGTGGAGTATGTACGAACCTGCCATGCCGGAGCCGTCGTCGTCGAGGTCTTGTCCGTGGTCGTAGCGCGCGCGCTTCTTGGGGTCGCTGAGCACTCCGTAGGCTTCGCCCACCTCTTTGAAGCGGCGCTCCTGTTCGCGCCGCTCCGTGTCCGGCGCGCCCGCGTGCCGGTCCGGGTGGTGCACCAGCGCACGCTTCCTGTTACGTCACATTATTTGATAAAGCTTTACATAATAACTCACTGTTATGAATAGAAGATCGGGGTAACTATTATTTATTTAACAAATCTATACTACCTAATATTATAAAGAGAAAAGATTTGATTTTTTGTTAGTAAAACTACTTAACTGATTTTAAAAATTATTTCACCTATACATAGCTACATTATTAGCGACTATGGACTGTACTTTATTTAAAAAAAAATAGAGATCCCTACGAAACTTGCAATAATGAAGGTGTCAAAAATTTGCCTATAATTTGGCGTGCGCTGGGAAAAGTATTGATGATACATAAATTAATGTACTACATGTACTCGTCATTACGCACAAAAAAAGTCCGCGAGACTTCATGTATAACTATTATAGTTAAGTCACAATAACAGTTTGTTGTTCAAATTAGTCAATGAAATTAAATGAAATCGTTTATTCTGTAAATAGGATATTAAAATCACTTTTATACGTCATATAAAAAAAAAAAACTAGATGTAGCCGACATTTCCTATCTGACTACCCCTGAGAAGAAATGGCGAAACAAACTCAGGAGTCAAAGTCTCTTTTAAAGTCCAGACATAATCTTGGTCAGATCATGTAGATCCGTGTCTGAAATGGTCTTTTGAGGAAAGAACCACGCAAATTTGAGCGGACCTGTCCAATCAGTGTAAGCATTTGTCAGTAATCGTGCAGCTCAACTCAAAACTTAAGGAGCTCAACGACTCGACGAACAATACCAAAAAAAGGACATTTTGGTAGGCCGCATAAAGCGCTCAAAATGTCAGACCATCATTAAAACTTAACTGAGAAAAGAAAAGAAAGTAAAACATTTAAAGAAAAAAAAAAAAATTACCCACATAGTGCTCACATAGCAGTAAATATAATACTTTTCAAAGTAAACATTCATGTAAAACTGTATACAATATTCTGCAGTGTCAATATGTATATAAAATCATGCATAATAATTAAAATGTCAAGTTTTATCACAAGGCTAGCAGAGCGAGCAGCTCAATCCCAAGCTTTTTTGTCCTCTAAATAATCAGAAATCTTATAGTACCCTTTCTTACAAAGTTTAGTTTTAATACAATGAAAAGGGATCCCTTCTTTTCGCATAACGTTTTTGGCATACTTACATAACTGTTTTGGTATAACTTTTTTTGCCATAATTGTTTTTGGCATACAGTTGATGTAGACATAATTATCTTGTTGGATTTTTTGTTTTGGCATAATTTTAATTCGCATAATGTTACTTGGCGTAATGAATGACTATTAGCATAATAGTGTTGAGGCATAAAAATTTACAGGAAGCCAATTTTAAGTAGAGTAAGGTGCGGCGTGGTGGCGTTTGGGCCACCTCTAAGCCGCCAATATGTTTTACATACATAATATAATATACATATTTCATTAGAGCAATATTGTACCTACATAAATGTGTAGTAGTGTCTAATATTGTAGAAGTTAATTATTATGCGTAAATATAGTTTGGATAAACATAATTAAGCCATGATAAATTATGTCTTAAAATTGTATGCAAATCAAAACGGGTAGAATCGAAAGACAATGACATTCGTATCATGATATGATTAAATAGTTTCTTAATCAAGGTTGATTATAATATATACATGTAAATTCCTCTATAAATTATTCGAATCGGACCTTTCGGTTAGAAGTTACGACGGGTATAAAAATGCTGAAAGTAAGAAAAATGCCGCTGTGTGATCGAACAACCCTACGCTTTGACTATTAGTTACTTACACATTTTATTTATTGTAGATTACTTTTAATCCCGGTAGTACGCGCTTGTGGGATATTTTCCGACATCCACGCGGGCGAAACCGTGGGAAAAAGCTAGTAAGATAGCAGAAGCTTGTTAAATATTTATTGATAAAGTAATGAAAGCTTCCATTTGTTAGACAATAACAAATGGAAGCTTTCATAGTTTTTCATTACTTTATCAATTATAAAAATAGCTATCAATCAAATCTGTTAGAATAGAAATCGGGAGGAAATACCTGTAAGCTTTTTTGATTTCGTCTTCAGAAGCACTTTTGTCAATGCCAAGAATTTTGTAGTAGTCTTTGCGTTTCGATTTCTTAAGAGCTATTTTGGCTTCATGCAACAATTGCTTGTTTTCCTTGCTCTTATCAATCTTGTAGAGTCTTTCGTAATCTTTGACAGCTTCTTCATAGTCACCAAGTTCAGTGTAACATTTGGCACGTCGAAGCAGCGCCTTCACGTAGTTGTCGTCTAATTCAAGGGCAGCAGTGCAAGCTTCAGCGGCTTCTTTTATTTGGTTCAATTTAGCGCATACTGTGGCCTTGTTGAAGTAAAGCTTGGCATTCACAATCTTATTGTTCTTGTCAATAGTCAAAGCTTCATTGTATAAGCTCAGAGCTTGCTGCCACCTGCCCATTTTGAACGCTTCATTGCCTGTGACCATGAAGTAAAACATTTAAATCCAGGTCATTTACATGAGTTTATTATGTATTAATGCTAAATAATACAAATCGGAATTGTGATATTTTGATGAATAATGATGCTTCTAATTATCAAAAAGAAAAACAAGCTTTACCTTCTTCTTTCTTCTGCTTCAGCAGTTTAGCCTTTTTGTAAGTTTCCATGGCTTTCTTATGATCTGGGGCAAGACGCAAAACTTGTTGAAAATGCTTGAATGCTTGTTCGTCTTTATCCTTTAACATGAAATATTTTATTAGTTGAAAGTTGTAAATCCGACACGAATTTTAGTTTAAATTATGTATGATTGATTACCTCGAAATACAGGCAGAGACCACGCACATATATAGCCTCGGTATCGAAACTGTCGAATCTTAATGAGTCATTTGCAATTTCCTGAGCTTCCTGACAGCGTCCGATCATGACCAAACATTCTGCTTTTGTGAGCTTCGCCCTGGAAAACATGAACACGAAAATCAATTATAATGATTTGTTATGATGATGCATTATTTGTGGAACTCGGAAGGTCGTCTAGGCCTCCCTGCCCTCTAGGCTAAATACATAGTTGCTGTCAACAGCTATAGTGTACTATTATGTGATACAAGTTACCTAGTATGACCAGGCACATGTATGTATTTGAAATATTTGCTAAGAGCTACAGGCTGGAGGAAAGTTATGGATATCAACATGCAAAAAATTGGGTGCTGACTCCTGACATACAGGACACCTAGTTCAGGAATCAGAGGCTTCAAACAAATTCTGTACGTATCCTATTATGTCACTAAAGAATTATATTATTATTATTAAAAAAACGGCTACAAATCGGAATAATTATGTCACGTAACATGAGGCTGTATTACATACTTATTCCGATACGTAGCATTTTTTAAAGTTTCTGATGCTATAGTGTAAATTCAGATTTTATCACCACCTGTTATGCCTGAAAGTTCTTGGGAAATCTAATGAATCATGTGAGCTGAATGTAGTAAAACAGTATTAATAGCAAAAAAATTGTTACTAAAATAATATGATAACTGACTTAGTGCAAGAGGGGCTATAGTCAAGACAGCGATCCATGCAGAAGACCACACGGCGGTAGTCATTGGCTTCCATGGCGCGCTGTGCGTCCTCGTGGAGCTTGCGCAACGTCTCAAGAGCGCGGCGCTCGCTGCTCGCACACTCCACGCCACCCAGCTCGCTCGCGCGTCGCACGGCCTGCTCGCCTCCCGTTAAGTCGCCTGGTAGTTAACATAATACTTATTTATGAATCATGATCATTGAGTATTGATAGTGTTAGGTAATCACCTGATGCAACAATAACAGTGGCATGTATAGAACAGTTCAGATGCTACAGTATTTCTTGTTTCACTGGTATGAAACATGTCACATATACACAGTTTTGAAAATAAATAAAGATAAATAAAGTTATATTTAACAATACAATCTTTGATGGTTGTAGAGTATGCCAAGTTCAAATTAATGATGAAATACCAAATGACTACGCAGTTTTATATCAGAGCAGTTTTATAGCAGCACTCACAAATATTATTAAGGAAGAATAAGTCACCTTTTTAGGGTTCCGTACCTCATAAAGAAGAAACGGAACCCTATAGGATCACTTGTGTGTCTGTCTGTCTGTCTGTCCGTCTGTCACAGCTGATTTGCTCCGAATCTACTGGACCGATTAAGTTGAAAGTTCGTACACATATGAACTTCTGTGACTCAGACGTGTTACTAAAATAAATTAATTTTGAATATGGAGGTCACTTTTGGGGTCAAATTAGTTTTTTTTTTATAATTTTAAAAATACATTAATTTGAAATTATTTATGAAAATAGATGAAAAATTACCTATCTTAGAAACTACTGAGCCTAAAATTTTTATAAAAATACAGAAAATAGTTCTTCACTTATAGATTACAGGGAAACTTATAAGAAGTCTGTGATCTTAAAATACCATGGTAAATCACTCAATATTGTGCGTACAAACTTACATTTGCAGTTGGAATGTATGGCGGATCATGTTTTTCAACTACAAAGTTAAGTTTGTTCTTGGGATAAATTCATCCCAACTATGGAACCCTTCATTATGCGTGGTCCGACACGCTCTTGGCCGATTTTTTAAACTCTGCGATGTAAGGATGTAGTTACAGCTGATTGAGATATAATATTATTGTATTGTAATAATAATATTGTCCACTAAAGTTTTAGTAAACACTGGTCACAAGGCTAAACCGCAGTACATAATATCATGTTAATATGATAAGTAATTTATCATTCAGCACCAGACATACCTATAACAATTTGTATGTAAGCTTTCCTAGGCTGATAAGGACAACCTAATGAATCAACAGTCCATTATGAAGTCACATAATAAACACTATTCAATACAGATTATACAATGGAGGGATTTCAATAACAAATGCTACAACTGGTACTTGCAGCTTTAAATTCTGTTATAGTTTCAACTCAGCATGAAATTTCATCATAATGTTTAAAGCACCCAATAGATCAAAAGCATCCACACCTCTCATTCTTTTCGTTCCCAGCATGCGTAGATGACCAATTCTATCTCTATTCTACCAAAAAACGACAAAGTTCTTTCTATCTAACTCAATATCTCTTCTGCCCGAGCATGGCGAGACCCGTAGACTCACGTTTCAATGAAGACATAGACATATTTATTATTTCCTTAGCAACGGGGAGGTAGCTAGTGATGTAGATATTAATTTTGCGCTGGTCTTTTTCATCATCTTAAGGATGGTTTTCAACTAGGACAACAATTCTTTCCCACTATTTTCCCTATTTTTTTTTTGTTTTCTTTTCTGCTCATTGTGGCACTAGCCCCTAAGCATATACTCCAACTCCTACAACTCCGCCCCTAAGACGACCCACTGACCAGATTGCTCAGTGAGAAGAAATTTGGATGGTGAAAATATTGAACAACATTTCTCAACATTTTGGTAAGTAGATATCTTTCCATAATCTGTCATTTTGTTGATTCTTATGTTGACATAACCCGTTTCTACTGTGGTCATGCTACACATGCTGGTTTAGCATAAGAATACATTTTAAAATTAATTTAAGAATAACAAAATGTAATACTTACCTAGTGCAATACAACATTTGGCCATGCGGATGTATCCTTTAGTAAATGTTGAATTCAGAGAGACAGCTTTCTGAGCATCATCCAGGGCTTTCTTGTACATGCACAGCATCATGTAGCATGCAGATCTGTTGCCATAGTATGCTGCATTCTCTGGGCAAAGCTGTATAGCTTCATCATACATAGTCAGGGCACCCTTGTAATTTTTGAATTTGTACAAATGATTCCCACTTTCTTTCTTTTCTTCAGCCACTCTAGGGAAATTGTGGAGAACAAAGAAAAAAGTTAGAATCTAATATTTGAAACATAATTTTGTATTATTGATTATTATTTGTTCAACATTAATAAGTAAAAGTGATAACTATAATTTTATGTGAATATGGGTTCACATGCACAGCTGATTGATCCTGATCTTGAAATGATTCTTTAGTAAAGATAGAATCAAGAATCAACCCTTAGTAATATTTGGATGAAGATCAAAGTTGCAACAGTAATTTAACAGTGTATCTATGCGTCATAAATGCAAAATATGGCTTTGCTATATTATTAAGCATAGCCATGCACTCCCACACACACTGATCAGGCTATTGTACTATATGTAGGTCATAAGTCAAGGCACCCCTAATCTAATTATTTTAAACTAATTCATTACATACAGAGACACACTTTGGTATTTAGTTGAGAATTTAAACAATTTTTTTGTTCAAAAAACAAGAAGGACTTTGGCATATTTTCACATGCAATTACACAAACATTCATAAATATTTACCTTTCAGGACTCTTCGGAACTAAATTATCGATTGTTAAATCCAAGTCCACTACATCTGAGTCTGCCATTTTATATTTTGTAATTTTTCAGGTAAATTCCAATTTTTCAAGAATTTTAGCCCTCTTTATTTTGACGACGAATTCACAAAAGAACTGTACAGGGTTGCCAGTACTCGATTATATTACTTTCCTCTATGGTTGCCAGACTTAAAACTTGCACTTCGCAGCAAAAATCATAGACAACTTTTCTGGAACGAACAGTACTACCGTGCTCCAAAAACAATGAAAAGTGCGTTGAGCAGAGCGTAGCATTGAGAATTCTACTAAATGTAATGGAGAGCCACACTCAAAGGTAACAATCATAATCATAAATCTTTATTTATCTCAACATCATATCATATTACAGCCACTAAAATGTACAATCAAAGAGAAAGGTGTCTGAGGTAGAAGGGTCCCATGGCCCCATGTGAATGAACAACTGTCGAACCGTTAGCACTTAGCAGTGTTGGTAAAGTTCTAAAGTTGGATAGAGAATTGGGAAAAAGCATCTATTACGTCATTAGAATCATACATAGGTCTTAGTTAGATTTGTTCCATAAGAAGAAATCTCGTATGGAAAAGTTCATGGAACAAATCTTTGTGTTCACACTACGCCAAAACCTTGCTAAGTTACTTGCCGGCGACTCGTGAAACGTCATGTTTACCAGTTTTCTTTTATTTTCAAAAAATTGTGTAAAGCTAATAATGGTTCGTCGTGTAGGCAAATGAAACAAAACAGTGCAACGTCAATTCAAGTTCTCTCAAGAAGTCCGCGTGAGGTCTCAGTAAAGTGCCACCACATCTTTACTGAAACCTTTGAATCTGAAACTCAAGGGGAGCGGCCCGCGGCTGAGCGGGGTTATAATCTATCATGCATAGAAAATAAATCATTTCATCATTACTTAAATGATGAAATGATTTATTTATGATTGAAAATTAAGTAACAAGTACATACACAAAGCTTGTATTTTGTTGTTTGCATTTAAAATAATTCATTTCATCATTGTTCCATAATTTTGGCTCAATGTGCAAACCGCACGAAACCACAAAAAAATACTGAATGTCATAAACTCATGTATGGTAAACTTTGAGTATTGATGGTGTATGTACTCAAAGATGGTAAAGGCCGCATTCCGACCATAATCACTGTAATCGATTTTAGCGCGCATAGACGCGTTCCCTTTTATTTATTTCCGTTTAGCGCGCTAAAATCGATTAAAGCGAATAATTATTGTCTTAATTCGGAATGCAGCCAAAGACAGCCAGACACTGACAGTGACAGTAAATCACACTGACGTTTAAACAAACAATCGTCGTGAGAAAGTGTTTTCAAGTTGTATTATTTACAATTGCAACCAAATCAAATTATAAAGTTCCCAATCAAGCCAAAAATGGGAAGTCCTGAAAGAGAATTGTGCCCGCCACCTTCAGAGGAAGACGAACTAACTCTACCTAGAGCAAGCATCAATAAAATGATAAAAGAATTGGTCCCTTCCGTTCGCGTAGCTTTTGAATCACGGGAATTAATTCTTAACTGCTGCACGGAATTTATCCATTTATTAAGTTCAGAGGCTAACGAAGTTTGCAATCAGAGTAACAAAAAGACAATCAATGCAGAACATGTACTCACAGGTAGAATGTTTTATTTTATTACTCTATAAGCGTGGGTCTGTGCAAAAATGTAACCAAATAATTTTCTTGCAGCACTGGATAGATTAGGTTTTAGTGACTATACTCTTGAAGCGGAGGCCGTATTGAAAGATTGCAAAGCTGTTGCAGCAAAGAGAAGACGACAAAGCACAAGACTTGAGAATCTTGGTATACCAGAAGAAGAATTGTTAAGACAGCAACAAGAACTTTTTGCCAAGGTAACTAAATGGCCATGTTTGACGGTACTGCTAGCTTTGAAATTCAGTTTTAAATGTAAAAGCTGCCTGTTGACAGGAAATTGAATGAAATTATCTCAGGCCAGCCATTTCTATTCTTCTAGATTTTCCAGAATAACTATATATTGTGAGATTTTATGTATAGGTGTTAAGATCATCTTGATCTATCAAAATAACCTTTCAAACATGTAATTTTGATTTGAAAAACGTCAGTCAGTAACTTTTAAAACATGAGAAATAAAAAGTATAAAGATTCTGTAATGTTGTAACTTTTTCAAAACCATTAATGTTTTGCAAGGTATCAGTTATGGCAGTGAAAAGCAAGGTATGACAATCAGGAACCGTACAACCCCGGTTAAGAGTTAAGGTTTCCGAAGGGGTAACTCATACTATGGGTTACCTTTATCATGATGTAACCCATTGATAGGGTTTTATACTAGAAACCCATTGAATGGGTTACATGATAACCCGTTGAAGGGGTTTTATACTTGAAACCCAGTGAAAGGGTTACATGATAACGCATTCGATGGGTTCTATACCTACTTGAAACTGAGTAACATGAAAAATCATAATATTTTGTTATTTCGATATCCGCCCGGCACGCGTAGCATGACCAATTCTATCTCTATTCTACCCAAGGACCATTTTGGTTACCATTTTAGAAAAACCCTATCGGTTTTTCTAAGCAGTTAATCAAAAACCCATACAGTGTGGGTAATTGTGAATGGCTTAAATTAAGCAGTTCAAAAGGGTTACCCACACCGTATGGGTTTTTATCGAAAACCCTTTCAATGGGTTACCAAAATTTCATTTAACCCATTCATAAGGGTTACCCATATTGTATGGGTTTTTGTTTAACCACTTAGAAAAACCCTATCGAACCTTTCAATGGGTAACCAAAATGGTCCCTGATGACAATACCCATTCAGTTCATTGACAAGTGTCATAGCAAGTCAAAGCCCAAGTGTTTTAAGAAAAAGTATGAATTCTACTTTCAATGAGTCTGTGCATGACTGGGTATGATGTAGACTTGAGAATGTATCACAGTGATATCTTTACTAAATAGAAGCATTTTTATAGAAGTACACACCACAGATCAGAAAAAGACAGGAGATATCGCAACGGGGGGCGTGGCGATTGCGAACGCGTATGGCCGCAAAGCGGATTGATGCCAGTTTCAGTCATTAGTCGAATATCAACTTGCGACGTCTTTGCTGCTCATTTTTCAGAAAATGCCGCTGTGTTCAGTTATTGTTTGCAAAAATTAATAAATAGCCGTTTTGTGAATTACATGAAAGATGGAATCTCATTTCATACGTAATTACTAAAATATTGTTGTTTTTCTTATTAAATTAATTAAAACTATATTCGTGATACTAGAAACACAATGAAGTACCAAAAGCACTTATTTACATTAGAACAAAAACCCAGCGGGAACAGTCCTTGTTGAATAGCTCCCCAATGGTTGGATGCACAAATTTGTACTACCGTACACAATTACACGACGTCATACACTAGCTATCTGCTAAACTGAAATGAAGTAATTCGACATTTTTCCGCTGCGACTACGCACACTATCGCGCCTCCCAGTCTACTCTTTGTTATACAATGGTCTCTGTAGTCTCATGAAACATGAGGCTTCAGGGGCTAGGGTGAATCTCTGGGTTCAATCGAGTCTGGTACAACCACGCTGGGATGGGATCGGTGCATTTCATTAATTAATTAGAACAAAAACCATTGTTTGCTTAGTACAAATCGATCAATGAATCGGCTGGTCTAATAGCGCAATGGATAAGTGTTTTGCTGATACTCTCACTCACACGATAGTTTCGTAAAGCGGCCGCTGCCAGCTTTTGTGAGTTAGAGATGTGATGTGACGTCGATATTTTATACGATCCTACAATTAATCATTCGTGTTTTATTAATCAAACGAATGATTATATTTTATGATACTTACCTACAATTAATTATTGAAAAACACAATTTGTTACAATTTCTTGATTACTCGACATAATCAATAAAATCCATATTAATAAAACATCTGAACCCGAATAAATGTGTTTAAAAACAAAGCATATTTTCGGTTTTTTATGATCTGTGGTACACACCAAACAAACAAACACACACACCCATTTTTTTTTTTTTTTTTTTTGAATGGCATCTCGTAGCAGATCTAGAGAGGTCGTTGCTACTTAACCGGATATTCCTGTGGCTGCCCTAAGGTTTTTAATCTTAAAGCCTCCAGCCAGGGCGCAAATTATATATATTAAAACTAAACGACAGCGCACTAAGGGCACCCCCTGTGGGGTACGGACCTCGGCTTAGGGCGTCGTTGGGGGATCACAAAATTAGTAACAATTTGGGGACGGGCTGGATCAACATTTTGATCATGATTATTATCAGGGGATATTATATTTATTGCTACGGCGCTCTCAGCCTCTAACCGGGCGGCTGGCGCATCGACATTCAAGGGACGGGGGGAGGACTTTTATTACCATTTACTCGGGAAGTTCGCGTGGTACCTCGGCGGCGAGGACGGAAGGTCGGTTTGTGTATTTTGTGCACTGTACTCGTGGCCCTATTGCTTTCCTGAAGGAGAGTGACGGGGTCATCCGGATCTAATAGAGTATGCCTCGGTCGGCGAGTCTGACTAATGGCAGAAGGCCTGTAACTAGCGGCCTGCACAACCAAGGGGTTGCGATGACGTTCCGCGGATTCGAAAAAGCGCTTTGCAAGGCGCTTCATAAACTGTTTGATGGTAGGCATCTTAAGGTCTACGTGAAGTTGTTCGTTCCGAACGAACCAAGGAGCCTTCGTAATTCTACGGAGAAATCGGTTTTGAAGCGTCTGCATCTTATGGATGTGATACGACTTTGCGTGAGCGAAGACTACGCAGGCGTAAGTCATGATCGGTCGAATGCACGCGGTGTAAATACGCAATTTGCACTTAAGGGACAACTTGCTGCGCGGGTTGAGTACGGAGTGTAGTCGGCCGAGAGCAAAACTGGCGCGCGACCGCACCTGTTTTATGTGCTCGCCGAACGTCATGTGATGGTCTAAGACCACACCGAGATATTTGGCTCGCTTCTCCCAAGGGATAGGCTTGCCGAACATGGTGATCGGTTGGGGGAGGGCGGGTGATCGCCGGGGCCTACAGAATAGGACCCCCTGGCTCTTATCAGGGTTGACTTCGATCCTCCACTTCCTGAACCAGGCCGCGAGTCTGTTGACTTCGGCCTGAAGGATGCGGGCGATATTGTCTTGCCTGAGGCCGGAGTAGTAGATGGCCGTGTCGTCTGCGAACAGAGCTAACTGCGCCTTTCTACATTTGGGGATATCACTAGTGAATATAGTGAACATCAGCGGTGCCAGCACAGCGCCCTGAGGGACGCCTGCGCGGAGCGGATGGGACACACCCAATGATGATGATGACCTTTATATGCGTTACCTGCGCTCAATAATGGCAAAGTAAATGCCAGGCAATTGCCTGAAATTTACAATAATAATAATAATTATTATTACGTACGCGCCGCTAGTGACGTAACTAAATATGTATGTTTATCTCTTTCTAACAACAGATATCGGTCTTTCCTTTTCTTCACGCGCTATATGATTATATGCAAGTATGATGTAGCTACAATCATGGCTTACGCTGTTTTTGAGTGCACTAATGTTCATGTATGACGCGTCTATTTATAATACGTCATTGCACACACCCCATATCATTTCCCTGGTAGATGTTACTCGCTTCTTTCTATTTCTCAAGGTTTAAACCAGTAACCTAAATGTCTACTAATCTAAAACAAAGCTATTCTATAATTGACTGTAATTAATTATATTTCAGGCACGAGAAGAACAAGCAAAGCAAGACCAACAACAATGGTTGCTGTTACAGCAACAAGGATTAGCGGGGCCCGAGGGAGCTCCACAGCCATATGTGCCGCCTCCCCCTGGACCTAGAATTGATGATGAAGAGGATGATGATTACTCATAGATCTAATAACAAAAGATTATAAAATATCCATTAGATTTTCCTGTACTCAAACGGTAAATTATGGAATAACATTAAATTTTTTGATTGGTGACTAAAAATGTATCTTGTGTTGTAAGTAGTTATATAATACAGATAATAAATAACACCTATAAAACTTTTTGTTTTTAAAATCACAAAAAAAAATCGACCATTTTCAGACTCTGTGACTGTCAATATGTTGTCATGTCAACACACAGCTTGTTTTGGCTTGAAACAGCAGTCATCATTTTCACAATATGGTATCTACAAAATGAGCAGTGATTCTAATAAGAAATACAAAAGGCCAAAACAAAATACTTTAGCAACCACAAATCCAGGAACCTCAGTAGGTAACAGTCGTTATAAAACGGTATTTTGGTGGCTTGATTATTTTTATTAGGTACAGATATCTGTTATAAACTAATATGTACCTAAATAATTCAAGAACCTACCATGTAGGCGGGTAAATCGTGTGTCCCTAACGGATGATGAATTATTACGTTATAAAAATAATCAAATTTCAAAAATCTCAAGTTCATTAGGGATCACAGATAAGGTTGTTAGAAGCAAGTCGTAACTAAGATTCCTAAAGAACAATGTAAGGAAAGGTATCGACTATCGGTGCCTAGCGTTAGGATTCTCTCCCACCAGTCACCACCGGCCACAATTATAAACAAAGCGAATAGGCCGAACCCGACGGGGATGTTAAAACCGACCAAGTGCATGTCGGACTACGCACCATGAAGGGTTCCGTAGTGGGGATTAATTTATCCTAAGAACAAACTTAACATTGTAGTTAAAAAACATGCTTCCTCATACATTCCAACTGCAAATGAAAGTTTGTACGCACAATACTGAGCGCCCTACCATGTTATTTTAAGATCATAGACTTCGTAAAGGTTTTCATGTAATCTCTACCTAAGTAAAGAATAATAATTTTATGATATGTATGGGGTAGAATGGTCAATTTTCATATTATCCAAAATAAATAATTTTAAAAGTATTTATTCTAAAATTATAAAAACTTAACTGAAATCCTTACCAGCCCTTTCATTTGATATGTGACATGGTACAGTTTGCAAAACTTTTTTTTAATTTTTACTTTGCCCCCAAAAGGGACCTCTATATTTAAAATTAATTTTTTTACGTTACACGTCCGTGTTTGGGTCACAGAAGTTCATAATATGTGTACCATATTTCAACTTAATCGGACCAGTAGATTCGGAGCTAATCGGCTGTGACAGACAGACAGACATCAGCAATCTTGTAAGAGGTACGAAACCCTAAAAAAATTAGGGCATTTACTTACCGGGAGGCGGGCGATCTTTATTTCTAAAATATTTTGAAGTCGTATCTGTTTGTCGAATTGCTACTTATCAGTTGTATTACAGAGGCAAAGAAATAGACGAAATGATGCTGTGAAAAAACCAACTCCACCCCTATGTGCTCTGTTAGCGAAAGACTCAGAATGGGTAGACATATTGCAGACATCCCAAATAGAAAACCAAAGATCTTCTGCTAATGTGTCTGACGAGGAGGAAGTACTACAACTTGTAAATAATACCTAATTCATCATTTTATTTACAAATGTACCAAACTCGTGTGAAAACAGCCTATTATTTTAGGTAGAATGCGAAGATGGGCCTCAAATGAAACCACTGGCTATTATGTTTCCGGGGTTACTTGACAAAGATCCCAAAACACTGCAAGGCATGCTGACTAAGGCTATGTCAACAACAGAAGTAACAAGACATTTAGTGGACCTTGGACAAAAAGCTAATTTTACGTTCATGAAAAAAGCAGATCGCTTGATTCCGCCTGAAAAGGTATCCACATAATCTTTTTGTATAAGTACTAGTGAGAATTGAATTTACGACATTGGATTATGGGATTTGCTGTCAAAAGTCAAGTCGAGTGGCCTACACGCATATACAGTGACCTGTGGATGGTTTAAGCGGGCCAGATAGGGATTTAGGCTTTCCATTTTCATCAGAACAGAATGAGACTTGTGGTCATGGTCTTGTCTGCGCCTTTGCGCAAACGAGCCACCGGTGGCTGTCCCCTCTTGCTGCGGAGTTGTGGACCCTACTGCTGAAGCGGGTGGCCGCCACCGGCCTCGCGTGTGCGACGAATCCGTACAAACCGCCGACTACTCATCGCTGGGCTAACGCCACGGTGGCTGTGGTTGTTGCTCGTTTGCGGTAAGCCTTACTTGTTGACTATACAGATTTATCAAGTTGTTGACAAATCATTATTAGGAGGCAATTTAATAATATGTTTCCGGAGTACCTATACTCCATTTGAAATAAGATTAGACACATAAATAAACCTTAACCTTTTTTACAGTCCGTTCAACCGATTTAGACTTCTATTGCGTTGGTGGCATGACAAATGGCAGCTGTAATAAACAGTTGGTATTGTGGCTTTATGCCTACGGAATAGAAGTCAAAATCGGTTGAACGGACTGTAAACCAAATTATTTAAGTGTCTAATTTCGAATGGAGTATAGGTTCTATGTGCTGGTAGGTAGCTGTAGGGTTCATAACAACAAACGATATCGTGCTGAAATCGAACTCGGGACCGCCCGCCGTGGTAGCGCCGAAGCCAGTCGCTCAGCCACTGCCACCACCTTGATGTCGTTTATACATAATAGGTTATTAATTAGATAGATATAGATAGAATATTATGCTTTAGGGCTTGTACATAAAACTGCGATGCGACGCCGCACGCAGGCACTACGAAGGAACGAGTTCGCAGATATTGAGGGTTTGTACATAACACTGCGATGCGACGCCGCACGCAGGCACTACGAAGGGACGAGCTCGCAGATATTGAGGGCTTGTACATAAAACTGCGATGCGACGCCGCACGCAGGCACTACGAAGGAACGAGCTCGCAGATATTTGCGATGCGTCGTCGCATCGCAGTTTTATGTACAAGCCCTTATTGTACACCAAAATACGGATACGAGATAGTAGGCAGCAGTGGATCCGCAGTGGTGGCCCGGGAAATTCAATTTTTTTGTGACCTACCGCTGCAGATCCACTTTAACCCTACGCCTCCATATCGTCGGCATTGGAGCAAGCGCGAGCGTACGTCTGCGTTGGGCGCGAATTAGCCAATCATATGGCGTCACTACCATAAATGGGAATCAATGCAAACCAAGCAATTCCGTATTCTCCAGTAGGTATCGTTGGTGCCGACGCGGACGCGTAGCTTAATAGTTTGAAAAAAAAAAAGAAAAAATGTTTCATTCTATATTATATTGTTGTTTACAGCAATGGATGGAAAGTTTGACTGAAAACAGCAATTCATATGGTTCTGTAGACTCTGGACTACTTAGCAACTGTAAGTAATTTTAACAATTTTCTTGTAATCAACAAACAATACTACCTAATAAATATTTACTCAATTTATTCGTCTTTCTCTTTTTTAACAATAATATTTTGTAAAGGTTATGTTATAACATAATTTGATAGGTATATCAAGTGATTATGAAGCAGACGGTGAAATTACTGACAGAGAATTGAGCGAAAATAAAACAAAGAAAAAAAAAAAGCACATTGGAAGCACTAATAAATCAACCGCGGATGAATCGAGTTCACATGATATACTAAACACACAAGGTACCTCATTAAGTATGGCAAAATATATTACAAAGCTTCCACTAGTCGCTAGAACAAAAACATAAAACTGTACCATCATTTTTGCAGATAAATCTGAAGATTAGAAGAAACTGAACCAAGAAACAATTAGTTATTCTTATTATCAAACAATTTATATACAAAATAACAATTTGAAATTACTATCATTATAATAGATCTATAAAATGCATACCGTTTCATTTAAAAACGAACTGAATATTCCTAATTTCTTTTTTATGAAAACACACTTCAGCTTATGGATAAGTAATCCACATCAAGCTATACTGTGCTTTGCGGTGCTCTTTATATCTAATTCGTTCCTCTTAGATTATAATGTAATGTGGTAACTAACGGTCGAAACGCAAATTTTTTTTAAGCACACTTGCGGGATCACGTGGTACGTGCGTTCTCAGCGTCTTATGTTAGAGTTAGGTTTTTTATTTTGACCTTTATATTATGGAATTTCCTTTATATTATGCAATTTAGAAATTTGACTGCCGCGGGCGGTGACAACCGCGGCCGATACGCGCACAGCACACACGAAGCATAACGTGATGTTGGATATTTACCGTGTATTAGTAAGCTGAGAAGATATATGCAATGTAGGGATATTTATATGCATCATAGTAAGGCCGCGTTGTAGCAGCGATCCGCATATCCATCGCGTTTTCAGAGTGCATGTACAGAGATATTATGAACAAATATGGATTTACAGTGCTCAGTGTGTTCTCATCCTTATTAACCCCCGACGTTTAAGGGTGCTCACCCACGAGCGATTTTTCGGCGATTTTTGTGTAAATGTATTTCTATCTGACAAAAATCGCCGAAAAAATCGCTCGGGGGCGGGCACCGTAAAAGGGGTATTGTTAATAAGAGTCAATTCTTAACACAACACACATTCAATTCGTTTACTAAGTACGTAATGATACCACTTTTTAGTATTATAATGTACATTCCAACAAATATTTTGTAAGTAAGAACACTAAGGGCCGCCATACACGGACTTACTTACTTACCTAAAGTATACATAATTTGTTAAATTTAAAACCAAAGGTTGGGAAACAATGATTAATTTATGCTAGAAACAGACTACGAGCAGTAACAACCCGTTTTGATAGCTTTAGGTGTTTTGGCTCATCTCAGGTCACCACAGTAGGTAATTGCTTAATTTTCAGATTACTCAGTTATTTTTTTTTTCTCCCGTAGCCTACGCTGTCCCACTGCTGGGCAAAGGCCTGCCTCCACTACTTCCATCTTTCGCGAGCCCGCGCGTCCTCCTTCCAGTTTTGACGGAACCTATCCAGTTCGTCCCATCTCCTACGTGGTCTGCCGCGACCCCGTCGCACTGTCTCAGGGCATCAATTCTGTGCTAATTGGGCCCACAGCTGTTGGTCTGGCATGCGGCAGACATGTCCTGCCCAGTTCCATTTAAGTTGGGCAGCCTTTTGAGCCGCGTCAGCTATTTTTGTTTTGGAGCGCAGTATTGTGTTTCGAACACGATCAGTTAATTTAACGCCTAGTATACTGCGCTCCATTGCTCGTTGGCAGACCCTGAGTTTGGACTTCTGGATGTTAGTCAAAGACCAAGTCTGTGCCCGTGTGTGTCTGTGTGTCTGGGCCTTTTTGGCGCAGCCGTAAGGCACACTTACCCGCTAATTTTTTACGTCACACTTCACTATTTACTTTTTTATTTATTTTTTATCTGCTGTACTTATATTATATTGTGTGCCTTTAGTCTGAGCTAAATAAATGTATTTTCTTTCTTTCTTTTCTTTTTTTCACCATTGGTTAAGACGGGAAGAATACACATGTCCATTAATGAGTCTGCGTTTCAATGCCATAGGTAACTCACCCTTGAGTAGTTCCATCATGGACCAGTAGCTCTTCCAGGCGTTTTCCGTTCGTCTTGTGATTTCTTTATCTTGCCTCGCTTGGAAAGAGACTACTTGGCCCAAGCAAAGGTATTCATGTTGTATTGTCTCCCCGTCTACTTTTATGCTTCCAGGTCTTTCATTGCACATAACTTTGGTCTTCTACATATTCATCTTCAGTCCAACCTCATTGCTTACTAAGCTCTTGGAGCATCCGTTTAAGTTCAGTGGCTGAGGATGAGGAATTAATAAATGTTAAATATTCGATATAATTTCAATCTCTTTCGTCTCCTCGCAGTTTGTTTCCAGCATAAATTACATGACTAAAGAGCCATTCACTTTGTCATAGCCAGTAGAACCAAGTTATACTCAAATAGCTCAGCAGAGTAACTGAAGTGTAATAACAAAATCCCTTACACTACGCAATATCGTTTCGACTGTTGTTAAAGTGGATTATTGCATAATATTATTTGGGCTGGTTGCGATAAATGGATCTTCCATCAAAAGCTTCAAATCGTTTAATAAGCTGAAGTTAAAAAAATGCAACATGTATCTGCAAAACTAAAGTGAAGCATGCATGCATTTTCATAACGCATACTTGTAGCTGCTTTTTATGATTACAAATAGGCAATTAAAAATATCACTAGCGTTTATAGTATTTAAAGAAAATAATTCTTAATCACTACGAACACATGAGCAAAAAAACATTATTATTAAGAATAAGTACATACCTAAACATAAAATTTCCTATTTACATTATTTTTCTATTGCATGAGCATACGTCCGTAGGGACTAATTATAAAAATCACCCGGGACGCGTGAAGTGGTCGGTATATTCTAGCTGCTCCCAAAATTGTCCGCGTGAAGCACACCAAAGCGTAGTAATCACGCAGCGCCCCGGCCCAATTGCTATAATCCGGCCCTCGTTTATATATATAGATACATAATTAATTACACATAAACTTAACATATTTTAAAGAATATTAAGCAGATAAGTAGAATTACAATAATATCTTCACTTGCCAGACTACCCTACCACCAGTCTTTTCCCAGTCACATCTTTTCCAGAAGTAAGAAAAAGGCGTCTATGAATGAGGTGACCATTTAGTGTATATTGTATAACAATAAGGCTATAAAATCTATTGCTATTATATGATTTTAGAATTTATTCTCTAGTTGTCCATCAACGTGCTCTATTATAAAAGCTATTTCCGTACCGCAGATCCAAAAGAGGCGGCTCCACCCAGGGGCGCGATGCACCTGATCACCTAAGCGAGGCTTGCGTTTGGCATGATTCATGATTGCTCAAAAGTAACGTATTAAGTCCCCAAGCACTTAATGTTGGCGGTCTGTGACTAAAGACTGAGAGTCCTGTCAATTTGATGTCACTACCTGTAGGTTCATCTTTAGGCTAATGGCCAGTTCTGCCAAGCCAGCTTATATTTGGAGCCAACTAGCTCTTACAGCCATGCTATGGTCGAGGCAAAGCTTCAGAGCCTTGAAATCGATGCAGAGCTGCAAGCCTAATCGAGTCTGAAAGCGTAGGCACCCTTCGTCATGTGCGCTTTGGAAATTGCACAAGTTGATTTACTTTAAGCCATTTCATCATTGAAAGACGCGACATTTCCCGAAGCATTTGGTGTTCTGATGAGCCACTGCGTGATGATTTCTAGTAACTGGTAATAATAATACATCCGTAAAGGTGGCATTCTAAAAATCTTAAAATGTGTAGTAGGTTAGATTATGCTGATGTAGTGCAATCGCCATCATTATTACTCATCCCATGAAGCGTTTCCTTTAGGTACACATTTTTATTGCGTAACGCTGAGGAGCGGAACTCTTTAGCATAGGCTGATGCGCGGCACTTACCGGAAGTCAAGTCCCGAGTGAATTAGTTGAAGCCACAAACACAGGACACATTTTGGTAGATAAAAGTGTATTTTGATTTAAAGGTTTAGGTCACTAATGAAGAGTAGAAGTTTATCCCCCTTATAACAAAACAAGTTTTATCTTGAGACCCAGGTTTAAAACATGGAGCCAACGTTCTTATTACAAAAAACTGGCTCCATGGTTTAAGCCATGTCAAAATATAAATCTTGTTTTGTAATAAGGCGGTCAATGTTTAGGCATATTTTTCTCTATTGCCTAAGCAATATAGATGATTATTGACTATTGTTGGACTAATCCAACAATAGTCGTCGCATCCCCGACCCCCAGTGCCAGATGGAGCCACCGCTAGCCGATTATTTGTTTCATAATATAAGCTATCGCTAGTACGTTCAATTTCCCGATTCGTAAGTCATGACTATGATATTATAATAAAACACCGTACCGTATTACAAAAATACAATAAGTGTAAGTATCATATATAACACTTGAGGTGCCGAATATTTGAAGAAAGTTCTGCTTTTACATTAAAACCTTAAAAGCTTTAATGAGATTTTTACCAGAGTTTTATATCGAGAAGTATTTAGTATTTATGTATTTGCATGCAAGCAGGCACTGTTACGTTTCATTTATACTATTTACTTTTAGCGTATTCTGATAAAGCAATATTCATTCATTCCGTTAGTAGTTTCTGGATTGTTAGCTAGTATCTTGGGAAAATATTCATATTTATTGTAAATAAGTGGGTAGATACCTATGTCAATTTAAGCGTATTATTATTAATCTAGACATCCATTTACATCACACAAACATGGAACAAATAGAATATATGCTCTGACATATTTTGTTTGGGGTTATGTTCATGTGTGTTTATATTTCCACGGTGTTAATCCTATCGATAACGCGAACGCAGAATCAATGCAAAATGTTTATTTAAAATATGTCTAGATGTACTTTAATAATTCCTGCTTTTGTCATTTATCATCAAAAACGAAAAAGGAGTAGTATAATCAGCCTATAATGTTCCCACTGCTGGACACAGGCCTCCTCGTTTCGAGAGGGAGTGGGCTGTAATCTACTATGCCATATTGCGGGTTGGTAGATGTCACATGTCTTCGATTTTTTTCTAGAACACGTTTCGTAACAATGTTTTCCTTCACCGTTTTGAGAGCAGTGGTGATGAAAATATTTACACAAAGTAAAGCGCGCCTGCCTGGGTTCGAACACACGACCTACAACTCGTAAGTCAGGGCCGTTGCCACTGGGCCACCACTGCTCTCTATGTTTAACTAATCTCCTACAAGGTTCTATGGATCAAACAATTGGCTGCTATAGATTTTGGATTATATTTGTTCCATGATTCCTACTTATAAGATCGAAATAGTAAAAACTACTCTACCCTTATATTGAACTTGTTACTCGCATTAAAGTCCAATACCGGATGTATCTTAGCTCCAAATACCGATTGTATTTTTCCATCCCTATTTAGAACCTTATTCAAATATTATTCAGCATGAAACATTGTTATATTTATTTTATTGAGGGTCTATGAAGACGACAAACAACGCAATTTCTTGGCAGGACAAATGCATAGTCTGTTACAGTTAGCAGAGCTCAAAATTTGTGTGCGCCCGCGCCGAAGGGTCGGTCTTTGATCTCAAAAGTATGTCGTCTGCATAGACCCCTATACAGAAGTATTAGTTTATCGTAGATTTTTTCATGTCTGCAATGAGCATAAAAAGTATCTTGTATAATTATGCATGATTCTTTACAATTTTCAAAAATACAATTTAAAGTTTTTGAATGCCTAACTTTACTAGTTGCTTATTGTATATATACAAGTATACCTACATTATAACACAACCGTGGAAACCGTGAGATGGTTTTTGTATCATAATTTAATACTCTTCCTAGTGTATTAATAATTATATTTTATATTCTGTTAAAAATGCTGCTTTAGTTTAACGAGACATGGGTCTAGAAATTAATTGTTAATAATTTTATGATACTGTTAATGTGTCCACACTATCTATATTTTAGGCTTACGTTATTTCGCCTTAAGTAATTATTGGCCACTGGTGTGTGCAGAAAGCCAACACTTTCCAAAAATAATCTGAAGGTTGTCTATAAATCACACTTTACTGGTTTCAATACATTAACAGTAACATGTATGTACTAAATACCATTCACTAATTCTACCTCAATTATTATAAAATTCTCAACTGTACAATTAACACCTTGAATCAACTCCAAAGGAACATTTACACTACACATTACCTATAATTAACATTAAAATCAATTATTATTGCATCATTAAGATTACAACATCATTATTTAGTAAATGTATTATGTGAGCTAAAATTCACCATGATCAACAACTCCTACCTGTCACATGGGAGGTTTAGATGGATCTTTAGGGGAGGAGAGACCGAGCAGGCTCAGATTTAGTGAGTAACACGCCGCCGATCAGCGCGAGCGCTGCGGCGGCCGCCAGGCGTCACGCGCGCGGCCGCGACGCGCAGCCGGGCGCGCGCGCCATGGCGCACCGTCATTGTGTCGGCTTCAGAGCTGCCATCTTGCGTCCGCGCGCTCGTGCCTCCTGCCGCGAAGTAGTGTACTCAAACCACAACACATTGGGTATCAGTGTTGTATCTCTTATCATCAATATTTCACATAGTTTCCTGAAAAATTACAAACATATTTTTTTTATATAATTATCATGAAAAAATCACATGTGATGACTTCACTTCAAGATTATGCAATAATGAATTTTAATAATAATTATTATGATGATTAATTATACACTTACAGTGACACAAGCTGCGGGAATAGTGGGGTGAATACTCTGTGAACTATTGCAAACCATAGGGTTGCAAAAATGAATCCAACTATGCCCCCTACTACAACTTGCGATGTTGTGTGGTAGTGTAGATAGACCCTTGCAGTGCTCACTAGCAATGATAAAAACAAACAGCCACCCATAATTATCACTCTCCATAATGCTGATATTATACTATTATTATTTATATGGTGTAATCTGAAAACAAATTATAATACTTTTAAATGTAGTTAATTTAGAAAATAGTTTATTTATTTAAGTCGCAGCCGATTTGTACAATACGGCGTATTTTAAAACGTCTAGGTGAAATACATAAAGGCGCTTTTTAGGGTTCCGTAACGTAAGGCTCCGCTGTCCGTCTGTCACCAGGCTGTATCTCATGAACCGTGATAGGAAGATAACATTTTCACAGATGATGTATTTTTGTTGCCGCTATAACAACAAATACTAAAAAACAGAATAAAATAAAAATTTAAGGGGGCTCCCATACAACAAACGTGATTTTTTGCCATTTTTATAGATAATGGTACATACTGGGGATTAATTTATCCTAATGACAAACTTAACATTGTAGGTTCAATAGTTTCAGAGATATGTAGGGGGGGAATGGTCAATTTACATGTATTTTCTTAAATAATTATGAAAGTATTTATTTCAAAATTATAAAAAATATATCTGAAATCGTTACAACTAGCCCTTTCATTTGAGATGTCTCACGATACAGCAAAACTTCTTTTTTAAATTTTCTTTTTGCCACCCTAAAGTGACAGAGACGGACAGACAGAGAGACAGACACACAAGTGATCCTATAAGGGTTCCGTTTTTCCTTTTGAGGTACAGAACCATAAAAATGGGCCCAGTTTCGTTTATTAACAGTACCTACATCATAAGCAGAAACATTCGGATTCAAGATGAAAAGTGTGTCAAAGTCAACTCACCTGATTAATACAAAATATAGAACATAAGTACTAAAGAACCAAATAAATTGAGCATGTGATGATGGCATTCCATATTCATTGTACAAGTTCCCCCTTGAGAGTGGTCTGGCTTCACATACTATGTGTTTTAGTATTATATTCAATACTTCATTCACCAATGTACCAGTGAAAAAAGTTATCTGTAAAAAGAGGAATTATATTTAGGAATATTTAAATTATAATAATGTAATTTATTGACATCAATAAAAGATGACTGCAATGCTGCCTAGTTATGAATACTCAATCAAAGGAAGTGTGAATGGATAAGTGTCATCTTATTGATGAAACGATTATTCAAACCAATTTTGCATGTAAATATTATTAGTATCAAAAATAAATAATGCTTTAAAGTTACATTGAAGTAGTAAATCAAGAGAGAGCTCAGATAATATCAGAGGCAGTGGGACTCATGGCTTCAAATGGATATTCTATATGGCACTGCCAAGTTTTATAACAAATATCTTGACTTACAGTGTGAAGATCTCGACGAAACAAAATAAGCGCAACAAACCCAGCGCCTATACCAAATGGGGACAGGCTTATAAGGGCGAAAAACTTTCCAAGCCAGTCTCCTGAAAACATAGATATAATGGATCACAATTGGTGCATGAATAGCGTAGTAAGAGACCGAGTTAATTTATGTTAAACTTACCTTTTGGATACTCAACTAAAGTGAGTGCCAGTGGTTGCCATTCGATATCACCGTTATTATGCAAAACATCACTCACAGACACAGCCTCATCCTCCATTTTTGCTTCATTTGCTAGAAAACTGAAACAGTTATCAGGTTTGTACAAATCCTGCATAAAATTCTAACGATATATAATAAAACAAAGACACAAACTCACATCCACAACACGGTCGCGGGTCGACAGGTAGTTTAGGACACGAAACAAGTTTTTTGACAATCTGCGCTGCGAACAATCAATCAAACCGATGACATTAACATGTGTTGCCAATGTAAACAAATATTCCGTGAATGTGGTCCACAGATCCTAAATACCCTGAAGGGATGTGGTCTGTCACATATTGATACACTTTTTTTTTTTTTTTTTTGTATGTCATCTCGTAGCAGACCTAGAGAGGTCGTTGCTACTTAACCGGATATTCCTGTGGCTGCCCTAAGGTTTTTAATCTTAAAGCCTCCAGCCAGGGCGTAAATTATATATATTTATTAAAACTAAACGACAGCGCACTAAGGGCACCCCCTGTGGGGTACGGACCTCGGCTTAGGGCGTCGTTGGGGGATCACAAAATTAGTAACAATTTGGGGACGGGCTGGATCAACATTTTGATCATGATTATTATCGGGGGATATTATATTTATTGCTACGGCGCTCTCAGCCTCTAACCGGGCGGCTGGCGCATCGACATTCAAGGGACGGGGGGGAGGACTTTTATTACCAATTACTCGGGAAGTTCGCGTGGTACCTCGGCGGCGAGGACGGAAGGTCGGTTTGTGTATTTTGTGCACTGTACTCGTGGCCCTATTGCTTTCCTGAAGGAGAGTGATGGGGTCATCCGGATCTATGAGAGTATGCCTCGGTCGGCGAGTCTGACTAATGGCAGAAGGCCTGTAACTAGCGGCCTGCATAACCAAGGGGTTGCGATGACGTTCCGCGGATTCGAAGAAGCGCTTTGCAAGGCGCTTCATATACTGCTTGATGGTAGGCATCTTATTAAGGTCTACGTGAAGTTGTTCGTTCCGAACGAACCAAGGAGCCTTCGTAAATCTACAGAGAAATCGGTTTTGAAGCGTCTGCATCTTATGAATGTGATACGGCTTTGCATGAGCGAAGACTACGCAGGCGTAAGTCATGATCGGTCGAATGCACGCGGTGTAAATACGCAATTTGCACTTAAGGGACAACTTGCTGCGCGGGTTGAGTACGGAGTGTAGTCTGCCGAGAGCAAAACTGGCGCGCGAGCGCACCTGTTTTATGTGCTCTCCGAACGTTATGAGATGGTCTAAGACCACACCGAGATATTTGGCTCGCTTCTCCCAAGGGATAGGCTTGCCGAACATGGTGATCGGTTGGGGTAATGATGATACACACATGACTTTGAGTATTTATACTCAGGAGATGCCAAAAAGCGAATCACCGAACGACTTTTTCTGCCAGTTTCTGCGGGGGGCGAGCACACTACGAAAATTTGACAATTGCACACAGATGCTATTGCTATAAACGCACACGAAAAAATTATAACCACACAATAACAAAAACACACACACAGATTGACTTTGTGTGTATTTATGCAATTGTCCTATGACAACAAACACAAAGGTGCTAGTGATGTGATACAAAGAATGAGCGGTATTTCAATCATAATGCATGATTGAATTAAAAAAATTTTTTTTTTTTTTTTTTTTTAATTCTCATTAATTTAATATGTGAATATTTAAGATAAATAACAACTTATAACTAATTAATTTATAAAAATAACAAAATTATATACTAACTAAACTAAAACTATGAAACATTAAAATATAGCGTCGAAAAATTCCTCCGCATCGCTGTCGACTGGTTCGTGTATGGCAATGCTTAACCTCTGGCCAAGGTAAAAGCCAGCCCTTGGGTCACGGGAAGTGTCAACCAGCCGTTTGGAGATATCTTTGAACAAATCATGAGCACTCGGACCCCACGGCCCGAGGGTTTCAACCCCAAACGGCTCGAAAATATAGTTACCGATAAGGTTATTATACTTTCGCCGCTTGAGATTTTCCGCAGACGCAGCAGCAGCGCCAGCACAGCACTCGGAGTCAGGAAGATGGGATGGCGCAAGAGTATCGACACACGTTGCGTCCCACACTAAAGGCCTACCCACCTTCCATGGAAATAAAGACATGCCGTCCGGTCTCTTGCCATCGTCACGTGCCAAGCCATTAGGTTCTAATACAGCTGGAACGCCGACGGTGACAAGAGCTCGTCGGATAATGTCATTAATATTCGCGTGCCGCGCTAAGCGACCTGCACTACGGCTGCAAGACAGGCCGTGGTGTCCGAGGCTGTTGACAACTTCGCCACAGTGACAGCGATGAGGAGAACAACAAGGAGCTCCTAGTCGGAGGGAAGCAGCGAGGCGGAAAGTAGTGTCGTCGAACAAAGTACCTATGTTCGACGATGGTAGTGCATGAAGCCACAGACCCGACTCCCATTTACCCACAGCCAGCAAGCGCGCACGCTCCACAGTAGTAGCAGACGTGTCAAGTAAATTATTCTGTACTACTCTGCAGAGCTGCTCATCCCACCATCTGGGAAGATGGATTGGCGGGTGGATCTGAGTTCGGGCAAGCGAGTCTCCAGGCATCCATAGCCTCGGAGAACCACGGCACATCAAAATCAATCAGTGTGGGGGCTAGGATTTTCCTGATTGATTTCTCAGTGCCGTGGACCGAGGATATGAAAGCCGGTAAACTAATACTTGAAATTTTGCGGACGCCGAGGCCTACCATACGAATGGGAAGAGTAGCTTGTGCCCAAGCTCGGTCGTCCATGGCCACATTTAAGATCGAAGATATTGTATGCCGGATAATTTGGTCCATTTTGTCTAATAGGTGAGTGTGCTTCCATAAATGGGAAGCGCGAAGGAAATATGTTAATTTAGGGCCGAAACAGCAGTAACGGATTAAGGTTATAGCCGAATGCATGTTAATTTGGAACAATCTTTCCGAAACGTTACTGAAATTTTGTATTTTTTCCTCAATAAAATCGGGAAAGGAATTTTCAAAGATTGGAGACCCAAGGAGACGAAGAGAGGTTTTTTCAATAATTTTGATTTCTGGGGCTATTGCGTTAAATTTAGGAAGTGTCAGATGTCTGTCAGTACTGCCCGCTAAATAAAGCTCACATTTAGAAAGGTTGAGATTAAGGCCAATGGAAAATAGTTTATGTTTTAAGAATTGAAAGTCTTTTAAAACAGTTTCTACATCGCCTCACAAAGTTCCATCATCAAGATACCAAACGTTAAATTTGGAATTTAGCTGTCGAATGATTGGGTGAATTGCTAAACTAAAAATCACTGGCCCGAGAGGGTCACCTTGTTGACTGCCAACAGCAGATTCCAGAAGGTTGTCCCGATAAAGTAATTTAGAAGAGTGTACAGACACTCTTCTAAATTACTTTATCGCCAGCAAGGTGTCCCTATTAACAGAATTGAAGGCATTCTTTATGTCAACCTTCAGGATGACCTCTCCTTTGCCAGAATTTAGGTAGGTCGACAAAGCGTGTACGGCAGCCTCACAGCCCCCTTTCGAGCCGTAACCTAGCTGCAGGGGCTGAAATTTTTCCGAAACAACCTCACCAAAAAATTTACAGCAAATCTTGGCTGCCATACGACGGTATGTAGTTCCCACGGCAATAGGACGAATGCCGCCATCCCTCTTACGCAGGGCGCATAGATTGGCCCCGTACAGTACGTCGATGACGGCCTCGTTCACCTTGCCGGAGAGCATAAGGTTAATCAAAGCCGTAAGCTCCTTCAAGAGCAACTCACCAGCTGCCCCGGCGCCTGAACTGATAAGGTCCTTAAGGTGCTGAGGACTCAGGCCGTCGAGGCCGCCAGCGGAACCGCTCCGGAAGGAGCAAACGACTGTGACCAACTCTCGACCTGTAATGGTGAGGAAGTGATTATCCAGATCAGGGGGGTCGGGAAAAGAAAGACCATCCGCTGGGGCAGGGTGTTTGCTCTCCAGAGCTGCGAGTGTTTCTGGAGAACACGGTGCCACCACATCGCTACTAAAAAGAATCCTGGCTGCTCCACTTATGTCACCTTCCTCTAACTTAGATTCAACAAGATGTGATATACCTCTTGAAGAGGTGTATATCTGTGTCGGTAATTTTGAATCTAAATTATGAGCCGAAATATTACAGTTTTCTTTAATTTGTGCAGTCAATGTCTTTTTGGTTGCCAAATTCTTTTGTACGTGTAGAATTATGTAAGGGAAGGTGAGCAGCTGTTCCCAAGCACTTTGCGAGTTCTCCCTGGCGGCAAGACGAACGCAACCTGCTAGTTGTTGTGCCACAAGAGGTCGGGCGCCGCGGGGAACTCGCTTCAAAACAGGTACAGAGTTTTTGAATTTTGAAAGGGTTTTCCAAAACGGGTCAAAAGTGGATGTAGGTGTAGTTGTTGGTGGGTCTGAAGTGAGTGAATTTTTGGGTCTGTGTACCTTTCCAATATGCACATTCAGACCCCGCTTACCTTTAAAAAACCGTGCCTGGGTACACAGCGGACATCTCTCCAGGATGCTCAGTGATGTTGAAGGTTGACTGGCACTACCACTACCATCCAACACATCGCTGCTGCCACTAAACATCTATATCTATAGAACGATTTTACTTAAATATATTAAACTTAATAAAATAATAACAAACTAAATTAATATAAAATCTAAAACGTCTATGTGACACTGATGACAAAATATTGACAAAGACGGGAGCTGTGACGGGACCGACGCAGTCGCGTTGGCGGCCTAGGGCGCCGCGCCGCCGGTGCATTTCAGCCGTTGCCGGGTGACGAGACGGACTGGAGTCTCGTCCTCACCTTTTTTTTATTCTCTCTTCCTGGGTTACTTATAGGATAGGCAGAAGTGTTGTGTTGTGTAAAAACATCAACAATCTGCAAAGCTCGGTGATTATAGAAATTCTTCTTTAGACATCTAATAAATATATTTCGTTCACCAGATGTTAGTCATTAAAAAACCCTTCTGCCAAATACCACTTCTGCCCTTCCCCTGTCGTCACTCTGCCCCATATCTGGGCCGCCACGATTTAATAGCGTTTGCACTGATAACAGCCCTTCGCTCACGCGCCACTCACTTTGAAATTTATGTGTTTTTTAATTACTTCATACGACAGATACGGAAGCTTTCTTCAGAAATGAAAAAAAAAAAAAAAAAAAATTAAAAATTAATTATTAATTTATTTTAAATTTTAATTCGTTTTAGGATACCTTAATCCGCAAACCAGCTAACTCCATATAAGCAAATTTTTCAAGAGACAATTAAAACTTTATAATATTTTGTTTAGACTAAAAGTGAAAAAATCTAAAATACCGTTGGTGGATAATATTTTTAAAATATTAAACAAAAAAAAAAATTAAAAAAAAAAAAACAAAATCAAAATCAACATCAAAAACAATAAATTAAACATTCTAATGTGTTTGACAAAATGTGGAGTTGGCTGGCTTGCGAATTATCGGTATCGTTTATTTCCTTGTGCACTTGCCTAATTTCTCCTTGCTAAATTACGAAACAAACTAAAATTATGTGTTTGCTATCTTAGTTATGAAACGATGCGGGCGGGTATGGCTCCATTGCCATAGTCTATAGTTCATAGTCATATGTCTGAATGATGACGACTAGAGGATATCACTGATTTTTGAAATGTACCAGTTTATTATTATTAAGTGTCACCCTCTGGAATTCCGCCAAAGAACAAGTAAATATATCCAACCGCAGAGAGACGCTGTTGAGTATCTGTATTGCCCGCCCCACCGGTGCAAACCTTAACAAGCTTGTACGGGCCACCGGGACTTTAAACAGCCTCTCTCTCGGCCCTTCCCGCAGCCTACTGTTTGGAACGAACAATCCCAAAGATTCAAGTATGTGCGGATTATTCAACATTTCAATTATTCATTTAATAAACAATTTTTCTAGAGGATGGGCAGCAGCGTTCTCTATGCATTTTAACACCATACTGCGATCGCCAACCCGCCTGCCAAGCGTGGCGATAATGGCAAACCCCCCCCGTTTGGGGGAGGCCTATGTCCAGCAGTAGACGTCTTTCGGCTGCAATGATGATGATGATGAAACTGTATTTTATTGTTTTTTATAACCTTTATAAAACTAAAATCCTCGAGAAAAATATATACGTCTGAGAGGCGAATGTTTATGAATAGTGTATCTACCAAGTATGTTTATGAATCTAGTGTTAACCAAAAAAGTAGATCCGCAGAAATGTGTTCGACATGTATACAAGGTGTCCCGTAAATAATGGATCAAACGTAACGGGTAGGTAGCTTACCTCATTTCCAACAACTAATTTGAACAGTAAAAAAAAAACCGATAAGGTAACCAAGATATTTTTTTTTTCGATTTTTACTATTTTCTGTACCAGCATTCAGTGTTTTTAATGCTGTTGCTGCAAATGGTATCATATTTAGGTGTGATTTTTGTCAAACATTTCTGAATAGTTTACTAATGTTATAAGATACCATTTTTTTAAATAACATTTTATTTGCCTTAGAAAAAAAATCTTGAATTGAAAAGTTTTGTTTTTACGATGAAAAGACCAGAATTGGAAAAATTCTCCTGTAAAAAAAATTTATGACACCGATGTGTACCATTATTTTAAAAACTTGTATAATTACTAAGGTTTGCAAATTGGTATAAAACTTATATAGCTATGAATGTGATGAAGAAGACAGAACAGAAATTAAAATGGTACAATCTAACTTTTCTTTCTCGTAATGGCTTATGCTTGTAATCTAAGCATGTGGTTAAGCGTGTAGCGTAATTTCGAGCCGATGACGTCATCTGTTCGGAATTTGGGGCCGCTACCTGCGGAGTTGCACCTCACTCAGTGTGAAAGGGATAGATAGCGCCGCTTTTGTATTTTTGGTAAATCGGTGTCTTTGTGCAGGTATTTTTTTTCCTTCACCCTTCACTCAGTTTAGTTGACACGAATCTCTCTTCAAGTTGATACGTACGTCAGACTACTTTCGCTCCCGCTGTGCCTAACTGTTGTGTTCCTTAAAATTAAATTTGTGCTGTGTATTTGGACTTTGCTTTGCCTAACGATTTGGAACTGTTTGTGTTTTGGACGAATGACTTGGCAATCCTACGGACTTCGAAAACAATCGTTTGTGTGAGGTTGTACGTGTGTGCAGTAGTACGATGCCTCGTTACGAGTACACGCCACGGGAGTATGCCGAAATGCATTTTATCTACGGAGAAGCAAGAGGTAATGCCAGGGCTGCCGCAAGATTGTATCGTGAAAGATACCCGAACCGGGATCGACATCCCGACTATCGCGTATTCATTAGAGTGCATAACGCGTTTCTTGAGGGAAGAATTCTTGGCACCGGAGTTGGGGGTGCCAGTGAAGGGCGACCGTCACAAGTCAATGACGAAATTATTATTCGAGAAATCGAGGAAGATTCGTCGGTCTCAATTCGCGTCATAGCGCAACGCACAGGTATTCCAAGATCGACGGTACATCGAGTTCTAAAAAGGCACCGGTTGCACCCATATCACGTGCAACGTGTTCAAACGCTGACGTCACGTGATTACCCGCAAAGAGTAGCATTTTGCCAAAGGATGCTTAGAATGATACGGGCGGACCCACAGTTTTTTAATAAAAATTTATGGAGTGACGAGTCTTCATGCCGGCGAGATGGATATCTCAATTTGCATAATTTGCACAGTTGGCAGCTGGTAAACCCACATTTGATGCGAGAGGACAGGAGCCAACATCAATTTAAAATAAATTTATGGGCAGGAATAATAAATGGGCAAATAATAGGGCCCTTTGAACTACCAGCAACTCTAAACGCCGAATACTATCTGCATTTTTTAAGGAATGAGTTGCCAACGTTATTAGAAAATATTCCAGAAGACGTGCGGCAAGCAATGTGGTTGCAAAATGATGGTTGCCGCGCTCACTATGCGACGGCAGTAAGGGCGCAACTCAATGAAACTTACCCTGACAGATGGATCGGCCGATTAGGACCAATTTTGTGACCTCCGCGATTTCCGGATTTAAATCCTTTAGATTTTTTTTATTGGGGATGTTTAAAAGACAAAGTTTACAAACAACGAATAACGTCGGAAGAAGAATTACGTCAGCGCATCCAATCTGCTGTATCAGAAATAAACAACAGCCATTTTGTCCGTCGGATAAGAGCTTCCTTTATTAGGAGGTGCAGACTTTGCATTCTCGTAGGGGGACGTCAGTTTGAACATTTACTGTAAAAACAAAATAAACGATTTATTTGTATTTTTTTTTTAATTTAACCTCCTAATTTTTGTCATACGCTGAGATACTTAAACATTTTTAAGAAAATAGTTGAATTGTGCACACTTTTTCAAATTTTATTTTATTTCGTAATTTGGCACCTCTGTCAGATTCATAGCAATATCTTTGTAACGACAAAGACTAGGCGTAAGTTTTATACCAATTTGCAAACCTTAGTAATTTTACAAGCTTTTAAAATAATGGTACACTTTGGTGTCATATATTTTTTTTACAGGAGAATTTTTCCAATTCTGGTCTTTTCATCGTAAAAACAAAACTTTTCAATTCAAGATTTTTTTTCTACTGCAAATAAAATGTTATTTAAAAAAATGGTATCTTATAACATTAGTAAACTATTCAGAAATGTTTGACAAAAATCACACCTAAATATGATACCATTTGCAGCAACAGCATTAAAAACACTGAATGCTGGTACAGAAAATAGTAAAAATCGAAAAAAAAAAATATCTTGGTTACCTTATCGGTTTTTTTTTTTACTGTTCAAATTAGTTGTTGGAAATGAGGTAAGCTACCTACCCGTTACGTTTGATCCATTATTTACGGGACACCCTGTATATTGTCTTCTGGGTGACTTGTGCCGTACTCAGAGTCGCTACTTGGGACTTAGTTAACCATCCACTATAATCGGCAGGTTTTGTTGGGGGTGGTGTCTGATTAGTTTTCGGGTGACGGCTCTAAGTGTGGAAATTATGACTACATTGTTGCATTGGGTATCTGTAAAAACAAATGTAAGTGTAAATAAATAAACTTCTAAGGCTTTAACGGATTCACGGTCAGGCAGGTCACGGATTGAACCACGATTCGTCATCAGCAATCGTAGGCAAGGAAACATTTCTCTTACACTTAAGGGGTCATTGTACTAATCATTATGAACAACTTTTACCATGGGACCAAAGCTTAAATCGCGAAAAAAAATCAGCTGTTCCCTACATTTGTGTTCGTCAAAATTTATGGAACAGCTGTTTTTTTTTGAGATTTCAACTTATGTCCCATAGTAAAAGTTGTTCATAATGATGAGTACAGTGACCCTTTAAATGAGATTTCGTGTATGAATAGATCAGAATAGATACACTTATTTATCGATGCGGCATTTATCAGAGTTGAAAACTATATAATATATTATCTAAATATAATATAGTTTTGAAAAATCGGAGTTTCAAACATGATCCATGACGAGAACTGTCCATTTAGTAACGATCACGAACGTAATATTTTATCAGCAATATGAGCTATCAATTACAATTTTTTAACAATTTTTAGTCAAAAAAATATTTATTATATTGAAATCAATTTCGTTTACCCCATCTGCAGTATATTTCTAGCTTATATCACGTATTAAAATATTTTCGTCACGTTTTAAGCCAGCTAAATCAGCACCATAAATACGCAAACATTCAATCTGTGTGTTTTTGTAATTTTGTGGTTATTATTTTTTCATGTGCGTTTATTGCAATAGGAAGCATGTATCTGTGTGCGAACTGCGATGGTCACATATTCGTTGTGTGCTGTATGTATTTTCCTCGCCTCCCGCAGAAAGAGGCAGAAAAAGTTGTTCGGTTCGGTGATTCGCTACTTGCCACCTTCATAGATAAATGCTCTAAGATCTCCATGCTCTAAGCCTGCCCGGACCAAAAATCGCTCATCTTTATGGCAATGATTTCTATCTTATGTCAGTGTCACTTGTCAGACTGACAGGAAATTGTGTGGTGTGGTGCAGTGTGGTGGTGCCTTAGTTGTAAATTTTTAGATTAAAAACGTTAACCGCTACGTTATTTTATTTATTTGGACTACACAAATTCGGAAAAATGGTTTTTTACTTCACTAGTAACGTAGTAGCTCCACCAGTAACCCTTTTCATGGGTGCTGATAAACACGAAAGTAAGGAACTTGTCACTATGTTTTCTATAGTCTTGGATTTTTATTACAACTGCAGTATTGTTTGTAGAATAACACTGTGTTATACTTTCCTTAACCATTTATCATTTGCAGATGAAGATTTGATAAAGTGGGGATGGCCTGAAGATGTGTGGTTTCATGTTGACAAAGTATCATCAGCTCATGTGTATCTTCGCTTAGCACCAGTAAGAATAATGATTTGCAGCTATATCTATGTTACTTTTAAATTTCAAGTGTAATTCCTAAAACTAAAACCTTATTTAACTTTCAGGGTCAAAATATTGATGCAATACCAAACTCCGTTTTGGATGATGCATGCCAGTTAGTCAAAGCAAATTCTATAATGGGAAATAAAATGAATGATATAGATATTGTCTATACAATGTGGTCAAATCTTAAGAAAACAGCAGGCATGGAGGTAATTTTTGTGACTTAAGTTCTATTCTACTTTTCTTTATGACAAAAAAAAAACAAGTTATTGTTAGTATAAGCAAATTTCCTAGGCATTTTACGATAAAACTCAGTTCATTCAAATGACTGAATTAAAGAAATTTTAGCAGAACAATAGCAATATTACCTATAGGAAAGCATGACTAGATGCTTGTTTCAATGATAAAAATAATTGTTTCTATTGTAATTAACATCAAACCAGTAAAAGTTATCTGTTATCCTAAATACTCAATAATACTTTATTTTCCAGGCTGGACAAGTAGCATTTCATAAAGACAGAGATGTCAGAAAAGTGAGAGTAGCTAAAAGGTGTAATGATATTGTTAACAGACTAAATAAAACTAAAAAAGAATCCTTCCCAGACTTGAGAATAGAAAGGGAAACTAGAGACAGGCTAGAAAGAGAAGACAAGAAGAAGCTACTTAGAGACAAGAAAGATAAGGAAAAAGAAGAAGAAAAGAAAAAGAAGGAGGAGGCCGAATTGAGAAGTTATTCCACTTTAATGAAAGCAGAAAACATGTCTACTAATTATAATGATGGAAATGATTCAGATGATTTTATGTAAAAAACAATAAATAATTTAAAATCATTTCTTAATTGTTTTTTCTTGAATAATAATATAGCCCAAGTGTTTGATACCTACTTACAGTTTAAAACTTTCTAAAATCAAAATATTTTATTTCACATAAGTCTTAGGACACTTATGAAATGTCAGAAGCTAGGTGCATGGTTCAAATTGGTTGTTTCCTATGGAGAAGAGCCGGCAAAGAAATAATAATTGGCCTTTACAATGTTTTCAGTTACAGTGTTAATAGGTACCTATGAGAGGTACCGAGTGTAGGCCCGGCAAAAGTACCAGGTAGGTACTTAACAAAATAGAAAATGGCCTACAAATCTACAGTCTATAAGCCTACAATGTCATCACATAAACAAAACAACATTAAAAAATAATAAACAGAACCTTACTGAAATTAAAATTGTAGGTCTATAACAAATAAGTAAAAGATTATGTCAGTGAAGTTTGTAAAAAAATAAAATTAAAATAAACATCGTAATTTGCGAGCAGCTAATAGACATTTACATAGTGTTCCCGGTAATGAGGTACCAGGGAAGCCACATGTGCAGAAGGAATGAATGCCAAACTTCCTTGTCTTCAACGAAAGTAGATACATGACTGTTAGTATGAGTATTTTCAAGAAAACAGTGCTTCAGTTTTTAACTATGTTTATTCCAACTGAACTTAATGATTCAACAACCCAGGTTGGGTACTCACTATCAGTATAATACTCACTAACAAAATTTTGCACAAACTGTGGGAATGTTCCATTTTCAATGTTCACCCTCATATTTCTCATTAGGTTCATCTGCAAAAACGAAAAATGTTTTGTATAAACACAGCAATGCCTACTTGCTTTTAAAATAATGAGTCAGTTAGACAATTATAATATATAAGCTGGCAACTAATTGGAGTAACATAAAACAGTTATATGTTTTCATTAATTATAGATGAAACAAACTGGAGAAAACTACAGTACCTGATAAGCAATGTTGTGCACAGATATGAGGTGACATGCTACAGTCTCCACTGTTACTATGCTGTGTAAATAAGCTCTGGTGTAGTTTTTACAAGTTGAGCATGAACAGTCCTTGTCAAGAGGATCCAAATCAGCTTCATACATTTTTTGTTTCAAATTCAATTGACCATTTGAAACAAGAGCACAGCCAAATCTCTGAAAATAGGAGTTATGTAGAAACACTGTTTAGCTGCCCAGGGTTTGGAAATGTGGTCCATAAATAGTGTGCACCATATACATCAAAATATTTAACTTTTCATTCAACTTACTGCAGTGCGAGTTGGGAAGACACAGTCAAACATATCTACTCCAAGGGCAACACAGACAACAAGGTCTATTGCCAGACCAACACCCATCAGGTATCTAGGTCTATGGTTGTCAAGTATCCCTGTGCTCAGACTGACCATTGGCCAGAAATCATCCTTTGCTTCACCTCCACTAAAACAATAGGCTGGTATTATTTTAATATTGTCAGAATACAGACTAGGCATTAGGCAAACAAAAATATGTATTGCAGCTTTTATTAAGTTTTTCATATTCCAAAGAGTTGTAAGAATTTTTTGCAGAATGGATAGTTTTGTTAGAGAAAGCCCAAAAGTTTACAATTCTTATCTACCTCAAACCTCCAATAGCAAATCCATTTACATCCTTGGTCATATGATCATTTGCACTTTGTTCTCTTAGTTCTTTATTTAGTAATCCTTGAACTATTGGAAATATGCTTTGTTCTGTAGGTCTCTGATGAGCGGACAAGCAGCGATCCAGCCACCTACTTGTCCTCTCTGTGGCTTTCTTGATGCGGTCGTAGTCTTGGAATGTTGTTTGAACAACATCATCCAGTTGCATGATGATGTCAGCACCTAGAATTTGACAAATTAATTTCAATGAATATTATCACATCATAGATCATACTACTCACATAAAAAATATTCTTTAATTACATACCAATACAATTTTGAATTTCAATTGATTTCTCTGGAGTTAACATGATTTCAGAATCATCATAAGGAGATCTAAATTTAACACCTTCTTCAGTTATTTCAGCTAACTTTAAAAGTGATACCATTTGAAAACCTCCTGAATCAGTAAGAAGTGCTCTATTCCATCCCATAAAGTTATGAAGGCCTCCAGCTTTTGTCAAAACGTCTGTACCTGGACGATTTCCTAAATGATAGGTATTGCCTAAAATTATTTCACAGTCCAGACTTTCAAGTTGGTCAGGTAAAAGTCCCTTCATCGTTCCCTGAAAGTTTTTATCGCATTATTAGAAATTATTTATAAACAAAATACAATTACAAGCCTATATCCAACAGTTGATTGCTTCTTGCTGAAATGATGAAAATACAATTGAATTAACAGCAAACATCCTCACCTGTGTTCCAACAGGCATAAAAACTGGTGTTTTAACTTCATAATGAGGTAATTTCATCAACCCAGCTCGGGCTCTGGATACATTACATTCGGCTTTTACGTGGAATGATAAGGCTAACGATTTGGCACCCATTTTAAGTAATAAGTACTACTAGTACTTAATGACTAGTTCCAGGTTTTATCTCATTTTCTTTTTGTTTGCAATTCCAATTTCCAGTGACACTAAAATCTAACCACTTCATTAACAGTCATGTTGTTGGTCACAATATTTAAAGTTTTTAACTTGCGTTAAGTTGAATAGGAACTCAAGAGCTGAGGCTTTGTATACCTATTGAGAACTCCAAATGATTTTTATGTTGTTTAGGTTGTGTCTAAAGCACCACTAGCCACTAAACTCCAAGCTCCCCTATTGCCCAAAAGTTAATGATTGTGTTAACGGTGCTTTATTAGAACCTAATCCTTAGATTTATTTTTATACAGACGTTGTGGAAATAGAGAATGAAAAAACTAATATTTTTAAAAATCACATTAATTGATTGAATTGAAATGACATCATTTGTGTCATTAGTGTCATAAAGTTATAAGCTGTGGATAGAGATTTATACGTCAGTGGGATAGCGGATAGAGCGTAGGATAGGATAGAGGCTCTGTGAGTGTCATTTTATTTTTGTGTTGTGTTGACTTGTGTTTGTGGATTTGTGGAAGGTTGCTCCGAATTAAGACCATAATCGATTTTAGCGAGCGTTCCGTATTTACCGTTTAGCGCGCTAAAATCGATTACAGCGATTATGGTCAATTCGGAATGCAGCCTAAGTCGTCAAGTGCATTTCGAGTTTTTTTTTTTTTTTTTTTTTCCTTCTGGCTTCGCACGGTTTGTGCATTTAGCCAATGTCAAGTTTTAGTTCTTGTGTGTGTTCTTGTGTATTGATGAAATTAATTATAAATGCATGATGATGATATCCCCGCCCACTCCCCTTGAGTTTCAGTAAAGATGTGGCACTTTACTGAGTCCTCACGCGGACTTCTTGGGAGAACTTGAAGCGAAGTTGCACTGTTTTGTTTCATTTGCCTACACTAATGCACGTTCACAAACACTTAATGGTTAATAATCCACCATTATTACACATTAATATTCGGCTAAACACTAAATTTGGAAAATTAAACAAACTGCTGAACATGACGCTTCATTTTCCCGCCAAGAAGTCCCCGCATTTCGAGTTGCGCTGTAATAGATTTGAGCGTACTTACACTCGTTCCGAATTAGCGTGAGTGCGAAAACGATGTTGCGTGAACCGTCATAGATAACGTCATGACATGCGACATCTTGCGACACCGCCGACCATGTCATAAATTAGTAGCACCGTGAGCGCTGTCAAAAATAACAGTTGTGCTGTTTTGTTTTGAGTCACATCTTAACCTTAACCAACGTGGCATTTTCGAAATTGTGCTTCTGGCTACAGTCGCCATCTAACCAAAGAAGAAGAAAAAAATTGTGTTGAATACACAAAGAAATACTGTAATCCATGCGTGAGCTCGTACAGGCGTTCACGAGCGGTCCGAATTGTTGACAGCTCTCAGGTGTCATAATCGCATTGATTTATAAACCCCATAGGTTTCTTACTTGCCATACTTACAAAATTACCGTGACTTAAAAAATCTAGCTCTTAAAATGGCCGTCTTTCGAAGGGTTGTAACTGCGAGTGCGAGAGAGAAAGCAAGCAACCGTTTGACAGCACATTTCCGAGTTTTGTACCACAAAACTTTGCATTATACATGGCGACTGGTCACGCATAGACAGACTTTGACGTCACACAAATGTATTGCCAAATTTTGTCCTTGACAAAAATTTTGATGTCTCTTTTTTCATATGTCAGTTTCTGATTCATCATCATCATCATTTCAGCCGAAAGACGTCCACGTCTGCTAGACATAGGCCTCGCTCAAGCCCCCTGGCGCACTCCGCAGTTTAGGTTTAAAACTACAAGTACGTGCGGCGGCCGGTCCGGACCGGTCAATCAGTGGGTTGCCGCGCGCTGCTTAGTTCGCACGCGTTAATACGAGCAGGTACTTACTTCTCGCGCTTCTGAGTTCTCGCGTTACAAAAATGAAACCAAAAAAATATTGTATAGCGTTTGATTGTAATAATGACAGTGATCGAAGCCTGAGGTTTCACATAATACCAAAGGATATTGAAAGTACCCTGTTTATTTGATTAGAAGTTCGTTTGATTTTGTCATATCGTATCTGCGTCCGCCGCCGCCGCCGCGCCGCTTGTTTAGGCAGGTATGAAATTATATTGATCATCTTGTGATGTTGTCGTATATGGTGGTGGCGCAGCACGACGAACGTCTGTAGGTAGTCAGTCAAAATGTATACGTGTTTCCCATACAATAAATGATTTCTATTTCCCTGTGCCCTGCCCACTGCCACTTAAGCTTAGCAATTCTTCGGGCAATGTCGGTTACCTTGGTTTGCCTACAGATCTCTTTATTTCTGATTCAATCACGTAGGGAAACATAGCATAGCCCTCTTCATTTGCTCTTTGGGTGACTTTTAGCCTTCTGATAAGGCCCATTGTGAGAGACCACGTTTCAGTACCATAGGTAATCACTGGCAACACGCACTGGTCAGAGACTTTCGTTTGAGACACTGCGGTATGTGGGACGAGAAGATATTGCGTAGCTTCCCGAATGCTGCCCAGCCGAGTCGGATTCGACGATTGACCTCTTTCTCGAAGTTGGACCTACCTAACAGGACAGTTTGTCCGAGGTAAACACACTCGTCCACAACTTCGAGTGTAGCGTCTCCAATCTTCATGAGAGTGGGTGTTACATTGGCATTTGACATGACCTTTGTCTTATCCATGTTCATTTTATGACCCACTCTTTCGGAAGCTCCACTGAGGTCATCGAGCATTGTACTGAGGCCATCCATAGTCTCAGCCATGACAACTATATCGTCGGCAAACCGAAGGTGAGTGATATACTCGCCATTGATGTTGTTTCCAGTCCAGAACCCTGAAGACATCCTCCAGTGCAGTGGTGAACAGTTTCGCAGAGAAAATGTCTCCCTCCCTCACGACTCCCTGCAGGATATATTTCGAGGTCTGGTCCTGGAGTCGTACTGACATAGTGGCGTTTTTGTACAGACACTTCAGCACCTCGATGTACCAAAAGTCAATGGCACCGTTGAAGAGACTGCAGTACAGCCCATGTCTCGATTGAATCGAAGGCTTTCTGGTAGTCTACAAACGCTAAGCAGTGATGCAGGTTATACTCTTCGGTCTTCTGTATAACCTACCGCAGCGTATGTATGTGGTCTACTGTGCTAAAGCCTTTACGGAATCTGGCTTGTTCGGGAGGCTGAAAGTCGTCAAACCTGCGCGTGAGACGGTTTGTAATGACTCTTGAAAACAGCTTGTAGACATGGCTCAGAAGTGAGATGGGCCTATAATTCTTAAGGAGGGTATTGTCACCCTTGTTAAAAAAAAGGATCACCACACCTCTGTTCCATGCCTCTGGCGTTTTTCTCGCAAGTATGATGGAATCAAAAAGCTTCTGGAGGACCTTGAGAACGGGTTTTCCGGTAGCTTTCAGGAGTTCAGCCGTAATTCTGTCATCACCCGGCGCCTTGTTGTTTAGTTCAGTGTAGTTTCGGCTCAATCTAGCTCATGGGTCGTTTGCCAGATTCGTGCATGGGTTATTTGTCTTGATTAGTTAGAAATACACAAAACGCTTTATGACATGACTGTGTTGATATGATAGATATTTGTATAGTTATTCTTTATATAGTAGAATATGCCATATTATTTTTATAGTAGAATTTGCCATCCCCATAGTATTCCTACCTCAATGCATAATCGTGATATCTAACTAATCGGAACGCAAAATGTGCAAGATGTAAGCGATTATGGCATAATTCGGAATGTAGCCGAAATTGACTGAAGGCTGCATTGATGCATTCCGAATTAGGCCATATTCGCTAACAGCGCTCACGTCTAAAAATTGCGTACCGATTTTTTACGATTATGACAGCTGAGACCTCAACAATTCGGAACGCTCGTGAACGCACTCACGATTGGATTACAGTAATTCTTTGTGTATACACCACACACACACGCATTTGTACACTTCTTCTATTTTGGTTAGTAGGCGACTGTAGCCAGAAGCACAATTTTGAAAATGCCACGCTAATTAGATACAATATCGTATGCGACTCAAAACAAAACAGCAGAACTGTCATTTTTGACAGAACTCACTATGATATTAATTTAGGGCATGGTTGGCGTTATCCCAAGATGGCGCATGTAATGACGTCATCTATGAAGATTCGTTTGACATCGTCTTCGCGCTCACGGATAAAATAATAATCAAATTCGGTACGGATGTAAGTGCGCTCATTTCGATTTATGTTCAGTTGACCTTATAACATGAGACTTGAACTGCCATTTAATGTGAGTGTGCCAAGCCCATTGGTTACAGCGCAATTCGGAACGCACCGTTTTATGTAGCTGACAGGACATGATTTGACAATGATTTTTTTTTTTTTCCTTCTGGCTTCGCACGGTTTGTGCATTTAGCCAATGTCACGTTTTAGTTCTTGTATAGTATTGATGAAATGAATTATAAATGCATGATGATGATATCCCCGCCCACTCCCCTTGAGTTTCAGTAAAGATGTGGCACTTTACTGAGACCTCACGCGGACTTCTTGAGGGAACTTGAAGCGAAGTTGCACTGTTTTGTTTCATTTGCCTACACTAATGCACGTTCACAAACACTTAATGGTTAATAATCCACCATTATTACACATTAATATTCGGCTAAACACAAATTTTGGAAATTAAACAAACTGCTGAACATGACGCTTCACTTTCCCGCCAAGAAGTCCTGACAATGATTTGTGTTGACTGCTGGTGCTAAGTTATGTGTCACAGGGTGCATGGTCAAGGGGCTCGTGGCCATGTAATAACAGCTGCACGAGGGCCGTTCAGCCGTTGGTCAGTAGATCTTTGGCCACGGGGTATCATGTTACTCAGCAACTGGGTTGTGCAGATCGTATAGGCCGTCACCACAGACTACAATAGTATATAGCCGTCACTCCATGTAACCAGCTAGGTAGTAGTAGGTAGAAGGACCATGGGCGTACACAGCATTTTTTTAGGGATGGGGCAAAAGTAAATAAACTCGATATGTAGTAGAATGCGTTTACTGACCATAGTTCAATAACGTGCGAGTTGGTAATTTGACTGGTGCAAATGTCAAACTCCAAATTGAAAAACCGGACAAGTGCGAGTTGAACTCGCATGGTGAGGGTTCCGTACAATTAATAAGTTATCAACAATGTTTTTGAAGTAAAAATTCTATACGCACGCTTGACTTGGGGAGTAAGCTGGTGAATGCGTGACGAGAGCGTTACGGAAAAAGGCGAATGGAAGTTGTTTAAATTTTAAACATGCAACACACCGTGTCACCACCGCGGGCCGGCTGCGTTCGGACGACACGCGCATATCCTGCGCCGACCACGCGCACGCCCCGCACACGCGTTGTGTCCGCCTTGCACCCGCGTTCGCCACGCGCAAAATCCGCGCCCACCTAGCACCCGCTTGTACTACTTATTATTTAATATAAAAACGCCCTTGATCACTGTTAATAAAGCACTAGCCGAAGCGTAGCACAAGTCGGGCACGGAGCGGGCGCGGAGTGGGCGCGGAGCAGGCGCGGGGCGAGCGGGGAGCGGGCGCGGAGCGGGGCGGGTCGACTTCGATAAATGCAATTTGAGATCTATTGATGTGTCATACATAAGACTCAAATTATATACAACAATTTACAAAGCAAGTGGGGCGGGTGCGAGCGGGCGCGTGTCTTTTGAACGCAGCCTAATAGGTATTTTTTTAAATAAACACTGGCTGTTTATTCACTCACAAGACCGCAGCTTTTTGAAGTAAAACTTCTTTTGCTAGCGAACTTTGAGTGCGAACGGTGACTTCTGTTTTACTTCGGTCGTGTGGTCTAAGGCACACTCGTTTTTTTTTTTTATCCCAAGTTAATTTATCCCAAGAACAAACATAACGTTGTAGTTAAAAAACATGTTCTCCCAAATATTCCAAATGCAATTATTGTAAGTTTGTACGCACATTATTGAGAGATTTACCATGTTATTTTAACACCATAGACAGAGTACAGAAGGTTTTTCTGTAATCATAAGTAAATAACTATTTTCCGTATTTTTAGTAGCAGTAGTTTTGGAGATAAAGGGGGGGGGGGGGGGGATGGCCAATTTTCATCTATATTCCTAAATAACTTTAAAACTATTTAATTTAATAATTATAAAAAAATATTCGATACCTTTACAACAAGCCGTTATTTGATGTCACACGGTGTTTTAGTTTGAAAAACTTGTTTTCTAATTTTCTTATTTGCCCCCAAAAGTGACCCACGTTACACGTCCGTGTTAGGATGTACCAAGTGGGTACGCCCATGAGAAGGACACTGAGTGTATTACCCAAGTGGGGTTCAGAATAAATTATCTAACGCAAGACAGTGTGCCAGCCCAGCAACTTTCGAGTCTTTCTAGCAGCGGTGGCGTGCCAGTGCCACTGAAAATAGGTAGATCCAGAGTAGGGCTACGGGACATTTGGAATAGAAATAAAAGTCCCCCCAGAGTCCTGGGCCTGTGAAATAACAGTGATTTTTTCCTGTATCAATGCCAAGTAAGTACTGATGATACAAGATAAATATCAAGTTTGTTAAGCGAATGAAACCAAAATATCCAATTTTCAGTTTATCACACTGAATATGTAATGAGTTTTTTAAGTTGTTTCTATTTTAGCTCCAAATTTTTTTGTATATTTTTTTACACTAACTAAAAAGACTAGTCTCTAATCTGTACTTGCAAGTTTAGGCGAGAAATTGGTTAGGGCGCCATCTGTCGCTCACGGTAATAAGGTTCCACACGATTACGACCACTTGCTTTTACGGTCACTTTTTTACAAACTGAACCTTATGCCGATGGTGTTAACGGATTTCATACTTTAAGAATAATTTTGTAAATAAGTAAACTTCAGTCATTTCAGATGAGCGATCATAACCTCAACGATTTTCAATTTTCATGTGAATTCGATAGATTCGTTTTCGTTTTGCGTCGTGCCTGCTGTTATATCGTACAATTAAGGGAAGTGAATTACGATCATTTGTAATCTAGTTGGCATATGAGTGACCGTCGGTTTTTAAATATTTATCTCCAATGCGTATCGTGTGTATGATGAAAAATGTAATGTCAAGAATTTTCTTGGATGTGTAGGCTGTGTATTTAAGACTGTCGCAAGATTCGTAAGTTACTTGTTTGAAATTTTAGTTTTGCAGACGTTTAAATTCGTAAATAATTTTTTTTTTCACAACAATTAACTGAAATAAAAAGGCAACGCAAATTACAACATTGTGCAAAGTGGTTGCTTTGGCGTAGTTAAGAACACGTGTGATAATTGATTTTGGTGACCACGGTTCGATTCTGGGTTTCTGTATTTAGTTTTTCCTAATCTTTTATTTAGTTTTTGTATTTTTAAATTCGTTTTTAATTTAGTTAACATGTACACTTGATGTAAAATCACTGTTATTGGTGCAATTACACCATGTATATATTTTTTTTTCGTAAGTGCTTTTTTTGTTCAGATTCAATAGAAGTTTTATTATTATTCTTACCTACCTATTTCATAATTATATATTTATTATTTTGTAAAGTTCACACTTCTTTGAAGTATTATGAATTACTTACCATAGTTTATTCCTGTAACTTGTAATAATAAAAGTAGGTACCTACTCTGTGAACTTAGGCAACTTTCTGTATAAATTGTTAATTAATTAATATCTGATTATTTGTAGAGTAACAAGTTCATGAAGAATTTAGTGTCCAAATGACAATAACTTTAAATATTTCTACAAATGGATACTAAAAGTCTCCATTGTAAACATCCAAAAAAGATGAAATCTAGCAAGGATAAACATGAAGTATTTGTGCTACCGCCAGATCTTTTAAAGAAACTTGGTATTAGCATTGGAAATATAAATGGGAGCCAAGTAATCCCTGCCGATGCAAATGGTTCACCTAGTAAGTCCATCCATGTTTTCTTTTCAATGTTCCGTATAATAAATAGTATAATTTCGTCATCTGTCTGTATGTCCCGCAACCATTTTACTTGACTATATTAACGAAACTTGGAGAGAAGGTGTATTCTGTGCACTGTTAAACAATGGTGGAGTGAAATCCTCTTTGTACATGTACCTAAACCTAACTGTAGGGTGAAAAAAATGCACATAGGCATGTGGAATATTGTTGGATCCTATTATTAATAAGCAGTGGCGTAGCTAGGGGGGTGGGGGGGGGGGGGGGTCCACACTACACCAAAAATGTCCAAAGCCATTGTAACTAACTTATCCAAACTAATAATTTAAATACTTAAAGCAAATAAGGGAACGAAAAAATCAGGGCAGTATTACTACCTACACATATTTATCGAAGTTAAAAGGAAAACGAGTAATAGTCGACCAACTTACATTTGCTATCAACATGCATTTGATATCAACTACAATGTTAAGTTTGTTCTTGGGTTAATCATCCCAACTACGTAACCCTTCATTGTGCGTGTTCGACACACACTTGGCCGGTATTTATTATTGGGTGACACAATTATGCGCACTGTGTGTCACCCACCCATGCTAGCTACGCCACTGTTATTAAGATTGTTTCTAATTGAAATCGTTTTTGAGGTATGGGATATTTTCTGTTACAACTGCAGAAATAACTTTCTTTTTCATAGTTTTTTCGAGGAATACAATCTTATTTTTGCGGCCGATGAAATCGTCCTAACTGGGGTATCCTTCGCTCTGGCTGGCCGACACTTTTAATTTGCTGTGATCTACAGGTTGATCCGTTGAGATGGGTCAGTATGGGAATATCCATAACTATTAGAGAGAAATGTATTCTATGGAACGTATATTGTCTTTAATTTAATTTTTTATTATGCTGCAGTTGACTCCAAAAATTGCCGAATTTATAGTAAAATAGTCTTATAGTATTATTATAAATAGTATTTTTTTAAATTGTAGGTAGTTAATGCTTAGTAAAATTGAATTCTTCCAATTTACACTATCAATTACCTTATTAAATCACCATTCGATTTCTTTATATGAAAAATAACAACAACATAACATCACAGGTGTAATCCCCAAACGGTTTGGCAGAGGGTCACGAAAAATAACTGGGTTTTTTTCTGAGCTGTAGGTATATGAGATTTTATATAGCAGGTCGTAACTTAGGCGACGACGATATGGGTTCTCAGAAGAAAAAACTCCACTTCTAATAGTTTCAGAATTGTCCATACTGACCCATCTCAATGAATTCCCCTGTATACCTACTTTTATTTGATTTCTAAAATTATTTTTCTAGGTACTGCAATTATAAACAATGAACACATAGAAAATGTTCCCGCATCAAACAATACTCAGAAAACATCTGATACATCAATTTTGGAAACTGCAAGCTTGATGAAGAAATCGGTTTTCTTGAGTCCTACCTTTGTTTCTACTATAGCAAATGCGATTTCAGGCGAAGTTGAAATTTCAAGCAAAAACATCACTGAAGACTCTGGTGCCGTAACAGACTTGGTACATCCGCAAGACATTGGGTTTGAACCTGCAGATAGCATCGAAGTTTCTGTACTCTGCGACTCTAATGATATTCAGGAAGGACGTCTCAAAGTAGAGCAATATAACATTGCTCTGAATGGAGAACGAACATCTCAGTCAAATATTAATCAAGAAAACCAATGCATGCCCCTTGATGGAAATAAAAAACAAGAAGTTGATATTAATATGACATTTGATGAAAATCTAAGTAAATTAGAAAGCCAAGTTAATAATGGTTTGGATGATAATCATTCATTTAAAAGTGACAACAATGTTGAATTCACTTTAACTTCAACAGTCACAGACTCTGCTTGTATTTCTTCTAATGATGATCCTTATGATATTCGTGCACCAAAAGCATCTAAAATACACATTATCTCTGAAGAAACAATCCCACTATCAAAACTTAGAGAAATAAAAAGATTGCAATCTTTAAATGGCAAAAATCTTACGCCAGTGACAGTACACTCTATCATTGATACTAAAATAAATATTCAAAACGGGAACTCTGGCCTACAAAGTATTATGCAATCTAACTCTACAGTGTCTTTAGAAAATACTGAGATATTACATTCGGATTTAGATCATGTAAAAAGTAGAGAAAATACGAATCCAAGTAATTTAAAATCCATGTATAGCAATGAACACATAGAGGCTACTGTTGTGCCTAGTCTTGTATCTTCAAAGCAAGTTGAAGAGGCAAGATCAAATATTACATCAAATATGATTGAAAATGTTAATTTATTGGAAGATAACCAAAGTATAAAAGATACCAGTGAAAACAGAACTCTTTCCTGGGAATCAACTGATAAAGACAGTAAAGATTTCAATGAAGATAACACTACCAATGCAATGGGTGACTGTGAATTAAATTATCAAAATAAAACTTCACAAGATGATATATCAACAATAGTAAATGGTTTTGTTGGAGATGAAGTAGTGATGATTGATGTAGATAAAAGGGTTAAGATTTCCAATGGCCAAATGGATGAAGGCCCTGGACCTGCAGTTGAACATATCAAAAACGATCGTTTTGCGGAAAATGAGCACAAATGTATCATGGATAACGCGGAAAAAGTTAGTCCTATACCAGAAGCAACTAGTATTGAGGAACACAGTATGGTCAAAGAAAATATAAAACAAAATGTTAGTCCTTTACAAGAAGCAACTGATATTGAGGAACACAATACGGCCAAAGAGAATATAAAACAAAAAGTTAGTCCTTTACAAGAAGCAACTGGTATTGAGGAACACAATACGGTGAAAAAGAATATAAAACAAAAATCTACCAATAGTCATTCAAAAAATACTCTTGATAACGATGGTGGGGTGAAAAGATTAACACAACACAAAAATTCTCCTAAAAATGTAGAAGATAAAACATTAGAACATGATGAGTTGGCTACTATTTTGAATGTAACCAATAAACTCTCAAGCACCGTTACAGATATAAAAGTAGATAAGGTTAAGGAAATAGCTGCATATTTGCGGAAATTTTCTCACATATACACGGATAAAAAGAAAACAAAAACAGCTCTTAGCAATGATATTACTAAAAAGAAAACCATAAAATCAAATAAAAATAAAATTGAATCAAAATTATGTATTCAAGGAGTCGAAAAACCTGGAGGAAACGTGGAAATAGATAGAGAACACAGTGGTGAGTGCAAAGTTCTTAAAACTTACGCTAGGCGCAATCCGCCAAAAGCGCCTAAACTATCTACACATATTTTACACAAAAAAGAAACATGCAATACAGTTGATGAATTGGATCTGGATCTTGATGCTGTAAACATTTCAACAACATGTGAAATGCAGGAATTCTGTTTATGTGATGATTTTGGCCGTCTAGCTTACTATGATTGTGATAACTTGTATGAGCATATACATTTCTGGCACCATCATACTGCAAACTGTGAATTAGATTTAATATTTGCCATATACAGTGACGAGCCGGTTATTAGTAATAGTGAAAGTGGATTAGAAAAAGAGGAGAAGACTGAAGAAACAATAGAAGCTTATAATGTTTGTTGGAATATATTTCAAAGTGAGTTTTCTGAATATGTAGATAACTCTAACACAGAGCTAATAGAGCATAATTATGTAATAGATGAATTGAAAGATGCTTGTCCTGGTGAAAGTTCGCAAGTGCTTGTGTTGACTCACGTAGCTCAGAAAGTAAATGATGGAATTGTGTACAAAACCCATCATGAAGTTCGTATGGAAAGTAATTCAAGTTCTGATATTATTTTAGAAACCATTGACCATGATATAGTTGATGCAGCTGAATCCAAAAATAGCGATAGCATAACAAATATAGAAAAACCTTTGAATATTGATATTAATGATAATAACAGTGCTGCAGGTAATGAGCAAATAAATAGTGGCCTTAGCTCTTCGCAACCTATACCAACAGTAAGTATATACATACCGTAAACAGGGTTAAAGCAGACCCATCACCATGCCGAAACCTATGCATTTTTTTAAACTTAAATCAGAAAGAATTGCTGGTATTGCTGGTCGTATTTTTGGTATGAAAACCCGGTAATAACTGTAGCTCACTATGTAACGCACGTAAAATACTATCCTGCGCTTAGGTGTGTAATAGAAAGGGACTGGGGGGTATTTTGAAGTTTAGTTATTACAATACGGCCGATAAATCATAGCCGGTCCTTTGCGCAGAAAGCTGCGCAAAGTTAGGAGATTTTTAGACCGGACATGGTTCATCGGAAGTATTGCACACACGGCTACACATTAAGCTATACATTTCCAGTATCAGCCGACCTCTCATTTTACGGAAATCATAAACAATGCGAGATCAGCTTATATTGGAAATGTATAGCTTGATGTGTAGGCGTGTGTACAATGGAAATGTAGTTCGTAAAAAAATTATACCTTGTTAAGAAAAATCCCGTCTACGAATTAGTATAAAAAAAAACAGCAATTCTGAGAGAGAAGAAAATAAGACTCGGCTTGGTGATGGGTCTTTTTGCACCCATAATAATAAGCATGCAGATGAAGTAATGTAGTTACCTGTTTCTACCGCCAAGCAGTGTTGCAGTAAACCTACGGGCACGTGATGCATTTCAACCTTGCCTCTAACAATGGAACGCTTTATTGCCACAGCTCTGGCTAATGTAGCTACAACTATTCTATTCTTTTTTACTGTCTTGCGGAAAAAATATGTCACACATGCGGGCCAATCCGGCCAATCCCGCGTGCGTGAGAAAATCCTTATGATAATAAAAATGCTCCAAACTTGTGACAATGAAGAATACATGCATTCTCTGAATAAAGAGAATTTTGTACACTGACTTATCACGTCTTGGCATGCGTGTAGCGGGATGGGCAATATATTTTTGCGCGAGCTTAATCTAAAATGATCGTCTACTTATGATGCCGACTGTACATAATTTTTCATTGCATGTGTTAATCAAGTATCTTCTATGTAACTTGTCTTCTTATACTTTCTGAGGTATAAATTTATTTTTACTAATTTTCAGCCCACTTCAGCATCCAAAACAGGGTCGTCAGAGATAAGCAACATATTGGACAAGGTGCGTAAACAATTATTTTTTATTACCTACTAGATTGATTTGGAAAATTTTATAAATATATATTACAGATTATTTATCTATAAGCAAACACAACACGGCAAACTGCCAAAGAATACATTTCTCTAATTGTATAATATGCAAATAAAGTAACGCGCGTTTAAGAAACGTCTATGTTCGACAAAGTCCTACGTTTGGAGCAAAATTGCTAGCACCCTTAGTTTTGATAATGGGAAACGGCTGGAATCTTTAAAAGACTGAATGAATTAGCAGATGCTGAACATAAAAATGTTTTCTATTGTGCTGTATTGTCCTTTAGCATTCTGGTTAGAGTTGGATGGGTAATAGTTGTAAAGTATCAAATATTTAAAATCTACAAAAATTTAATAAACAATTAGCGTTTTTTCACTTTTTTTTATTGTTTTTTTTCAGACATCCTTAGAAGATTGTGACGCCAAAGATAAAACTTATGAACGCAGACAATCTTCTAGCAATGAAAATCAATTCTCAAGACAGGAAGTAAAATTGATTTCGTCTAAAACAACCAATAAAACTGCTGCAGTACGTCCCCTGAGATAATGATGAAAAAAAAACACGTTTTTTTGTAGTCGTTCAATAATATTTTTTTGCCTTTTTCAGAAACGGAGCTTATCAGGAAAAACGACACTAGGTTCTGAGCCATCTTTCAAGAAAAGTGTTAAGTGTGGATTATGCAATAATATTTTTTCTGGAGTAGAATGGGAAGACCATGTGGCCAATCAGCATCATTTAATTGCTTGGCGAGCAGGTGGTTCCATCGTAAGTGTATAAATATTGCTGTTAATTATTTACAAGCGTTAAATGCGCAAAACCTCTTAAGGGGTCATTGTACTCATCATTATAAACAACTTTTACTACGGGACCAATGTTAAAAATAAAAATCGCGAAAAAAAAATCATCTGTTCCCTACATTTTGACGAGTTATGAGAACATAAATCTATGAAACAGCAGATTTTTTTTTCGCGATTTCAGGTTTGGTCCCATAGTAAAAGTTGTTCATAATGATGAGTACAATGACCCCTTAAGAGGTTTTGCGCATTTAACGTTATACGTTGTATATGTATTTTCATAAAAAAATGCACGTTATGATGTGCACGGTCGCGGGAAATTCGGACTGGCAAATTCTACCCTAAATGACAAATGAAAGTCAGATAAAAAAATTACCAAGAAAGTATCTATTTGTCTTTTAGCTCCAAGACACGACGACATAATACGCTTCCCAGACCTTCCCGATTTCGCTTAGCATAAGCATTTAATACACTCTGTTGCTGTTACAGAAATTGGACGACCCTGAACTAGTGCATAAGCTGAAAGATAGATTAAAAACTCAAGGGATGCTGGAGTGCAGTATATGCAACATGCAAATAAACAAGTTTAACCGATTCATGGAACACATTAAGTACTGTATACGAAAAAAGGTAGTTTATTTTTCTTACTATGTACTGAAGTCTCGCCTAAATAAATTAATATACCGAAAAAATAATCAGCTGTTGTTCTCTATATTTGGGTCGAGTATGTATTGAAGTTTTGTTTGGGAATGACTGATTACTTTTTCGCGTTTACGATGTAGGAAAAAGTCGTTCAGTTTGATGGTCTATACCACACCTTTCTGATACGCCTTGTATTCATGTTTATCTGTCAATCAATGATGTCTTTACCCGGCTGCAGAAAAAAAGGGTTCATAGAGATAGTTTGAAAAATAATATATTATTTTCTATTTTATATTTATTTTAGCTTTCAAACGCGGACAAAAAACCAGATAAGCCTACTCGCAAATCAAGAACAACACTAGACGAGAATTTTACATGTGGCGTGTGCCAGAGAACTGTTCTGTCTTCTAAATGGCTTGAACATATAGGAAGTATCCATGATTATTTAGCTTGGAAGCAAGGACAAGATGCTTTGGTGAGTATTTGTTTAATTGTCTATGATGACATTGTTGTGCATTCGACTACTGTGCCCGCCCAAAACAGTACTCGGCCGAAAATATGGTACATCACGTTTTTGTAGAGCGTCGTCTCTGTGTCTCATATCTGTGTTTCTCTTTCTTTAGCTCGATATGTCATATGAATGCCCCCCGGGTATTGTACTTTGGATAATAAATTAGTTGTTGAAATTCTATTGATGGGTATCAACATCTAATTTAATTAAAATTTCTACATTTATGTCTGTATTTTTTATGGTCTACTTAATAAAGAGTATTCTATCTAGGTATCTAATTAAAATAAAAAAAAATATTTCGTTTATATTTCCAGAATTTGGATAATGAATCAGAAGTTTGGCAACACCTGCAGAACATTATCAGGCTCAATGGAAGTTTGATTTGTTACAAGTGCGGGTTGCAACGCAGTCGTGTCAAGACGTATCAGGCGCACATAAAAACTTGTGATGGTAGTGGGGTGAGTTGACATAATAATATAAAGGAATTAAGAAGTTGAGCACCTTATTTTTCCAATGTTATAAATGAATAACAAAGAAAAGGTGACATGTGCCCAATATCCAGAAAAGTTTTGCTTGTTGGATAATTGCCTCACAATTTCGTTCCAGGAGTTTGCATAAAATATGATGATAGTGACCAATTGAAAGGATCTCGAAACTGCATTGGAAATAAGACAACGCTTTAACTAATCGCAATGTTTTTATTTCAGTTACATTTGGATGAATCCTCAATAAGCGTCGATTTGAGCACGTCAACTATTTCTGAAAATAAAAGTGCTGGATCCAGTACTGTGAAGTGTGGAGTCTGTGAGCAGGATGTGGCACACTCGGACTGGGTTCAGCACATTTCCAAAGAACACAATTATTTGGCCTGGCAGGAAGGCGAAACACCATTGGTACGTATTTATAAGTATTAAGTTGAAACTCTTTTCAACACACTTAGCTAATGGATAATAATTTCGGAAGCCAGAACCAGTATTTTTTTATTTTTGTCTTTCGCGAAAAATAGGTATACGCTTCGAAAGATCTTCTCCTTTTTCGAATTTAGTTTAAAAACACAAATTACTTTATTTTGGAGGTGCGGCCACGCTCTGTAGCTCTAACCTGTGGCGTACTTGGCATGTGAATGTTTCAAACCTAAGAATGACATAAATCACTTGTATATTCCAGGATTTGGGAGAAGAAGAAGCAGTGTGGAATCACTTGCAGCAATTCATCAGACAGAATGGAGGATTGACTTGTCAAAAATGCGGCATAGTGCGCAAACGCGTCAAAGTATATTTGACTCATGTTGAAATGTGTGATGGCACAAACGTAAGTACCCCTCACGCTTACAAATATCTATTTGAGAAAAGGGGGGGGATAACCAATCAACATATTCATAACAAGTCTCTTGTAGATGAAAGTTTACTAAAGCGGTACTGCTAATAATATAATACATATACAGCTGCCATAAACAACTATGAAATGTCACAGTCTTCTGTTGCGAAAAAGAGATGGTACAGACGCCAGCACATCAAGCTACTACAATCTGTCAAATTTCTTTAATAGTTTTGCAACTTTATCCCTACAGCATAAGGTTCAAGGTTGATTGGGAAAATTTGACAGTTTCGGGTAGCTTGACCTGCTGGCGTCTGTACATAATCATTCATCTCTCTCTTGAGTGGCTCCAACACGTCATATGTACGGCTACGTAAAATCTAACTAAGAGCGGTATTTTTACTCACAGCATGTTGTTGCAGTCGAAAGCGCACTAGTTCGCAGAAACGACCATTTGCCTGTGACATGAGCGTTACGGTCATATCGCGCGGATACAGACACTCCCACTTGACACACAGACGGACATGGCGAAACTATAAGGGTTCTTGGTTTACTACGGAACCCTAAAAACAGGAATCCTTAAAGTTTCGCCATGTCCGTCTGTCTGTCTGTCTGTCCGACCGTCCGTGTGTTCCCGGCTTAGCTCGGAGACGCTTAGTTCTAGAAAGCTGTAATTTGGCATGGGTGTACATATAATATTAATCACGCCGAGAAAGTCGTTAAATAAAACCATGAAAAACATTTTTTTTTACCCTTGCACGTAAAACAGGGATGATATTTTTTTTTCACATCTAATACATGGTGTGGGGTATCGTTGGATAGGCCGTTTAAAAATATTGTGGGTCTGTGAAAGCCATTTTTCAATTCTGAGATGCGTTTGTGTAATATTAAGCTTTAAAGTGCTATTTTTTGTTAAGAGTCAAGTGTCCCCCCTGCCAGCTAAATGGTTGGTTTTGGATATGTGAAAAAATTCATGGCAGTAGTATATATAACGAAATTAAAAGGAAAACTATCACAGCTAAGTAGGGTAACGAGTAATAGTCGACCAACTTAAATTTGCAGTTGAAGAACTGACCGTAACGTATATCGATGTATGGGAGAGCATGTTTTTCAACTACAATGTTAAGTTTGTTTATGAGATAAATTCCTCCTAACTACGGAACCCTTTATTGTGCGTGGTCCGGCATACACTTGGCCGGTTTTTTATATTTCTATGGTGTGAACTGTGAAAAGGATTTCATCTAGAGGAGTTTGTTTTAGACAATAACAATAAAAATGTCTTATTTCGATTATGGTCTTTATCGCATTTATCTTATTATTCAGAGCCAACTGGATAATTCGTCTAATAATATCAGTTTGAGCACCACAATTGGGACTACTGACTTAAATACTACAGCAAAGTCGACTGACGAGTGGTTTGAAGTACCAATAGAAAGAGAAGAAAGGAAAATTGTGAAATGTGGAGTTTGTAGTGAAGAGGTGCCAATCTTGGAATGGATACAGCATATCGGCAAGGAACACGATTACTTGGCGTGGCAAGATGGAGCTACACCATTGGTAAATGTTTCCCTATATTTTAGATGGCAGACCAATGCAAACCTTTATATCAAAGCAACTGTACAATCGCCGGCACGTAACTTGGCAAGGTTTTGGGGTAGTGGGGGTAAGTTCGCGCATAGTACACTTATGCAAAAAAAAAATTTTTCACTTTTATTGTTTGTCGTCATTTATTATAAACATGTCTGTTTAGAAGAAAGTTAAAGAAAGGAGAGGAATTCGTGAAGTTTATTAGGTGTTATAAATACAATATATAATAACATATCTTTAGTTATTGTGGCCTTTCAAAAAACAATGTTAACGAGAACTAAAGGTCAACAAGCTTCATTAGTAGCTGCCGCAAATATACACTCGTAAAATAAACTTAATTTAAAATAGTAACAACAATTCGTATCAAAAACTTAACAAAAACTCAACAAAAACAAAGGGTATCATTTTAGTAACAACTAATTCATATCAAAAACTTAACAAAAACTCAACAAAAACAAAGGGTATCATTTTAGTAACAACTAATTCATATCAAAAACTTAACAAAAACTCAACAACAACAAAGGGTATAATTTTAGTAACAACTAATTCATATCAAAAACTTAACAAAAACAAAGGGTATCATTTTAGTAACAACTAATTCATATCAAAAACTTAACAAAAATTCAACAAAAACAAGGGGTATAATTTTAGTAACAACTAATTCATATCAAAAACTTAACAAAAACTCAACAAAAACAAAGGGTATCATTTTAGTGCACGCAAGTGTAATCGGAAGCGAACGGAACGCGGATCGAGGTGCGGGAGGCGAGTATCGACTAGGGCATGTAATATCGGAAGGTTTTCAATTCCGATACTGATTTCCGATATAAGATCTCAATATATTAATATCGGAATTCCGATATTAATATCGGAATTCCGATATTAATATCGGAATTTCGTTATTTCTTTAGAAATTGCACTTTTTATTTATAAATTGCACAGATTCGGTATGAGATTGGATTGAGTGTAATAAAAAGCATTTTTAAATCGTATTCTTTAATTTGGTTCAAACATTGTTTTGTTTTTAAGTATGCCCACTGTATTTATTAAATCATATTTCTCTTAATTTTCCCATACTTATTACTATATAAACTACCTGACTTAGATTCAACAATACTTCTTATAATTTAAAAAGTGCAAGCAAAACCAACAATTAGGAACATCATTTATGGGATGAAAATGATCTCTTAAGTACATTTGATGTGCGTTTGTTGAGAAATTCTGAGTAGTATGTGTCTTTCTTTTTTGAGTAATCCCTGCAAAGAAAATAATTGTTTTTTGTAATGTAAATATGTAAATTGTACGTAAACTTTGACTAGTAATTTTTGATAGCTACCCAACCTATAACAGGTTTCAATATTAAATATTACAAGCTGTACGTAGGTTTTATGAATCTTTCTCTACATAACTTAATATTAGTTTTCTGCTTTATTTTATAAATTATTAACTTCTGTTTACGATTTTATTTCGCGAAATGAAAATGGAGAAACCATCTTTTTACGATCTAATACAAACTAGCATCTTAAAAGCCTACGAACGAATGAATAATTTTCAGCGTTTTTTGTTTTATTTTGAGGTAGCTTAATTTTAAAATCATTTAAATACAGATATTATAGTTTATACTGAATTGGAAAACAACAATTAGATAATAGTTCGTACTTACATATTTTAAAGCGACGTTGCATTTAGCCACATAAAACACAAACACGTCTTAACTTACACAGTTCATGAGCGCAAGTCAGCGCAACTGATTGACAGGATATTTTGTTCGTTTGTGCGAATAAGTAAGAAGTACCGCGCAGGTAAAGAGAGAGCGAGACAGATAACACTATTATTCACTATTGTTCTTGTATCGCATGCTTAGCGAGCTGACAACAGGAATACAGTAGCGCACTGTCGCGCTTGGCGCTACACAAGGATCTAAAATATAGGTTTAGTTTAAACCTCAAAATATAAAAAAAAAAAAACGATTCTGATATTGGATCACTCAGTATCGGAATTGTAATATCGGAACTTGCGTTCCGAGATTCCGATATTACGATATTCCGAGATTCCGAGATTCATGCCCTAGTATCGACTGACGCACCAATCGCGTGCTCGGAACGGTACTCCCTCATTCCCCGCGTCCCGCTTGACCACCAAAGAGTCCTAAAAAATTACTTCTGCGCATCTGACTACTCTTGACAACTTACGTGCCGGAGACTGTATTGTAATATAAATAAGTTTTTTTTTTAAACGTTTCCCCACACTGGAATTTCTCCTGTATTGTGGGTGCGTTTACAAACATTTAAACTCACATAAACAAACAGCCAGACCCAGATCAACTACTTGTAGGTCATACAAAAATTTGTTCTGTGTGGGAATCGAACCCGCGACACGCAGCGCACCAGTCAATCGCTTAACCACTGCGCCAACCGTGTCGTCAGTTGTCCTACTAAATTACTCAAACCAGTAATTATTTTTTTTAAACGAAAAATAATTTCGCACTTTACAAATTATAAATACACAAACTTCTGAGCTACAAAGCTCAGAAGTTTGTGTATTTATAATTTTATAACACAGTTTTACCAAATGTTTCAGAACGTAGAAAACGAGTTAGAAGTAAAAGTGCATCTCCTTGAAGTGTCTAAGCTGGGCGGCGGGCTGGTTTGCAACAAATGCGAAAAAAGATTGAAGTACCCGAAAACGTTTCAGATCCATATAAAAGAATGCACTGGTCCTACCGTAAGTAAACAAAAAAAAATCACTATTAGTGGATGTCTAAGCAAAAAGGGTCCAGTTCTCGGCATTTACGCCGGTAGCACAACTCCGCCACGAAATCATAGCAGCGAAACCTATCGGCGCTAGTTTGCTATATATCCGCAGTTTTGTAAAGTTGGGTGAAAAAATTGCATTTTAGGATTTTAATTAATTATGAATTAATGCTCAATTATCTAAAAGTTCATAGAGTAAATGACTTTATATGATGTTTTTATGTACCAGAAATTTTAAAAGAAAAGTTTAGTAAAAAGGTACCAGTGGTGTCAAAGTGATGTCAAATTCGAAAATGAAATCTGAAATCAAGCTTTTTCAGAGTTTCAACTCCAAATCGCTGATAAAAAAAAATTGTGCCAGTTTTTTAATATATTTTTAATCCTTAGTATCAATTGACTATTCTAGATACCGAATCTAGTCTTAACTCAATACCCCACTACTGAACCCTTTTTGCTTGGATGCCCACATATTTTCTTTAGATTACACATTGATAATACTGCGAAGTTGACACGCACGAGGTCCTTAGTATTGAGGCCTGAGGCAAAAAAGGCGAATTTAAATTATAGTAACATGAACGCAACCATATAACTGTCTCAATGGGCCTTATTACAAAACAAGGTTTATCTTCAGACCCAAGTTTAAACCATGGAGCAATTATTGAATTTCGAACTTTATTCCGTCTAAGGTGCAGTTCCTAATACAAAACTGACAACTTAGTACCAAACTAAGTTTTCAGTTTTGTATAAAGAACGGTATTTCAACCACAGTTACGTTCTTATTACAAAAACTGGCTGCATGGTTTAAGCCATGTCAAAATATAAATCTTGATTTGTAATAAGACGGAATGGGTTTAAGTAATCTGCGCTGTAAGGAATAAGGCTACTTATGGTTTTGCACGCGTACAATCAATCGCACGTCAGTACTAACACTTGCAAGCTCGCGATAGGCAGCGCGACCCTTGTCGCGCCCGCGATATCGCGCCAGTCTGCACGAGCGTTGAGTTGCGAAGTCCTTACTGCTAACGAAATAAAGACGCTGCCACTGTCAAACTGTAACCATTCACAGGTGGTTGACTGAACATTTCGTCATGATCGTTAATAAATACAGTATCCAAATATAATTAAATAGATTTCCGTATTTTTTACAAATCCGACATTGTTCTACGATCATGACTAGAGATCGGATATTCGGATGCATATTCACCTAAAGTTTGAGAGTTGACTAGTATGGAGTGCGCTTCGGTACGGGAAAACGTGTCGGTTTCCAGGACCGAAGTTTTGAAGAACTAATCTTTTGTACTGTGTATCCCCGAATAAATATATTTCATTTTAGAATAAAAGGTTTTGAAGAAATAATAATAGTGTTTTTTAAATGTGATATATTTTCCACAAAATTCTTGCCTAGTTATAGATAAGATATTTTTTATACTTAAGAATACAAAATTGTTTACCTACACACTGTTATACAGGGTGTTTGGCAGAACGTTGAACATACGAAAATGGTGGGTAGGTGGGGTCATCTGCTACTTACTCAGCCCTAATTTATTTGGCCCTGGCCGACTGGGTATTTAAAAAAAAAAAAAAAAAGTTTTTTTCTTGTTTCACCACTTTCCTAACTTTAAAGTGTATTTTTTTTATTAAAAATGGGCAATAAAACAGGCAATTTTTTTTTTTTTTAATCTTTGATGTTGGCAGATTCTTATAAAATTATTGCTTTGTTCAGATGTTAGCTAGAAAAAAAGTTATGAGTCCTCAAACTTACAGAAAGATGTAAAAAATACTTGAATGTTAATTTCAACTTGCATTTAAAAAAAAACAAAAAATGATTGAGGAGTTCCAATTCTAGCAAAACATCCCTAGTGTGTGAGCTTTCTAATGGTATGTAATTTGCTTTTATAAAAAAAAAACTTTAAGAGTTATTTCATAATTTTATCAAGTAGGAAATTTTTGACTAAACTCTACCTTTACGGAAAGTTAAATGTTTTGCGAAATTTAATACTGCAAAGTTGGTAAAAATTATGGATCGACGGCTTGCCAGTAGCAGTGGTGCAAATTGACATTCACTATTCCCTTGAGATGGTTACACAAAGCAGGTAGAAATTTTGTTTCACTCTTGCGCAGTCATAGCGTATTTTTGCTCTCTTTCGCTCTCGTGGCACCGTGACGCCTCAGAATGAATTCTTTTCTTTTATTCAGTCGAGACTTAACTGCCTCTGCGATCTCACGTGCCCGTTACGCTTACGTTTGTTTTTGTTCACTTCGTTTTCTTTTATTGTTATCACTAGTTAAGTTTAAGTTTGTTAAGTTTTTTGTTATTACTGTTACCTGTTGTTATTGGTAAAGAAATGGCTGCTTTTACCAGTGAGGAATACGCGGACATGTTGTTAGCGTATGGAAGCGCTACCTTTACGGAAAGTTAAATGTTTTGCGAAATTTAATACTGCAAAGTTGGTAAAAATTAAATGATCGATTGAAATTATGCTGTACCAGTTAGGTGCGTTAATGAAACAATTAAATAATTTTAAATAATTTATTTAAATAATAAATCATATTAGATGTTCAAATTGACGCCCTTCATTCGCAATACAGGTGCGGCATCTACGTCTGATTTCTACAGTTGTTGTGCGCAGCAGCATCTCCTGTCGCATAACTTCGAAAGCAGCATTAATTCGATTTATCAAATCTTCCCGACTTTCTACTTCTGTAGTGTAAACTAGTTCCTTTGCCCTTCCCCACACGTGAAAATCGAGCGGAGTGAGGTCGGGCGATCGCGGAGGCCAGGGAATTGGTCCTCCCCTGCCAATCCACGAATTTGGGAAACAATTATCCAAATGCTCACGTACAACTAGACTAAAGTGAGCTGGGCAACCATCGTGTTGAAAGACAATAGGCCTGTTTATGTCTACTTGGAACACTTCTTCCACTAATGGTGGTAAATCATTTATCAAAAAATCCAAGTAGTTGTTCGCGTTGATGTTGTCGGGCAAATAATGAGGCCCTATTAGCTTATCGCCAATCACTCCTGCCCAGACATTCACACTGAATCTCCTCTGGAAGCCTCTTTGTCTCTTCACGTGTGGGTTTTGATTTTTAAGTGCCCAATGGTGAAGATTGTGATAATTGACAATCCCTTCTTTGTCAAATTTGGACTCGTCTGTCCACAAAATACTTTTTAAAAAGTTAACGTCGTCCACATCGGTATGCAGCAAATGGCGACAAAATTGCACACGTCTCCCAAAATCACTGTCATCGAGACCTAGAACAAACAAAACATGTCTAAGAATTGATTTCAATACTGAATCTTTTCTTCCTCCGAGTTCAAACTCTACAATTATCCAAATTTTTCATCTTCAATTTTTAAGTACACTAATTGGCTTTATGGCTTAGCCATAAAGACGTAAGACCAAATTCACAAAAGGGCGTGCGACTTTCCAATTTTGTTCTAAAAAGGACCCATAAGTGCTGGCAAGTTTACCTACGCTGACCACCTGCGCAAACCGAATCCGAAATCCGAATCCTGTAAGCGCTGGCCGCCTGATTGTTACGTGAATGCGGCCGAATAGGAATAGTTTATTGAATTTAATTTGAAATTAGAATTGAATGCGCTAAAAACAACATGAGGCAAAACACCTAATAAAGAAAGTGACGAAATCAAGGTTAAATGGAACGATCAATTGAACTGTCTCATAATTTACTAGATTCCACAAAATCGTATCAGATGCAGTGCATAAACGGCTTAATCTTACCTTGCACTGGAGTGTAGTGAAAAGCATGTCTACCATCTTGCCGGAGAACAGACCACACTTTCCATATGCTTAAGCCAAGTATTGAAGCTATCTGTCTAATGCTTTTGGTAGGATCCGCGTCAAACTCGGCAAGAACTTGTTCGTCAATGGTAGCATCGGGTCGTGCTGCGTTCACTCGTGGTTCTTGTAAGTTCAGGTTACCGGTTTGTCGTAAACGTCGGTAAGTACTCGCAAACGTCTGATGACTGGGTACTCGGCGGTTGGGATAACGCTCTTGATAAATTCTTCGCGCTTCACGCGAATTTGTATTAGCGCTTCCATACGCTAACAACATGTCCGCGTATTCCTCACTGGTAAAAGCAGCCATTTCTTTACCAATAACAACAGGTAACAGTAATAACAAAAAACTTAACAAACTTAAACTTAACTAGTGATAACAATAAAAGAAAACGAAGTGAACAAAAACAAACGTAAGCGTAACGGGCACGTGAGATCGCAGAGGCAGTTAAGTCTCGACTGAATAAAAGAAAAGAATTCATTCTGAGGCGTCACGGTGCCACGAGAGCGAAAGAGAGCAAAAATACGCTATGACTGCGCAAGAGTGAAACAAAATTTCTACCTGCTTTGTGTAACCATCTCAAGGGAATAGTGAATGTCAATTTGCACCACTGCTACTGGCAAGCCGTCGATCCATAATTTTTACCAACTTTGCAGTATTAAATTTCGCAAAACATTTAACTTTCCGTAAAGGTAGAGTTTCGTCAAAAATTTCCTGCTTGATAAAATTATGAAATAACTCTTAAAGTTTTTTTTTTATAAAAGCAAATTACATACCATTAGAAAGCTCACACACTAGGGATGTTTTGCTAGAATTGGAACTCCTCAATCATTTTTTGTTTTTTTTTAAATGCAAGTTGAAATTAACATTCAAGTATTTTTTACATCTTTCTGTAAGTTTGAGGACTGATAACTTTTTTTCTAGCTAACATCTGAACAAAGCAATAATTTTATAAGAATCTGCCAACATCAAAGATTAAAAAAAAAAAATTGCCTGTTTTATTGCCCATTTTTAATAAAAAAAATACACTTTAAAGTTAGGAAAGTGGTGAAACAAGAAAAAAACTTTTTTTTTTTTTTTAAAAATACCCAGTCGGCCAGGGCCAAATAAATTAGGGCTGAGTAAGTAGCAGATGACCCCACCTACCCACCATTTTCGTATGTTCAACGTTCTGCCAAACACCCTGTATATGAAACCTCGCGATCCGGGAACAAAAATATATTTTAAGAAGTTTCCAAACTTTGTATCCTTTGCCGGGAAAAAAACGTACTTTAGGTAAATATGCATCCGAATATATAATCTAATCATGACGATTTGGCCGAAAAGGTAAATTGCTGAAAACAACTTTAATATTTCTGTTACAGGCGTCTCCCGACAGTAAATTGGATTCTTCAACCCCCAGTTGGATATTAAGTAACAATCAAATTAAAGATGAGATTCTAACGTGCGGAGTGTGTGCAATTCAAATAGAAAGTGAAAAGTGGATCAATCACATAGAAGCCAAGCATCAGTACTTGGCTTGGGTGGAAGGCCAGCCTCCTCTTGTGAGTACATCATTTCATGGCAGATTTTGCAAAACATGGGCAAAGAAAATTTTTTATTATAAAATTGAAGAAGCGAAGGTAGCCCCATCATAATGTAGACCAACGAGCTGGTAAAAGGTCGCAGGAATCAGGATACGGGCGGCACAAGACAGGTCCGTGTAGTGATGTTTTGGGGAGACCTCTATCCAGCAGTGGACGTCTTTCGGCTGAATAATGATGGTGATAGACGGAATAATCTCCTTGCTCGTTTTTTTTGTTTGCTCCAAAAATTACATATATTTGGATTAAACTTTCAAAAACAATAACTTTGACTAAAACTCACATTTTCAGAACCTCGAAGACGTTGTAATGGTACAAAGACATTTGAACGATGTTTCTAAAATAGTGGGAGGTCTGTCGTGTATGAAGTGTGGCGTCAAGCGGAAGTACGTCAAGTCGTATCTGCTTCACGTAGACTCGTGCCAGGGGAAACTCAACACCGGCGAGCTTTCCTTCGCGTTGATGAGTAAAGGTAAAAAAAAATATTTATGTAGAGACTTAGCTACTGTATACAACTCGTTTTGCGTTTGTGAGACAGTGCTGAAAAAGCTACGGTTTTAGAATATAAAGTATGCCGAAACGAGCAAAAATAACAAATGCGCCTGCGCATATGTGTTGGCAAAAACGCAAAGCTCATGGCTTGTAGTTCCTAGAGTAATTATATGTATTGTTAGAGATAAACTACGATAACATGGCGGGCCCCTCCAAAATACTGTTTCAATGTGTGTAGTCACATTCTTACGAATAAATAAATACTTAAATTTATTTTTGTTTGACGACAGTCTCAGTGCGCACACAATGCTTTGTGAGTCTTGGTGGCGCTTTGTAAATACTTTCAAACGTTTTGAATTTAGGACGGGCGCGTAATTTTATCGTAGTTTATCTCTACCTTTTTTTTTTTTCTTCCAGATATCATTGAATGTGCTATCTGTGCTGCCACAATGGAACCCAAAGACTGGCGGGCTCACTCTATGACGGAACACTACAACATTGCCTGGGTGGTTGGAGACAATCCTATTGTAAGTCTTGATCATCATCATTTAAATGCATTACTTTAGATATCCATCCTTCCTTATTCCCCAAACTATGTGGGTCGAATCAAATGCGCGAAAAATCATGATCATATTTTGTCTTTCAGGAAATAAATAATCCGTATGCAGTGGAAAGTTATTTGAAAGAGTATACTCATGCACACAACAAATTAGTTTGTAAAGTGTGTAAAATAAGCAGGGTATCGTATGTTGGATTTTATGCTCACATCATTGTCTGTGGCAAAACTGAAAAGGTTAGTTACATACAATACAACATAAATCGCATTGCCAGCTATAATTTAATTTGATGTTGGACTAAATCATCTTTGATCCTAGAAATAAGTTTTAACTTTTTTTTAAACAATAATTTCAGGAAACGGAAATATACAAAACCGTGTGTGACATATGTAACAATAAGTACTTGCGTATATACAAGAACCAGCACATGACCATGCACAGAGAGAAGGAATACGCAATGGAACGCAAGCTGTTGGCCGCCAAAGAGCAAGCGCTGAAGAAAGAGGCTGAGGAACCCGTCGATGTCATTCTGAAAGGTCGTAGGAAGGCAGCTCAGAAGTAAGCTTTTTCTAAGAATAACAAGCCGTGCGCCCGATGTGTTTTCGTCGGCAAAAATGACGAACTGCCATCACCTATTTAACCACTTAATGGGGTGAATTTTCTTAAATTCTTCCTCAGTGCTCACTTTCGCTGTTGGAGCGCATCTTTTGTGCACAATTTCTTGCTTCAAGACCCAGTGATCTGTGCGTTGTCTTTTAGTGAATTTAAGATTTTTTACTAAGCAACATGTTTAAGGTTGCGCTAGTCGTCGGCTTGAACTCGTTCGTAGGTGTGGCTAACTTTATCATTCTATCTCGCCCTAATTCATGTGAGTAAGCGAGAAGCACGATGATTTATACCGAAAAACGTAATGAACAGATCTTTGGGTTATTTTGAAAAAACTGAATGTAATAATTAAAAATAAAATTATTTGAATGCTTGAATAATTAAACTATGGCTGTACGAATTTTGTTTTCATAATTTTGCTGTTATTTATTTAAGCCCAAAGTAACATTAAATTAGTGTTGTAATACGGATCTTTCGAGGCTCGATAAGTTTCAAAATTACTTTTTATTTTGCTTTTTTGCTTTCGTACAGCCATCGATAATGACGAGACAAATTGATATCATGCTTAACTTAGGACTTATTACAAAACAAGGTTTATCTTCATACCCAAGTTTAAACCATTATTGAATTTCGAACTTTATCCCGTCTACGGTAAAGTTCCTAATAAAAAACTGTCAACTTAGTACCTAACTAAGTATTCACGGTATTTCAATCAGAGTTACGTTCTCATTACAAAAACTAGCTCCATGGTTTAAGCCATGTCAAATATAAATCTTGTTTTGTAATAAGACGGTATAAGTCGAATAGTGTAGTAATCGATCCACGTTTGTATGGAGAAAGTGCCGACAAGACCTTAAGCCCCCTTTTCACACGACGTTAATTCAATAAAATTATTATCAGTAAACATTTTTGACATCTTTAAGAATATGTTTGGTGTGATTGTTATTATTTGTTTTTTTTTTGTTTTTAGAGCGAAGAACGTAATCGAAAAGTATAAAAACAACTTCCATGATGTAAGTTAACTTGTAACTATGCTCTACGTAATTTGAGTGCTTAACAATTTATATTTCTTACACATTTGAATAAACGCCTTTGATATTTTGTTAATTCTTCTAACATTATTGTGTTTTTTTCTTCAGGGCAATTACCACTGTTCAAAATGTGGTTTTGATTCTGAAATTGAGAAGGAGTTGTCAGACCACGTGTGCGTAGACGACAAGTGGGGCGACGCGACCGATTCTGACGAGTCAGTCAAGTTAGAAAACTGTTCCGATGACGATTCTGACGAGTCTGACATTGATTCTAACGTATCTGACGAGGAACGCGAAGCGCGGGAACACTCCCCTAATAAAAAGAAAAAGCACTCGGATTCCAGTAAGTAAATACCATACCTACCATAGCTTCGACATAAAAATCACGTAATCATTCTTCGTTGCCATTATTGAGGTTTCTCAGGTTTTAACCTGACTAAACTGTAGAGGTAGCTAATACTTGCAGAAACGAATGTACCCAGGACTGCGCATTTTCCTATTTTATCAGATTCAGATTAATTTATCTGCCAACAATGTAGTTAAAGATATAAAATGGTACATCACTAAGAGTTCCCGCTACATTCTACCTTACGGTATGCAAAGCCATAACAACTAAAAGATACTATTTTCATAATATAAATTACAAACTAATATGTCATTCTAATCTAATAAAATTGACCTAGCTCTTTGACCATAATATATGTTATTAAGAGCATTAATATCTCCTTTATTTAATTAAAATCCTTTATTTAATTAAAATACTATTTGTATTTTTTTATTTATTTTTTTAATTCAAATAACTTAAGTTAATATTTAAAAATATAAAAAATAGTAGCCCACCGGTATCGGGAACAGGGTTATGCCCATTATTATTATAGATAATTATTTTGATCATTTTTATTTTCAGGTTCAGCTAAAATATGTCGATTACCATACCAAATTAGTAATTTAAGTACTTATATGAAGAGAAGCACTGAAGGATTGTAAGTAACAAGATTCATAATAATATCTATAACGATACATATTATAACTTGAAGTCGCTTCTCGTCTCTGTCTGTGTGATGATGGCGTAATTCTTCTAAACTACCCGATTGATTTTGATGCGGTTTTCATGATCATTTAGAGAATTTATTCCGGAAGGTTTATTTGTATCATAAATTAAGGAGCTGACAAGAGGCAAATGATATTAATAGGCTTGTCTAAAAAAAAAATTGCCAAATCTATACAATAGTTTGTGGTAGCGGAAGAAATATATGTTATTCTTGAACGTATTTCTCAGAACTTCGTTGTTCGCAAAACACGTTTAGAAAAAAATATCTAGACGGTAAACTAACCCTTTACTTTGAGTTTCAATCCAAAATATCTGTATTATGTATCAACGTACGGTTGGTATTTAATTAATAACAAGAACGTCTTTTTTGTATGCAGAACTTCGTTGTTTTTTTTTTCGATTACTCAACTCATATTTGAGTAAATAGATAATCGCTTCATATTTTGCAATAAATTACAAGCGTTTTGTCATCGCGCTTCGTTTTCTTTTGTATGCAGTCTGACAGGGACCGCGGTTTAGCTGTTGTTAGCGTTTTAATACAAAAGTATAATAACTACAATGTAGATAAGTAAACATTTACCTTGTCCCTTTCCAGTATTGACACGTATCTAACGGACGAAGATTTGTTTTCGCTGTGGCATAGTTGTGAACTTGAAGAAGTGCCTGAGAATGAGGTGGTCTATTACATGCCGCCCGTTGAAGAGTCCTGTAAAGTTAGATTCGATGAAAATCACGGCTGGGTGACGTTCAATCGACTCGAATCTAGCAGAGTAAAAGGTAATACTTATAAAGCTACATAGTGATTGCGGATTTACTTTTGAATGGATGTTGATTTAAACTTTAAACGATAGTTTTATTTCGACGTAAACTTTGGCTAATACTAAGAGGCAAATGTCATGCGTAGGCGTTCACGCTTTGTAAATGTATCAATCGCGGCGTAAGCGTAAACGCTGCGTCTACTCTGCGTGTACGTTTGACGAACGCCTCTGCTAGACCAACTCTATGGCTTCCCCGCGTACTACTTCTCATTTTACGTCCTCACTTTTTGTTCGGAAAGTCGGAAGGCGCCCTCTGTCGGCGCGACCACACGTCCAGTTCACCGAACAAAATCGAATGAACGCGGCCGTAAGTTGGGGCGTCATACGAACTGTTTAAAAATCTTTATTATTATGATTAAACATGGCCATATCATTTCTTATAGCTTAGCAGGTGGCGTTATAGTTTCTGCCTACCCCCATGCGAAGCAGGCATGAGTTTATGTATGACGTATAATTTCTCAGTAGCAGCCCTGAGTTTAGATTTGTGCACGGTTGATGACAATAGGCTCGCCCCCTATTACATGGGACTTAAATTGATCTAGTTACCTGTTATGTGTACCCTTTGGGGAATACAGACTTGACATTATATTTTTTTTTACATTGTTCTCACATATAGAAGCGACAAGAATAATGTATCCAGGATTTTGTAATATCTTGATTTAAAAGAGTGTCCTTGGAGTTTCTTGCCTGTTCTTCTCCATAGAGATCTACGTTTTGGAATGGGCAAATAGCTTCAACTTTCGTACTAACTGACCGACTCTTTGACAATTCAAAAGTGCCTGTAATTGGTTTAATTGAAATAAATGCTTTCCCCCTTATTACAAAACAAGGTTTATCTTCAGACCCAGGATTAAAACATGGAGCCATTATTGAATTTCGAACTTTATTCCGACTATGGTAAAGTTCCTAAACACAAAACTGACAACTTAGTACCGAACTAAGTTTTCAGTTTTGTATAAAGAACGGTATTTCAATCACTGTTACGTTCTTATTGCAAAAACTGGCTGCATGGTTTAAGCCATGTCAAAATATAAATCTTGTTTTGTAATAAGGCGGTTTGAGTTTGAGTTATGTTGTATGAAATTTAGCCATATTTTTTATTTTACCATTTTGCCTGCTCAGATACGATGGTACTGTTCTTGGGCGCGAGTATCCAGTGCATGGCATGGGTCCCTGCGGCGGCCGACCAGGAGCGGTCGGCTCATGAGCCACTGTACTTGGCCGTGGTATCACATCGTGACGCAGATGCGCCGCGACACGCCTGGGATACCACGCACAGTCAAAGTGGGCTCATACAGCTCTGGGACTGCGGGAATTTGATAGCGTGAGTTGATTACACGGAATTTATATGTACGATTATATTGCACATTTATTTAGTACGCTAGATTATGTATTCTTACATAATGTAAGTTGATATATTACTGATATTATTGAGTACACTTTTGACCGTTTTATTGTAAACCTGTTGTTACAGTTAATGCATAATTTATCAAGATATGTCAGCAAGATTAGTTTTCTGCCATCAAAATTTATCACATAATGTGATAGTAGCAAGTGCATTCGTACATTAAATGGTCCTTCGAGCCGGATGTCAATGTTAATAATATTTTATACGGACTTGACGTCTGTCAATACTGCTATGTGACGGTAATGGTCGCGGCACTCCTAACAACCCTAACATAAATTATCTTGAGGCGGAAGGAATATTGAAAGGGAGGAATATTGCGTCATTACACAATATTTCTCTAAAAGCTAGAGCGAAACACTTTGTGCCTGCGCCTCCATACCTGCGCCGTACATAAATTAGTAATAAAAACGTTGATTTCAGGACCACGCCAAAGTTCGCGCTTGGAATAGCCCACGACTTTGGGACCGTGTGGGCTATTGACTGGTGTCCATCTGGAGCAAGGGATGTATTCGACCTCGAGCCCGCATCAGGAAATATGCACAGACTCGGCTTAATGGCCACAGCCTGCTCTAACGGACTGGCTTACATCTTCGTAGTACCTTACCCAACATCTATAACAGAAAAGTAAATACATTTTGTGTATCAAGTTATACTTCCCTATTTGTCCTGTGTTTGTGTAATCTTCCATCAGAACATTATCATCGATTAGTAGATGTTTGTATTATTGAGACTTTTCCGGGTAGTCCGGAGACCTGTAACACAGGTTTTCATAGTACGGGCTCCAGTCTCCAAAACATCAATGTATTTATGTAATAAAAAAAAACATATTGATAAATGTAAGCTTAATCAATATGAATTTTGTTTTCAGAGAAAAACCATTTTATAAACTGAAGCCGGTTGTGGAATTAAGGTTAACAAGTAATGAGAGTAGAAAGGTTTATCAGGCTACTGCTATCAAGTGGTCCATTGTAAGTAAAATATGTTTCAGATATTATAGTTAATAGTGGTTGGTGGTTGGTGGTGTGGTGTGTTTGTTAGTTGTTGTAGTTGTTAGTTAGTATAGTTATTTATTATACAGGGTGGATTTTTGAGATGGGGCAGTAAGGGCAGCTACCTTAACCGTTGTAGCCACAAGAAAACGGTCTTAGGAGACTGTCCTTAATTTTTTAAGAAATTTTGATGTGCATTCACAGATTTTGAAAAAAAAAACACAATCAGCAGGAAAATGGGCAGTATTCACAAAAAAATTTTTTTTATGTCAATCGATCTTGTTTAATATAGGGATCAAAAACCTCTATTGCACCAACTAAGGTTTGTGTACTAGAAAAGTCATAAATCATCGCAAAAAAACTTTTCCCATACATTTCGTAGGAAATGAGACTCCAACTTAGTTTTTTGTACCGTTACAATGAAGACTGACCAAAAATAATAATAAAATAAAAACTTCATAATTGAATATGCTTTGAAAACAGAATCTAGATAGTTGTGTGTTGCTAGGTTGCTGATAATTTCTGAAATTCTACGCAACAGCCGCCATACTCGTACCCGTTCCAATTTGAACCGGCAATTCGCAAGGCAGTGGATACAAACATGGTCTATACCGTGACCACCTCGCAGTCCTGATCACACGCCTCTTGATATTTTATGTGGCGGTATTTAAAACAAAATAACTTTATAAAAAGAAATACGAGTGTTCAGGAACTCAAAGATTTACTACCACGATTCTCTATGGAATTAATTCTAGCACAATATCAGCTGCTACCCGCTCCGTAATAAAGAGAATAAACCTCCTACGTCAAAATGGATACCATTTTGAACCCCTCATATCTTAGGAGTACAAAAGTAAAATTTCTAGGGGAGTCCAAATGTAAACTTTCAAGTTTTTAATTTTAAGGTGAAATAATACCTAAAATAGAAGTTATTGTTTTTTTATTGGTTTTCGATCAGTCTTTTTTTTGTAGCGGTCAGTTTATTGATGGTAAAAAATGTAAGTTCGAGTCTCATTTCCTACGAAATGTATGGGAAAAGTTTATTGCGATTTATGACTTTTCTAGTACTCAAATCTCAATTGGTCTAATAGAGGTTTTTGATCCTTATAAGAAAGAGGATCGATTGGCATACAAAAAAGTTTTTGTGAAAATTGCCCATTTTCCTGCTGACTGTACATTTTTTTCAAAATCTGTGAATGGAGATCAAAATTTCTCAAAAAGTTAAGGACAGTCTCTTAATACCGTTTTCATGTAGCTACAACGGTTAAGGTAGCTGCCCTTACTGCCCCATCTCAAAAATCCACCCTGTATACTACGTGTTTTTTTTGATATCCCATAACTCTAGGGTATGATTGAGGCCATATCAAAGAATCAACTGGCATATGAGTTATGTTCCAATCCTTCGTTATTTTTTTTTTTCATTTTTCATACAAAATAATTCGGCAAAGTCACGATTATTAATGTAAAACACCCTTACGTGAAATATTACATGTCGACAAGGTAGCTTTCCCTTCACTAGCTGCCGCCGGGAAGCCCCGATACCAACATACCTACATATTTTATTTTTCTTTTATTTTACTACACTACTGCGAAGTTTGGCAACCTCGCAAAAGTAAAGATTCGTCATACTGGTGACAATTTTTGACCTAATTTAATTATGATTGATGATATCTCCGAAACGATGCATTTTTGGACCACCTATTCTAGGAGTTTTAGTATTATTTTTACCTACAGAATATAACCCTAGAGTTATAGGATATCAAAAAATAGGTTGTATATTATAACATCCATGGTACTCGTTATTTTCCACCCTGAACACATTGATTTAGAGTTTAGTAGCTATAATATGATAAGTAAAAAAATAACGGGTAAGTATAACGGGTTGTCATAGGCTTGAAAGTCTGACAACCAGTCTTACCAAGAGGTATTGTATTACCAAGTACTTGGGTTGCGGAGGTCAGATAGGCAGTCGCTCCATGTAAACTACTGGTATTCAGCTGCATCCGGTTAGACTGGAAGCTGACCGCAATATAGTTGGGGAAAGACTAGGCAGATGGAACGATGATAATAATAATTAAAAAAATATTTCAGCAAAAAGGACATTCTCACGTGGTAGTCGGCTACGCAGATGGAACCACGGCGTACTATGATTTAAACGGAGAATCTCCATTACTGAAGACCACAGAAAACAACCGGACGGTCTTTTATCCTTATCACGACGAGCGTGTTCAAAATTCCTGTATCGAGGGTAAGTAGAACTTTGCCACGTACGAATACTCCACGCGCGTTGCAAATAAAGTTTTATGCCCGTGAATTTTACGCCTGAATGTAATGGCTGCATTCCGAGACTTATGGCTCGTTATGGTCGATGCCGTAATCGATAATTTTCACTTCAGTGCTCGTGCATTGTGATTACTTGGCACTGGTACCGTTTGTACATAAAAAGGGTATGCTTCGAACAGTCATGGATCGATTTAAGGGTTACAGTGGGTGGGCCTGTCATTACCCAAGTTGCAAATAAATATCATTTTGCAAATAAGTAGTACTGCGCACCTTGGCCCGCGTATCGTGAGTCTGCAAAACTTTGGTCATAGCTCGCAGGACGTTGCAAGCAATTATTCTTTAAACTCGATACTTAGATAATGAGTGAGTGATAATCACTCATTATCTAAGATCGACTTAACTTTAATCATCGTTTATAAATAAACCCGTTATAGTGACAATTCAAATTCAAATATTTTATTTCAGATAAAATCCATAATAATGTTAGTAGTAGTCTTAGCCTAATGTTAGTATTAAATTAAATTAAATAAACAGCCAATTATTTGGATAAGTGTGTCTGAACACTTACCCACCTTCGTAAGAGAGGAGAGTCCCACCGGTCTGAAAACACATTCAAGATGCCATTGGAGGAGGAGCGCAAGCGCGCCATCATGGAAGCGCATCGCTTCCGCATAATCGCGGCGAACCCGTCGACGCACGCTTCCGCGAACATCCCTGACGCGCTACACCGCCACGGCAACCCCAAAAGCACCCTGAATGCGTTATTGTACTGAACGCGCAGGTCGCTGTACAATATAAGGGGTTTATTTATAAACGATGATTAAAGTTAAGTGACGTTTAAACGTCAAAAGTCAATGGTTAAACAGTCGCTAATCATTACTTAACTTTGAGCAGCGTTTTTAAATAAAGGGGTTTGTCATTAAAAGCTTTTCTAAACGCTAATGTTACCAATATGTTTGCGTTACATAATGGGTACTGTTGCTAGCTACATCAAACTTCATTCAAATCCATTACACTCCACCTACTATAAGCCTATACACTTCTGCCTAACCTTTCGAGGAATACAGATGTTATGTTACGTCTCCACTAATACTTTGTTTCCGCATCAGAGAGGCCCTTTCACGAGCGTGCGAAGTAAATGTAAAAATATCTATCTGAAGCATTTGGGTTTAAATTGATGAGGTAAGCCCAAAAGAAAAAAAAAATAGTACACACGGCTACACATCAAGCTATACATTTCCAGTATAAGCTGATTTCGCATTGTATAGGATTTCCGTACAATGAGAGGTCAGCATATACTGGAGAATAGGTTGATGTGTAGCCGTGTGTACCTATCACTCATATACAAGGCCAAATTAAATTAGTTAGCGAAACTCTGCAGACGAGATGGATAACGATATCTAAACACGATACAATAAAAATAAAAAAGATTTTGAAATTAATTGGAATGGATTGTTTTTGGGGGTCCGGTCATTGGTAGTGTTTTTACTTGAAGTATGAGTTGAGAAAATTGGTTTTCTTTTGTTTTATCGTGTTTAGACAACAATAACCATCACGTCTGTGAAGTTTACACAAAAAAAAACCCAGATATTTCAAGTGACTACACAAATAGAGGGCCGCAGACCCCAAAAAAATCTTTAAATTAATTTCTTTTTTGTTTTATCAAGTTTAGATATCGATACACATAACGTCTGCGCAGTTTCGCTAGCTAATTTAATTTGACCTTGTATGTATTAAAATCTCAGAACTAAGTAAATATTAATTACAAAAGCACTGCTACAAGGATCTTTTGGCGCTCAAATGATGTTGACCACCCCTGCTATGAAATAACCTCATAAAAAAAACAAAATGGCGGCGGTTATATTTAGTATTTTCAAATTAAAATCGTTCAAATGCACGTTACGTTTACTCCGCGCGTCCGTGCTAAGCCCACAGTTTGTATGTCCAGACGTGGACATGTACCCAAGCGGCGCGGGTGCGGCGGCGCGTGCGGGCGGCGTGGTGTGCGCGGCCAGCGCGGGCGGCGCGGCCGGCGGCGCGCTGCAGTCGCATGTGGCGGCCGCTAAAGTGCTGTATCCACCGCATTGGCCCGCTGCGTTGCTTGCTGGGGATGACTGTCTAGGTGAGTACTGCATGTTACAATATACTGAAATAAAAATTGTGAGCCGTCACGGGACCTCTGGCGGATGTGAAACATCGAAATCAAACTACCAACCGTTCAAAAAAAGTTCAGGGTCGCGTAGCGGGGGGACCGCGCGCGTGGTTGAGCGGTGAATCGCCACGCGGAATGCGTTGCCCCGCCAGCAATCGGTTTTACGTGCGCCTATAGATGTTTCACATCAAACACCTGTAGTGTATTTACGTACCACAGATTTAAGAGTAGGCTAGATATCGCATATTCATTAGATAGTATGAAAATCTAGCGTGTCATCTTTTTTATACCTACGATGACCTCACCATCCATTTAGTGATGTGCTCAACGTAAACAGAATAATTTTAATTGCTAAGCGCGTCTGTCAGCTTAATAAACTTCGTCAGGGGTGGACGTGCGTTGACATTTTTAATTTGACATGCAATAGGAGGTTGCAATAATGCCCGAAGTTTATGCACAGTACAAACTTCGGGGCACGCTTGGTCGGACGGCTTGTGGTATCTAGCTACTCTAAAAATCTGTGGTATGTACATAACAATTCTTTCGCTTCACTGTTTCCGAGTGACATAGGATTTTTTTTATGACAGTTCACGGTTTTCTAGGAATTTTTATTACCGGCCAGGAGTTCATCGAAGCGAATTGCCTTCAAACTTTTTAATTAAATAGTGTTCCAAATTCAAAAGTCATTTTGTCACTGTTGTCAAGTGCGCCGGAGTGACCCATTCTGCTCGCACTTATCGAGGAACCCTTCGGCTCTTTTCGAATAGATGGGTGGGATGAAATAGTAATTTGCGAATATACTCGATCATGTTTCTTAAGAAAATGAACAGATATTGTTTTGTACTAGTGAACCAATCCATCAACGAGCTGGAGTGGTGGGGCGGCGGGCGGCGCCTGGGCGGCTCGAGCGGCGCGGCGGGCTGCGCGTGGTGCGGCCGCGTGTGCACGGCCGCGCTGCCGCTCTTGAGGCTCATGCGAGTGCACCCGTGCTTCCCCGATATTCATAAGCAGGTAAGGTATACGCAGTACTCTATATTCTATGTTAGAGGGTTTGGTTTCCGCACTTATTCCTTCACGTGGACCATTGTGCGTGGGCCATGGCGGCCGTCAGTTGGTTATTCCAACCAGCCCACCTCCCTCCAGAATCTGGTTAGGTCTCCTGGTCTGCTTAGGATATCTGTGAAGGATCTGGGTGACCCGAGGGTTTCTGTTCTGATCTGGGTGACGCTTGTGCATTCGAAGAGCACATGCGCAGCGGTTTCTTCAGCCTCCATGCAAGCTTATTTTATTGTATCGACTACCCAGTATGTGTCATGATGTCCCAGTGGTTACTGCCTCCCCTGTCATGCATGAGGTTGTGAGTTCCAATCCGGGCAAGTATCATTGTGACTTTTTAAATTCATCATCATTATCATAATTTCAGTCGAAAGACCTCCACTGCTGGAAATAAGCCTCCCCAAAGCACCGCTACTTCGACCGGTTCTGTGCTGCCCGCATCCAGCGAACACCTGCGGCCTTCAATAGGTCATCGGTCCACCTTGTAGGAGGCCTTCCAACGCTGCGTCTTCCGGTACGCGGTTGCCACTCCAGAACCTTTCGGCCCCATCGGCCATCAGTTCTGCGAGCAATGTGCCCTGCCCACTGCCACTTAAGCTTGGCAATTCTTCGGCCTATGTCGGTTACCTTGGTTCGCCTGCGGATCTCTTCATTTCTGATTCGATCACGTAGGGAAACTCCGAGCATAGCCCTCTCCATTTGCTCTTTGGGTGACTTTTAGCCTTCTGATAAGGCCCATTGTGAGCGACCACGTTTCAGTGCCATAGGTCATCACTGGCTACACGCACTGGTCAAAGACTTTCGTCTTGAGACACTGCGGTATGTGGGATGAGAAGATATTGCGTAGCTTCCCGAACGCTGCCCAGCCGAGTCGGATTCGACGATTGACCTCTTTCTCGAAATTGGACCTACCTAACTGGACAGTTTGTCCAAGGTAAACATACTCGTCCACAACTTCGAGTGTAGCGCCTCCGATCTTCATGAGAGTGGGTGTTACATGGGCATTTGACATTACCTTTGTCTTGTCCATGTTCATTTTAAGACCCACTCTTTCGGAAGCTCTACTGAGGTCTTCGAGCATTGCACTGATTGTTAAAATTCATATGTACTTTCAAAGTTTATCTTGGACATTACTGACACCGGTAAAGAAAAAATCTCGTGATGAAACCTAGACTTATATATAATAAATATAAGTCCCGTCTTGAGCAAGCGTGGTGCTCAGGGCTCGGAAACCGGTTAATTTTCTATGAAATGAAATAAACTAATATCAATTGTATAAAAATAATTTGTATCTTCGGAAATCAAAATTAACCGGCATTGCTTGTACACGGCTACACATCAAGCTATACGTTTCCAGTATAAGCTGACCTTTCATTGTACGGAAATCTTATTCAATGCGAGATCAGCCTAAACTGGATATATATAGCTTGATATGTAGCCGTGTGTACCTTCTCTGTATGAGACTATTCTCATCCATATTCAGCCTATTGTTGTACCACTGCAGGGCAAAGGCCTATTGCCCTGCAGTGGGACAACAATAGGCTGGTTGGGAGTATTTATCCAGCAATAGGCTGGTTATTAGTATTTATCCAGCATACAGACCCACAAGTCCCACAACTGAGACAAAGCAATCACTATTGCACATGATTTTCCGAAAAGCGTTAGCTCGAGATTTATTTGTTCATGTACAGAGCCCAGCATATCCAGCTACTACAATCTGTCAAATTTCTTTAATAGATTTTCAATTTTATCCCTACATTATAAGGTTCAAGGTTGATTGGGAAAATTTAACAGTTTCGTGTATCTTGACCTGCTGGCGTCTGTACAAAACGTGGAACATAAGGCGGCTGAGATTCAATCAACTCAGCTTAAATCAACTAACCCCACCGCTGCACCATAACAACCGGTTCTCCGCCTTCCGCATGCCGGCCGTCTAAGAACCTCCATCCTGAAGATCTATCAGTATATCAAGTTTTGGGATAACAAACTCAATGTCAAACGTGACAAAGTTCTAATCCCATTGCAATTTTTTTTTTATTACGAGTTGTCACTCAAATAATAACTTACAATACTTATGTATTTTAAGTTGATTTTTTGTGATCGTTTACTCAACTATCTACTGTAGGTCTGCGTTATCCATAAAGTAGACAGTTGAGTAAGTAGCGATGGAATTTCCAATATCTGAGAATATGAGTTCATGTAGCTGGGGGTTTCCCACGTCACGCTTGTCGGGTACGGCAGTTGGGGAAGTACGGGATATAGTTAGTTATAATTAGAGATCGGATATTCAGATGCATATTCACCTAAAGTTTGAGAGTTGACTAGTATGATGTTCGGTATGGGAAAAAGTGTCGGTTTCCAGGACTGACAAGTTTTTAAGAACTACTCTTTTGTACTGTGTATCCCCGAATAAATATATTTCATTTTAGAATAAAAGGTTTTGAAGAAATATTATTAGTGTTTTTTAAACGAGATATATTTTCCACAAAATTATTACCTAGTTCTAAATAGATAAGAAATATTTGTTATACTTAGGAATACAAAATTGTTTACCTACACACTGTTATTAAACCCCTCGATCCCGTAATAAAAATATATTTTAAGAAGCCATTTCCATACTTTGTATCCTTTGCCGGAAAAAAAACGTACTTTATGTAAATATGCATCCGAAGATACGATCCGATCGATAATACAGCCGGTGAACAATTAGGATTAGCCAAGATCCGCACGACGTGTCAGAAATAACAGATCAACCTAAATCCTCAATAATGTAATTACGCTAATTTGATTACATTTTAAATAATGTAAACAGATGTCAAATAAAAAACTAACATGAATTAAGATCTCTAAACATTTTATGATAAAAACAGGTCATAGCCAGAATCATGATGATTCCTTTTGGAGGTAAACGTAAGCGGCAGAACGACGAGCTGGCCATGATATTCAGATGCATATTCACCTAAAGTTTGAGAGTTGACTAGTATGATGTTCGGTATGGGAAAAAGTGTCGGTTTCCAGGACTGACAAGTTTTTAAGAACTACTCTTTTGTACTGTGTATCCCCGAATAAATATATTTCATTTTAGAATAAAAGGTTTTGAAGAAATATTATTAGTGTTTTTTAAACGAGATATATTTTCCACAAAATTATTACCTAGTTCTAAATAGATAAGAAATATTTGTTATACTTAGGAATACAAAATTGTTTACCTACACACTGTTATTAAACCCCTCGATCCCGTAATAAAAATATATTTTAAGAAGCCATTTCCATACTTTGTATCCTTTGCCGGGAAAAAAACGTACTTTATGTAAATATGCATCCGAAGATACGATCCGATCGATAATACAGCCGGTGAACAATTAGGATTAGCCAAGATCCGCACGACGTGTCAGAAATAACAGATCAACCTAAATCCTCAATAATGTAATTACGCTAATTTGATTACATTTTAAATAATGTAAACAGATGTCAAATAAAAAACTAACATGAATTAAGATCTCTAAACATTTTATGATAAAAACAGGTCATAGCCAGAATCATGATGATTCCTTTTGGAGGTAAACGTAAGCGGCAGAACGACGAGCTGGCCATGATAGTGGAGCCCATCACCTACAGCGACGCAGTCAAGAAGTACGGCATCGAGTTCAAACAAATCACTGCAAGGGATCGGGTAAGGCACTTCACAAACTTAAATATACTTATTTACAGTAATAATTCGTTCAGATTTAAATGAACAATCAAACGAAATATCCAGGGTAGTCTGGTAGTGATCACTGTTGAGATCTTTCTAATAATACTGACAAATGCAATGATACAGATTTTAAACCAAATAAAAAAAAATAATGCGTAATTTGCTGATATCAAATTGTAATGTAATGGAATTCAATGTAATTCATTAGTTTAGCCCAATTAGACTAAAATATTTCCTCATTTTAAGCCAACTTTTTAAACATTTCATTCAATGATGGACTTGTCAATAACTTTGAAGTTTAAAAATCTGCATAATTTGATGAAAGTGAATGTTAAAACGTTTTTGCTCTAGTTCAATCGGTTCATATATACAAACAGAGAGTTGTTATTAAATATTCCATTTGGGTTTTAGCCAAACAATCCGACTGACGTAAATGAGTGTCTGAGGGAAATGGGTAAAAAGTAAAAAAAAAACTACTGTTGTATATTTTTGTTTTTTATAGCAAGTAAATCTATGTAACGAAGAAGCCTGACTGATAATAATTTCATAAATCATCCTTAAAAAAATATAAAGAAAAGAATGAAATATATTTTTTTTAATATGACATCGTTCCTCAGTGAATGAAAACGTCGTATTTAACCTTGACCTTTATGGCAGAAATAAAACCGCGTAGTCTTCTCTAGAATGACGAAGAGCCTGACAGAAATGACATGCTGATTTATTATTATTATTATATTTTCATAAGAAAAACTTAGTTCGCGGAATAACACAGGTTTTTTTTATCAACAGACCACACAGCAGAAGTTATCAGCGACTCCTCGAGACGCGTACCCCGAGCGCTTCCCTCTCTCGGACGTGGCAGCCATAAAGTTCTGTCCCACCTTCAAACACCACCACAAGCTCGCACTTGCCATGCACGCCGGCCTCATATTCATCATCAACGTATGATACTTGCTCTTGTTTTATATAATTATCTTGTTTTATACCCACCTGACCCGGTGGCTGAAACTGAAACTAACCAAATCGCTATTCAAAGTGACAGAATCTGTAATATTTTGTACACCGATTATAATTATATTTATACACCGCCAATGTACTATAAGGGCTTGTTTGACCATAGGAACAGTCCTTTCACAGTTATTTTACCTCTGACAGTAGCAACTCAATATCAACCTTATTGTAACGACAATAAAGATCACTATGCCTTTGACAGACTTGTCAGTAGAAGCAACCCAACAGCAACCTTATTGTAACTGCAAGTGATGAAAAATCAGAGGAATAAAAAAACTGTGAAAGGACTGTACACCCGGTTTTTGAAAACCAGATCAAGTCTCTTTGTCAAAATTCATGTAAGTTTTTATGATTGGCTGAGAAAAATGACGTCGGCCAATCATGACAGCTGATGCGTGATTTGATAACGGATTGCATAGACTTTTTGACACGAGCCTGGGGGTCACTCGGCGATTAAAACTATTTATAATACATGTAGCAACTGTTATCGAAATGAATGAACGTAATTTATATTATAACTAAGAGTAAGCCATGTATTACAGATGTAAGCTGTTTCTTAATTGAAATTACATTTTAATGAATGAACGAAAACGAATGAAAGGAGTTTCATATTTTGTGGCGTATACGATTAAGACCGACCGAGAGTGGATTATCTCAAATTTTCCAAGTTTGTTTGTTATTTTGAACGAGGGGCCAAAATTACAAAGCCTTTAGTCACAAACACAAATATTATGTAACATTAATAAGGGCCCGTCTTTCAAAGGTTTTATAATAAAAAATTTGCAAGTCAGGATGATGTGAGAATGATTTCAGTCTGAATGATTTTGTTATGTCAGTACTATCTTAAATTAAATGGTCGTCATCATGAAATGAAAACTTATTTTTAATCAATAGCAAGAGCTAATAAGCTCCGCAACCGAATACGTAATGACACAATACTTTCCAAAACTGGAATCACCGATGTGGGAACAAGTCTGCTAGTCTGAAGTAGGATGGGGCGGGCCATGTATGTAGGATGCATAGGGACAGGTGGGGAAGATTCGTCACGCAGTGGAATTCAGAAGACGGGCGTCGTCGCCGTGGGAGGCCGAGGAAACACTGGGTTGATGACTTACAGGCGTTTATGGGGGATTGGCCGGAGAAGACAACACACAGGGAAGAGTGTAAAGCTGTGGGGGAGATCTTTGCCCAGCAGGTGGACAATATAAGTCGATTAAAAAAAAACCGAGAGCCTAGCAGAGAGTTAATATTTAGTACGAAATAATAATTAATGGTTTGATTTTTATTAAAATCACATTTTAATCAAATTCTGAGATGAAGTAGCTTTTTACCGTTTCGTCAGCCACCTATTTGACGTCACATTCTCTTGCCCGTATTCCAATTTATTTGGGGTCTACCTAACTGCATTGTTTATATTGTACACGACTGTCTCAAAGCAGCGGATCGCGCGGTAATAATCTCGTTTCACAGTGCACCGCTGTTCAACCGCTCGCTGTTAACAGCGCGCTGCCCAGGCGGTGCGTCTAGGGGGGTGACTATAAAACTAGCCATAGATATTTATTGCATTAGAGTTTTTGAAGTAAAACTTTTTTACGCACGCTTGACTTGGGGAGTAAGCTGGTGAATGCGCGACGAGGACGTTACGAAAAGTGTGATCGGGTGAGGCGAACGGAAGTTGGGAAGGAGATTTGAAGTAAAACTTCTCAAGCTAGCTTTACGCGAACGGTGATTTCTGTTTTACTTCAGTCGTGTGGTCTAAAGCACACTCGTTTTTTTTTATCATTCTTTACTTTATTTTAAACCGATTTCCCACTTGGTTCAGCATCCCATTTTGACATTTCAACATCAGTCATTGCGTTATTTACATGGTTAAAGCAGACAAATTTTTCGAACTTATAAAGCAATGGATTAGCTATATACTTTAAAATCATTCAGATTGTGATTGTTAGGGTGCTAAACCAAGTAGGAAATGGTGGAAAGAATGTTATCAAGCACAAATTATGGATTTATTCGTTTATCATGCTTATATTAGACTAGGCTCCTAGTGGTGACTAAACTACATGCAGAGGAGGTACTGGGTTTTCATAATATTTTATTCATAAAGTTCTTTAGGTTGGACGACAACAGATTCTCTTTGCTGTGCGATGCAAATAATTGTTGAAGTTTTTATCTACTTATTTAAGGTTTCGTGTATGCATTTAATCAGTGTAGGCGTAATTATATGGACTGAATTTTACTTCTGATAGAATCCTTTTGTCTGGTTTTTGCTTCAAGACACGCTTCGTGTGTGTCATGGAAGTCGGCTGAGCTTCGGAAATAATTTTGCAATTTTTTCATTTAACTTAGATGTTTTTTTCGTCAATAATAATTGAACTTCTTCGGATCTAACTGATTTACCTGGAGCAATATTGTATCTCTTTGTTTCTTACTTACTTACTATTTTTGTTCTGCGTTCGCTGCCCGATTTGCTTTCAAATAATCTAAGAGTGCGGTATTAATTGTATCTTTGTTTTCTCATCATAATGTGGTAGCTTTCGTAACATTTTCTGGGGATTAAAAAGTACTATGCCTATTGACTTAAATCCAGAGCAAATATTTGCTTTATTGGGTAAGTAATATTTGATATAATAACAAAATCTCTAATATTTACAAGATATAACAACTGAATCTATAATTTTATTTGATATAATGATCAGTTAATATAATAAACGATTGATATAATTAAGTTAAGCAACTAATTTTTATAAGCATAACATACATTGAATACAAAATCGTTTGATATACCACTCAAAAGACATAAAACCTATTTAGTCTAATATGATAAAACGTGCAAGCAAGCATGCAGCATGCAAGCAAGCATGTAGCAAGCAAGCATGCAGCCAGCAAGCATGCAGCAAGCAAGCATGCAGCAAGCAAGCATGCAGCAAGCATGCAACATGCAGCAGGTATGTTTTCTGTCACGGCTCCGGCGCTGCAGGGCTACAGCGGTCCCATGCGAGCTTATCGTCACAGATGTGTTTCACGCTCACCACCGAGGCTTCGGCTTGCTTGCCGGCTTCGCCGGTCAGCCTCAGCCGTGGCGGCAAGCGTTGAAACCAACTACTCATCAGCGCCTACGCGATTTTAAATAACACTCTAGGGGTAGGGCAGACAAGACTACGTGGAGTCGGTTTTGCAGCGATTCGTTTCTGTGACGCCGCTCCCGCAGCAGGCTCAATCAAATTAATCGCAATATTATATATTTTAAACGATAGGCCTAATGATTTTCGATTACATAAACGTTATACGAAATAAGTTTTAGAATAAATGAATGTTATATCCAAAGAAATTATATCAACAGTTGGTATAACTCTCGTTTATTATATCTTGTGAACGATAATAAAATGAAATTATACCAAATGAGTTTATACGTTATGAGACGCACCCTGCTTTATTTGTTATTTATATAGCCTCTAATAAAGATTTAAACATCATCGGAAAATGAGCCTTATTAATTTGTGTTTCTGCCGGATTATCTATTCTATGCTGGGTCAAAACTTGGCGGCATTTTCTTTTTAAGGGGCCGATAAACGCCATATCCAACGGTTGAGCTATGTGTGTTGAGTTGGGTGGTAAGAGAGTAAATCTTTTATGACCCGTTCTTCACATTTACGCACTATGTCAATATTAAGATGGGTTGAAAGATTGCCGCCTATGATTAGTTTTGGACCATCGAGTTTGTCTGCCCGTGGTATGATAACTAAATTAAACCAGTCTGTTGAGTCGAACTAGGCCCAATTTCACAGCAAGTTGTCCATAAATGTTCAGCTTTGTAAACTGTAAGTAGGCAACGTGATACCGTCCGCTGTCGATGCAAACATTATTGAAATATTTCCTTTGGTAATATTCATTATACTTTCCGGATACTTAACTTTGCGTTATAAATACACTTTGTTAACCCGGGATTATCTGAAAGATTTGTCTCGTCATAATTTAAAATGCTTCTAGGCGGAATATTATGAAGATATTCATATCATTCATAATTTGCAAACGAAAACCCCATTAGAGCTTGCACTTTAAAGGATTGGTTTGAAGTGTTAAGCAGATGTGTTAGATAAGTCTTATCACAAGATCTTAGAGAGAAGGCTAGAGGCGTTTTGTTTCTGAAATATATGATTTTATTAAATTGATAATCGCATACGGGATGACCAGTGAAAGATATCTCCAATCTCCAAATATGTATATTTCTGCTCACAAAATCTTCTGACACCGTAACTTTGAGTAGAGATGAATGCTATTCGGTGTTTTATGTCCAAATGATCAAATGACTGACGTTATCTTTATGAACGATTGTGTTGTTTGTGACCAATATAAGAGAATAGCCATGAAAGTAGTAAGCTAGGGAGAAAAATATAATGTTATCATTAAAAGAAACTAATTAAAAATAATTAATCAGAGAAGAAAAACGTGGTATATTAGATAGACAAAAAAATAACAAGAATTGGGGAATGAAGATTAACTGTTTGTTAAAGATTGAAAATAATAATCAAGACTTTTAAAGACCTGTTCAGGAGGAATGGGTATTATGGTTTAAGGATGAAAAGATGAATGAAAGAAAATCATAAAGTAACGTTTGCGGTAGAAAGATCAAATTTACTGTCCAGAAGGATAGCATAGCCGCGTGCTAGTTAGGAACTAATAATTATGTAATAATATTCATTGATTGTAATATATAGATATAATATATGTATATAGTTTCTTTTAAGATAAATAATAATATTATTGACGTTTTAACCTTATTATGTTTATCTTAATTTAATTCTTGCAATATGTTGTTAATTAAAGTTATTTTGAAGTAGTTGTTAGTTTGATTCTGATTCGCTTCTAAGACACCCATTAAAAGTCGCAAATTGCATGTATCATAATATCCTGTGTTGTATGTATTAGCTTACAAATATTGTATAAGAATTTTTATGTATGTGAAAGCACATAAATATGTAAATTTTATTTTTGTTAGGTATGTATATTATGCCTTTTATGTATGTATAAATTATGTAAGTCTCAAATAAATTTTTCCAATTTTTTAACAGTGAAGTTTGATGATTATTTTAGTCTGAAGGAAAGTCTTTGGAAACACGAATGTTTTTCTTTACGTTCTGCGCACTTTTATCGCATTTACATAATTTCTTCTAAAACCGCAAAGTGTGCGTCAAGGTGTTGCGTAGTTACCGAGACTGTCTACACAACATGACGCACTTGCTACTCAGACACAATTTTACTTCAATGTTTGTGGTGAAATGAACAAGCTTTACTGACTTCATCGGAGTTGGTCACTTTGATGAGATTAGTGAATGATGTAAATGCGTCATTAGTAACTCATCTCCTACATTTACAACCCTTTCTCTGTGTAAATATTATTCTGTGTCGTCATTTGACGTATAGATTAGTCCCGTCTCGATGCTTTATTTTCGATACTAAGGCCCGTTTGCCAAATTATACATTCAACTAGTTATATCACATTCCCTTCGCTATACTAAGTACGAATTCGGGATTACAATGATAAGTAATGTTTTTACTAGTTTCGAATTTAAGGCTTCGGATGGGTCAAATTAATGGGTAAGTTGAATTAGACGAGGGTTTTCTGCGGAAGTATTTTATATTGTTGATAGTTTTATTTGACAGTGACAAAGCCTTAAAGGAGGGTAATATTTTTTGCACACACACAACATCACAAAAGTTTTTTTTTTAATGCCTTAGGTTTCGTAGTCATCATGTTAACATACTGTATCTGAAACTGTGTAATTTTAGTCTCGAATGCCATTAAAATAATAAAATATAAGTTTATAAAAAATGTGGCAATTATTTACGTCAAAAGAACTTTGTAATTAAAGTAGTTTTAGTTTATTTATTCTTAGGTAATATCAGAAACTTTATATCGGATTCTACAGTGATATTATTATTTAACTTCCTTGTATATCTTATTTGTTTGTGATAAGCTTGTTGCAAATAAACTTTTTAAATAAATATTGCCTTTTAATTATAACTGACCTATGAGTTTTATAGGAAATGACGGCGGTACAAAGAAAGTGTTGCTGAAAGTTGTGAAAGAGCTTAGTTGAAGTCGTGACGCATCATTAGTTCGCATTGCGACTTCTAAGCTATATTGTATCAAATGAAAAAAAGAATGACTAACGTTGGATCGGATACATGAGTCTTCTTGGAATTTCTGAAGTACCTACACAAATGAAAATGATTACCTACTGCTTCTGTTTTAAAGCCAAGTTCACTACTAGGTACTAGTGTACTATTTCAGCAGAATGGTCACCCTCGAAATCAGATACATCCATACCGTGAAAAGAAAAATCATTTTCATTCGTATAGATTCAAGTTTTATATGCGAACAGACAGCTGTGCTGCTGGGGAGTTTGTTGCGCCACTTCTTCCCATCTAAAGCACTAGGAAGTGGTGAAGGGTGGGCGTTTTTGGGGGACTGTCTCATGTAATTTTAGACTTTAGAAAAGTGCTGATTCTCAGCCTAGTTTGAATAAATGATTTTGATTTGATATGATTTAAAGTTTTTCACAAAGAAACTGCAAACCGGTCACGTAAAACACTGACCAGGGGTCCTAAAATGGACGCTTTGGCAGAATCTTAATATGATCTGCGTACAATTCATCCATACTGCAATTCATCTGTTTGACAGCTGCTATTTGACATTAGACTTCAATAAAGCAATTCATAATTTGTGGACCATTATACGAAACTCCATACAAAACTGTCAAACATGAATTGCGGGATATGAATTGTACGCAGATCATATTATGATTCTGCTAAAGCGTCCATTATAGACCCCCAGGGGTCTACTCCGAACATAAATCCGAAGTATCGGCCGAATGTTCGGCCGTTGCTTGACGACGGCTAACTATGGCTTACTACGGCGAAAAAAAAAACAACAGTCAAAGAGATAAGCCAAAGTAAAAAATGTGACTTTAAGTCGGGTAAGGATTCAAAGTCAAAAAAGGAAACTATAGAAGTTATAAAACGGCCGAACATTCGGCCGATACTTCGGATTAACGCTTCGGAGTAGGCCCCCTGACTACAGACTATGAACTTTTGTGGACCTTGCTGTTTGTTTACATTTCACGAAATTTAAATCTCACTCTTCTCTAAATTGTATTGTTCCTCCCTCGGTGTACGAGGGCCAGGATTAAAACAAAGCGTCTGCAGAAATAGTTATTTGTAACGAAATATGGAGAGAAATGCTGAGTTATTTATTGAGGTGTTATGTAGAAGAAAGGAATATATTTAGACAAGTGGTACTTGATCATTTAAATTGTTATAGTACGAAGAGCATCGTCGACTTTGTCGGCAACATTGCAGAAACAAGAGGGTTTGTCAGCGTTTATTTTATCGTAGCCGTCTCGACTCGCGTCTCGTTCGGCTCTGCAAGTCGGCAGTGAAGCGAGGGAGGTCGCCTCACGCCTGCCGCCTGCCCGCCAGTGAGACACAAACCGCTGCGCGCACGGAACGCCTTGGCGACTGTTACCGGTATCGCGCGTATCTTCACGATAACACACAACAAATTTAATATATTTTTTAATACCAACATAAAACATATAAACAAATATTTTATTCAATAATAATACAAATCATAAAAATATATTGTTATGCGGAATTAATAAAATAATTAAAACAAACTGCGATGTTTATGTTCTTCGGAAAACAAATATTTGAACTGAGGAGCTCGTAACAGAGACTTGGGAGTTTTACATTTCGATTGTGAGAAACTTTTGAAAATGATGATGGCTAGTGCAAAATTGGTGAGGGACTGCAGCTCGGAGCTGAGTTCCGACGTGCGGTCCCTGTCGGTGGCCTCTTCGACTGAGGAACAGGATTCCACCACCACGGAGTCAGAATACACCGAGGAAGAAAAGGAGTACGAACTAGAAGACCTCCAGATATTGAAAACTATTGGTAAGTGACATGATACTTACCTACTTTTTACAAACAACGCGCGAATATTTTTTAAAGAGATAGGTAAGCGGAGCGTAGTTACCTATTGTCATCTCACTGATGACGAAATTAGATAAATAATGATCGATCTATCAGACAGGTAGATACCTAATATTGCAATCCAGCCTATAATTTAGCGCGATTTCATTTAAAATAAGCAATTTATAGTCCAGGAGTCTGCGAAACAAACTAAATTACATTTGTAGATTTTCCATGACTCCAGAACTCTATTAATAGTAAAGACTCACATTTTGCTAATTTTACAAGATAGTCATCGTCATTTAAGACCTTCCGATGTAGTAAAAGTTGGGTATATGAATCATTGCCCGTCTCTGCCCACATGAGTTAGATAAATATGAAAATGTCGTTCTCTGGAAAATACATTTTTCTTTTCAGCGAAAATCAGTAAATATGGAACTTATTATTGGTCATTTGTAATTGTCTTAACTCTTAACAAATTACACTTGGCTTGTTAATCTAAATCATCACTTATTTTCTGTCGTTACGTTGTCCGGCGTTATTATAAGAGTCAGCTGTCCGTCATTTGTAATGATTTGTTGGGAAACACGGATATAAAGAAAGATGATTATAAAGTCTTGATTATAAATGACGCTAATAAGTTTCATTTAATGTTTATACATTTCCCACGAGTTCTGAGCGGTACTGTTATACTTCTATCGGAAGGACTTCATAAAATAATTTCTACAATTACATAAATGTTAATAGCGTTATAGCGTAGCTTTCTCTGAATTATAGTTATTTTATTCTTTTTCCATATTTTTTTTAAGAATTGGCTATGTTCTGCGGTTTTGTCCAAAATTGCATTACACAGGACTTTTAATTAGCTACAGTAAAATTACACTTAATACTGTCATTTCGTCTAGAAATATATATAACTAGCTGCGCCCCGCGGTTTCTCCCACGTAAGTCTCGATCCCGTGCGAATATAGGGATAAAAAGTAGCCTATATGTTAATCCAGGGTGTCAGCTACCTCGATACAAAATTTTATCAAAATTGGTCCAGCCGTTTTTACGTGAAAGAGTAACAAACTTCCATCCATCCTTATTTACAAACTTTCGCGTTTATAATATTAGTAGGATATACTTAACATTTTTTAACGAAATGACAGTAAGAAATGTCATTTTACTGCAGCCAATTAAAAGTCCGACTATAGGTAAGTTTACTTAAAACTGAGGTAACTTTCAGCCGGTTCCCTTAGTCATAATGCCTGGAATACCTACACATGGTACTAATAAGCATGCTTGTTTGCTACTAAGTAGCATGCTCATTAGTAGCATAATCTCTGTGCCTGTAAAATACTCATGCTCTTTTCGCATACATAATTATGCTAGTTGAATGCTACTAAGTAGCATATGCTCGAAAGTAGCATGCTCTTGTACTACTAGGTAACGTAAAACGGGGTGAATAGAGATGCAGGGGTGAATAGAGACGCAACTTTAAACAGGATTTTAACCCTGAAATAATATAGTTTGTTGCCAACAAGGACACTTATCGTTAATTATAGTACAGGTAAAGGTAACACATAGTCCTTTTTGGCAACAGATGATATTATTTCAACGTTAAAATCCATTTTAAAGTTGCGTCTGCATCTCTATTCACCCCGTTTTACCCGGTAGCATGTGTATTGCACGCTTTAAGGTAAAAGTTTGGTTCCATTATGCTCTGCAGGTATCTCTTGAAACTGCACTGACATAGTGGAAAATAATTATTATTCTGAAGTTTAATGGGAAATCTGTTTAATCAAGTTTAGTGTTTTGAATAATAACAGCCCGTAGGACGTGGACCGCATTTTGTTTGGTCATGGTGGTCTTTGTTTTGACAATGTACCTATGTCACAAATTACGGATGCATAGCCTAACAAAGTCAAAGTCAAATTATTTATTTCAAATAGGCACTTATATGGTACTTTTGAACGTCAAAATTTACAAATAAAATAGAATTGATTCTAGTCGCCCTTTCCAAAAGCTTGTGCTGTTCTACAGTATACTCGTATTAGACACATTTAAGAGCGTTTAATTTCGCTTAAATCGAAATAAAAATAAAAGCGATGTCGAATGACATAATGGCTTAACGTAAACACATTAATATTCTGTCTGTAGGTTTGTATGTTTCCACTCGATCGGACAGTTTTAAATCTCTTATTTCGTCGGTATAATACAATTGTTTGGACAAAATCGTTCTTATTCTCTCAGGATTAAGACCACTTCTGTTCTAGGCGATTATAAAAACCGCTGTTTTATTGTCTGACCATGTAGTTGTATTTCAGAAGATGTCATAAGATTATTTTCTTGTCCACTTTATAAATGTTCGACGTAATTTACGATTAGGAAAATGAGAGAAAACTGTTTTTTTACGAGTTTCTTTTACCAGCTTCAAGAGTGTGTACATGGAAAGCTCTTTTCATATCTGTCAGTCCATGATGGATCGCGTGGAAATTCTGTGTATTAAGGCGACGATAACAGACTTTTAAGGCGCGGTGTTACCTCAATATTCACAAAAACTGGTTTCTTGGATAGTCGAGTATGATGTAATGCAATGAAAATATCCGACGCAAAAAATACAGTGGACAGAAAAGGCTTTATAGAATTTTTTTTACCGAATAGAATAGTAAAATATAGTTTGATATTCACAATAAAAAAATTTGCAGTAACTTCACAGAAATAAACTTTGGCGTCGAATATCTCTGTATTTTCAGCGAAAACAACTTTTTTTTTAGGATTCTAATTGCATTAGCTTTGTTTTAAAACTTTAACCGGACAATTATTGAATATTATTATAATGTGTATATTCCGAATAATCTAAATAAAACCCGTAAAATAAATGCCCATTCGCAGCTTAGTCACATCGTCAACACAAATGTTTATTAAATTTTTAACCTTATTTGAAGCAGTTGTGTGAGTGCAGTTGCAGCGTTTAAAATCGTAGTCAGTCCGCTCCTTAATGATTTTAAACTGAAGATCACGTCTAAACGAGTAGTGTTAATGATTTAAAAAAAATATATTTAATTAGAGCATTTTTTCAATAACTTATTACGTGAATATTTTAGATTATGTTTATATTACATAGTGAAATTAATTTGTAAAGTTATGTCTAACGCGGATAAAAAACTGAGAATGGCGCAAAATCTATCAAGCGTATTTTTCTATAACCTTCACCAATTTAAAGATAATTTAATTATTGATCTTTTAGTATACGCGTTTTATTAAAATACCTTTTGTTTTGTGTATAATAAATTAATAATGCGTCAAATTGGGGACAGCGTTCCTTGATGGGCGAGTCCTATTACTGGCTGAACGTACGACGCGTTGCATGAGCTCAGTACAGAACACGCAAGCTAACCACTCAAGGTCACTGGTATATATCTGCGTCTTAATCGTATCTGCTTATTTCTTGTTCTTGTCTCGCTGAAATTGATGAAACATAATCCTGTAACACATCAAATATAAAGGACTGCGACACGTGAGGAGAACTCATCCTAATGAATGACTAAAAAACTTTAATTAGTTAGGTATTCATATTTTTTTCATTTGCTATCTGACGTAATCTTTCTACATATATCGATCGTGATGAGTATTAAAGTTGTTTTAATAAATATGAGAAAACAAAAATAAATGGATCAAGGACATAATGAGTATGTAATTATTGATATCATTATCGCCGTGTATAATGTGAATGCAGGTGATAACACCTCGACCTAATTTTAGGAGAGTGGAATATAGGCCAAGGGTGGTCGGGCCACCCGTGACCCAGTAGGATGCGGCCCGGGTATTGACATTTCCTGTTTTCTGTGCATATTATTTTTTATTACGTAATTTAGATATACGTTAGAGTTTATTTGGCGAAAATAGGTATAAAGTAAATCGTTGACGCCAGGTTGCCTTCTATGATAAGTTGCAGGTTCGACGCCCGTACCGGTACGGTATCTACCCACTTAAGGGGACGATAACGGACTTTTAATGATTTTATACTGAAGATCACGTCTAAACGAGTAGTGTTAATGATTTGAAAAAAATATATGATAAATTAGAGCATTTTCTCAATAACTTCATATGTCAATATTTTAGATTATGTTTATATTACATAGTGAAATTAATTTGTAAAGTTATGTCTAACGCGGATAAAAAACTGATAATGGCGCAATATCTGCCACGTATTTTTCTGAAACTCACCAATTTAAAGATAATTTAATTATTGATCTTTTAGTATACGCGTTTTATTAAAATACCTTTTGTTTTGTGTATAATAAATTAGTAATGCGTCAAATTGGGGACAGCGCTTCTTGATGGGCGAGTCCTATTACTGGCTGAACGTACGACGCGTTGCGTGAGCTCAGTACAGAACACGCAAGCTAACTACTCAAGGTCACTGGCATATATCTGCGTCTTAATTGTGAAAATTAGAAATTCAATTTTGGAGAATAGCGCTTGGTATTTTGATGACCCAGTGGTCACTATTACCTCGCGTTTTCTTTCAGAATTTACATTACAATACAATGCATTCATTCATTCTATTCAATGGCAAAATTATCCAGGAATAGAAGAATGTAATAAGTAGGTAGGTAGGTAGGTGGTAGGTAGGTAGGTAGGTATAAGTTTACGGTAGTTTAATTATAATTTTAATCTAAGATTCGAAACGAACCATAAAGTAACCAGGATTACATGAAACGGTAAAGCGATATTAAAACAAATGTAAGTAAACCGAGTGCGCAAGTAAGTACTTATCTTATAATAATATACTAGAAGTAACTGCAGGAAATCACAAATTACTAGTTGGAATAAGTCAGTGCAGAATGGTGGACCTACTAGCTGGGATATGAAAGATAAATGATAATTCTAAAACTACTGCCTACTTGTTGACCCAGTTACATATTAACGAAACACCTAATAAAGTTCACTGACGTCAGCAATCAAATCTTAGAATAACTTTAACCTTAGCAACAACGGGGCATAGCGAACAAAGTCGTAATCCGATACATTTGTCCTAGTGGGCAAAAGTCGCTCAGTCTAGAGTGGTACGCCTGCATGTCAAGTTGCAATTCGCATTCATGTCCACCAAAAGAAAATTATTTTCGAATTATAATGCCTAATTGTGCAATATGGTATTGCAAATCTCGTAGTGATAAAACGACTAAACTTAACCACGGTTTATTTTCGCTGAGACATGGATCATAATTTTTCTATGTCATAGAAAAATTATGATCCATGTCTCAGCTACTTCTAATAGCCTCTCTATAGTATCTATCTTAAATCTCTTTGTTAAGAACCTAATGAAATGAAATGGAAACTACAAATATCGGGGAAAGTTTAGAGACGCAATAACACATTATACTTGTTCAAACTCTGATCAGTATTCTGAATGAAGACTAAAGATTTGTATTGCACTCATATCGACCGAGATGTGTGCTGCTGTGAATTAAAAGTTGAATTTGTATATACTTGACAGATATTTAAGTAAGTAAAATGCGTCAACCATCACCATATCAGAGAAGAGACAATGGTTTTCTACGTTCATCTCAACGACAATCAATGTCAAAAACTTGTTAAAAATTTAGGGAAATTAGAGGATTTTTTGACAGTTTGACATTGAGATTAGAATGCGAACGTTCATAAAAATACGGGAATTGACCCTCTGGGATCACTAACTAAGGCTCGTACAGACTGGTGCGATATCGCGGGCGCGATTTGCCTTTAGTTTCATTGGGGACTCGTTTATAAAAATGAAATTACTGTCTCGGTATGTTTGGTAGAGACGATTATCAGAAACCAAGAATTAATTAATATTAATGTGAAAAATTTCATTTTTAGGGTTCCGTACCCAAAGGGTAAAACGGGAACCCTATTACTAAGGCTCCGCCGCCGCCGTCTGTCTGTCTGCCCGTCTGTCACCAGGCTGTATCTCATGAACCGTGATAGTTAGACAGTTGAAAAATTTTTTTAGACAAAAAATACAAAAAAACAGAATAAAATAAATATTTAAGGGGCTCACATACAACAAACGTGATTATTTTGCTCGTTTTTGCTCTATATTGATAAAGGCAACAGATAGACGCTTGAAATATTCACAGAATATTTAGTTATATATTCACTTTAAAAATAAATAGTTAAATTAAAATAAAACAAATATTTAAGGGGGGCTCCCATACAACAAACGTGATTTTTTTGCCATTTTTATAGATAATGGTACGGAACCCTTCATGCGCGAGTCCGACTTGCACTTGGCCGGTTTTTTACTTTGTATTATCTGTCTGAAATGGATTAAAGGCTTCTACATACTCGACACATGTCGCGCCAGTATGTAGATTAATGTAGAAGCCTTTAAGTTGGTGCAAGTTAAAACTATTTATTTTAATTTTAATAGTTTTTGATTAAGTTTTAGTAATAAATTCTACTGTTTACATAAAGGGCCGTAAAAAATCCGGACCGCGGTCCGCTATTTGGTGACTGCTGCTCTACTACGTACGCTACACGAACATGCTGAGATTTTAATAGATGGCTGTAAGGAACCGTTGACGGAATGGAATCTACTGATCGTGTTGGCATGTACAGCTATCAATACTGTGTCCGGATTGTTGACAGAAATATGTACTTGTTGTTATTAGCGCACTCTGAAATGCTACTGTCAATCAGATTTATTGGAAAAATCCACTAACAACCGCTAGATAAAGAGAAGAGTTTATTCTACGTCACTCTCTGAAAATTACATGGCGTCTCTAAGAGCTCACATCATCACATGGTGTGATAGTGATGTTTTCCCGAACCTGGGGGTCTGGGGGCCGTTTCCTGACTACGATACACTAAGGCGAAAAAAAAAACGACAGTCAAAGAGATAGGTAAGTCAAAGTCAAAAATGTGACTCGAGGTCGGGTAAGGACTCGAAAGTCAAAAGGAAAGTTTGGGAATCAAGAAACGGCCGAACACTCGGCCGATACTTCCGATTAACCCTTCGGAGTAGACCCCCTGCATGCTTCAAGCGAGAAATGCTTCAAGCGAGAAACACATCTCATAATGAAAATAAAAAATCGATTATTATGTTCTACGGTACCAGAAAAAGTTTGAGCAAACTGCCTCCTACAAGTCAGGAACTTTAAACATTGTTTCTGAAAATACGAATTGAGAATAGAACATGATTATGAAATAAATATAGTCGTGTCGTTGTATTATTGTACAATTATACGCTTTGTTATTACAGGGCGGGCAGTAGTCCAAGTGGTATAATTACAAGTGTGAAAAACATGTACAGTCTAAAGATCGGAATGGTGCATAACTATTTGTACTAGTTAATTGAACATCAAGGATGATTTAAGAATGACTTAATTTGTCTCGGCTGAGACCTGAGTTCCATGCGTTCTTTGTCGAAATTCTAAGTTACACGTTCTAAGTAACACGGCCCGGTCGAAGTTATTTGATAATTTCCCTCAAAAAAGTCTGAATCGCGCACCGAGGGTTCCGTACTTATATGTTGATGATTTCTGAAAAACTGTGATTTAGAGACATAATTTTATTTTTCCTGTAATCTTTACATAAACTTCTATCACATAGAATAATTTCAAATTTTTATCTATGCAAACTTCGGAGATAAGGGGTGGGGGGACAGTATTTTTTTTACATTTTTCATCAACAGTCGGAAACTATGCTGCCTAAAAAAAAATGTTTGAGAATATGCAAACAGCCTCTTTCATATGATACTCACATGCCCTAGTAGCCCCACTCCAAAATTTTAAGACCTCCTTTCAGTCCCTTTTGCAAAAAATATGTATTTTTTAAATTTCTTTCTTTTTTGCAAAATAGTTGGGCAAACGTCATATAAAACTATTCTAAATTTGAAGTTGATAGCATTAGTAGTTCTTGAGATATCCAGGTGTGACAGACAGACAGACAGACTTAGTCTCACCATAAGGGTTCCTTTTTACCATTTTGGTACGGAACCCTAAAAAGGTACCGATTGGTCGCGGGATGGGATTCTAACCTTGCTTTATCACGACCTAGTATCGAATTCTTTGGTCAATTATTGTGACTTTGTGCGCACAGTAGTAGATACACTTCTCCCTAACCTATAAATACGAGATTACAGTAGTTCCCTTATCGGTTAGGTATGTACCTACAAGGTTTCATATTCTCTGTTCTATACAATGAAATTGGAACGACGAAGGTGTCATATGCCTCGCATACCTAAAATATGTTTGCACAGCGTGGCAGACAGTTAATTGTGGAGGTGAAACAGAGCACGAAAGTCTCTCGGGTAGGCAGTACATGCACATAGTCACATAGATCTAGTTTGTGCATTATCCTCGCGGTGCCATTCGGTGCTCCAGTTACCGTGCTAACTACTCCAACACGCGCCCGCGCCGCTTCGTCCACCATGCCACCGCAAACATACAGTTTGTATGAAATAACAACAACATCGTACATGACGAATAATAGCAGCACTTAGAAGTAGGTGTTATTATAACTTTACGTGCAACGGCGTTTACAATGAAATTAAACATCCTGGAGATAATTATGAAACAAGAAATCATGAATAGGCTATGGCTGTAGAATAGAATCATCCACCACAATAACATATCTATAGGTAAGATGAGCAAAGAGGATGTAACCAAACAATATTGTTTATAATATGCAACGTTGCGAAACGGCTAGCAATTGCAACGAATAGCATAGACAAAAGAATTCATTTCTGCTTATGTTTACGCATGCGAACGATTGTGTTTGTCACGCGTGATTAACAGCAGAAATGTGGGTTAGTGTGTCGCGTGCCCACTACCATAATGTTAACCAGATAATAAATAAATTGTTTAATTAGCGCATTTCATGACATTTTTGAGGTAATAAATTAATAATAGCAGCGGGCCGAGCACGGGCGTCGGGCGTGCCCAAGATGTTTGTGACAAGACATGGTAAATTATGTCTTGTCAATTTGTACTAGCATTTTATGACAAAACAGTTTTATCGCTCAAACTGTGATAAAACGTGTGATTCAAGTCATGTCACAGTAGGCCGTGCTCGCCCCGCAGGTGATGAATTTAAGAAAAGTTAAACTGTGTAACCCGTGCCGATTATAATGGTAGAGATATCTCTAGTCGCTTATCAAAACGTAATCGGTATAACTAAAAGAAAATGTAGGTATAACGCAACAACAGTTACCGTTGTTAATCAACTACATGTTAGAGCCGTGAAATCTGCGAAATGAGCCGTTCCCATACTCCATAGTGCATTCGTGCACAATTGAAAGTAGGTACTTGTGCGTGAAGTTAAATTAAGAAAAGAAAGTTTTTGAGAACAATGAGACAGTCGGAGTGGTGCGCAGACGCAGGTCCAGACGGAAATGGAACCGGTCACACCACGCGTGCACCTAAATATGATTGCCAACAAAGCAAGCACTAAACGTGACAAGACATGAAGTTTATGAGCTTTCGTGGAACAACAATGATCAGGCCAGCCACTATAAATCTTATTGTCATGTTCTAGTCCAGCACTATTAAAATCGATAACGGTTCCACGCCAGAAGTCAAAGAACAATTTGCAGGCTGTGGTCAGCCTGCAAATTGTTCTTTGACTTCAATTATTATGCAATTTTACCAAATTCTCTACGCTAACGGAGTTGAAAAAAAAATGCTGGGTCAATAAACAACAACGAGGAAAATCATTATCAACATCAATTTATGTACCTACCTAAATCCATAAATCCGGTGGTAAAAAATTACTGACGAATCGTAGATCTATAAATAATTTAGACTACTTTATTATGTTGATTGTAGTAAACAATTCCCGCCGGCGCGCGGCATCCATTCCTACAATAAAATGTAAATTTTGCCGATGAGTCTATCATCAGATCTTTACTTCTGTCTTTGTTTATTAACTTTACGACCATGAATCTCTGGAAATACAGCTTTCTAAGATATCAGGCTTCGTGAAAACACAGACATGTTCTTAAATTAGCATTTCGTTACCCATAAACCTCTCTGAATAATGCATGTATTCAGCCATCATGAAAGTGCCAAGGTATGGCACATGGATGCACTGCCCTTGACCGTTTTCCATCGTTTCGTTATTAAGCTGTCATAAATATTAATATTCATGTAAACTGGGATGCGGGCGAGGTCGGTGAGAACACTTGTGACTGGTTCCATCTCTTAACCATCGTATTCTGTCTCCTAACCAGCATTTACCTACAGAATCAATTGTTGCATGTTGTAGGAGGCTATCTGGGCTTACTCTTTCCCTACTGGTTTGATATGTTTAATTTTCATCGTTCTATCCAACTTCTACGTCCCCCTTATAACACTTTACTATGCGGTTAGTAGTTTACCAATTTATATCCTACACAGATATTGACGAATAGTAATAAAAGAAATGAATGTAATATTATTTTAAGACTACTGGTATTCGACTTTCTATGAATAGAATTCTAAAAATATTTGTTAGATCATTGCAAATCCGAATCTCATAGTTGTAAAACGAGATCTAAACTTGTAAAAAGATTTGTTGGTCATCAAGAGATCAGCTCCTTTTTTGCTATATATTGTTCACGTTTTACCTTTAGAAGCGTGTAAACAGTCTTATTGCGTAGCTAGTGGTACCAGAACGATGCCCGTCTGTTTTCCTTGTAGGTACCTGCTGCTGGAGTAAGTCCAGCAGACGTAGCTTGTACACGTGCCAAGACATTATGTCTCAGATTTTATAAATTTTGTACACAAGAAGAAATTCTACGACACATTATGTCTTGTCACAGTAGTGCGTGGTAGGCTGTAGTCGTGAACATACAACACTCGCATGTACTTTCTCCATCACGCGTCGGTATATAGCAACCGTGACATTGCGTGCTTATCGGTTACACAGTAAAAACTCGCTAGAAATAACTAATACAATACCTATTCGGAATTACAAACAATGGGTTTGTGCAGCGGCTGCTTGATAGCTTCGCTTCATTTTAAATGGTTGCGATTATTACTTCTTTTCTTCATTAGTCAAACAGCATTTCTTTTTTAGTTATGTAAGTTAACTAAGTAGGTAGATTATTTTCTATATTCTGTAAGTTTATTATCTAAACCGTGCTGAAAGTGCAACAAAAAAAAAAGTGGTTTTATTGACTTTCATTTATTGCGTAGCGAAAAATTTATTCTCATGTTAATTAAGTAATATGAATTACAGGTGCATTTAATATAACCTTAAACTGACACCTAAGATACATATTACAATTACAAACACATTACAAATAGTAATGTTATCTTGAGTGGATTAGGAATAATTATTTTTCTTAATCCACTCTAGATTACATAGCAACAGACTTAAATGTTTCCTTTCTTTTTTATTTTGGAATTAAAAATATTATGCTGCTATAGTGCGTCGAACCAAAATAAGATGTAAGAAATACATAAAACATAACGTTCAATCGGCCGAAGACAGGTTTGTTTATGCAATACTACGTAATCGATAAGATTTTCGGCACACCAAAGAGCTAGTTGAGAGACACGAAAAAAGTGAAATGTTCTCTAGAGTCAACAAACTCGAAAGTGGAGATGCGCAGGCGCAAGCAATTTAAGGCGAAGTAAGTATTTGTTAGCGGAAACTTGATTGCCGACAGATTTCACAACTACCGATTCCTGTATCTCATAATGTGACTGGCATGCTTCGTTGCTTTGATTTGTTATTCTAGCCTCGAAACAATAAACAGCGAAACTACAGGGTTCTATTAAGTAGAGTCACATAAATCAGATTTTGACGAAACAAGATTAATGGATAGTTCTTTTTGTATTGTTTATGACTCTTTATCATCATCATGTTACTAATAGATGACCCAATAATCCGGTTTTAATAACTACGAGTATATCGTCTATAACCGATAACGTGCAGTAGGTAAAGATTTTCCATTTTTACGGTGAAGGCGACCTACTTACAGCACTACATCGGAACACTCCCACGCTTCTGGGAAACGTCTATTTGCTGTTTTGACAATTTAATAAAACGTCAAGAGCGACGTGAGAATTGTATTTTACACTTATTCAAATATTATTTATTTGTCTCTATTTATGAAAATTCACACGTGCTTAGTTCCGTTCTTTAATGTAATAATTTACATTGTGTGCCGTAATGTTAGTTCCTAATTTGAAAGTGACGTTTGGTACTAGTGATTTACTTCACTCTCGATTTCTTTTGTGTGCTGCGCCCGCGCCAGTAGTTCGTTACGAGCACAACTTAACGCTACGAGGTGTAGCAACAGGTTAAACAGCTCTTATAAACAATGGGACACGTTGCCGTTGGTGGCACAGCTGCATTGAATACAACAGTTATGTAATAAGTAAAATTATTTCCGATACTGCTTAAATTGTTGCACTGCATTGCTCGCATTAAGAGAAAATTAATTAAATACGGATCAAAGTTTAGGGAGGCCGGAGGCCCAGTAATATCCTTTAAAGATATATATGTTATCCTTCAAAATAAGTCGGGATTTCCTTTCGGCAAAAATGACGACCTTCCATACAAATTTTCATCCCCTATTGTTACCTATGTAACCCCTTTAGCTATTTAAGAACTCTTGGGCAAAATTTAATGCTTCTAGACTCAGCGGTTTAGGTTGTGCGTAGTGTTAGTGAATGAATGAATTATTTAATGAATTTTTATTATGTAGATGGTATTGCAAGTTAATGAGTAGTTGTATCTGCTCACGTTTTTAATAATTTCCGGGTTCGTATCTTCGCTCATAATGGATTCCTGGAAAAACACTATTACACGAAAAAGTTATTTTCTTAATTTTATAGCACTTTTATGACTGATACTATGGGTCACTAAAATACTTACTGGTTATATTATTTATTTACCCTTTACGTAATTATGCCGCTGTGTTGTGTTACGGGATAAATATCTTTGATCTGTTGGACGTCATAAAACAATGCTATAAAATATGAATTCCATACAATATTTACTTATAAATGTTACGCGTTACATCAAAATCATCACTAGTGTAAGACCTACCTACTGTTTTTCTTGGAACGGATAAGGTATGAGTGGATTTGAGTTACGTTTTATATCAGTCAAAAGCTTAATGTACGTCATAGATGCCAATAATAGATGCTCAATGGGTAAAAAGTTTTGATAATAATGCCTCGTAAAACGACCTTAGTATGGATTCTGAAACAAAAATACTAACAACTCATTTTAGGTTTGAAGTGAAGAAATATTTATGAATGTTTATGACATAAACAAATGAATAAATTTGCTTGTTGTAAACGATGTTCCCTCCAGTCAGATGGACATACGACTTTAAAAAAGGTGGCTGGGACAGACTGGATATAAAAGGCGGAGGACAGTGTTGTGGTGGAACTTGGGAGAGGCCAATGTCCAGCAGTGGGCTGCGATAGGCTGGGTTAATTGATTGAAACTATAGAATAATAAAAACTATAGAATAGTTCCGTGTGGTGCCGGACGTAAAGAATAGCACCATCCTATTTGTAGCCTTTTACTTTTTAGTAAGTCCCTACAAAATGGTTGCGCTGGATGATGCTGATCAACGCGACCTGTTCGTGTACGGGCGCCGTCAGTTGAGACTGGTCATCTCTTAACTGCATTTGTAATATTTTAATCTTATATTTTAAATTGTTTGTAAATCATTTATTTTTTTACATTGTTCTCACATCTGAAAGGCTAGAAGCGACAGGAATAATGTACCCAAGATTTTGTAATATCTCGATTTAAAATAGGGTCTTTAGAGTTTTTTGCCTGTTCTTCTCCATAAGAGATCTACGTTTTGGAATGGGCAAATAGCTTCAACTTTCTGACTAACTGATCGACTCTTTGACAATTCAAAAGTGCCTGTAATTGGTTTAATTTAATAAACATTTTAACATACTGCGATTGCCAACCCGCCTGCCAAGCGTGGCAATTATGGCACCCCCCCCCCTTTGGGAGAGGTCTATGTCCAGCAGTGGACGTCTTTCAGCTGAAATTATGATGATGATGATGATGTTCTTGTTTTCAAATACCTAAAGTTATTATAATGCTTATTTGGATTCCACCAATAAGTGGTCTGATCTTATAGATCAGATTGCTTATTGTAGAATCCTACCAATATATTTCCACAAGACCTGTAGAACTCGAGTTAAGCCTATATATTACTACTGAGTAATAATTACTTTACTGGCTGGTAATTGTAGGATCACTACGAGGTTAACCCATTGTTAACAATGCTACAGGTTAACGCCTTCCGTATTCTAAATTTAACTTAACTATTTTCTTGTAAACGATAAAAATGAGTTGTTTTAACTAACAGCCACAATTTTTTTTGTTTCTGAATGTTCAAATACAACAAAATACTTTACTTGGTTTTCTTAATTAAGTAACAAACATTTTGTTAAAAAGCAACTTGTTGGAAAGTTTTAAACTATGGGAAGATTTTAAATTCGATTAAAATTCGCAAAAGCTTTCAGTGACATTGATATGTCTATCACAAGAACCGCATATTATTTTAACAATCTTCGCGACTTTCTTCGGCTTGGTCGACGTTAACGTCTGACGTCCGACCTGAGAGGTTTCGTGATAGAATCATTCACCGTGCGTCAATGCCCAATGGCCACATCACATGGCCGGTTATATTATAACCAGATCACTTTTACGATATTAAGATTATTATTTCAATGAGTGATATTCTAATATTGTATATTTAACCTGTGTTTTGAAAGATTATTGTATCGGATGCTGCCAAAACGTGGCGTCCGTTAGGAAGTTAAGTGAAAACATATCTACAATGTTTTAAGGATTTTACGTTATCCGCTGACGTCAGCTTGTAGATCGAGTTTAGAATATTTTGTCTAGTTATTAGTAGGTACCTACGTGGTATATTACCAAGCCAACCTTGTTAGACTTCGCGAATAATAAAGGTTTTCGAAAAATACAAGTCTATTAAGAAGTCTAATCGTTTGGAAAATGGTTAATAGGTTGTTTTGATGCTAAATACATAGGCACGCAATGCGGAGGAATATCTAGACTAGCTCAGTTATTTTTTACGACGTAGAAATTTTAAACTAAAACAAGTGATTAGGTTTAATCTCAGTCGGCATCAAAAAACATTCTAGATAAAAAAAAATACCTAATCAGATTTTTGCTGAGATTTTTATCAACGCCCTCGATTTGTTTTTTAAAAACTCATTTTTCACCTAATTGATAAAAAAATAAGTACAATAACAAACTAAAATTACGTCTGAAAAAAAAAATCTTCAAAGATTCGCAAGTCTTTGATGCATAAGTATAATTAACTTTTGTGTACAACAAGTAGAATAAAAAGATGCTGAACAAAACGGTTAGTGAGCAACATCCGATTCCGGAAGAGCTGCGTACAAAGCAACAAAAAGCACGCGTTTAAGTAGAGACGTACTGTAGAGCCGTAGAATAGAGCCGTCATTAGCGATTACGTGCATCGCGATCAAAGTCCATTGAACCATTTGAACTTGCTCCCCATGAATATAACATACCTATTATGTCCACACGCATTAAATATTCATTGCTTACCTGCAAGAAATTTGCATAGCGATTGCTGCCTCAATAATTAAAAACGCTATTTCCTTGTATAAAGTCTTTATTAAAGGGTTTCAGATCGTGTTAAGCGCTTTGATGGGTCTATCGTCATAATAATTCAATATTCCGTTGGGTATAAAACCTGAAATATATGGGAAACAGTTAGATACAGGTGCTGCTGCTCATACATATATTAGTACGAGCAGAAATATCTACGAATGTTTTTTTTTGCAAAACAAAACAAGAAATAGACGTACCTAGTTAAAGTCCCCAAGATGTCGGTTTCATTGCCAACACAATTTCTTTATTACAAACAACGATAAATTTGACGTAGTCTACTGTTTAAAAACGTATAGTTCACTTATTACGTATCCTGTAGTGATTAATATTTGTCGTGAACCCGGCGGCACGCGATTCAGGGAACACGCTTCAAATTCATGTTAAAACCCTTACCTTTGTCACGAACGGGCTTTGTTTCCGTATAAAAAAAGTATATTAAAAATTGTAAAATACATAGGTTTTATCGGCGAGTCGTGTTGTGGAAGTTTTCAGCATACAATTTCAAATCGCTTTTAAACCATTGAATATTTTTGCTCATTGGGTTTGTATTCCATATCGCCCTGCAGTCTCGACATAGATAGCGATCGCTTTACGGCCGAATTAGGTTGCGAAGTCCTATAGGGTCTCTGACGGTCCAAAATGTCTGACAAGATTGTGTATTTTCCCAGGAACCGTACAATCCCGGTTAAGAGTTTCGAAGGGGTAACCCATTCAATGGGTTACCTTTATCATGATGTAACCCATTGAAAGGGTTTTATACTTGAAACCCAGTGAAAGGGTTACATGATAAGCCATTCAATGGGTTCTATACCTACTTGAAACCCAGTAAAATGAAAAAATCATAATATTATGTTATTTCGATATCCGCCCAGCACGCGTAGCATGACCAATTCTATCTCTATTCTACCCAGGGACCATTTTGGTTACCATTTTAGAAAAACCCATACGGTGTGGGTAATTTTGAATGGCTTAAACTAAGCCGTTCAAAACGGTAACCGTTTGGGTTTTTATCGAAAACCCTTTCAACGGGTTACCAAAATTAAATTTAAGCCGTGCATTAGGAGTTACCCATATCATATGGGTTTTTGTTTAACCGCTTAGAAAAACCCTATTGGTAACCAAAATGGTCCGTGATTTTTTCAGCTTGTCAAGCAATTTTGACTGTCTAGGGAACATTAGGGGCATTAGGGACTTTGCTACAGAATTCGGTCGTAAAGCTATCGCTATCCATGTCGAGACTGCAGGCCTGATTAAAGATTGCAACATTGTTAATAGATAAACACCAGCCTGCATTGGTTTAAACAACTTGTTAGTCACCATCCGGTTTAAAGTAAAACTACCGGATTTACTCATTTTCCTTCCTTTTCCGAGCGTCGAAAATCACTGGAAAATTTAAAACAAATATTAAAAACGTAACGTTATCTATGTGTACTTTGCGTGTCGCTTTGCATTTCGCCTTCGCAAGTACTTATAATATTGTCAGGTTCCGGTTTGTACAACAATCACAATGGTTTGGTAATTCTGGACTGGGCCTTTAATTGTTTTATTCAAGGATCTGTAACGGTTTCAAACACTAGGAAATTACGAAAAAGCAATCATGTTAATCGATAAACAAATGAAAAGAGAAAAAAAGAAAGGTAGAAGAACAAAAAGAAAAAAAAGATATAAAAAAAAAAGAAGATCTAGAGTCAACGATCTTGTTTATTTGCAATAATAAATAAATCAATAATAATAATAAATCATTTGACGCTCGTTTGGATTTTGATGTAAACCTACAAGTCCTTCAATAAATTCTTATCTATTTCCAATAAGTTAAAAAGAGAAAATGAATAACAGGAACCTTTAAAATTAATCGAATAAGCTTTTATTGCGTCCTCACTAATGATCGGCAATCAAGTAGACCACTTGTAACACGATCATGTTTAATGTTCAAGCAACATTGTATGTAGGTATGCCCGAAGGCGGATTGACTTCGCAAAACTAGTTTACAAAATGATTGTAGCTCTTATGTCATCGAACGTAATACTTACTCGTGAATGCATCTGTTTATTAAACTTGAAATATACTGTTACCATTTGGCAATAATGGGCAAACAAATACCTACTTGCAATGTCTGCTATTACATGTGCGTGTATGATAGTAGGTTAAAGTGTGTTCATATTTAATTTCTAAATAAGTTAAAATAATAAAAATACAATAGTAATTATATCATATAATCTATTCTGCAGTAACCCTACAGGTGAAGGCCTCCTCTAAAGATATCCAGTCTTTTTTAACATGCAGCTTAGAATATAATTTTATTTTTTTATTGTACAGGGTGTTTTTTTTAGAGGTATATATAGAACTTTGAAATGGAATAAAACAAGGAAAAATTTGTAAAATTTACATGAAATTTACTTTATTCAAAAGATAATCTTATGGCATTATAATTTAAATATGATTTCTGGCATATGACCGCCACGGCTGGATCGGACGTAATCTAATCTGGAGATCCAATTTTCAATCACTTTTTCCAACATTTGTGGCCGTATATCGGCAATAACGCGGCGAATGTTGTCCTCCAAGTGGTCGATCGTTTCGGGCTTATCGGCGTAGACTAGCGACTTCACATATCCCCACAGAAAATAGTCAAGCGGCGTTAAATCGCACGATCTTGGGGGCCAATTCACGGGTCCGGAACGTGAAACAATGCGGTTACCAAACGTTTCCTTCAGTAAATCAATTGTGGCCCGAGCTGTGTGACATGTTGCGCCGTCTTGTTGAAACCACAGCTCCTGCAGATCATGGTTGTTCGATTGAGGAACGAAAAAGTCAGTAATCAGGGCTCTATAGCGGTCACCATTGACTGTAACGTTCTGGCCAGCATCATTTTTAAAGAAGTACCGACCAATGATTCCACCAGCCCATAAAGCACACCAAACAGTCAGTTTTTCTGGATGTAACGGTGTCTCAACATACACTTGAGGATTATGTGCACTCCAAATACGGCAGTTTTGTTCGTTGACGTAGCCATTCATCCAAAAGTGAGCTTCATCGCTAAACAAAATTCTCTTATGAAAATCGGGATCAACGGCAATCTTGTTTCCATTATTTTCAAAATAAATTTGCACAATTTGGAAGCGTTGTTCAGGCGTCTGTCTATTCATGTTGAAATGCCAAACCAAACTATACACAAATCACTTGACAGCTGACAAAATAGCCGCCAATTAAAACAGTGTTGCCAACTTAAAGTTCTATACCTCTAAAAAAAACACCCATTATAAACTAATTAAGGTTGGCGAGAAATATAAGGCTTTTTATTTTATTTTATTTATTATAATAGTAGGTGGTAAGTATAAATTCTGAAGATGTACTACTGACGTCTCATCATCATCATCATCATTTCAGCCGAAAGACGTCCACTGCTGGACATAGGCCTCCCCCAAGCACCGCCACTTCGACCGGTTCTGTGCTTCCCGCATCCAGCGGATACCTGCGGCCTTCACAAGGTCATCGGTCCACCTTGTAGGAGGCCTTCCAACGCTACGTCTTCCGGTACGCGGTCGCCACTCCAGGACCTTTCGGCCCCATTGGCCATCAGTTCTGCGAGCAATGTGCCCTGCCCACTGCCACTTAAGCTTGGCAATTCTTCGGGCTATGTCGGTTACCTTAGTTCGCCTGCGGATCTCTTCATTCCTGATTCGATCACGTAGGGAAACTCCAAGCATAGCCCTCTCCATTGCCCTTTGGGTGACTTTTAGCCTTCTGATAAGGCCCATTGTAAGCGACCACGTTTCAGTGCCATAGGTCATCACTGGCAACACGCACTGGTCAAAGGCTTTCGTCTTGAGACACTGCGGTATGTGGGACGAGAAGATATTGCGAAGCTTCCCGAACGCTGCCCAGCCGAGTCGGATTCGACGATTGACCTCTTTCTCGAAGTTGGACCTACCTAACTGGACAGTTTGTCCGAGGTAAACATACTACTGACGTCTATCGTGGATATAATTAGTTCATCAAGGCGAGAATATCACATTTCTTTGAGTTTCTTCTTGATAACCACGTCTGTGCCACGAAAATGTCCTATAAATATGAAAATTTCCTAATTAGACAATAATGCTAACGATGGCAAAGCATTGTGTAAATCTGCGACAAAACTATTTTGCTCTCGAAGTCTCGGCTTTCAGAACCTCGCGATTGGAACGTACGGTTGTGTTTTAACCTTCGCTTGAATTGTTGTCTATTCTTAGGTCACAAAATTATTGGTTCCAGTAATTGTCAGTAACTTCATGGGTTGATTTAATCAATGCTATTTGTGTATTTATAGTTAGAGTTTAAAACAGGGCTATAAAGCTTTGGAATACATAAAAAAAACATAAGTCATCGACCTATATTATGATAGACACATAATTACGATAATATATTCATCAACGTTGAAAATTGTAAAAATGACACGTCGTATAAATATTACTTTTGGCCACCTACGCGTGTATGTTTGGTGTAGGGCGACGTGACACTCGGTTTCCGTCGTGTCATTCGAGACGGAGTCGTATGTGTAAATTGTCTACGCCTTTTCCGCGTAAAAAGTCGAGTGCGTGACATAAAGAAAATCTTTGCACTTCCCCGGGTAAACGTTTAGTGCGTTCATTCATAAATTAAAGTAATGGAACCGGTGACACTTTGGGTCTCGGCCAAAAATCACAACTTTGACTTTCATCCTTGACACGAGGTAGACCGACCCCATAATATTATAAAATATGTATGTAACCAACACAGCAGCATGGTTTAGTAAAATGACCGAAGTTTATTATCGCGGTATTCTAATAAAACAGTACTTATATCGAGCTGACTGTGACTAATGACAGCGTCGCCGCGTTGTTTCTCAGAACGTGCAGTATAGTTGGTGTTGATCACTTAACGAGAAGAATAAATATATTTTTTAAGTATGTCAACCTGATTTTTTTGTTACTTTCCAGAATTTCCAGAATAATATATGTCACAATGATATATATATAGCTTTTCTTGAAACACTGGAGCGTTGTCCCAGTTTGGTGTCAGGACTCGCTTTATGGGAGACTATACTAAAAATAAGTTAGGTACGTGATTGTCGGAACCGGCTGCAGGAGTGAGTCAACCTATTTCAAAACCACATACTCAGATCAAACAAGTTGTTTGCAGTCAAGACCTTATTGTGAACAATAGTGGGCAGGCTTTGGATCAGGAAAATGACATCCATTGTTGTTTATAACGATTTCTTTGCGGACCATTAGCGAAATATAACGCGGTCGCAGTCAACCAATACAAATATACTTTTGATCGATGGGTGCTTGCTTGTTTACACACCTTGGCTTCTGTTACTACCTAGCGGGCTTTTAGCTGTTTACCTGATGTTTATGTTATCATAGTACTTGATCTGTTAAAACCTACAGTAGGTAGATATACTGAAAAATATTGTATTGCTATTTAATTGATAACAACAGTTTATTATGCATACTCATGCAAACACCTGAAATGTATTACTGTAATTTATCAAAATATGTAACAACATAATGTACTCATGTAGTTACGTATTTGTACAACGGCTTCAGTTCACTTTTTCAATATGCGAGGACTGATTAGCAGCTGACATAGTTTTTTTATTTCTCAAAAAACTCATGCAAATAGAATGGACGAAGTAGACTTCCGCGCCATCCATATTTGTGTCATTGAAAACTGTATCTATGTACATGTAGCTCTTAAATATACCTGTACCTATATATGAAACAGATTTGTAGCAAATGTAATTCTGTAGTTGTTGCATGGCTAATCAATTTCATTGCAACTTTGCATAGCAGCGGCTGAACTTGGTTTTTATGTAGATGTTTTTTTGTTACCTTCGCGTGAAGGTCGGAGCTCGTGGGTTGGTCTGGCAGGACGTCATCGCGTCACCCACCAGCGCGTCACCACCAACGGAAGATTAATGCTGATAAAAGTGTTTAAGATATAAATAATAGTGTGTGTGTCAAGTTCTCGACGCGATGGAAGGGACAGCTGTGCTCTGACGTCACCACGACTTGTGAAAACACCTCTCAACTCTCATTCTCTTCATCAATGATTTATTCAATATAACAATCTTTCGGGGAGGCGTGAACCCGTCTTGAGGCGTTAAACAAGCAAGTTTCGAGCATGATTGAATATTATGTTAGTATACTAAATATCAGTGTTATCGTTTATATATTTTTATTTTGTTTTTAATACTTTTCTTTTTATTTTATTACAATTCTGTCTAGGTTTTTATGACTCAATTTCAGCAATAAATATTTTTATTAAACTGAAATATAAATTTGAGATAGTTACTTCTCTGAAGTCACAAAACTGCGTGTGTAGCTGTAGCAAACAATTATCCGAATTAAAGGAGATGAGGGCAAAGAACTAATAAAGAACAAAGTGTTGAAGAGATGTTTGAACTTCAAACGTCTTCTTTTACATTAGAAATCCATGAGGCGGTTGGCAGAGGACATAAGTTTAGAATCAATTTGTTGAGACATTTGCGTCATAGGTGACTAAACGATCCCGACCGTGACGAACTAGGAAAGTAGGAACAGAAAGAAATACGAGTAGATAAGTGTTTTTTCTCAGACATTTGTCAACGTACACAGCTGACAGAGTTAATTGCTAGAATTTGGCATGTCACTACATTTATATTACTTTCTTATTCAAATCAAATCAATCTTTTTATTTTGGGCATAGGTAATACAGACAGATTTTAGATAAATTACAGATCCATTATGTCCTGCCTAGTAGCCATACAATAATAAATTATGTCAACATGCAGTATAAAAAATTTCATAGTTAACACGTATATAGCAAATCTTACAAAATGAGAATTAAGAGGAGTATGGTGACAGATTGTAGTAGGTACTAATTATTAAGAAAATCTTGGATATAGTAAGCTTTGTCAATTAAAAAATTACGCAATTATTCAACGCAAACTTAAAAAAAAAATAGTACTGAAAGTTTGTGGATGCTTAACATAGCTTGAGGTTAAGGACAGCCAGTCTTACCAAGGGGTATCGTATTACCCAGTACCTGGGTTGAGCAGGTCAGATAGGCAGTCGCTCCATGTAAAATATTACTGTTATTCAGCTGGTTAGACTGGAAGCCGACCCCAACATAGGAAAAGGCTAGGCAGTATTTTCATTTAAAACATTGTTTTTTGTAGCGATCTTTTCTATTTTCGTTTTTAATAACGTAGCTAATTAACAAACCACTTGACGAGGAAAGCTTTACAGGAAAAGTTAAAAGTATTCCACGTAATGAACTAATGTAGGTAACGATGCACTTACACGAAATTGGAGCAAGGCTCATTCCCAAATAAATTTTATTATTATGGCCGTAACAAAACCAAAATATTTTGACCGATCGGCTCAATATTTGCGTATAATATTTTAATATTCAGGTTTACAACAAGTATAAAACTGCGATACTTCATTGAACGTTTAACGAGCAGTAAATTTTAGTGATGATAAAATATCGACTGCTTGTGTAAGCAGAGTAAGACGATGTGCCTAGAGTTGATTGACCTGTTAAGTGATTGGTTTAATAAGAATAGTGTAGGTATGCTAGTAAGTAACTATTCAAAGAGAATGCCTGAAATAAGTTACTAAAGTAGCCCACTGGCTACTATTATCCAATAGTAATTTGTTTAGTTTAGACATGATTTGTGAACTAGAACATGCATTGCAAACGAAGGAAAATGGTGGGAAGCAAAATACTATAAATATTGCTAAAAATACTGAAGTGCGGATGTATTGTTGTGCCAAATTAAAACAAGAAAAATTAAAGAAAAAGACAGCAAATTTATTTAGACACTGTTCATGACGGTTAAGAATGATATTAACTAGAAATTTAGAATGGCAGTAATATATGAGTTCTAAGTGAAGACGATGCACCTAGAATAAAATGACTATACATCAATAAGTAAAATTAATTAAAAATGAAGCAATGACAGATAAATTAATTATGTGATAGATACAGGTGCTCACTTATTTACAAACATTGTAATTTTTTTTTTTTTTTTTTAATAAAGGTAGGTTAGGTTAGGTTAGAGGTTAAATAGGTCAGTGTGTGAGTTAAGGGAATCACAGAACGTAAAATAAATGTCATAAAAATAATAAATTAAACAGTTAAAATAGTAACCAGTTTGATTTTATCGGGGCTCTAGATTGGTCGGTCGAAGATATCGGGCCATTTGCTTACGTACTCAACACTACTAGTTTTTTGGGTGACGTTTATCAATTAATCTGGACGTCATAGGAAGTGAAAACGATTATAAATTAAGTATATCTGATTTAAATATTAGAAAGTGAATAAGGGTCAAGCACAGGGTCGAGTGACTGGGCGCTGAGAGATCCGCTAGAACTTAATAACATCATTAAAACAATAATTAGGTAACCGAACCGGTGAACTTAAATTTGTTCTTTGAGAAATAAATGTCTTTAAACCGAATTAGGTAATGTTCATGATGAAGGTTCCCACACAGTTCACATAACTACATATATTGATAAATGACGCTTGAACCTATATGTGAAAGTGGAAAGCTATACAGTAAGAAATAGGTGATGCTCCTACGCATACGATACATTACGTTACGGAAATGCTCTTTCTTCCTGTCCTCTAGAAACATAATTAAGTGAAATATCAAAGTTATTACGAGTTCTATTTACAATTTGTCGTAGTAGGTTTCATTGCCAAAATCATGCCGTGTTTCAGTTAGACATAATATTTATCAGCATCTCGACACCTGTATCGTGTCTATCACCGATTGCGTAATCACTACATACACTAGAACTTGATTTCGGATGAACGTACGACGTAGGCCGTACGTAGGTACATTTCGTGTTACATAAATGTCAACCATCAGTTTTATTTTTGTTATCTGATATTTCTATTTGATTAAGGCGACTATAACCGACTTTTAATGATTTTATACAGAAGATCACGTCTAAACGAGTAGTGTTCATGATTTGAAAAAAATATATGTTAAATTAGAGCATTTTCTCAATAACTTAATATATGAATATTTTAGATTATGTTTATATTACATAGTGAAATTAATTTGTAAAGTTATGTCTAACGCGGATAAAAAACTGAGAATGGCGCAAAATCTACCAAGCGTATTTTTCTGTAACCTTCACCAATTTAAAAATAATTTAATTATTGATCTTTTGGTATACGCGTTTTATTAAAATAGCTTTTGTTTTGTGTATAATACATTAATAATGCGTCAAAATGGGGACAGCGCTCCTTGATGGGCGAGTCCTATTACTGGCTTAACGTACGACGCGTTGCGTGAGCTCAGTACAGAACACGCAAGCTAACCACTCAAGGTCACTGGCATTTATCTGAGTTTTAAAGAAACTTTATTATGAAGACATCAGTTCTATTTCTATGCTGCTCGGTGCTCCTGTACTGTTCTGGAGCCAAGCTCCGTTTTTTTGCAACCATATTATTTTCTGAAATCAGTACTCTAATCTGGAGATCGTATAGATTGATGAGTCGTATCGTGGGCGTGGAAAGTTTTAGTTAAAAGAGAAAAGTTAAAATATATTTTCGATTTAGCATATATTATACCTAATTAGGGTGTAGTGACGTAAAGGCGATCACTCCATTAGTCTTGTGCGTTATGCGCAGGATCAGTGAAAGTGGTCAGACGAGTGCGCGCGCGCCGGTTCTACTGTGAACGAATAAATTAGTTGCAGTGCCCTTCACTGATATACAGATCTAAAACGTCACTCGTCATGGGTTTGTGAAAGAAACCGCTTGCGCAACGTAAAGGTCACTTGTTTGTTACTTGCAGTGTTTGTGCTTTCGTTCCTTAAAGTTCTCACCGAGTCGCATTATGCCAGACCTTCGTTTTAAGCGTGATTTAGGCGTGTTTTCAAACAGTCTCACTTAGTCACTTAACAGTTATTAGTGGAGAAGTAGTGGTTTCTGGTGCGCATGTGCCAAGAAATCTCATATTTAATTTTGTCTAGAACTACTTTCATTTTCTCGTGTTTTCATTGCTTTCTTTTTAACGTAATGTAAGTTTTATGGCTAATAAAAAAGTATTTAGTAGTTATAGAATCACAAAAGCCGACTTCCAAAAAGGAGGAGGTTATATGTTCAGCTGTATGTTACCGATATTTCCGTCAATTATGGACCGATTTTGAAAAAATTTTTTTTGTTTGAAAGGGTATGGTCCCAAGGTGGTCCCATTGCCACCAAATCAGAATCTGATGAAGAGATCTCATGGAAATCGAGGGAAACCCTCGAATTTTATAGGCAAACCTATAGCGGTTGGGTATTTTTTATAGTAACTCGTGCATTTGCTCCCGAAAATCACCATTTGGTTGCGATTCTATTAGGTACTTTAATATGGTTGCTAAGCAATTTATGCTCGTCACAATGCATATGGTGAGTGGCAGTAGAACTCAACAATCAACGTCCCAGCATCGGGAAAAACAATATTTTGTAAAAGGTGATGAGCAGTTGACTTTAGGCTATTGTAACTTAGATAAATTAAAAAGTGACCCACTAAAAAGTAAGAAATTAAACAACTTTTTACAAAAAAAAAAATAACCGACTTCCAAAAAAAAACACTACAAAGTGAAAATAACTTTAATTTTGGAAGTTGGTGGCAAAAAACTAAAATAAAGATTCAGACACTGACTTCCGAAATTAAAGTTATTTTTCACTCAGTAGTGTTCTTTTGAATGTCAGTTATTTTTTTTTGTAAAAAATTTTTTTGTAAGTACTTGGTTTTAAATATAAATCATAATTATATAATAGTCCTAAAAGAATATGAGGGAAATTAGAAACAGCTTATCTTAGTATAGGCTTGTCTTATAGGTACTATAAATAAAGCAGAATCTGTATCGATGAAGCTTTCATAATAGAGCCTTGACAAAATATTTGTTTGAAATAATATTTCAAACAAATATTTGACAATATATTATAAAATTATAATAGTTATAACCAGATCGCGAATCTTAGAAATAAAGCTATTCCTATTTTCACACTGGAAGGTTAGAAGCTCGGCTGTGATTGTATGCTAAGCAATAGCTCCTACTCACTACGTTTATTTCATACAGAGATACGAAATATTTTACCATAATTTACTTTATAGACAAAGATAGTGAAGAATCTTGCAAACAAGCTCGGCGTTAAGGGTCAGATAATCGCTGTTGACCTTGGCCATACAAATGCGCCTCACACTCACGCCGCGCCGCGCCACCGCGCAACCATTAACTTTCATAGAGGATATTTATTTTTAGTAACGAAAATATGAATATTTGAAAAAAATCACAGATAGAATAATTATAGATAATAAAACAGTCTATTCATACAAAAAAAACCCATGAAAATATCTTAAGTAGTTTGAAAGTAATGTCGTTTTTTATGCTTTGGGTAGACTTTACTTCTTGAATTTATTTCATAAAGTATTTTACTACAATACTTAAATATTCACATAAAGAATTGATGTGAATGCGTTCTTGTTTAGCCTATATTTTTTGCGTAACATAATTGCATTATATGAAGGCGTAATAACAGATTTAAAAGTCACTATAATCTGCGCCTTAAGATGACATAATAAGAAGCCGGATAAGGTGACAAGTTCAGACGCCATGTTATTTATAACGTCAATAAATCTAAATATAAACGAAATTGTAGAGAAAGTGGCGTTTAAAGCGGATCAGTGATATTCCAAAATACGAGCTACGCAAATGGTGAAACATGTTTTCTATCGTCTGACTTTGTAAATTAGATGTCAACCATGCATGTTATGTAAATTTTTATTATACCTTCTATATTAATTTGTGTTATTGTGATTTTCTATCCAGATTTTCTTCTCAGTAGCAGCCCCGAGGTTTTGTGCCCGATTGAAAGCAATAGGCTCGCCTCTTATTACATGGGACTTAAGGCTTCTACAGACCGGTGCGACTCGGGACGCGACACAAAGGCACGGCTCGTCACGCGACACGCTGGGCCTTTGTGTCGCATCGCGTGTCGCGCCGGTTTGTAGAAGCCTTTAAACATAACTGGCGAAAGGGTGTACTATAGGGGTACACCTCTGCCCAACCCTTTGGGGAAAAAAGGCGTGATGATAGAGTTATGTTATTAATTTGCAGTTATTTGTATGAATATCGCAGATTCTTATCTCACTCGGTAATTATTTAATCTCACTCAACATATTAGTACTTACGTACATAATAATTACCTATTTACTTAATAATCAGCAACAACACTACCTACTTAGGCTTATACTGTAATTAGCAACATTGTAACCTTTTTGTTATTTGATATTTGTTACAAGTGTCAAATGAATAATATTTTGTTTTAGGTTTCTTGTTTACGTGCGTCTTAAATTTATAATACCTACATGATGTTACATTAGTTTCAATTGCAATCATAATAGGTAGATATTAAGAGCGTTTACGACATACGGCATTTCATACAAACTTTCAAGCCCTAGTTTTTCGAAATGACTGAACCGATTTTAATGAAACCTCATACGCATAAGCAGGATACAAAAGTCTAAAAAGTTAGTTAAGAACATTTTCGGAATGTCTTATTTAAAAACAGATAACTGGAAATCTCTGTTTCCATGGAAAATTTTAAATCGGTTTAATTCGGCTGTAACACTATTTTTCGAAAATGTTCTTAACTAACTTTTTAGACCGAACTCTAATTCTCTAACTCTCACTATTTTTCGCAAAAAAGGGCTTGACTGTTTGTATGAAATGCCGTACGGGAGTAAGGATTCGAGTTCTTGCAAGACTAAACCAATAATTATAGAACATAGAGAAACTTGGTCAAAGAAGTCACGTGCTTGACTTTGAAGGGAACTATAGAACTCCCGTACGGCATTTCATAAAAACATTCAAGCCCTTTTTTATCCATGGCACTAGCCATGAATTTAATTGTCTTTTATTATTTATTACTTAGATATAAAGCCACAACAATAAGATGATTCAGTCCTCACAATAGGTTACAATACTTCTAGAGGTATCCTGTGTAGAGGTACTGGCAATGAGACCATTCTTTACAGTCGTTCGTTTCAAGAACATTGAAAATCTACTTCACAATGTCAAGAAAACAAGACTGAAGTACGTACTGCTTAAAGGCTTCCGATGAGATTGATGGAAGCCAAATCTAATCCGTCTTTCTTCAAGATTAGATTCCATACGAGACAAGTAATATATTTATGAAGAAAATGTATGATTTTATTTTGGTAACTGAATCATACCTTTCACAGAAGATATTCGACGGTGCGATAACCTCATCTACACAATTAGTATACATAAGAATATGTTTTGTTCACCATGTATATCTTCGTCGCACAGGCGCATCCTGTAGTGTGATGACTGTGATGAGACTGTCGGAATCTTGATACTATAATTCAAGTTTAGATAAACACGTTGATAAAGGGAAGGAGATAATGAGGATACATAAAATTCGCCGTTATGAGTTGAATATATTTTTTTGCAACAACCTACTTACAGATGAAATTTCTATAAAACAAAAGAGCATCCGTTAAAATTAAATGTGCTCATAAATCGTACACCCTCAATGAAGCAACAAAAAAGATCAATATATATAACTAACTAAATATAAATATTTACGGCACATTTACATGCAGGGCACCCGTATTTCCTTCACACCGATGATTATTTTATGGCTGTTCCTATTTTCCGAGCAGTTGGCTCGTCTGAACCTTGCGCAAGATACCTACAGCAAAATATACAGTGCGTGGAAAATTGAAAGATGCTGCGTCACGCAACGCTGTAACTAGTGTTACGCAAATTAAAGTCCCAATTTAAAATATCGGGCCGGCCTTCTGACACAAATGGGATACTTTGGTTCCGATGGGTAGGTGCTGTAACCCGTTTACTGGGCCATCCTATTTTCATCACGATTCGTGTTTAACTCAAACGCGTTCAAGTAGCTAAAACAGGATTATTTAAAGTCCGAGTTTCTAATAAATGATGGACATGGAACTTATCTATTGTCACCGAGGTTTTGACCTTTTTAAGCTACGCCTATATCAGATAAGGATCCAAGATGTACGTTTTTAGAGTTTTTACCAAGTTTCTAGTAGGTACTTGCTTAAATATGTTTGAAACATTTTGCTACTTGATTTATTTTAACCAAGCTTCTGAGGATAGCCTTATTGATCATCTAATACCATCAAACATCCACTTCGCTCAAAGTGAATTCTATTCGTGAAAATTTAATTATAAATCTAAATAAATTATGAAGTGATAAACTTTTTAACAAGTTAAGTATAGGAAATATAATGTTTTGAGAGATCACAAATGTGTATAAGATACAATGTTTCATAAATAGATGTTTCATAATAAGTGACTTGGCTCAAGGCGTTGAAAAGAAATATAATATCGATTGTATATTTGTTACGAGTCAAACTTGATTTTTATCTTAGTAAGTGTGGATAGCATAATCAGCCTATAATGATGAAAAAATCCCACTGCTGGGACACAGGAATCCTCTCTGAGAGAGGGAGGGCGGGCCTAGTGCGGGTTGGTGGATTTTTGGTTTTAGAACATCCGGTTTCCTCACTATGTTAATTCCTTCACCGTTTTGAGAGCAGTGGTGATGAAATTATTTACACAAACTAAAGCACCTGTCTGGGTCCGAACATAATATGACCTACAACTCGTAAGTCGCGACCGTTACCACTTCTGCTCAATTGTGGATATTTTGATAAAATCGCGGTATTTAATTTTACCAAGGGCAAGAAGTTAAGAACGGGATGCACCTACCAGATACTAGGGAAGCATAGCGTAAAATAGATGCAATAATGACTGTACTGTTATGAAGCAATGAAGAAAATGCTATCATAGATGATCATGCGGATATTTAAAAGGTAAAACAAAACACAAAGACAACCACAGTTTTCAACAAAGACCACAATCAACTAGGTTTATGATCGCGTAGGTTCAACAGCCTATTGTTCTGAACCTAGCAGGCTGTGTTCAGTGACATTGATATTGAATTCTATCGCATGTAACCCACGGCACATGAATATTTAAAAAGGAAGTAATTTAAAAGTTTATTACGAACGAAGCCTTACAGTAGTTACGCATAGAGTTCGATTGCCAAGAAATTACATATGATTTAAGTAGAGATATAGTTATTATTACAGGTTATCAGGATGATTCTGAAATAAATCATTTGACAAACTGCGCTCATAAAAGACAACGCTCATTATTGTTCTATTGTAAGGTCGTATTAATATGTACAAAACAAAAACCTAGTGTGACAGAATACAGCAAGATAGGAACGGTGAAATAAAAATAATATATAGTAGGAGAATAATTTATATATATTTGGGCAGGGTCAAATATCAAAGATCATCAGGAAAAAAGCTTGAACTAACGACTCAGGAAACTTGGTTTGTTGTGGCTTAGACAGAATCAGAAGTAGTTTCCATAAAGTCAAGTGTTATTGGTAACCGTAACATGCTTTTGTTGTGACCAACTACTAGTTAAATAAATAACTATGTTTATTATTAAGCGGTTTTCTCGTTAATATAGAAGGAAAAGTTTCAACAACTCACGAACTTAAACGAAAAACAGAGTTCGTTACAATAATAATGTACCTAATTATTTTATAATCATAATTATGCGGTAACTTTCTGTGACTCACAAAATCCACCACAAAGGTTATTTAGTAGTTCATACTATTTTTCATTGTGTAAAAGATTGACCTTGAATGACACATACAGTCCTTGGAAAAACTTGTGAAATAATGAAGCTAACGTATGCTTCGGCTTTCTTAGAAATTAAAATGAAGCCCTACACGTAAGGTGTAAAGTATAAGCTGGTTAGACTGTCAGCACGTGGATGATATAATCATTTAGGTACATACATAAGTAAGTGTATGCGAGTATATGCGTGTAAAGCGGGTGTCAGCAATTCAGCATAGTACCTAAGACATGACTTAGGTATTAAATCTGTAGGATCAGCAGTAGTTTCTTCGAAAACCGGGCATCCCCAGGCTTGCCAAAATCATTTAAAAAATATTCTCAAAAACTCGTTTGGAATCTTATCTATTAATAAATTATATATTCCTCAAATGCAGTCAGTGCAGAGGTCCAAAGCAGTTTATGTTCTAAAAGATGAAACAGAAATGAATAGCTTACATGCACTAATTAACTCAATTGTTGTACAGAGCACTACAAGGGTCAATTAAGGGATCACATGTTCCGGGAACATAATTGGAAAAATAATCATCTAGCCAAGTCGCCACTGTACACTCAGGCTTTTCGTGCAACCTCCAAAGAATTTTAACACCTTGATTCAACCTACTTTCCGCTTTATTTTTATTCTCTATTTATTTGTGTGTTGATATTTCAATAAAGAACCTGTGAATGATCAACGAACTTGAGCTTTTATTTCCAGCAAGGTTTCACAACGCAATATGTTAGTTTCATGGTTCAAACCTTCAAGGACTATATAAAATATCCTATCTACTGCAGCGGTCGGAAAAGTCGAATGACTAACTGAATGAAGAAAACAATCTGATACATTTTCGATGAGTGAATTTTGTTTATAAGTATTTAATTGGTTTTTCAATTTGTTTACGCACTGCCACGAACGCATTAAGATCATTTACATCATGTTTGCACTTATATCTACTCATACAATTGAGTCGGGAATCTCCGTCAGTGATTCATTTATTTATATCATTGTACTCGGAATTGTTTTCATCAAAACAGCTCCGACTTATGAGATTATATTTCAATGATTTCCTTAAGTAATATAATGACTACCATGCAATAAACATACCCCGGAATTAACGCACGCCACCAAACACCCCAATTAGAATATTATGTTATAATCATAATACTTAGTTTTTGTTATTATGTATAAAACATTGTTTATTTATTAAATAAGTTTTACTGATTGATGGAGAAAGTTGTGGTCACATTACAAATCTACGCACGCACACATTCGCAGATGTACAGTGTACACCATTTTGGTTTGTTTTGACTGAACAGTGGAAGTGTGACTGTAGTTTACATAGTTTTGATTATTTTTGGGATAAAAAAATACGTATATTAAAATCACGACTCAGAAAACGATTCCTTGACAAACTACTTTCATAATGTGCATTAATTCAGTTAAATAAAAAAAAAAAAGCCATTTATTCTACTACCCTCTTACACTTTTTTTCCAAAAAAAAAATGTTTATAGCATGCATATTCTTAATTAACAATAAATCATTATAATTTCTAACATGCAAAATTATATTTCTGACTCAGCACATTTTAAATTATTTGATATTTAATAATTAGATTATATGATAGTGCATTGAATTTGAAAATTTATTTGATTGAATTTTATGTTGTAATAATGTATTTATAATATTTATAATAAATAGTATTAATTAATTAAATTAGTAGTAGTCACCTCCTTGGCGTGGGCCTAGGCATAGGCCATTAATTCAGTTACATATTGTATATTTCTATTAGAAAAGCTAAAAAGCATTGGAATCACTGACCAAGCTTACAAAATATTCGAATCTTATCTTGCAAATAGACATCAGATAGTAAAAATTGATAATTTTGAAAGTGCATCTGCTGAAATTGTTTGCGGAGTTCCGCAGGGATCAGTTTTAGGACCTCTGCTTTTCTTAATCTATATAAGTAATATTGGTTAGCGGGACATATCTCACTGTACGCAGATGACAAATGTATTTTTTATTTTGGCCACTCCATGCATAGTGTTATTACTGAGGCATAGCAAGACCTTCATATCCTAAGTACGTGGCTTAAGCAAAACTTACTGACTATTAATGTTAATAAAACTGCATACATAATATTTTCTGCTAAGAACAAAAAGATCCCTGATTGCCCTCCTCTTACAGTTGATAGCCAACAACTGTTAAGATCAAATCATGAGAAATACCTGGGCCTGATCTTGGGCAGCAGACTGACATTCAGACCACACATTGATTATGTTAGAAGCAGATTATTTATTTATTTATTTATTAATATTGCTAAATGTGTGCCATTTAAATTACGCTACACTATCTATAATACACTAGTCAAACCGCATCTAGACTATTTAATCGAAGTGTGAGGACAGGCCACTATTACACATCTTCATGACCTACAAGTAACGCAAAACAAAGCAATCAAAGTTCTTTTTAATTACAATTACCTAACACCTACAAAAAGACAATTATGCAAAAACTAAACTATTTAACCTTAAAAAATTACATATTTACCACACATGCATACTAATAAAGAAAATTTTAACAAACAAAATACACTCACAAATCACCTTCAATCACAAAACTCACCACTACTACACCAGGAATACGGATAGTATAGAACTGCGTTCAGTTAGAACATTGTACGGAAGAAGAACTATTCAGTTTGAGGGAGCGCAGCTTTATAATAATTTACCAAAAGAAATAAGAGATTCTTCATCAGTGAACATTTTTAAGAATAGGTTAAAGTTGTATTTGTCTAACCAACAATAATAAATCATTACTTTATGTACTTACTCGATAGTTTGAATGACAATTGTGTTTATTACTTAAGATATTTTTTGTTTAGTTTCTCATATTTAAGTGAACTATGTATGTTCTTTTTGAGAAATAAATTTCTTTAAACCGATATTTCAATGCAGAACTTGGTAAACATATTGTTGCGTTCGCGTCTGTTATTGTATTCAATTGTTATCCTGCAATTGCTGGCTTTTATGAATGTTGTAGTTGACTAGCAGTAATTATGAGAATGTTTACAAACGAAGTAGGATACCAAAACAAGTAAATATTTATAGTTTTCAGAGTACAATGAAAAACCCTTGTAATTTATATTGTCTCAGGTACTGGTACGTTCGGTCGCGTGTGCCTGTGTCGTGACAAAGCTGCTGATGAATATCTGGCGATGAAGATATTATCCATGGCCGACGTCATTCGTCTAAAGCAAGTGGATCACGTCATGAACGAAAAGAACATCCTCGCTGAAATCAATCATCCCTTCATAGTAAATCTGTAAGTACATCACTTAGAAAGTTTTCAAGTCTCCGTCAATCATGTGGTGCAATTAATATTCTTGGTGGTTATCCAAAGCGTCTAGACTGATGCGACATGTCTAAAGGGTATCATTATTTTCGCGGGATCATAACAACGATGTTTACCGTTGGAACACAGTTGGACGTTTAATTAAACGTGCATGGGTGCATGTGACGCACGTCAATTATGTGAGCGCCAAATGTCGGCATTGAGCCAATGTCGTTACTTACTCCTGTTTTCATTCCCAGCGTTCCGCCTTCCAGTGAATAGCCTACCAATGGAAAACAAACCTATAATAGTCACTTTGCTGTCTCATATATATTCCGTTTGGTGCCGGACGTAAAGAATAGCACTATCCCATTTCTTCCCGTGGGTGTCGTAAAAGGCGACTAAGGGACTTACTAGAGAATGGGCAGTAGCGTTCTCTATGCGTTTTTTAGAACCATACTGCGATCGCCAACCCGCCTGCCAAGCGTGGCGATTATGACAAATCTCCCCCCTTTTTTGGGGAGGCCTATGTCCAGCAGTGGACGTCTTTCGGCTGAAATTATGTCTCATATGCAGTTGTAAGCTATTGTAGTAAAGTTAATTCATGACCATAGTTTTGTTAGTGAAGGCGCTACTAAGATTACCCCTTTGTTCGACTCTCGAGCTCTTTCCGTGTTGGATTCATTTAACCCAATACCCTGTTAAGACGTGCCAGTTACACCTATATCGATTACTCTTTCATATTTATTTAAGTATGAACTAATTTGTGGAGAGAATTGTAGGCGCCGAATTAGCGCCAAGTGCAAGTCTCGAAAGCCGACAAATTTCAGTGCGCATGCCTATTGATGACGATCTGGCAACTATCACTATGTCAATCCTGATCAGTGATCCATGATATATTGATTTACGTAAATTTCGTATTTATAAACAGCGTAGGTATTCGTTTTGAAGTGACGTTATTGTTTACTAGGGATTTCCAACCGACTGACTGTAGGAAAAAGCAACAGGGAATCTAGGAAATGTAAATAACTTTTCTTTTCTAGTTAACATTTTCTGAAACCGTAACGGGTTGTTTATTCGAGACTCCTTTTACTATACGGCCTTGTAGTAGAGTTAGTATCTGGCACGCATCTGTAATTGCAATTAGCTCACAGACGTAGAAGACTTATCTTAGTTGTCATAACTGAGCACTTCCAGTTTCCTTGAGCTTGGCCTTTGCGTCGTATGATGATGATGTTACTGATGACTTGCAGGCGGTGGTGGACGCATGACGACTCCTGCATCTACATGCTGTTTGACTACGTGTGCGGCGGGGAGCTCTTCTCATACTTGAGGAATGCCGGCAGATTCAGCAACAGTATCGGTAATTACACTTTTTTATTAAAGAAATGCTATTTAAATTTTGAACGACCATGACCTCTTAATTTTTATGCCTCAAGAAATTAACGTTTACATAAAGCATTATTAAAACTACGACATCTACCCCAAACGGCAGTATCTTCAGTTGTCGGCAGTATCTTCAGATTCAGCAACAGTATCGGTAATTACACTTTTTATTAAAGAAATGCTATTTAAATTTTGAACGACCATGACCTCTTAATTTTTATGCCTCAACAAATTAACGTTTACATATAGCATTATTAAAACTACGACATCTACGCCAAACCGCAGTATCTTCAGTTGTCACAATTTTTCCTTTGATGACTAGATTTAAAACAAAAATCAGTAACGATTTTGCTTGTTAAATCGTTGTAAATAAATAAACTGGAGCGGAATAAATAAATAACTGTTGGAAACACGCCAACACAACGCAGGCAGCCGTACCATGCCGTACGATTTGTGCGCACGATGCTCTGCAATCACCCACGATGTCCACTTTTTCACTGAATTTTATCACATTACTGCATATACCGTATCCAATATAATTCTTATACATATGGACGATAAAGCTGGATTTCAAACAAAGAAATACGTCGCTTGGTGCCTTTTAGACAATCATTTGACGACAGCTACTGTAACGCTACTATCTTTTTCATAAACTACAGCCGTAAATGAAAAGACGACAAATGTTTTTTAATACTTCATATTTTATTTGATTAGCACCATAGCTACATAAAGTTGCATAACGTTTGGTTGCATAATAGTACAATTTGATAAATAATTGGAGTATTTGATGTGAGTAAGGATAGTAAAATTAGAATAGATAGGGTTTGTGCTCTCGTAGTTTTGCACGCTGCACGTTTATCTAACGTATGTTTTTTTTTTTTGGCAGTACAACTTTCAAAGAAGTCTTTCGAGTTCTGTTTATTATACTTTTTACGAATTTACCGGTCGGCAAACAACCATTTGTGGAAGATGATGTCAACGTGGTGCTTGTTTAGGACTTGGTTTCTAAATCAAGCTACCTAATAAATATTATTACAACGACACCTAAATCGAATGAATTTTTCTTTTCTAATCCTAAAAGATTTTTGAGAGGTGCACAGAAAAGTTGAGGAAGGATGTATCCAACTTTTCTGTGCATCTCAAATCAAAGTCAAGACAAGTCAAGTCTTTGATTTTATCTCAGATTATAGAAAAGACGCAGATAGACCGCGCGGAACACCGAGAGTGCGGCCAACAAAGCAAATACAAATTCAAAAGCGAATACACTCTCGATTCAGTACAGCACGAAGCGCCGCATCGTTAGTACGTCACGGGCTCTAACAGATAATTTCAGAATAATGCCATCTTGTATTTTTAAACATTGTAAAAACTGTTCCCAAAAACAAAAGAAATAAGTTGGAGTATCTTTAATAAGTAAAATATTGGTTATTTGTCTATTTGGATTTATTTTACGTGTTTATTGTTAGTGACATCTTGAAACACAAAACCTTAACAAAAATCATTCGGTGTTGCTAGTTTATATTGAAACATTTACCCCTAAGTTAGGAAATAAGTAAGTACAGGATACAGGAGTATCGATTTACAAAAATATTTATGTCGATAATAGTGTTTTATTTATCGCCTTTTCTGGTTATTACGTTGATAAATAAATAAGTATGTATGTGTCTTCGTAAGTGTAACTAGTTAATGGATTTTGTAATACTTATTACATCAGTCGATTTGCTATATCATGGGTTATATGACGTCACCATAAAGTAAATATAGCTACCAAAAACAATAAAATGTTGGTGTCTCAAAATAAAAATATATCGCAAATGTATCGTTCATATGGGTATTGTTAATCTGACGTATACTGTTAATAAAAACAACAGATTTTAAGAAAAAAAATACTTTTTTTTTTCATGTAATGAAATATTATGGCTAATTTTTTCATTCTCCTGGCAACCGTACACACACATAGAGGCACCTGTTCTTATAGTGCTGTCACGTGGCTGTAACGCACACATGTCTACAAACGGGCCTCACTTTATTCTTCCGCGCGGTCTATCTGCTTCTTTCTATAATCTGAGGATTTTATTCGTAAAATAAGTATTGCCTGAATGTTATTATCGGTAGGTAGGGTTGTTTTGTTTAGGATTCGAATATTTAATATGCAGAGCGTAAAATACCGTCTCTGTTCTTAATTACCTATGTACCTAGTTAAAAAAAAGTAATGTGCCGCACATACTGGTATAACAAATAGATAAGTATCGTGTAGAGAAATAGAAGTGCAAAAACACTGAAAAAATATACGGCAAACGACCGCCTCGTTTTTCTGGAGAAAAGACAAGACAGAAATAGTGGCTCATGTGGGTTCAGCGACGCGAGGAGTGAGCGAGTAACTGTCGGGCTTCAGACGTAGATTAAATAATAATACTACGTGCTAGGTGCCGTGTGGCTTGAAGGTGGCTCAGCCCATTTTTCATGAGTGTCGGTTTATATAGCGATGACGTCGGGATACAGCGGCCTGACAATAAAAATGTAGTCTGCGCCATTTGGCGAATGCTGACTGCTGCTGAGCCAGACATCCCGACGCCCGCGCCGCCGCGCCTGACTCGCTCTCCTGCTCGAACCACATAATATATAAATAACTAGCGTCTGCTCGCGATAAAGTCCGCGTGAAATTTCTTGTTTTAATGACACTAATCACATCACACTATCACACTTCACACTAATATTATAAAGTTGAAAGTTTGTGAGTGTGTTTGTGTGTATATTTGTTACTTCTTCACGCTCAAACGGCTAAACCAATTTTGATGAAATTTTGTATGGAGGTAGCTGACACCCTGGATTAAGACATAGCCTACCTACCTTTTATCTCGATATTCCTACGGGATCGAGACTTACGCGAGCGAAACCGCGGGGCGCAGCTAGTATAAAATATATCCTATTATATTTCTAGGACATGCCGGTTTCCTCACGATGTTTTCCTTCACCGTTTTAAGAGCAGTGGTGATGAAATAATTTACACAACTGTCTGGGTTCAAACCCACGACCTACTAACTCGTAAGTCGAGGCCGTTGCCACTGGGCCACCACATGGTCACATGAGAGACAGTGACATCTACCAACCCGCACTGGGCCCGCGTGGTGGATTACGGCCCACTCCCTTTCACAGAAAGAGGAGGCCTGTGTCCCAGCAGTGGGAAAATTATAGGCTGATTATGTATATCCTATAGTACTTGGTACTCAAGGCCGTCTTAGGGCAGGCCGGGGCCCTTGGGCACACAAGAATTTGGGGCCCCTTAAGAAAGTTAAAAAGAATCGAATGACAAAAAAAAACACGTTTCTGTTATGATTTTATATTTAAGTGATAGTACTTAAGTTATTAAGAAAAAAATTGCCTTTAATTATAAATATAAATCAAATACATGTTTTAAGTAAACTGTTTTAAGAAATAGAACTTGGTAGGTACGTTATTAAATAAAATGCTGCAGGTTTGAATTAACATAAAAATAGAAAAAGAATGCGCTATTGAGTGCAAGCGTTGAATCGGCCTTCCGGGGTCCCCTTGAGGTCGGGAGGCCCTGGGTACGGGCCCCGTGTGCCCTTATGGTAAAGACGGTACTGTTGGTACTACTGGGTTCTAGCTTCTCATTAGTTCAAGCATTTTCGGAATCGGATCAGTAGTTCCGAAGTTGTAATCTTCCACAACATTTAACATTTTTGTAATATTATTTCTCCGTATTTGTTTATTTGATATTGACAAATATTTATAATGTCCAACAGAATTTCCGACAAAACCAATTTAACAAACTCTCAAGCTCTGGCGAAGATATGTTTCACTGATTAATTTTGGAAAGCGGTTTTAGACACTTATAAAAGTTATAAATACTTATGTAACATAAAACATTGATCTGACAGGATAAGACGTAGGTATATTTATGAGTGTCGGCAGATAGAAGAAAAAACACAAAACAAAAAAGACTGAAGGGTCGCGCTGCCTGTCCCGCCCGCGATATCGCACCAGTCTGCACGAGCCTTGACGTCTGCAATGTGGATAAAATGGATTATTTTAAAGAGTTATAAAATAAATTAAAAGCTTTTTAAAAGTCAATTTAAAAACATTTAAGACGATTGACAAAATTAGAATTGTGCCAGCAAAATCCATCTGTGACCTTAATTGCATTTCAAAGAAAAAGTAAACTTACTTTTCACTCTATAATTTGAGGACTAATGAGGTTAATGGTTTTATTAGATGAGTATTGTTTGGGAAGTTTAGTCATGATGTGATGTCATGCGGCGATCACAAAGACTCCGTATTGGACATGCTTCCGCGTGGCACCATGACGCCCACGGCTAGCGTTTTCAACAATCTTAAAAAAAACTAAAGTTCAGAACAAGAATCAGAATACCAGTAACATTAATACATTAAAACAAAGCTTAATAAAATACAAATGTGAGCCATTTATTTATTTATTTAAACTTCTCACACACAATAATGTACAAAGGCGGATTTAATGCCTTAGGCATTCTCTACCAGTCAACCAAAGGTGGTGAAGAGATAAGATGGCGGATGCTCTGATTGAGAGAAAATAATAATATTATAAAATATCAAAATATAACATAATTAATTACAAATAAAATAGGTACACAAGTACACACGAACACGAACACGTTATCTGGAATGAAGTTCTTGTGTAGCTTGCCGTTTGAGAAAAGAATGCATTACAATACCTCAGTACCAGAAACTTTGGATTTGAATAAACGCGTGTTGATTACATGTTGCAATAAATGAGTATCGTCAGTTTTCCTGCACGCGAGTGCCCACACATACGAGATCGAAGTGACGACGCGCTTCATCCAGCTGGCATTGACTTTACACATGATAAAAATAAACGTGATTTGGCTAATCCTGGATACAATTTAAAATGTGTATATACTGATACGTATGCATATATAACGAAGCAATTACATGTTTAAGAATTTGCATTTTCAGTCGGTGAAAGTGAGGGTAAAGATTTTGGGGAAGTGGACGATACATATAAATGTGGGAATTTCATTAAAATTACCTAGGTAAATACTAGTACCTACTTACCGTATGGCCAGGAAGTGCCGCTCGTAAACGTTTATGAAAACTTCATATAGATGAAAATTCATAAAAGTTTACGAGCATTTTTATTAGGTTCAAACAGAATTGTAACTATAGAGTTACAATTCTATTTGAACCTAATAAAAATGCTATGTCTTAGAGGCGTCTGTAGAAATGTTACATTTTCATAACTGGTACAAACTGTTTTTGATTTCCCGTCATCATCATTATTGTTTGTCTGGAAAAAAGTTATTATCACTTATTTAAATAAATATCTTATTTTTAACAGATGTACCATAAAATAAGCTGATTTCTGTAATAAATAAATAATTCTGCCATTTTACACTCGGCGGATAATTAAATAAATTTCTTAAATATACAAATAAAAGCGTGCTTTATTTATTGTTTTTGGATTCTTTGGATGAAGTAAATGAGAGGTGTCTACTTTACTGAAGCCTTAAATAAGCCTTTGCTACCATTCTTAAGTAGATTAGGTACCTATCCACACGTTACTGTGATGGGGTCCGATAGACACGTAGATTATGTATTAAATTTTCACAAAAATGAGGACTTAAACGCTTTATTTTTGAACAAACATTAAAACGACTTACCAAAGTAAAAGCCAAATTGATAGGTGCGAAAGATATAGCAGAAGAATTTAATGAGTCAATAAAACGGAACTATAAAAATTTTACGTTCGGAATCTCGTAAATATCGTAAACAAGAGAAAACAATAGGTCATAGTTATGAATAACAAACAGCATGGAAAAAAACTTAATCGTTAAATATTGGAGAAAGTATTGTGTGGCAGATGTGAATTATATGTCACTGAAGTGATCGACAGAGCCCCAAGTAAACATAATTATTGATACATCGTTACGAATGTCGAATGCTAATGTTAGCAACATCCACATTTTACATGTACCTAATTATGTGTTCTGTCTAAAGCAAATGGTTTTGCGTAAATGCGGTCAAGTAATTATTGTTTTCCCTCGGTAGCTGGTACGGGAAAGTAAGGTGCGTGTCGTGTTTCTTATGTCTGCCATTTTCCTTAAGCCTGAACAAAACATAGTCTTTTACGTTATCGTTTCAACAAAATATAGAGTTTAATGTTAATTGTTGAACCCGTTTTATCGATTCAATACAAAATGAGGTCGCCTCGTATAAATTTACAGGTCAAAGTCATAAAAAAATCAATGCATTTTAAAACGTTATGTTCGCAGGAAACTTTTACGCATCAGAAATCGTGTCAGCGCTGGAATATCTTCACGCCCGGAACATCGTGTACCGAGACTTGAAGCCAGAAAACCTACTCCTTGCCAGGGATGGACATTTGAAAATAACAGATTTCGGATTCGCGAAAAAGCTGACAGATAGAACTTGGACCTTGTGTGGTACTCCTGAGTACCTGGCGCCAGAGATCATACAGAGTAAAGGACATAATAAAGCCGTCGATTGGTGGGCCTTGGGTGAGTAAAACATTGTTACTCTTGATAACGGTAAATACGATTTTGTGTAAATCACGGAAATAATTATACTTCCTTCCAACCGAATTGCCTTCCAGAAAACAAATATTATAGTATCCGTCGTCATAAATTACATTGCGGTAATGTAATGCAAAAATGGACTCTAGTCACGCTATCAAACTCTTTGTATTCGAGTAAAAGCTTCATTATTTTTATTAATATTTATAGACCTCGTAGAATTTAGAATTTATAATTGTCAAGAACATTTTTAATACTTACTGTAATCTTGTGTTAGTATCATAGATAACATTTTAAGTCTCACGGAAATACTTGTGACGCTACAAATTTATTTTATTCGCTATTGTTTGTGCGCATTTGGAGTGCCCAAAGTCTAAATTAAGTCTATTAGAAGGGACTGCTATAGTTAGTATCTGCTATAATGATCTGACAAAGAGAACGTGCGAACTAAGTAATTAATTTTAGGTCTCATCATTTAAATAATTAGTCTCATGATTCGTTCTTAATTGACATTGATGACTCTACTATTATTTGTCAAAGATTTTATTTGTACACAAGCACGTCCTATATGTTTACAGAAATTTATTGTTTGTATTTTCAGTTGATTCTTGTTATGCATCTCGTAAAGTGTCTCTCGACACTTGTTATTGTTTGTTCATATATATTTCATAAGCACAGCTTCTGTGGCGCCGTTACTATGAATTGTGTACATCATTGCTATTATTTAGTATCCCGTTGATTTACTGGGTACAGTACCTTCTTGCCAATTTATTTACTTACATTATTTATAATGGCACATCTTGTATCTCGTCGTTCCCGTGCTTGGCATCATACGCTATAAAATTACCACAATAATACTAAATATACTTGCACTTCGCTATGCTCCACAATTTTCCAATATCAAGTTACTGTAGTCTAAACATACCAGTGCTGAAGTGAGTTTTAGTTCAGCTCGTTGTAGGTATTCTATTTTAATATAAGTAGCAATATTTTCAGTGGTAATTACTGAAGTCGTTTGTTGGTGGCGGAACATTTTGTATTTTCTCGGCTCTTAATAGTTGAAACCGGCGTGCAATACGTGCGCAACTATTGCACGCCGGTTTCAAATATTGATAAATGTTCATTAAACTTTTTGCAATTTTCTCGGCTAATTGCTAATTAGTAGATATATAAAATTGTCAACTTATTATAACTTTGGCACACATAATCGTAATGCGCATAATGTATAGTCTTTACTAGTTAATTATAATGGAACACTAATTAAAGATCTTGACGTTGATCATCTCGTGAGAATTGATTTTACGACTATCACATTGCAATTATTAACATTAGGGTATTTATATCTGTGGAAAATACGACTTAATTATTTCCGTGTCGTTGCCGATCATAAAGTTATTATGATGATGTTATTTATCGATTTTATTAATAAACTTAATGTTTTTAATTTTCAGGCGTGCTCATTTACGAAATGTTAGTGGGTTACCCTCCGTTTTACGACGACAACCCGTTCGGGATCTATGAGAAGATCCTGAACGGTCGCGTGGAGTGGCCGCGGCACCTGGACCCTGTCGCCAAGGATGTCATCAAGAAGCTGCTCGTGCAGGACAGGACCAAGAGGCTGGGAAATATGAAGGTAAGAAACGAATTTTGCCTATCAGTCTTCTTACTTTGCACCACACATCACTAAATACGTTTAGCGTTAAGGGACCGTGCACGAAATAGGATGATTTTGATAAATTTTGTTCATTGGTTGTGAGAAAGGGAAAAAGAATGTAAACAAAATTATTTGTGATTTAAAAAGTTAAGTTCTTTTTTTTGCATGTGGCTTGAAGGGCTTTTTCAAATAAATTAAGTATTCATGGAACATCACTAATATTCGCAAAAGTTTTCCGAAAAATGACGCGAGACTAACGTTTGATCAACTTTTTACAAGAAACTACTTTTGATTTTGAACATTAAAAATATTGTCAACATTATTATATTCTACTTGCATGTGGCTGAAGCAGTTTTTTCAATTTCGATACAAGTTAAAGGCTTCTACATACTGGGGCGCCTTGTCGCGCGACGTGAAACCGGTAGAACAATTTTTATGAAAAATTCAAGGAAATTGATTTACAGGTGTCGCGTCCCGCGACAAGTCGCGCCAGTATGTAGAAGCCTTAAAGCAGAAAAATAATATTGAAAAATACCTATATTTTTTAAAAAACCCAGTCGGTAATGTATTTTTTCCTATTATTTAGCAAACCATATCAAGAAATTAATCAGCTTTAGCTATCCTTGAGATTAAATCTAAATTTTATTTTATGATTATACAATATCTTCATTAAGTAAATCATGCAGGCGAAATAAACTATATTTTCGAGAGCGCAAAAGTGATGAAACTGTTATCAGGTACTGGGACTGACGCGAATGGTTTAGCACCACGAAAACTGTACTTTTATAGTTACATAGACTTAATGTTACAATTATTTCAAGCTTTCTCACAATTAAATAAGAAATTGACGAAAAAGGGGTTTTCGTGTACGGAGCCTTGTATCGGTACATCTAAAACATCGTTCTCTTTCTGTTAATCGTTTGACGATACCAGAGACAGAATTATATTTGAAATTTGTTTAGCGCTAATAATAAAATATATATTTTTATAATAAATCGTATTATAAAAATATCTAACATCGGTACCTAACCGATTTGGCAAATTGACGCCCCCAAATCGGTTAGGTTACGATGTTAGATGTTTTTATAACAGAAAACATGGCCCGGCTTTAGAATCTTAGCGAGTTGCAAGTGTTGCAACCAACAATAAAACAATTATTTTGAAAATGAAACAGTTTAATCTCCGATTAGTGTTCTTTAGAATAATTGTCCGGAGGAAAATTCCCGTCCACACGTTCTATTTCCATTTTTCATTGAGAATAGTTTTTATTGCTACAAGTTTGTGTCACGCGCGTATGCATGTGGCGTTACGTTGCCCAAATTAATGACCTCTTACTATGTTTTGTTTACTTGCCAAATTGAAATACATTTTTATGACAATTATCCGGAACTGACGATTAACAGGTACTCGTGGAAGGTTTTAATTGCAAAGGAATTAAACACGTCAATTTTATTTTATGCATTATTCTAATGACTTTGAATTTCACCATTTATTTAACGTATTTTGTTAACCGATTTCGGATTTAGGTTATCTAATTACTAAATGTTGTTAAGAGTTTATAATATCATCGGGAAATTGTTTTTTTTCTTAAACGTTTTAAATAACCGGTATCTGAAAAAATAAATAACCGGTATAAATAAATAACCGGTATAAATAAATAACCGGTATCTAATGACATAATGTTGATCTCAACGTATTTAATAAAGTATTGGTAAATTTTGTATATGTCAGTGTAATATTATTGAAGGACGATGCACTTATTACATAAAAGTAACTGCTAACTGATGTTGTTACAAAGACACGGGCCGGCTGTGCTTTACGCTTACGCAAACTGAAAATACTCCAGCCTTGCGCTTGACCCGTTTCGGCACCCGTTTTGGACTATACCCGCGACGGACTGCACACGAGTACATTCGATATAATCATTAAGGTTGGTGCAGATTGCCGCGATATTGCGGACGCGACAGGCAGCGTGGTGCGTGTCGCGCCCACAATATCGCGCCAGTCTGCACAAGCCTTTAACCACATGTCCAACAGAGCATTGCGTGGGCCATTCATTTGTTGTTTCAACTCAGACATGACAAGTTAATAAGATCCCCAGTTCAAGCAATCACCTATTCCTGTAAATGAAAAAGATAAATGATATTTCCACATCGCTGGGCTGTATGTTGCGTTCCTACTTTTAAAATTATTTCTTTCATGCACTTTAAATCGAATGGATTGTGTCCAAAAAGAAAATTTATTTAACATTTGATGTTGGCTGTACTCCAAGCTGTTTCCATATTTATCTTCTAATCTAACTCTTGACACTTTAAATGCTAAAGATTTTTTAAATTTGTTCAAGTTTTTAGATGTTTCGATTCAATTATTCTTAACCATTTTAGTTACAATACCGTAAAACGAATTAAATGTAAGAGTGGGATAAGTTAAAATCATTGAGCTTTGATCAGAATTAATCTGAATTCTCATTACATACTACAGTTTGAGAGGGATTTAAAAGAATTGGAATCACTTCAAAAGTCACTGTTGAAAAACATTGGATAAGAAGAATGAAAATATAAATAAAATGTTAGATCTAGGCACTTGACCAGAATCATTGTTTACGTAATTGTTTATGTAATTGTACATTGTTGTTTTGTGTATTCATTTTGTAATAAACTGCGGTTGTATTATCTATTGATAATGAGAAAATAAACGTTCCAACGTTTGATCTAATTCTCGAACTATATTTTTATAGTTCCACATAATTCTATCTTTGTCTAAATGGCTAGTTGCCATACAGACGAAGATAGAGCCATACGAGGAAATTGCGGATTGTGAAAGTCCATGTCATATTCTTTATAGTACACCAGACTATGTTATAAATATCCCTTCCTCGGCCGTGCCTATGTTGTCATGGCTAAAGCGAGAAATCGGGATGCGGTGTGCCCAATAGTGTCGCGCTATCACGCTGAGAATGTATTTTTAAACGGTTGCAGTTAGTGGTTGGTTGTTTTCACCGAGCTTTTTGCCGCGATGTCGCCGAGATGTTTAGAAAGCCATCAGTCAGGTGTCTGCCGACGACTTCAAAAGCCGCTGCCCGCCGCTGACTTATGTCGCGACGCAAATACGACACATTGCCGATGTCTCGCGATGCGCTAGAAACTGGGTGCCTTGTTAGCCGCGGTGACTTGCGCACACTGAATCTGTTTTCTGATCCTAGAGTGTAATAATTTTGGCACGCATTTTCTTGGCCTACATAGTGATTAGTTGAGTAGAGCCTAGATAGTTGTAACACGGTTTAGCTATCAATGGATTATATTGATGCCAAAATACCTATTTTGTTTTTAATGGATTACGTAAGAATTATGTTACTCCATGTTTATCATGGTCTTCATAGAATGGGCATCAGCTACCGAACCTTTAGTGGAACTAGAATAGACTCATTAAGGGCCCTAATATTAGGTCAAGGAAATGCTACAAGGAGATAGTAGATTTAGATCAAAGGAATCACGAGCTTTCAAACTGACGCAACAAGTGTTTTGATTTCCAACGTCTTTCTTATACATCAGCGCATATAATGAAGCGGTAATGTTGGATCATTGTTGGATCATTCGGTTCCCTACAAAATAGTTGAGTTGGATGGTGCTGATCCACGCGTCATGTTCGTAAACGGGCGCCATCAGTTGAGACTGGTCTTCTCTTAACTGCCAGGGCTTATTTGTAATATTTTGTATTATATGTAATTTAATTTTTTACATTGTTCTCACATATAGAAGCAACAAGACTAATGTACCCAGGATTATTGTAATGTCTTGATTTAAAGGAGTGTCCTTGGAGTTTATTGCCTGTTCTTCTCCATAGAGATCTACGTTTTGGAATGGGCAAATAGCTTCAACTTTCTGACTAACTGACCGACTCTTTGACAATTCAAAAGTGCCTGTAATAGGTTTAATTGAAATAAATGTTTTGAGTTTGAGTTTAATGATACTTATTACAAAACCTACGTATTATGAAAGTAGTGGAAAGTGGGTAATGTAAGTGGCGGCCTTTCCATCAATACACTTTATTATATTGGAGTAATAACGATAATGCAGCAGGTTTGAGGAGTTATGGGACAATTCCCTGCTGATATTAAAGCGAGTGGTCCGCTTGGCATCGCCGTACAATAATAAATTAAGCTCCGATATGCTCCGCTAACTCTAAATCTGAGAATTTACGACGTCTAACCGTTAAAGAACGTCGCGAACGCCAATAATAACAAAGTTGCTCTAATTCGGGTGGCCGCAAATTCGCATTATGCTCGTAGTCAATATCGTTGTTATGATTGATTGATTGATCTTTCACTGATACTCGTATACATTTCAGTCATTTCATTTGAGCTGTTCGATGATCTTTGTACAGTCGACTACAAATAGATTTACATTTGAAAGTTACAAAAATATATATCCTTTGATGATGTTGTCATTGTTTGTTACAAATACTTGTAGACATGATATATGACAGATTTATGTTTCAATTAAATATGCCAAATTTATGTATACAGCAAGAAGGACACTGTAAATGTGTACGCTCTGAAACGAATTAACGTATTCGTCTTTGGTTACAATGATATTTAAATATCCTTCTTGCTGTATACATAAATTTGGCACATTGAGTGAACACAATATATAATCGATAATACCATGTGTATAATTATTTGTAACGAAGTATGTACAGTTCTTTCAATGGGTACATGTATTTGTAACTTTAGGGGGTATTCATCTCTTTGTAGTCGACTGTACTCGTTCTCTTTGTATATTTATTCTCGTTAATGCAATGTTTGTTTCATTTTCAGTGCGGTACCGAAGACGTCAAACGTCACAGATGGTTCAAGCACATAGACTGGGCTGACGTCTTCATGAAGAAACTTCAGGTATTTATTAGCTCATCAATAATGTGTTTATGTACTCACGATATTATCGGTTTCAAACTAGATCGAAGTACCCTGGAAAATTATAAACTTATGGAAAAGTATGAAATGGAGCACTGTTTGGCAAATACTTTCGGAGGAATATAATGAGGAAGACTTTTGTTTTAAGTAGAACAATATAAAGGAGTTCGAGTTCAGTATACTTTGGCGCAATATAATCGAAGCACGATTTAAGAACTAATTTAAATTAGGTCGCGTGGCCGACGGAGATTAACAAAGTTTACGTTACCTTATTTCAATACTTTACGTTAAGAGTGTTTACGACTTACGGCATTTCATACAAACTTTCAAGCTCTTGTTTTTTCGAAATGACTGAACCGGTTTTAATGAAACTTCATACGCATACGCAGGATACAAAGGTCTAAAAAGTTCGTTAAGAACATTTTCGAAATGTCTTATTTAAAAACAGTTAACTGGAAATCTCTGTTTCTAAGGAAAATTTAAAATCAGTCTAATTTGGCTTTATCACATTTTAGACCTTTGTATCCTGCGTATGCGTATGAAGTTTCATTAAGATCAGTTCAGTCATTTCGAAAAACAAGGGCTTGAAAGTTTGTATGAAATGCCGTAAAGGCTTCTACATACCAGCGCGACTTGTCGCGCGACGCGACACGGCACAAAGGCCCCGCGTGTCGTGGGACGAGCGGTGCCTTTGTGTCGCGTCGCGTCGCGCGACAGGTCGCCCCGGTATGTAGAAGCCTTAAGTCGTAAACGCTCTTAATACTACTTGAATTATGTTTATGGCCCTATTAGCATAGTACAGGAAACGATAATAAATAGACACAACAGGGAATTTAACTAAGTGTTATTGTTGGTTGAACTGTGTGTGTGTTGTCCACAGCCACCCATCATCCCGGCAGTGTCGTACGAAGGCGACACCTCCAACTTCGACGAGTACCCCGAGACGGATTGGAAGGCAGTGCGCGCGCTGGACTCCGATGAACTCAAGCTGTTCGCCAACTTTTGATGGCCCAACTCTCCGACAGTGGTTAAAATAAGTTAATAGATAAATATCGCAACAGATGCGAGGAGGAGAACAGGTCGTCTAATCATATTTATGAAACTACTTATACCAAGTATTTGTTCATATTATATTTAACATCTTAGGTTAAGTGTAGGTATATTTGTTAGTTATTGAGGCCAAGAGCGCCGTTGTGTTTGCAGAGTCGATAGGAAACCGTCCGTATTTGAGTAGAGTAGAGCAAATTTGTATTTCGAATAACCTATTTGATTGTTTAATTGTGTTAACCCAGCGACTAGCTGGAGCCAAGTGAAGTGGTCTAAAAATTCCTGAGTATCTAGGCAAGGGATTAATAACAAAACGAGGAGATTAAACGAGTAACTAATCACGGTGAAGAAATCATTCCGGGGTTGAGTCATGCGCTACTTTCAAAGGTAAACCGAAAATAGGAACATCAAATAGGTATGGAATTTAAGATAAAGCTAATATTGAAGACACTAATTTTCGTAATTGTATTATATAACTTAGTACCTACCTATTATATCAATGTTTGCAACTAGTAATCGAAACTCTTACATTATAAAGCGACAAATGTTCGTTCATGTTCTTTGTAAACAGCTAGCCTACTATTGTATCTACCTTATAATTAATGGTTTTTGTAAATGAGATCCAAGTCTAAGATGTATGTACTTCCTACTTTTCTACCTGTTTACACCCTTCTGGTTGAATATGGTGTCGTGTTATAGATACCCAATTTCTTACAGTAAACTATCAATTTGGCTTCGGTCAGTCTTGCATCGTTGAATCCTTCCTGTGTGTGCATTTATGAGGACGATTGGCGTTTAACTTAGGACCTGAAACAAAGAAATCATTATCTACAATAAAATATAGATATCAGTTACATTTTCACCCCCAGTTCTCGTGTATGTACCTCTTCCTATAACTAAGTAATGTACATGCCTCAGTGAGTACCTAAGTGCACCCAGAGGCTTAATTAGCAAAGTGTAAATATTTATTTGTAAGTTTATGCATTACATTTCCAATGCTTTCTAGTTCAAATGTTAGTAATAAGAAGTGAGCTAGGTCGCCATCAATGGCAAATAATGTTTGTGATTTTGAAGTAGGTATGTCATAGTATTTTCCTTTAACTTAATCATCTAGAAATAAATATGATGTCTTAATTTTAATATTAGATTTTTGTTTCCCGAATACATTGATTGAATATGAATCTTGTAGCGCCATCTAGTGAGTGAGGTTTAAACAATTAGTCTACATTTAATTTAAATTAATCGATTCATGCAATAGGTAATTTGTTAAATCTGACATTTTGTTTAAATCCTAGTTCATTGATTTGTTGGCTACGCCACTAAAAGAAGATCTCACACAATTTATATTTGTAAAAAAAGTAAAGCATAAAATGTCACTATACCTACCTACTATTATCTATTTATGTCATGTTACTGTAATTATCAGGCCATACAGTATTTCTGTGATCTTTTTAGTCTTGACAAAGATAACTTATTGACGTTGTTTACTAAGAAACAATTGTGTCATAATTAAATCAATACAGCCAGTAATTAAAAATAATGTAAATGTTTACTAACCAAACCCGATTTTAGATATCGCAGAAAAAAGTCTAGGTGATTATGAAGTGCATTTCTTTTCGGATTGATGTGAAAATGTGCTGCTTTCGATGTTAAAATAAAAAGTTATTCGATTTGCCCCACTGAGATAAAATTAACTATAGCGGATGGCGATCGATCAAGATTGAAAATTATTATTGTGATGATTATAGTTAATCGACCACAACAGCATGACGGATCTAAGAAATAGGTTACTTGGTTACTAGTAGACAACTGCACTTCGAAAAGAAACGAGTGAAAAAAAAATCAGGTTCATTATTGTCAGGAATACGGACTTGTGCCTAGTAACAGCGGCACGGGTCGATCAATCATCTTAAGCTACGCTTGCCGCGGTTGGTCCGTGGATAGGTGACCATCTTTACATACCAAGACCCCTCCGTGCCTCGAAAAGCACGTTAAACCGTCGGTCCCGACTGTCATTCGTAGATCTTGGATAGTCGTTACAGGTCGTCAGAGGCCCGAAAGTCTGACGACCAGTCTTACCAAGGGGTATTACCCAGTAACTGGGTTGTGGAGGTCACATAAGCAGTGGCTCCATGTTAAATATGGTATTCAGTTACATCCGGGTAGACTGGAAGCCGAGCTCAAAATAGTTGGGAAAAAAGCTAGGCAGAGAATGATGTTGATTTTTTCAGGAATAACTGGACTAAACTAAATTTCCCTGAAATCGGATTTGGCTAGTAAAATAATGTTTAAATTAATGTAACAGGGTTGTATATAGTTTATAATAATTGTAAATACACAAAAATAAATGTGTTGTTTAAAACAATTGGTGTGTTTAATTTAATTCTTGATATGAAAGGTGGTCTAGATTATTTATTATCTGTAAAAAAATATTATTAAAATTGTAAATAATTTTAAAATTAATTAGCATACTGAAAACCAGACATGCGATGCGATTTGTTACTTGCAAATAGCGTGGCTAGAAATGAGAACCAGTCAACACTTCTTTTACATAAAACTACATAGAAACTAGATCTTTTAAAGAAAAGAAGATATTAGTAAAACAACCGATATACATTGTTACTAAGCTCTTGTTTCCTATAAAAAAAACTGTAGGTAGTATAAAATTTTCAAACAATTAAAATATGTTTGTAATAGTTTTGGCTCCTGAATGAGTTTAAGTGTAAACAATCAGCAAACGTAAAAAATGATTCGATGTAAACAATTGTGGCTTTTTGATTATTGCTTGTACTATCTACGGTGAGCCAACAAACAGATCTCGAAATAAAAACTATTAATAATGAAATGGAAAATAAACTATTCGGTAACGAAATAGAAATGAGCTATAAATTGGCGACTGGCGATTCCGAGTGTAAGTACACTTTATTTAATTAAACAATCTCTATAGCTAATTGTCAGAGCTTTGATAACCCCTAAGGTTAAACGTAAGTCAACCAGCGCCCTAATTACGTAACATTTGAATCACAATCGGAGAGTTTTGAAGGATATTACTAAACCATTGTTTCACAGGTATGAAAAATATGTCTGCTCAACAACTTAAATAACGCAATGGACGTGGGTTAACTGTCAAATGAAACCCATTGCGATCAAGTGTCATTTTATGACAGTGACGTTGATTTGCACGAAACCAACATTAGTATAGGGGAGACTTTAAATTCATGCCATCCCTTACATTTTGTATAAAAAAGAAAGTGATAGCATCAATTTAAAAGTCTTCATTATCGCGACAGTGTAGCCGTAGGGTTAAAGCAACTTAAGACCACAAAAAGAACGGCTTAACATTGTCAAAAACTTATCAACATTTATCAGTCATTTTTGAACATGCATCTTGCTTTACAAGATACAGAGAAAGATATTCATTTCCCGAATAATGTTGAAGCGCTAATGCTAAGCTTACAATGGGCGATCTATCATCTAGCCTTTTTTTTTTTTTGGGTCGGAAATTATCAAATAACTTCTCCCGCTCTGGACTGAGCGGGAGGGCGTGTCAGACTTTTACTGACTAAAACCCACCCGTGTTCCTTCAAACTCACGACAAACTCGCAACCCCGGCAGGCATTGGCCCTACCGGACCCCGTCAGTTGGTGCTGACATCTCTTTGAGGCGCGCGTGAAACACAACGCGCCGTCGACCCGGGCCTGGTCCTTATCGGACGGCGAGCTACCCATCGCTCACCGTCCGCAGGCCCGCGCCTACGGTGGCCGGAAATCACCTTGTGACTCTAGACGCCCGGGGCGTCTCCTGCGGCGGCTAAGGGCGTGAGGGCGCGAACCGTGCCTTACCCTCACGCGTTCCGCCTCCTCCTTCGCGAGCATTACTGCTTCGCAGAAGGAGGTGACGGCCTACCATGCACTCTCGCTCCGAACCATGGCCAGAACCAGGGCCGGACGCGAGAGATCGCTGCCGCCGATCGCCTCCATGAGGACACGGCGGTGCTCCGCCCAAGCCGGGCAGACCTCCACCGTATGCTCCACCGTGTCCTCCGGGCGATCCACACAGTGGTGACACCCGGGCGTTTCCTCCCGCTTTATTCTGAACAGGAACCTCCCGAAACAACCGTGGCTGGTGAGGACCTGCGTCAGGCGGAAGGTGAGGACGCCGTGGCGCCTCTCTAGCCACTCCTCAAAGAGGGGACTTATCGCCACAATTGTGGCGTGCCCTGCGCTGGGTTGCGACAATCGCACTCTCCATGCCGCCATGAGATCCCGCCGGAGCTCCGTCCGCTGTGCCGCGATTTCTCGCGGCAGCGGAGTTTCACCCCGGCCTTTCGCCTCCTCGCGCCACTCCCTGATGTGCGCGAGGACTTTTGCCTCCAGATCCCACGGCGGCAGTCCGGAAAGGAGGCTCGCCGCCTCACGGGAGACCGTGCGGTAACCCCGTACCAGCCTGATGGCCATGACCCTTTGGGACGCTTTCAACCGCTGGGCTGGTCGCAGCCTCAGAGAACGCGCCCACACCGGTGCCCCGTAAAGGGCCATGGACCGCACGATCCCCGCGTAGAGCCTCCGGCAGGAGGCGTTTGGACCCCCTAGATTGGACAGAAGCCGCTTCAAAGCAGCCTCGGCCCTCTCCAGTCTAGGAGCCAAACGTCGGAAGTGCTCCACGAAGTTCCACCGGCTGTCGAGGACGAGTCCCAAGTACTTCATCGTCGACTCGACACCGATGTGAACTCCTCCCGCCGTTATCTGAGAACCCGACAGTGGCGCGTTCCGAGGACCATAAAAACACATGGCCTCGGACTCTAGCCTGAGGTGACAGCTGAACTAATCTGATCTAAATAAAGTAATCAGTAGGATCATCAATTATTTAAATGCCTCACAAAGCGGCTTAATGTCTTCAGATTTTTATATGTATATAGGTAAAAGACTTACTTAGGAATTAGAGACTCGGCCATGTTAATATAGCAAAACTCTTAAAAATGCTACATAATCTTTTATTTTCCTGCCATTATTTATAGAAATAATAGGCTACCAATAAAATATAATATCTTCTTGGTTTCACCACAGTTCTTGGCACTGGGATCGTACATCGATTTTTCAACAGGTTATAAAATAATTTCTAATATATATAATACGTGTGCGGCCAGTAGCCGTGTTATTTATGAATCAATAGAGGACATCGCCATTTATGCTATCACCACTTCACATTTATCTAGTCGTAAGCTGTAAAACGATATAAAAGATACTAGAAGAAAGATAATTTTTGTGCATACAATATGTATTTCGCAGACAACAAATATGTTTTATTACGAACATGATAACAATCTTTCATCATGTAAGGTGTTGGTCGATCAAGTTTGTTATATCCTACCTACAAGCAGAAATTGTTAAAAAAGGACGCTGTGGTAACTATCTGCCCACGTTCACAAGGACATAATAATATCGCAGCGGGATTTTATAACGCACTGGATTTTCAACTCTCAGGGTTGAGCCGAGAGTTGAGAATAAAAAAATTGCCGCGGGAAAAAATCGCTCGTGCGAACCTGAGCTAAATTAATAACAATCTAGATCACGTAAAACCTCACCTATTTTAGCAAAAATAAAGTGAGTTCACGATATTGATGATTAGATTGAACTCAACCTTGATAACAACGATAGGCACTTATTAAAAGCAAAAACTACATATAAAATGATATACGAAGAGATTATACAAAGGCAACGAAAAACCTAAGAGCCTGATAATGTTATAAAACACGCAACAAATATATTGCCTGATGGATTAAATGGTAGATAACTAATCAAATATCGTGTACAATTATCACAGTGTCGATATATTATCATTGTAGAGTTAGGTTCTTTGTGTGACCGGTCGTTTCTATCATAATGTCTGTTAGACCATTGACTCCCGCTCTGGCAGAGAAGGCTCGAGCGGAGTTGAACGAGGACCCAACGAGGCTGCAAGCTGATCTGCAGAGTATTAAGGACTGGATAGCCAAGCAGCCCCATCTCAATGCTAGGACAGGTGAGTAGTACAACAATGTTCCGAGTAGATGATGTAACCAATAGTGTAAGGTATTATTAGTAAATAGAAATAGATTAGCTTCGATTAATTCTAGAGTCTCCGAAACAATCAAATGCAATTGTAAATTTTAAATTGCGATTGATACACATTGATGCGCAAAATTGATCGTGTACCAAGTGCGATTGAAGCGATTGACAATATTATTACAATAGAAATTGATGGAAATTGATCAAATGCAATTGATCGTTTCGGGGACCCCTGATATTTTGTGCCCAAAAGCACTAAACTGGCATCTGGCAAGATACCAAAATCTAGTAAGTTTGGACAAAAATGGACGTACAAGTTAGGGTGGTTCGTGTGTGAGCACCCACTCACCACTCAGATGGTGTAGTGGGTCGTAGGGTGGCTGTATAGGAGAAGTCGAGGATCGAGTTAAATGACGTGCGATTGAGAGGCCAATGATGAAAGATGTGTGTAAGTGTGGAATGGCAACATTAAGCAAAGATTAAAACGTTTCGCTTTATTTTTAGGGTTGTAATGAGAATAGAGTAGGCCTCGATATTGGGTTTTCCCTATGCCCTTATTTTGACTATTAGTTCAAAGATGGAATAAAATCATTTCAATATTCCGTGACACTAGCATGTGCATTCGCGACGCTAAGCATAAATTTAAACCAATAGCCAAGTTATTCGGCTTCTACAATGGAGCAGCCCTACCTAGATTGATGTGGATACGGCCGACAACAGACAAGACGTCGCTTGAAAACAAAAATCGCTAGCATGTGCATTCGCGACGCTAAGCATAAATTTAAACCAATAGCCAAGTTATTCGGCTTCTACAATGGAGCAGCCCTACCTAGATTGATGTGGATACGGCCGACAACAGACAAGACGTCGCTTGAAAACAAAAATCGTTAATAACTCGACAATAATGTAGTTATGGATTATTTTACTGTATTGTATTTTAGTAAATTAGTATCTTTATTAAACAATTCCATATCGTTCAAAGATGAATCTAACAGCGTTGGTGCATTTCGAGTCGTGCCGCTATTTACACATTAGGGTTTTATAGGTATTGTAGAATTAACTAAGCACAACACATTCCAAAGACGCATACGTGTGCGGATACACACTTGTTAAGACTCAGATATATGCCAGTGACCTTGAGTGGTTAGCTTGCATGTTCTGTACTGAACTCACGCAACGCGTCGTACGTTCAGCCAGTAATAGGACTCGCCCTTCAAGGAGCGCTGTCCCCAATTTGACGCATTATAATTTATTATACACAAAAAAAAAGGTATTTTAATAAAACGCGTATACTAAAAGATCAATAATTAAATTATCTTTAAATTGGTGAAGGTTTCGGAAAAATACGCTTGGTAGATTTTGCGCCATTCTCAGTTTTTTATCCGCGTTAGACATTACAAATTAATTTCACTATGTAATATAAACATAATCTAAAATATTCACATATTAAGTTATTGAGAAAATGCTCTAATTTAATATAATTATATTTTTGTCAAATCATTAACACTACTCGTTTAGACGTGATCTTCAGTATAAAATCATTAAAAGTCGGTTATTGTCACCTTAAGAGAAAAACTACATGAAAGGTATGACGTGCTTAGGTGGCACACTGACATATAAACACTTATTTTCCTATTTTAATGAAATAAAATAAAATAATGAATTAAACAAAATACATAGACGTTTACATTAAACTAATCTTAAATGATTATAAATTTTCTGTAATGTGATAGATGAGTTTTTAAATTTTATGGATATGAAATGTATGCCAAAAAATGATTTTAACTTTCTAAGAAATGATAGTTCTGCCTTTTAATGACTGTCGATATGAAATGTATACCAAAAGACACTTCTGACTATGAACTTTCTGCGATATGATGGTTCTACTTTTTAATGAAAAAGGATATAAAATTTATGCCTAAAGATGATTCTGACTTACAAAGTTATGAGTTTTGAATGTATGATAAAAGATTGTCTGCCAAACGATTTTCTGCGAAATGATGTTTATGCTATCAGTTATTATGCAAAATAATAGTATGACAAAAAAGCTCTGCCATAAAGTGTAGACCCGAACGAATACTTAACTGACATATTATAATTAACTTTTTTATTTGTATAATTTATTATTAATTGATTTGACAATTTTTGCTAGAATTAATTATTATTATATTATATTGGAATGTTTTTATTGTATCGATCGTTACTACGCCTGGATAGGAACGGCCTGCGCCTGGTGACGGGGACCATCACGGGACACTGCTCACTGAACAAGCACTTCCACACAATAGGCATAACGGACAGCCCTCTGTGCAGGGCTTGCATGGAGGCTGAAGAAACCGCTGCGCACGTGCTCTTTGAATGCACAGGCGTCACCCAGATCAGAACGGAAACCCTCGGGTCACCCAGATCCTTCACAGATATCTTAAGCAGACCAGGAGACCTAATCAGCTTCTGGAGGGAGGTGGGCTGGTTGGAATAACCAACGACGGCCGCCATGGCCCACATGAAGGACTAAGTGCGGAAACCAAACCCGCTATCATACAACATACATACATTGTATCGATAATTTGAATTTGAATTATTTAATAATGTGTGATAATCGTTTGATAATTTGTTATAATCAGCATGTTAGTTCTAAAATAATATTTGTACGCCAATGACGACTGGACATAGCGTTCTTTAAAAATTACAACATCTGTTGTGCTATTCTGTAAAAATCTCACCGTGAAAAGTTAAGTGAAGTGAGCATCAATACATAGTGTCAATCCCTAACATCAATAGAATGACGGCTCACTTCACCTGAGTTATCACGGTGAGATTTTTACAGAATATACCGGCTGTACCTAACCTGTACAACAAATAAAAATATTTATATTTGTAAAAAAGTTTAAGTACATGATAATATTTTAGTTGTAAGAAGTAGAAAATTTCTATAACATTTTTTGTCGACTTGGTTAAAAACCAATTCTCTGATAGAACTTGACTATTGAAACAAACCACGGTCAACGAAAGATATCGCAGGTATCGAACAACGATTTTTATTGTCGATAACTGTTTGATAAATGAATTTGTATGACTTAACACTTAATAACCATTTATCCATTTTGAAAGCATTGTACAGTCACGAGCACCAATATGTATACACTCAGCAACTTTTAAAAGTGATTTCCTCCATAGGATATTGATTGAAATTTTATTTTACTACAAATATAGTATTTTGGAACCCAAACTATTATAAAATAAATCTTTTCTCAAAGTTGCAATCGTTATTCCACGAGAAAATCGGTTTTGAATTCTGCTAAACGTTTACATATTCGTGCTCATGACTGTACTCATCATTAGGAACAAATTTTACTATGGGACCAAACCTGAAAACGCAAAAAAAAAATCTGCTATTCCCTACATTTTGACGTTATAAGAGAACATATATGGGAACAGCTGATTTTTTTTTTGCGGTATTAGGTTTTGTCCTATAGTAAAAGTTGTTCATAATGATGAGTACAATGACCCCCATACGAGTTCGTGCGTTATTTATGATACATCTTGTACAAATATTTTGATAAACACAACTTTACAACAACAACTACGTTAACAGTTGATTTTGAACTTATGTGGTTTTTATTTCCCTGTAAGAAGCATCCAAACATGCAAACAAGCATACACCATGCATGCAACAACCATGCAGTATGCAAACAAGCATACACCATGCATGCAACAACCATGCAGTATGCAAACAAGCGTACACCATGCATGCAATAAGCATGCAAGTAAGCATTCGCAAGCGAGCATGCAACATGCAGCAAGCATGGTTTCTGTCACGGCTCCGGCGCTGCGGGGCTCCGGCGGTCCCACGCGAGCTTATCGTCGCAGATGGTTTTAGCGCTCACCACCGCAGCTTCGGCTTGAATAAATTACACTCTTGGGGTAGGACAGACAAGACTACGTGGAGTCGGTTTTGCAGCGATTCTTTTCTGTCACTAACTTTTGCAGCACAACTTAATGACTTTTTAAGAATATTATTTTAATTGAAAGTTAAAAATGCTATCAGGCATATCGCACAATTTTTCGAAAATGTTATTTACTAACTGAACTAAACAACTAACTAAATGTACCTTTGTATCTTGCTTATGCGTCTGAAGTTCCAATAAAATCGGTTCAGTCATTTCGAAAAACAAGGACTTGAAAGTTTGTATGAAATGCGGTAAGGTGTAAACGCTCTTAATTAGATATAATATACCTGCGACATGGAAACATTTCCAGATGATCAATGGCTGGTGGCGTTCCTCCGTGGTTGCAAGTTCAGTCTGGAGAGGACGAAAGAGAAGCTGGATCTCTACTACTCCCTACGCACGACGGCACCTGAACTTTTCCGGATCAAGCACACCGATCCCATTTTTGACGAGATCCTGAGTCTGGGGTAATTCGTTAGAAGTATTTGATTTCTCCAGCCCTTATCCTATTGTATTAGGGATAGGCGCAGCTAATGTTGGTCATCATTTCAGTATTCGCCTTCTTTCTAACCAGTAACCTTAAATTCATCATTCACACAATCCATCCATAGTTTCCTTAGTCTTCCACTATTCGTATATCCATATTCGCACTCAATATTTTTCTCATAAAATGCTTTGTTCATGTTTTCAGAGCGGTTGTCATATTGCCCAAAGCACCTGGGCCGGACGCGCCACAGACGTCCATTATCAGACCAGCGAAGTATGATACCAACAAGTATCATATCTTAGACGTCATGTCGGCTACCAACGTTTTGATGAGGGTATGTATTTGATTGTTTTTAATTTTAACTTATCCTCTGCCATATCGTAAATTACCATCCTGATGTTAATTTTGTTGAAGTATCTTCTTTAGCATAAAAAAAAAAAAATCCAAAAAAATATTCCGGTGTCTTTGGATCTGTATTTCAGTTTTTGCCACTGACTTCCGAAATTAAAGTTATTTTTCACTTTGTAGTGTTTTTTTGCAAGTCGGTTTTTTTTTATAAAAAGTCTTTTATTTTTCACTTTTTAGTTGGTGTGTTTTTAATTTATCTAAGTTACAATAGTCTAATGTCAAGTGCTCATCACCTTTAACAAAATATTGCTTCTCCCGATGCTGGGACGTTAATTGTTGAGGAGATCTCCTTGTAAGAACCAGGAGAACTGCCACTCACCATATGCATTGTAACGAGCATAAATTGCTTAGCCACCATATTAAAATACCTAATCGAATCGCATCCCGTTAAATAATTATTATTATGTTGTTCCGGTGGCCATCTGTGGTCTCCATCATCAGTTCCACTTCACCAAATGGGGATTTCCGGGAGCAAATGCACGAGTTACTATAAAATATACCCAAATCGCTATAGGTGTGCCTATAAAATTTGAGGGTTTCCCTCGATTTCCATGGGATCCCCTCGTCAGATTCTTTCAAAATCGGTCCTTAGTCGACGGAGATATTAGTGAACAAAACCTCCTCCTTTTTGGAAGTCGGTTAAAAATACAAGTTCTTGTGGATAATGCTGTTATTTTTCCATTTCGTATAAAAAATCAACACATGTGTACGTTTTCAGATAGTCTTAAATGAAGATGATAACGCCACAGTAGCTGGTGGCCAGAGTATCTTAGATTTAGAGGGAGTGACGATGGCACACTTCATGCAAATGACGCCAGTTACCATGAAGAAGATGGTAACCTTGGGACAGGTAAACTTTTAGCTTTTTGTTATACTCGAATAGAAATTATAAAACATTTGGAAGTATCTCGCAACTGCCGCTAGTCTAGCCTTTTTTAATTTTGAAGGTTTTTTAATTTGACCAATTACCTCGTAGAACCATTAGTTGCCTTTCAAACCTATACTTAAAATACTTTTCAGGATGCATCGCCGATGCGTATGAAAGGGACTCATTACTTGAACACTCCACCAGGTTTTGAAACTATCTTCAATGCAATCAAAGCTTTGCTAAATGAGAAGAACAGAAGCAGAGTAAGTGAACATATAACACATATCATCCATATAAAATAATCGTTTAAAAAGCTACTGGAGTTGTAATAAAGACTGTTTATTTTTTGTAGCTCTACGTCCATAACAAGAATTACGATGAATTGTACAAATACATACCTAAAGAGGTGTTGCCTGCCGAGTATGGTGGAACCGCTGGCACAGTGGAGGAAATTACAGGTAAGAGAAGAAGAGAATAAAATTCCTGCAAATATTTAGCAACAAACTTTCGGTACCTATGTTAGCCTTGTTGCTTTGGCTAACCTGGAAGTCTTTAAACAGTCTCCGAACCCATGTTGGCCGAAGCAAGGAAAATCTGTTCTGGTGGACATTCATAGACGACTCCGCCTTGGAGTCCTCCTCCGTCAAGTATCCCCTTGCCAACTAAATGGTTGTTTTTGGTAATGTGAAAAAATTCGAATTCGAATTTCGGGTGTGAATTTTGTATATAATTATATCGAAATTAAAAGGAAAACTATCACAGCTAAGTCGCCTTTACAAGTTAACGAGTACTAGTCGAATAACTTACATTTGCAGTTGGAGAATTAACCGTGACATATATCGATGTATGCGAAAACTTATTTTTCAACTACAATGTTAAGTTTGTTTTTGGCATAAATTCATCCCAACTACGGAACACTTTATTGTGCGTGGTCCGACACGCACTTGGCCGGTTTTATATTTTATTTCGTTCGTTTATCCGTTGCATAAACTCTTTGTAACCGGCCAGTTATTACATTAAAAAGACATTTGAGGGTTCAGCCATGTGATATGATTTTATACCGAAAGTTAATTGGGTTTTATGATAATTTTCAGAACATTGGAGGAATAAGGTGAAGGCGTACGATTCCTGGCTGGATGAGGATTTCCACTACGGCACAGACGAATCAAAGCGAGTTGGCAAACCCAAGACTGCTGAAGACATGTTCGGAGTAGAAGGCTCCTTTAGACAACTTCAAGTTGATTAAGATTTTTTTTATCTTTTTGTACAGAAATAAAAAATAAATATGGTTTTTCACATAAGGTGTATGGTTGTAGGATGTTTTTTTTTAGACTATAAAGGGATGATTGAATGAAGTCAAATGTCGTATCAGCACATCAAAATTCAGTCGGAGGTTCTCTAGGCCCAGATAATATTTTAAACTAGCTGCACCCCGTGGTTTCACCCGCGTAACTCTAGATCCCGTAGGAATATCGGGATAAAAAGCCGTTTGAGCGTGAAGAAGTAACAAACACACACACTCACAAACTTTCGCCTTTATAATATTAGTGTATTATTAGTGTGATAGAAGAGCGTTCTCCAAGAAACGCGACTGCCTCATTGGTCTAGTGGTCGCAAGCCCTACTGCTGAGCATGAGCTCCTGGGTTGGATTCCCAGGCTGGGCAAAGTCTTATTGGGATTTCTCAGTAGCAGCTTGAAGTCTGGATTTGTGCACGGTTGATGGAAATAGGCTCGCCCCTTATTACATGGGACATAAATAAAACTGGCGAAATGTTGGTGTACTATAGGTACATGTCTGCCTGACCCTTCAGGGATTACAGAAGTGATGTTATGTTATGTAGAAGAGCGTTCAAAAACTTAAGTAAGACAAAAAATTGTAAAACATATGTTACTTCTCGACGGTTAACATAAAAACAAAACAACTTTCGAAAATATGAGATCAGAAAAACATATTTCGACGTGCTTGTACAAAAAACCGGGAAGATCCGGGTCGTGTATCAAGGGCAGCAAATCAACGACTCTACATTGTTTTCGGCAAGCCTTTTGACAGGTAAGGAGTTCATTACATTAGGTTCTCGAGAATGCAAAAGCTTTTGTCTCAGGCCCATTAATCGCCCGTCTTGGTCAATGGTCACACTTACAATCACCAACTCAGACTTCTTAAAGAGGTTAGTTTAATCTTATAAGGTATTTCATGCCGTAAAGGTATACGGATGGGACATGACCTGAGTTAGGACATAGGATACTATGAAACTAGCTAGTACGTTCCCGTGGAATAATTTCCGACATTTACGCGGGTCAAGCCGTGGGCATCAAGCTAGTTTTAAATGTACTCGACGTTGATGTCGTTGACTTTGTCTCTGTCACCTCTGCCCTAGACTAAGGTCAAGAGCAAACCCATGCTAAATAAAAAATAAAAATAAATGTGGTATTATAGATTGTTGCACCGAGCGCAAAGTGAGTTATTAATGCACGAGTGTTATGTTGGTGCCCGAGCGCATGCGATGGCACTAAATTAGCACGAGTAAATTAATTACACACTTTAGCAAGGTGGGTAATCTACTTTTCTTTCAACTACCAATCTACCTACCGTGATAAAATATACCTACTCATAATAAAAGCTCAAGTTAATGAAAACAAAGTTTTTCACCAAGTCGGTTTTATTCAGCCGATTTTTATTTTCAGTCAGTATCTTTTTAATCTAATGCATACATTTTATATTAAACTTAATGGGAGACATTAAACCTCTGTGGTAAATTTATATCTAAATAAAAACAGAGCAGAAATGTTGCATGAAATCTCATTGTTGCACTGAAAAACAGTGCAACAATGAGATTTCATACAACATTTCTGCATGTTTTAGTTCTAAGCAAAAAATACGTGCTCTGTGATCGGCTTTGTAGTGATTCATGATAACAATACTACGTAGTTGAAATAAAAACTATTTGCAACTGTAAGTGGATGATTATTCTTTCGGTGAAACATAGAAAATCAGCTTATTAATGGCTCAATGCCATTGCCATGCCAAGGCTCGGGCAATTGATGGACCATAAAAACCACAAAATGGAAACGACCAGAAGGAAAGAGGAAAGTTGGTCGACCTAACAAACGATGGATCGACGATATCACCCAAATAGCAGGCAAAGGATGGATGGCAATAGGAAAAGACCGATCTAAATGGAAAAAGCTCGAGGAGACCTTCACCCAGATGGGGTCCATATCTTAAACGCAAATTGTGAGCTTCAAACTAATATTACTAACAACTATACTCCTTTTGATATAAGATTAGATATTTAAATAAACTTGTTTACAGTCCGTTCAACCAATTTTGAGTTCTATTCCTTAGGTATAAGGATGGCACATTACCAACTGTTTATTACAGCTGTCATTTGTCATGCCACAACGCAATAGAAGTCAAAATCGGTTGAACGGACTGTAAAAAAGGTTTATTTCAATGTCTAATCTTATTTCAAACGGAATAAAGATGTAAGCAAACTACTAAACCACATACTAACATTTATATTATTTTAAGTTTCATTTATTAAGTAAGTTAAGGAAGAAATAAAGGCTTATTTATTTATTTATTAATGGCTCAATGCAGAGAAAAGGGACCTTAGTAAACAGAAGGCACGAGCATTAATTACCAAGCTTGGTCATCTTTATACTAATCTATCTATCTAAACTCATCATCTGCCCAGCATTTTCCCAACTATGTTGGGGTCAGCTTCCAGTCTAACTGCGGAGTCTAACGGATGCAACTGAATACCAGTATTTTAAATGGAGCGACTGCCTATCTGACCTCCTCAACCCAGTTACTGGGTAACACGATACCCCTTGGTAAGACTGGGTGTCAGACTTTCGGGCTTCTGACGACCCGTAACGACTGTCAAAGATCCACGAATGATAGCCGGCACCTACGCCACCAACGGTTTAAGAGGCACACCGAGGGTCCTTATAAGCCGTTATTCATAATTCATTCTCAGTCACGAGATAATACTTTTTTAAAGGAGTGGCGCTAGTGTACCATTGAGCTTTTTGAGGCACGGAGGGGTCTTGTACTCTTGGTATGTAAAGATGGTCACGCATCCACAGACCAAGCGCGGCAAGGCGCAGATATATGATTTTAGTGTCTTTTAAATCTGTTATTACGCCTTCATATAATGCAAGTAAGTTATGCAAAACATGTATGTTAAACTAGAACGCATACACATCAATTCTTTACGTGAATATTTAAGTATTGTAGGAAAATAGTCTATGAAATAAATTCAGGAAGTACCTAATGTCTACCCAAAGCATAAAAAACTATATTACTTAACTGCTTCATGCTTTTTTTTTGTATATTCATATAAAAAAAAAGAAGAAAGAATAGAATAGATAGATCGAAATAGAATAGAATTATAGATTATAAAACAGTCTATTTAGACTGTTTTACTATCTATAATTCGATCTGTGATTTTTTTCATATATTCATATTTTCGTTACTAAAAATAAATATTCCCTATGAAAGTTAATGGTTGCGCGGCGTGAGCGCGACGTGAATTTGTATGGCCAAGGTCAACGGCGATTATCTGACGATGGATCGATGACGCAGCAGAAGTTCGTTCTTTTTCGTTTTTTACTGTGACATTTTGCGTCACTATTTTCCTTATGGATTCCAAACTGAGTTCGTTTGATTTTTCATGTTTTTAACCGACTGAAAAGGAGGAGGTTATATGTTCGTATTTTTTTATTTTTTATTAATTTTCACCGATATCTCTGTCAAGTTCGTGGACTGATTTTGAAAATTCTTTGTTTGTTTGAAAGGATATAGTCCCGAGGTGGTCCCATTGTCACCAAGTCAGAATCTGATGAAGGGATCCTATGGAAATCCTTAAATTTTATAGGCACACCTATAGTGATTTGGGTATATTTTATAGTAACTCGTGTATTTTCTCTCGGAAAGCACCATTTGGTGAAGTGGAACTGATGATGAAGACCACAGATGGCCAACGGAACTACTTAATGATATGTATTTCACGGGTTGCGATTCGATTAGGTATTTTAATATGGTTGCTAAGCAATTTATGCTCGTCATAATGTATATGCTGAAGTGGAGCCTCAGTTCTCCTGGTTCTTACCAGGAGAACTCCTCAACAATTAACATCCCTGCGTCGAGAACAGCAATATTTTGTAAAAGGTGATGAGCAGTTGTCTATTGTGTATTGAGTTGGCTATTGTAACTTAGATAAATTACAAACTGAACCACTAAAAATTGAAAATAAAAAACTTTTCACAAAAAAAAAGACTTCCAAAAAAATACTACATAGTGAAAAACAATTTTAATTTCAGAAGTCAGTGGCAAAAAACTAAAACAGCAATATTTAGTAAAAGGTGATGAGCAGTTGACTATTGTGTATTGAGTTGGCTATTGAAAAACTTTTTCCAAAAAAAAAAACTGACTTAAAAAAAGATACTACATAGTGAAAATGATTTAAATTTTATTTAAAAACTAAAATACAGATCCAAAGACACAGACTTACGAAATGAAAGTTATTTTTCACTTTGTAGTGTTTTTACTTATAATCATTGGGTGAATGTATGTTTATCAAATAAATAAACAATATAAGATCAACACGTTTCTTGTAGGTACTAGGTAGGTAATTTAGTTTGTTATTTCTGCAGTGGAGGTGGCGAGACAATTTATTATCATTTGGTTTATTATGGTCATAACCTCTGAGTATAAGTGTTCTGTGGTCATAACATACTCGGAAACAGTGGCGGACGCATATTGCTTTTAATTTGCACTGACCTTGTTATTTAAATAATATGTTAAAGTTTTAAAAGTTCACACGCGTTTACTATAACTTCCATTGTTTTGTGAATTTGTAATCATTCAAGAAAAGTGTCTGAAAGTAGGTAGAGGAACTTTGGTCAGAGAAGTAAAGCACGGTTATTTAACGAAAATTTTCGATGATGTTGGTGAGACCCTTAAATCTTGATTTGAAGCAGAAGGCAGAAATGGAACTGAATGAAACTCCGAAGAAACTCGAGGAAGGCATAAAACACTTGAAGGATTGGATTACTAAACAGCCTCATTTGAGGGCTAGAACAGGTAAATATACTTATATAATTTATATCCTTAGGTTTAAACCCATTTGCTGGTGAGTTCAATGAGAATCACAGAACATATACCCTGACGGATGAGAATAAGCATAACCAGACAGAAACTGAAAAATAACACTGTACTTAATTGATAAATAAAATTTTGCTGCTGAATATATGTTAAAACCAGCCAATTAAAAGAACGCACCCGAAAAGGTACCTACAGACAAAAACTAAAAATAAATTAAAGTGCCTATTTAAGTTTCCCCGGAATTGTTTTAGGTGATGATACGTAATAGTTAATATATTTTATTTTTTATTCTTGATATACCAGCATGTGATTTAAGTAAATTAATCTCAGGGATGTTAATTTAATTAAAATATCTTCGAGTTTTGGAAATAAGGCAATGTGAAGGTGATCTTGTCGCATAGGTGAATAGTAGTCCATGTCATGTTTCTTTCCGGGCCTGGGGGTCTACTCCATTAGCACGAAGTCCGTAGTTTCTGCCAGAGTTAGGGGCGTTGCCTACTCGTACTCGCGACACCTGCTGCAGGCTTAGCACGAGAACCCTCTCTACGCGTTTTGTCGACGGAAGAATAGACAAAAATGACGTTTCAGTGTAGACAGCAGAAAGTTTTCTACTGTCTGTAGCACGGCGATTACAAAACCAAATGTGAAGAGACTTGTCTTCTCTACCCTAGACAACTGTCTACAACGTCGAGCACGACGTACAATCTTTCTCCGATGTTGACAGCTTGGGATAGAAACCTTTCTTCCGAAATAGTCTACATATAAAATGTCCTAGACAACGATTCGTTAGTTGGTTTTTTCGTTAATTCGAGTAATTTTAGGCGGTGCTTTTTTACTTTTATCATATATTAACCTGAAATTAACATGTTGGGTTCAAATTGCGCTTAAAAAAAAACTTAAATAAAAGTTTTTTTATAGAAAAACTTCAGCGAAGATGGGAAAGAAATACTATTAGAGAGCTTGCTTTGCTTGTTTGGGAGCCTTTGATCTCACGGGAAGTGAGTTCTGTAGAATTATAAAATAAGCAAGGAGATAGTGCAATCAATGTTTATGCGAAGAACTCGGCTAGGACCTGTCGCCCAAAATAAATAATAGATTTTCCCTGTCCCTTAACTTTGATTTATTAGATACCTACATTCACAGGGATTATAAAACATCTGATTATGAGCCAAAATTTCCTCATTGAACACTAAATTATTTATTTATGAAGTACTAGCTGCCGCCCGCGACCTCGCCCGCGTTGCATTAAGGCTTCTACATACTGGCGCGACACAAAGGCCCCGCGTGTCGCGTGAGGAGCGGTGCCTTTGTGTCGCGTCGCGAGTCGCGCTGGTCTGTAGAAGCCTTTACTATGTACTGATTATTATTTTCATTTACTAAATCTTACACACTCAGTTTTAAATGGAGCATTTACCTACTAATAAATAAAATATCGATAAACAACAATACAATAACAATGTAAGTACCTAGTATAAACAAGGGCTCCCGCAGACAGGCGCGACGTGATAGCGCGACCCGCCAGTCTGCAGTACCCTTAAAGGATACTTCTTGCGTGACGCCATCAAAATAGTATAATTATGGCTCTCTATTTAAATAATGCCTGTACATTATATGCAATTACCAATATTATATAGTGCTCTGTGTATGCAATACAAATGAGTTTTAAAACTTAACGGCGCCACAGCCAATGATGTATTTCCTATAATACGTCATTGGCTACAGCCATTTAACAATATTTTTAAAAGGGAGATGCGCTAAGGTAGCCCGTGAAATTCAAATTTTATTACGTTTTTTGCAATTCGTAGGTCAGTAACACGTTATAAGTTGATTTAAATATGATTCGCGGCCGTAAAAAATATTGCTTTACAGAATTATAATCATTAGAATCGGCAATACAACTAACTCTCTTCAAAAAATCCATAGAATTCAAAAAAAGTTCGAAAATTCGAACGTGTCTATTTATGGTGTGTGCTACAATTTATTAAAATTAATATTTATCTTTCTTGCGATGAGTACCGATAATAATGATATTTATTTCCTTATATCTTTAAACTGAAGTGACTCTACACACTGAGCCATTGACGTTGCGGCGCCGCGCTGCATTGCGGTAAACAGCGTTCTACTGCGGTGCCGCAACGCCCGTGTGGCAGCCTATAGCTTGAATTAATTAACGGTGCGGCGCGGTGGCGCACCGCACCGTTAACGCATCGTGTGGCCTCACTATAACATAAACAGCCAATAATGTTCCCACTGCTGGGACACAGGCTTCGTCTGTGTGTGAGGGCGTGGGCCGTAATCCACCACCCGTTGCCAGTGCAGATGTAACGTGTCTTCGAATTTTGGGTTCTAGGACATGCCAGCACTTCGAGCCATCCCATTACAACATCATGCTGTGTCCTAGAACCCGGGTGATAATACCCGGGCTAGCCAGCCAGCCAGCAGGCTAGCCAATTATACAACATTATTTTTAGTATATGCGAAACCTGAATATAGTTTGTTTAGAATAAGGAACTGAATCAATTTCAATAATTTTTACACCATGTTATTTTTTTTCTCAAAAATATTTAAGTGTGATGGAAATTGTTATCACCATTTAATTACTTACGATACAATCGCCGTACGGTTAGATACCTACTGCCAAATTATTATCAATGAGCGCAAGACGACCCTGGAGGCGCGGGGGCGCCGTTAGCATGTTTTAGTACGGACAACTCGGTAACATAACAACCTTATAACTTTGTGATTTTTCATGATACAGTTTTGAAATGTTGTATATAGATTCTTTACATAAAAGTACTAGACATGGCACGTGTTTCGGGTTTCGCATATATACTAAAACTAATATTGTATTTCAAACTGACTACTATTTTATAGATGACCAATGGCTAGCAGCCTTCTTGAGGGGATGTAAGCACAGTCTCGAACGAGCCAAAGAGAAGCTGGATCTGTACTATTCTTTGAGAATTGTTTCACCGGACTTATTTAGTTTCAGACCTAATAACCAAAGGTTTAAATATTTGCTACAAACTGGGTAAGTTAAATGTCTAGACTAGACGTTATATTTAGTCAGCTTTTCATACTGATTTTTTGATAATTCATGATTCTTAGTCTCTCAGTTATTATTTTTATCAAAATTACAAAAAAAATAAGTACAAAAATATTTATTTCAACTTAAACATTGTGTCATACATAAATTGAGGCAGCCCCAGTAAGTAAAACAAAAACCGGCCAAGTGCGAGTCGGACTCGCACACGAAAGGTTCCGTACCATTATCTATAAAAATGGCAAAAAACCACGTTTGTTGTATGGGAGCCGCCCTTAAATATTTGTTTATTTTAATTTAATTATTTATTTATAAAGTCAATATATATCTACATATTCCGTGAATATTTCAAGCGTCTACCTGTTGCCGTTATCAATATAGAGCAAAAACGAGCAAAAAATCACGTTTGTTGTATGGAAGCCCCCTTAAGTATTTATTTTATTCTATTTTTTAGTATTTGCTGTTATAGCGGCAACAGAAATACATCATCTGTGAAAATGTCAACTGTCTAGCTATCACGGTTCATGAGATACAGCCTGGTGACAGACGGACAGACAGACAGACGGCGGAGCCTTAGTAATAGGGTTCCCGTTTTACCCTTTAGGTACGGAACCCTTAAAAAGAGTTAAAATTGGCTCTGAGACTTTTATTTTTATTTATTTATTTCTGTAACAATTTTTACATTGTATCGAAATTTTACACAAAATTATGACAATTTTAAAAATTAAAAGAATTACAATAAAAATCATTATTTAAAACAGTAACCAAATAAGAAAGTAACAAGTAAAACATTTGCAATTCCCTGATATTATATTAAATGTAAAAAAATAAATATCTAAGAATAGTACCAAAACAATTCAACTATAGTAACTAAAGATTACTATTACGTATGTCAAAAATATAATCTAATGTCAATAAAAATACACTTGCATTTGGCCATCCACACTTACAATTCAGACACCACATAGTGGAAGATAGTTGTTATGTGCCTGCCTGTCCTGCTAACCTTACATGATTTTGGGTAACATGTACTCTGTATTCACTAATTTATTTTTAGGGCAACGTTAGTCTTGCCGAAGCTGGCGTCTCCCCTGACCTCAAGGGTCGTCATAGTCAAACCTAGCCTCTATGACCCTAATAAGATTTCGCCCACGGATTTCTTCTCGTTTGCACATTGTTTTCAGCAGGTTGGTACATTTTACTTTGGTAACGTTCTATGAAGATGCTATGTGTTTGGATTTTGTATTAAGAGGCGCGGATGGATGCGTAGTTCATACTAACGTAATCCCAAAATAATTTGTAAAACAAACATATTCTTAAGGTAGTGTGTCTTTATTCCGATTGGAATACAGAATATCTAGGTTCCCAAATATATATTTTGAATGGATATATTAAACAAGAGTTGTGAGAAAAATAAGTTTTCTATAGAAATTTTAAATACCTTTATATCATTGTCCTTTCAAAATATATATTTGGGAACATAGATATTCTGTAATCCAATCGAAATAAATACACACTACCTTAAGAATACGTTTGATATACAAATTATTTTTGTATTACGTTTGTATGAACAACGCATGCTACGCCGGCCCCTTAAGACGTCCACGTGACTGCGTTTCCAGTCACGTGGTCGTTGGCGTTCATTCTATACCGTATTCCTCTGTTTTCTCCCTGGTTAATGATACTAGTCCAAATATTTTTTTACTACGAGTACTAACATGTCCCTATGTTTCTTAATTCTTCGTCTTCTTTCTATGTTTCAAAAATATTAAATTTAGAAAATATTATATGGCAATCGTAAAAAAATATTTGGATTAGTATCATTAAGCATGGGAGAAAACAGGAATACGTTAGTATGGAATGAACGCCAACGACCAAGTGCACTTTTATAAGCCGGTTTTACCATTTTTTTGACACTAACTATGAATTTTCCATAAAGTAACGTTGTGTATATTTCAGGCAGTTTAAAAAAGTAGTCGTATTCAAAAGTTCTTCATATTTTATAGGTTCAGTATTTGGAAGACGATGCTTTTATGGTAAACGGGAGTCTCAGTGTAATAGATCTCGAAGGGATAACTATGACACACTTCATGCAAATGACACCGATGGTGCTGAAGAAATTAGTTATAGCGGGACAGGTAATATTTTTTTTTTCCTTTGCCATACTTTTTTTTCCTGACCGACACAGCCATGCTGCGTTACATTTTGTCATCATAAATGAATAGTGTAATTAATCCTAGTGAAAGTTATTGTACGGATTTCTATTTCAGGATGCTTCTCCGTTAAGACTGAAAAGTTTACACTTTATAAATACCATGCCAGCTTTTGAAAAACTATTCACCATCGTTAAAAAACTTCTAAATGAGAAACATCAGAAAAAAGTACGTATTACTCGTAAAACCCTAAACTACATACTACCTGTAGGTATTTTATGCATAAAGGCTCGTGCAGACTGGCGCGATATCGCGGGCGCGACTCCAGTGGGACGAACAGCGTGACACTCTTCATGAAGTTTTCATAGAAATTGTGCTACTAGTGTCGCGTCCCGCCTGTCTGCGGGCGCCTTAAAGCAATCCTTACTACCCATACTAATAATATAAATACGAAAGTAACTCTGTTAGCTTTTCTCGTTTAAACCATTAATCTGGAACCTGGAAAAGGCAATGTTGTTTTTTTTTCATCTTACGACCCAGATGACCTCGCACCAGTATAAATATAATTATTATGTATTCATCATCATCATCATCATCATTTCGGCCGAAATATGTTCACTGCTGGACATAGGCCTCCCCCAAAGGGGGGGTTTGCCATAATCACCACGCTTGGCAGGCGGGTTGGCGATCGCAGTATGGTGTTAAAATGCACAGAGAACGCTGCTGCCCATTCTCTAGTATGTCCCTTAGTCGCCTTTTAAGACACCCACGGGAAGAAATAGGGGAGTGCTATTTTGTACGTCCGTCACCAGACGGATCAATTATGTATTAAGGATATACAATGGTTTTTTCAGCTGCATATGTATAGCAAGGATTTGAGAGTCCTTCACGAATACGTACCACCAGAAATATTGCCAAAGGAGTACGGTGGACAGGGTGGAACCAAACAGGAAATCATAGGTACGATATTTTAATAATTTTCGTACAGGTAGACTTGAAGTCAATCTTTTAGGAGTGAAAGAAATCATGGAAATATTAAACTTTTACTATGAGACCAACTTAGTTGGTCTCATAGTAAAGTCAGCGTGTATGGTTCAAAAGTCAGCCTTTACAAAGTCATAGGTTCATTCATTAAAAGTTTGATTTCTAACAGATTACTGGTTGAAGAAACTAGATCAATACGGAGACTGGTTTGACGAAGATCTGAAGTTTGGGACAGATGAATCGAAGCGGCCTGGGAAGCCAAAGACTGCGGAGACCATGTTTGGGGTCCAGGGATCTTTTAGACGACTTGACGTGGATTAACAACTTATTAATAGTACAAAGTGAAAAATAACTTTAATTTCGAAAGTCGATGTTTAGATTGTGATATGTAATTGATCTGTAATTTAGTTTTTTACCACCATTTTATAGTGTTTTTTTGGATGTCAGTTGGTTCTTTTTTGGAAAAGGTTTTTCTTTTTCTCTTCCACCAAATGGTGCCTTCCAAGTGCAAATACATGAGTTACTATAAAAAATACCCCAATAGCTATAGGTGTGCATTTTAAGATTTCCCTCGATTTTCATGGGACCCCTCATCATAATCTGACTTGGTGACAACGGGACCACCTCGAGAGCATAGGTACTCTCAGTTTCTGCGATGTATGTATGATACCAGATGTTTTGAACCAGGCAGGATTGTACCAGTTAACATCTTGAATGGTTGAATGTTTCTTGAGCTACGAACGCCTTCAATATCGGCCTATTAGCCACTGTTTGGGGGGCGTTCGAATCGCACGGTTTTGCTTCTTCTCGAACTATGAGAGGTGTTCAATGTATTCTCGGTATGGGTGTGATTTTACTAATGCCGTGGGTAATTTGACTAATTAATTAATGACATATCTGAGGATATCAAGGTAAAATGTCATATAGTTGTGATCATAAGTTTGCTATTTATCCTTAGTTAAGGCTTCTACATACCGGGGCGACTTGTCGCGCGACGCGACGCGACACAAAGGCACCGCTCGTCCCACGACACGCGGGGCCTTTGTGCCGTGTCGAGTCGCACGACAAGTCGCGCCGGTATGTAGAAGCCTTTAACGATATAATTTCTTGTTTTGTTATTATTATAATTGATATGATACGCATGTTGTACTAATTAAACTACATAGACAATTATTATAGCAAATTATAGTTTCTTCTTACCGTATTACAAATTATGATAACGGTAAGGTTGTCTTTATCTTTATGTAAGGTTAACATTCGATGATAGTTGTCAATACAATGTCGTCGATAGATCTCTGCACTTATTGGGTATTAGGTACACAAGATTGACCATTTCTACATAGACACGGTGCAAGTATAATATATTAAGATAATTCAAGTCTTTGTTTCTGTTAATTTAAGTGCGAAGTGATTGTGGATGTCTCAAGGCAAAAAAGTTTCCGGGTTTCACGTGAAATAAACAAAATATAGAATTTTTTGAAAGTAAGTATTTATTCTGTTTATAACTTTATATAGTACGAATCTTCAGGGTCATGTGGAGAAAACTATAAATAGGTACAGTATAAAAGTGAGTAGGTAGATATGGTTAAAGACATTTATTTCTCAATAAGAAGTTACAAAATTACAAGGATCTTACTTGAGAACATTAAATGTTCTATGTCAAAGTTCTATAAATTTTATAGAACTTAAAAATATAGTATTCTATGAACTTTGACATACAACTTTGCTAGATTAAGTAATATAACTAACTTTCGAAGTCGTAAAACATTTTTAGTTACCTATTTCTGACATTTTTATTATGAAAAATATTAGTAACGTTGATCACTGGTGTGTTTAACCAATAATTATATACTCTTATAATTATGTTGATGAAACCCTGCTGGTTTGTTTTTATCCCATTTTACATTCCTTCTTTTACTCTTCTTAAATATTTTAAGTAGAATAGCTTTCGACTTACTCGATCTAATAATGGCTATTCGAAATTGTGGTACATCGATGCTATGGATTTTCGGCAATTCGGACGTTCGATCTGATGACTTCTGGGAATTAGCCATCACCCACCAACCATATGACATTCGAAATCAAGCAGTAAACTCAAACTAAGTAGGTATTGTGTTTCTTTATATCAAATCATTAATTAACTACATAAAATTTCATTTAGTACGCAAATAACATTAGCGAAACACAAAAGTTAAAACTTTATAGATAGAACTAGGTACTTACTTTAACTAAAAAACATTAAAAAAGTGGGTGGATTAAGAACAGTGGAAGAACAAATACCGCTTTGCACGTGATAGGTGATCGTAAGTAGTGAGTTATGTGGTGATTTAACAATGTGAATTATGTTGAGTCATCCTTCATACATATACACGGAAAGAGAGGACGCGGCAAAGACTGGAGAAAAATACTGTACTTAAATATGTAAGTACCTAAATATTGGCAATGCCAAGTCCAATTTCATTGTTGTCGAGTAATTACGGTTGAAATGGGATATTGATTGCGCTTGTCGCATGATTGGATAATATTGGCAGTCGGCGCCGTTTCCCAACACGACTGTGATAAGAACCGAGTTCTTTATCAGTTACTCGATACGCCGGCAGCGCACGATACCATAGGTGAGTCTTACCTTACTTTCTATTACTTTAAACAAATGCTGTTTGTTACATGTGGACAAATTTTAGTATTTAAACAGTGTTCTATATTTAAAGTTATTTTTTTTTACTTTTTTGAAACAATATCTTTATACGTGCTTAATTGATTGATAGCTTTCATAGATAGCCAGTTTTGACTGAATAATCAATATTGGGTAAACGGGGAATCATTTTGATTTAGCATATATTGGTAGAACAGGAACTTTGATTGTATACTTAATAATAAAATTGAATTTTATTTTGCAGGTCTACAAAAACAACAATAGAATGATTCGTGAGTTGACTCCGGAACTGGCGAAAATTGCCAAAAACGAGTTGAATGAGAATCCAAAACAAGTTCCTAATGATTTGCAACATCTGAAGGAATGGATTTCGAAGCAGCCTCACCTGAAAGCAAGAACAGGTATGTAATGTTTGAAGTTATAACATTTCTCAGACTATAGCAGTAACAGCAGACAGCAGATACACCCATATTTCGTTATATATGGAATAGGGAATGTTTGCAGTTATCTGTAGATAAACGTGGTAAAGAGAGAGTTCAAGTTTGTTTAATTGTAAGGGCTTATCTTGAAAACCAAACTCGTAGGCTGCAGTATGACTACAAGTTGTTGTTGCTTTACTCGTATACAAAAAAAAAGATGACACATCTTTTACAAAATCTCTGGGTTCTTTTTTTTACATATTGAAGGATATTTCGTCCCATTTCAACAGTAAAATTAATTATCATAGTAACAGATTGCATATCAGAGCAAATAGAGTTTACTTGTACTAAAACCGAGTAATAAAATGTTATTACATTTTTCGTGATCATGTATAATCAATCAACCTTCAGGGATAATTTCAAAGTTACGTCAATAATATTGATTATTTATCTTTTGTTTTGTAGTTTTTGGTGACCTTATTAAAATCTTCTACAGACCGGCGCGACACGCGACGCGACACAAAGGCCCCGCGTGTCGCGCGACGAGCGGTGCCTTTGTGTCGCGCCGGTCTGTACAAGCCTTAAAACTTGGTTGCCTTTAGTCGCCTTTTCTGACCCATTCGTTTATCTTTTACATTAATCTTCACTATGTAATTCATTGTATTCAATTAACTTGATTTAAATATTTTTACAAATAAATTACCTATATATCTATCATATTTTATCATAGGCAAAATTGATTTTTCTCACTTATTTTTTGGATGTCTCTGCCAATAATAATAATACGCGATATTTTAAAAACGAAAACATAAAATAATGTGATGTTTTTTATTCTCAAATTTTTTTCACGTGCTTATCTTAAATTAAATTATCAATATACTCAGTTAAACTTCGGCTACAGGCTTTTTACCAAAATACGACACACAATATCGCTTTAAACCACGTACAAATCGCCGGCACGTAACTTGGCAAGGTTTTGGGGTAGTGGGGGTTAGTTCGCGCATAGTACACATAAGCAACAAAAAAATGGTCACTTTTATTGTTTGTTCTATGGTTATTGCCATCATTTATTTTAAACAAGTCTGTTTAGAAGAAAGTTAAAGAAAGGAGAGGAATTCGTGAAGTTTATTAGGTGTTTTAGATAAAATATATAATAAAATATTTTTAGTTATTGTGGCCTTTAATAAAACAATAGTACTAAAGGTCTACAAGCTTCATTAGTAGCTGCCGCAAAAATACACATTTAAAATAGTAACATCAATTCGTAACAAAAACTTAACAAAAACTCAACAAAAAAAGGGTATAATTTTAGTGCACGCAAGTGTAATCGGGAGCGAACGGAACGCGGGTCGAGGTGCGGGAGGCGAGTGTCAACTGACGCACCAATCGCGTGCTCGGAACGGTGCTCCCTCATTCCCCGCGTCCCGCTTGACCACCAAAAGGACCTAAGAAATGACTTCTGCGCATCTAACTACTCTTGCCAACTTAACTGCCGGGGACTTGTATGATTATTTATTTTCATGTGACTATATTTAATTTCCAGATGATCAGTGGCTCATAGCATTACTGCGAGGCTGTAAATTCAGTTTAGAACGAGTTAAGAAGAAACTGGACTTGTACTATACACTCAGAACCACGGCTCCTGACATAACCTTGAGGATAAGACCAACAGATCCCAAGTTTATAGAGTTTTTCAGAGTAGGGTAAGGAATAGAGATAAATATAATTTAAATAAGGCCTTTTCCATTCCATAACATTGCATATCATTAAGCCTGTATCCTCCGAAGCATTAGGCAGAGGTGTTAGTCCACCCCCATTTCACCATCACGTCATGTTGAAGTCTCATGTAATAGGGATCGACTTAATAGGGGTCGTCTTCATTATTCTTAATGGTTAAAAAAATAACGTTTCTAAAAACAACATACTTTAATAAAATTAGTTTCACCAGCAGCTTTGCAACCACTTAAGGGGATGGCGTAGCATGCGTGGTTTATACAAACGTAATACCAAAATAATTTGTTAATCAAACATATTCTTAAGGTAGTGTGTATTTATTTCGATTGGATTACAGAATATCTATGTTCCCAAATATATATTTTGAAAGGACATGTGATATAAAGACGAGATACGAAGTATATAAAATTTCTATAGATAAAATATTTTTCTCATAACTCTTGTTTAAATCAGTGTCCATTCAAAATATATATTTGGGAACCTAGACATTCTGTGTTCCAATCGGAATAAAGGCACACTACCTTAAGAATATGTTTGATTTACAAATTATTTTGGTATTACGTTTGTATGAACTACGCATGCATCGCCGGCCTCTTAAGGTTTCAGTATGAATGCTATTTATTTTCCAGAACAGTGTTGATCCTGCCGAATCCGAAAGACAAGCTGTATCCCCGAGTGATCCTCATCCGAGCAGGCAGATACGATCAATCCACACACAATGTGGGCGACATCATGTGCATGCTGTACTATTTAGTACAGGTAATTATTGCAATTTAACTATATGTTCTTCTTTTCGAATCAATGGTAGGTACTTGTTATATTAATCGCGGGCCCAGTAGGCGGCCGCGCTATTCGTCGTATCAGTAGTGGCCTATATGGCGTTGTAAGAACTAAATAACGGAGCATGTTTGAAAAAAAGTGCAGTTGTACGGACAATCAGGACACTACAGCAAGTGTAATTTAGAGTTTGCTCAAAGACTATTGCGGAATTGTAAGGCAATAGGGTCGAATCACTTTTAGAGAATCTGAAAGTTTAATAGGTATTAATAAATGGATACCTTGTTTGACGGTTTCGGACAAAGACTTAACTTAATCTTTCGAGGCTGTCAACGACGAAAAATGAATCGCCAGAGTAATAACTTCAGCTCTCAGCTGTCGCGTCATCTAGTCCAGATGAGCGAATTTTCGACAAGCTTGTGTCGGCCATCTGATCCAGATGAAAGACGGCAAATTCGTCCAACTTTCGAGATATCGTCGTTTTGCGACGTTAACGCGCCGTAAAGTGCACGACGCACGAAACATCCCGACAATACCGAAGGAAACGTCAAAGGCGACGCTGGCAGCACCCATCTTATTACGGTTGGCGATCATAACATGCTCACTTAGATAGATGTAAACATTCTCTACCTACAATTTTAATTTCAACAAGGTTCTAACTTTTATTATTTTAATCATATTTTATATTGTTTTTTTGTTAATGTGAGGACGTTGTAGGCTTAATAGACTGTAGACCATTTCCTATTTTGATAAGTACCTTGTACTTTTGACGGGCCTACGCTGTCCTCTCATACTTTTTAACACTGTAATTTGAAAACATTGTAAAAGCCATTATTGTTTTAAAAGAGTAACCATGGAGTTTCTTGCCGGCTCTTCTCCATAGGAAACGACCAATTGGAACCGTGCATCAAGCTTCTGACGTTTCATAAGTGCCCATGTAGGCATATGTGAAATAAAAATATTTTTGATTTGATTTGATTGGATCTAAATACTAGCCTAAGAATACGCCCACTTTATGACTGATAAATGATGCAGGTGTTTGCTCTAATAGAGTAATGAGAGTTGATTAAATTAGCAGCAATTACAAATGAAAAACTCACGCATCTAATTGCTTGTGATTATCAGGCATATTTCCAGCACTAACAAAACAACAGACTTGGGAATTTTCATAATAAGTATTTCCTGGATTCAGAAATCGGCAACGTTTTTGATCAAAGTTTTCCAGCATGTAAAATAACTTGGATTTATTTTTAAAAGAAAAGCGATGAATATAAGACAGGACTGTAGACAAATACGAGTTTACTTGGATTTTAAAAACGAATTTCTCGTAGAAATTAGTTGCAAGTTGGAATAAAATCTATAATGCATATGCAATAACAGTGAATTTTATCATTCGATTCTCTATCAGTCTGGTTATGATTTGCTTGCGAGGTTTTAATCGTTTCAAGTTGATATGTATTTTCAAGCAGTCTAACGCAGTTGGTGATATCAAATCAGAGATTGAACTAAAATATCTGAAACCAACTGCATCAGACTACTTGAAAAGTGATCTTGTTAGGAGCTTTTAAGTTGTTTTTGACGGTTTTTACGTATTTACCACCCCTAAAACGTTATATCTGCTGATAAATTTGTAATAAATACTTAATTAATGATCTCCATGTTTCCAGATTATGGTGGTAGAGGACGATAATGCCTGCGTGTTGGGTACCAAGATCGTGACAGACTACGAGGGTGTCACCATGTCACACTTCGTTCAAGCCACACCCTCGATGTTGAAGAAAATGGTGGCTGTGACCCAAGTACGTATGATGCCCTATAATCGCTAAGCTGCTATCAATAAGTCTAAGGTGGCTTTTAGTTCCATTGAAACTCCGTATTACGATCCAAGTGTTATCGGCGACGTGCGTCCTACTTACTGTACCGAAGTAGTGTATCCCTAATAATCCCTATTGTTAAAAATCGGCCAAGTGCATGTTGGACCACGCACAATGAAAGGTTCGGTAGTTGGGATGAATTTATCCCCAGAACGAACTTAACATTCTAGTTAAAAAACATGTTTCTCATTCCAACAGCAAATGTAAGTTTGTACGCACAATATTGAGTGATTTACCATGTTATTTTAAGACCATAGACTTCTTATAGGTTTTCCTGTAATCTATTGTATACTATGTACTATTCTCGATATAAAAAAAAAATGCAAAAATAGTTTCGGAAATTCAAACATAATTATTTTAAAATTATAAAAAAAAAATATCTATTTGAAATCATCATAATAAGTCCTTTCATTTGTTATGTCACACGGTAGGTACACACGGCTACACATCAAGCTATAAATTTCCAGTATACGCTGACCTCTTATTGTACGGAAATTCTCCAACTCCAAGATCAGCTTATACTGCAAATGATGCTTGCTGCTTGATGTGTAGCCGTGTGTAGTCTGCAAAAATTTTTTTTTTCAAAAGTGGAATTCTATATTTTAAATTCATTTATTTACGTTACACGTTCGTGTTTGGGTCACAGAAATTCATACGTGTAACAAATTTCAACTTAATCAGTCCTGTAGATTCGGATCAAAACGCTGCGATAGGCGGACAGACAGACACGCGAGTGATCCTACGAGTATAAGGGTTCCGTTTTTCTTTTTGAGGTACGGAATCCTACAAAAACATCTTAAAAGAAATAACGACTTGTTTAAAGTTCCGAACTTAAAAGAAAACACGGAACCATTATAATCTCACCTTTTTGTCCGTCGTCTGTCACAAAGGTATTTTTTAATGTTATTTATTAGAGTGACAGCAATTTAACCGTATAATTTTCTCTGCTTTTCCAGGATTCCATGCCTCTCCGGCTAAAAGGCAGTCACCACATAAACCTACCGTCTGGCGTTGAGAAAATATTTACACTCATCTCAGGATTTTTAAATGAAAAAGCTAAGCAACGGGTGAATATTTTTCTTATTTATTTTATATTCACTGCAGTTTTGCTTGGAAGCAAAAAAAAATTATTGATTATCTATATCAATTTAGACATGAGCAGGTTTAAGTACATCATAGATACTTTCTCTGCATAGTTAAATATTTTGTTACTAATTCCAAAATCATCAGAAAATAGCAAAATTATTTTAGGCTCTTCATTATTTTCGAACAATGTTTCTTACAAATTAAACTAAAAAAGATTTAGACAATATGTATGTTGTGAAAAATATTGTCAGATGCCATTAATGATTTATTTTTCTATTTTCTTTATTGCCTCATTCATTTATGGCGTGCATAATTTTTTTTTTTTAGAAACAGCCTGGTTTTAATAATTTGAGTTCAACGTTTTTGCTTTTCCAAGATTTATACTAAGAACGACTCTATGTATAACTATGTATTAACTGACGGCAAAATAATGTTTTACGGAATTCTTGGATGCTGAATGTTTAAGCGATACAAATATTATGTTTTGCTTGTATTCACAGTTGAAAATCCACAAAAAACTAGACGAGATGATGGAAGACATCCCAAAAGAAATAGTTCCTCCTGAATACGGTGGAACAGGGCCTACTGTTGCGGAACTTACAGGTAAGCTGCTTTATTTTTAACTGACTTCCGAAAAGGACGAGGTTATAATGTTCGTCTGTATTTTATTCTTTTTAGGGTTCCGTACCAAAATGGTAAAACGGAACACTTATGGTGAGACTAAGTCTGTCTGTTGTCTGTCACACCTGGATATCTCAAGAACTACTAACGCTAATATCATATGCCAATATCAATTTGAAATTTAGAATAGTTTTAGATGACGTTTGCCCAACTGTTTTGCAAACAAGAAAGAAATTAAAAAAATATATCTTTTTTTGCAAAAGGGACTGAAAGGTTTTAAAAATTTGAAGTGGGGCTACTAGGTGGGGTATCATATGAAAGAACGCTGTTTGCACATTCTCAAATATTTTTTTTAGGCAGCATACTTTCCGACTTTTGATATTCTCCGTCAATTGTGGACCGATTTTGAAAATTCGAGGGAGATCCTTAAATCTTATAGGCACACCTATAGCGATTTGGGTATTTTTTCAAAACTTGCATTTGATCTCGGAAAGCACCATTTGTGCGGGGTGAAGTGGAACTGATGATGAAAACCTTAGTTGGCCGCCTTATTATGATAAGTATTTCACGGGTTGCGACTCGATTAGGTACTTTAATAATGACGAGCATAAATTGCTTAGCAACCACTAAGCAATTTATGCTCGTCACAATGCATATGGTGAAGTGGCAAGAAACTAACTACAGACCCTAAGACGACTTCCGAAAATAAAGTTATTTTTCACTTTGTACTGTTTTTTTTTGGAAGTCGATTGTTTTTTTTTTATGGTAATTTTGTATGAAGTTTGTCACAAAATCAAAAGTCATTTATTCAAACTAGGCTGAGAATCAGCATATTTCGAACGTCAAAAATTACATGAGACAGTCCCCCAAAAACGCCAACCCTTTACCACTTCCTAGTGCTTTAGCTGGGAAGAAGAAGTGGCGCAACAAAATCCCCAGCAGCACAGCTGTCTCACACATGACTATGACCATTGTCCAGACTGTACGATTTTATCATGCAACTTTATGAAGTTTAAAATGCATTTTCAGAGTACTGGGTATCAAAATTCAAGGAGTACCACGACTGGATGAAGGTTGAGGAACAGTTAGGAACAGACGAGTCCAAACGTATTGGACCTCCTGTCACCGCAGACCTCATGGAAGACGGATCCTTTAGGAAGCTGGATATAGACTGAGTCGTGTGCGACACTACTGTAAAGTCAATGATACTTAGTAAAATATTTTTATTAAATCTTGCTTGCTTCATGTTTTTAGTTTTTTAGACTCTTGAATTTATCATCAGCAACCACTTGGAAACCATCAATTGTTAGGCGATTAACACACGGCACCGCGCACCGCCGCGGTAGGCGGTGAAGCTAAATCAGTTGATGCCTAACACACGTACAGCGCCCGAACGCGCGGTCGAGCGGTGCTCTCACCATATGAAACCGCGGCGGTGCGCGGTGCCGTGTGTTAATCGCCTAAGCCACATCTTTAAATAAAGTAGTTTCTTATATTAAACTAGCTGACCCGGCGAACTTCGAACCGCCTTATACCGACAGCAGCGCCACCTACCGGGTCCAATTGTGTTTTCAAACCATCCAGGGACCCATTGAAATATCATTACAACATTTCAACCAAATCGGTCCAGTCGTTTAAGAGGATTTAGATGACAAACACACGTACAGAAGAATTATATAAGTATATTAAGATATTATTGATTTGTCGGTTGGGGTATAGGTAATGTTCTTCTGGGTTAAAAAAAATACAGCTCGATCTTTGATTATTTATATGTTTAGATAGAGTGTCGCTGCAAAAGAACCAATACAAACAGGCCAACTTAGGCTGGTGTGCGTGACAGCTACGTCTTACACTCGCGTCAAGTCATTATGCTGTCATTGTGTTCATCTAGAGTGCATACATTTTGCGGCCAACAGTTGGACGCAATTTTTTTCGACGAGTTCACAGCTTTGAATGTCTTTCTAGACATATAAATTTATATGTTTGCTCTCGATCTTGATCATCTGGACGTTGGTGTTTTGCTATAGTTAATATAATTTGACCAATCCACGTGTGCAGTTTTCGTGCATTTATTGGCACGTGTTTTTGTGAAGAACATTGCAGTTAATTTCTAATTTAATGTAAAGAACAATAAAAACACGGTACGCTGAGAGATACGACACACATCAATCATCGTTTAGAACGCGTATGAACGTCAGAAATGCGTCAGAACACGATACTGCAGACATAAAGCCGTCACGGAGAAGGCCGCATCAGGCAGAATGGGTTCGTTCACTTTAGCTTGTTCGCTGAAAGACCGTATATTTATAACCCTGGGGGTCTACTCCGGAGATAAATCCGAAGTATCGGCCAAATGTTCGGCCTTTTTCTGACTACGGCTGACTATGGCAGACTACGGCGAAAAAAAAAAGCGACGGTCAAAGAGATATGTCAAAGTCAAAAACTTGAAGTCGGGTAAGGATTTAAAGTCAAATAAGGAAACTTTGGAAGTCAAGAAAGGACCGAACATTCGGCCGATACTTCGGATTATAGCTTTGGAGTAGGCCCCCTGTATTGTTTCTATTCAATTCACTGTAAGGCAATTCAATATGTAAGTCAATTCACTGATCATAATTATCATAGGACAATGATTGGAGCTAGTCCTAAATACTTACCGGTTTTAAGCGAACACTAGTAAAAGGTTTATTACGTTTCCTTGGTTACGAATATTATTTAAATTATTTTATGTTATTTACTGGTTATTTTGGTTTATTCCAAAAATCCCCACCCACAAATCCCCACTGGTGGGGATTGTTACTTTTTTTTCCAAAAATCCCCACTGGTTAAATAAACTCAGCCTAGTGGGGATTTTTTGAAATTGACTACGACTTCCAGTTAAGCGAGTTAAGGTAATAAAAAAACGACAAACAATCATTTAATTTCATAAACTCATTCTTAGATTCCGTCCTTTGTGCTAGCAACTCTTTGCAAGCACCAATCCATTTAACATGCGTGGTTTTGTTGTCGAAAAAAAATTGATCCTGGAAAACTGTTTTGACTCAAAACGAAATGTTCTATCTTTGACAGACAAATCTGTTTTGATTCTGGGTTTAGTACATACTATCTTTGGACGTTGAACAATATTTATTGGTCCCATAATCAACAGATGAAGTTTACGGCCTCTATTACACCTATCTTTATAACACGCAACAGAAAGAGGCCTCTTTCTATTGAGTGCAATTTGTAACGAAGCATTCCATCCTCCACAGTGATGTTCATTTCTTAGGCAATGTAAACTAAAATACACCATAGTTACTACATTTGCATGTAAACGAAGACGTGCATGTTTCCATTTTCAAGATGAGGTGTGAAAGACTATGTTGAATCGTAGTTGCACACGACGTGGAGTATAGAGCGAACAAATTCAATGTCACTGAGATAGTGTTCTTGTTACATTATACAAGTACGAAGGCGAGATCAGGCGCGTACGGATCGGCATTCGGTACTGATCGTTTGGCGGTAAAATGCATCTCACTTCCCGTACGAAGATATTTTGGAACTAGGCTATCAGTTTTCATCTACAGTGAGTGCCGTGAAGTTGATAAAATTGTTATAAAGAAGGTAGGTCAAATATTCGTTTATTTCTCATTTTTAGGTGTAAGTACTTGTGTTTGTTAACTAACACAAGTACCAAAAACAAATTAAATGATAGTCATAATAATAATTGTTTGTAACACAAGTAGGTAAGTACCTAAAAATGAGAAATAAAATTCGTTAACATAAAGTTGGAAAAAAAATATAATCATACACTCGGTGTAATCGAGTAAAAATCGTTGTTTCGATTAAATAATCAGTTTGGTAATGTAATAAAATATTAATTTAGTAAATGAATCACCATTTTTAGCCCGATATTATCTTTTCACAATAGCATTATTTTATATATTATGAATTTATGAATTAGTAAGAAAGGTTTAAGTCATAATGTTATTAGCTCAATAACTAAATAAAAACACTAAAAAAATAAACGACATAGCCCACAACATGAGAGTAAACGTAGAAATAAGCGTGTTTTTCCTTATGTTTGTTGATAACAAAAAATGTGTCAACACGATGTCAATATGTTCCAATATGTCCATGTCTAATGACCCGGCAACCATTATCAGCCGTAACCAATTACTGGGTAATACCAAGAATCATGTTAGTATTAGTTTGTTTATTAGGGATTTGCAGTTTCCATTGTTGATATAAAGATACACATTTAGAACCAGATTGTTTACTTCGTTATGTAATGTAACTAGCTACCTATAATATAGGTAGTTATATTGCATTTTCACGGTCCTCTATTGTGCGAAGACGTGCAATTGTTCAGACAATACAAAGTGATAAAACAAAAGGGATATATGTATATAAATATATATAATAAATATATTTTCGAACGGATATCGACGTGAGACACTATGTATGTACATTTTGTTATGTCTACAGCTTGCCGCTACAGAGTGGCGACATAAATTTGACACACTGCAGCAGTGGCAAGTAATCATATTTTTTTAAATATTTTAAATAATAATAAAATTATTTTATATTTTTAAATATATTACATAAGATAAATATTTATAAATTGAAAAATTAAACGAAAAACAAGCAAACTAAATAATCTGTCTCTTTCCTTCAATTCGCCTACGTTATAAATGTTTACGCATCGTGCACGCTGTATAATTGCGGCATTTAAGACGTAATTAACATTTAACGTGACCTTGAGTAGTTAGCTTGCGTGTTCTGTACTGAGCTCACGCAACGCGTTGTACGTTCAGCCATTAATAGGGCTCGCCCATCAAGGAGCACTGTCCCTAATTTGACGATTTATTAATTTATTATACACATAAAAATCTTTTTACAAAAAAAAATAACCGACTCCCAAAAATAACACTACAAAGTGAAAAATAACTTTAATTTCGGAAGTCGGTGTCTTTGGATCTGTATTTTAGTTTATTGCCACCAACTTCCGAAATTAAAGTTATTTTTCACTTTGTAGTGTTATTTTTGAGAGTCGGTTATTGTTTTTTGTAAAAAGTTTTTTACTTTTCACTTTTTAGTGGGTCAGTTTTTTATTTATCTAAGTTACAATAGCCTAATGTTAACTACTCATCACCTTTTACAAAATATTTCTTTTCCCGATGCTGGGACGTTGATTGTTGAGGAGTTCTCCTGGTAAGAACCAGGAGAACTGCCACTCACCATATGCATAGTGATATAAATTGCTTAGCAACCACATTAACGTACCTAATCGAATCGCAATCCGTTAAATACTTATTATTATATTGTTCCGGTGGCCATCTGTGGTCTCCATCATCAGTTCCACTTCACCAAATGGTGCTTTCCGAGAGCAAACGCACGAGTTCCTATAAAAAATATACAAATCGCTATAGGTTTGCCTATAAAATTTGAGGGTTCCCCTCGATTTCCATGGAATCCCCTCATCAGATTTTGATTTGGTGGGGAGTATACCCTTTCCAACAAAAAAAGAATCATCAAAATCGGTTCATAAACGCCGAAGTTAGGCGCGAACAAACATAAAAAAAGCATATATATATACGGTCGAATTGAGTAACCTCCTTTTTTAGAAGTCGGTTAAAAAACAAAAGGCATTTTAATAAAACGCGTATACTAAAATATCAATAATTAAATTATCTTTAAATTGGTGAAGGATTAAAAAAAATACGCTTGGTTGATTTTGCGCCATTCTCAGTTTTTATCCGCGTTAGACATAAGTTTACAAATTAATTTCACTATGTAATATAAACATAATCTGAAATATTCACATATTAAGTTATTGAGAAAATGCTCTAATTTAACATATATTTTTTTCAAATCATTAACACTACTCGTTCAGACGTTTATCGGGGCTTGTGGCGATCCATCAGGATAATCTATGCTTGCCTCGGTTAGTCCGAGGATGGGTGACCATTATTATAAACCAAGACTCCATGCCTCGGAAAGCACGTTAAGCCGTTGGTCCCGGCTGTAATTTGCGGATCTTTGACAGTCCCTACGGGTCGTCAGAAGCCCGAAAGTCTGACAACCATTCTTAACAAGGGGTATCGTATTACCCCGTAACTGGCTTGTGGAGATCAGACAGGCAGTCGCTCCATGTAAAATACTGGTATTCTATTGCATCCGGTTAGACTGGAAGCCGACCCAAACATAGTAGGGAAAAAGCTAGGCAGATGATGATAGTGCGAAAGTTTAAGACGGAGATATATGCCAGTGACCTTGAGAGGTTAGCTTGCGTGTTCTGTACTGAGCTTACGCAACGCAACGCATTGTACGTTCAGCCAGTAACAGCCCATCAAGGAGAGCTGTCCACAATTTGACGCATTATTAATTTATTATACACAAACCAAAAGGTATTTTAATAAAACACGTATACTAAAAGATTAATAATTAAATTATCTTTAAATTGGTGTAGATTTCAGAAAAATACGCTTGGTACATTTTGCGCCATTCTCAGTTTTGATCCGATTTAGACATAACTTTACAAATTAATTGCACTATGTAATATAAACATAATCTAAATTTATTCACATATTAAGTTATTGAGAAAATTCTCTAATTTGACATATTTTTTTTTTTAAATCATTAATACTACTCGATTAGACGTGATCTCCAGTATAAAATCCTTAAAAGTCGGTTATCGTCGCCTTAAAGTAGAAATTTTTTTTTTGTCAAACATGCTATAGTTTACGAGTTACTTGTCAAATTTGTACCAAACAGGAAAAAACCAAATGATGCAGTTATCAACATTTGGACAAACATCAACCCGCGCGTCGGTCGCTTTTTTGCATTTGCCTTGTACTATTTAGGTTTTTTATCGCAATTACACGACGTTGCAACCGGCTTCCAAATCATAGCTGAAACATGAAATAAGATTAGAAATTGAAATAAACTTTTTTACAGTCCGTGCATCCGATATTGACTTCTCTAGGCATAAGGATGGCATTAAAAGCGAAAACGTGGTTACAATACAATCTGCTTATTACAACTGCCATTAATTGTCATGCCACCAACGCAATAAAAGTCAAAATCGGTTGAGCGGACTGTAAAAAAGGGTTTATTTATATGTATAATCTAATTTCAAATGGAGTGTACATGATTCAAAGTTCAAACAATCAAGAGCAACCCAGACGAGCGACTCGACCAATCGCACAACAGTGGTTTGTCGCGGAAGGTTTCAACTAATTGCATAAATTCTGTTATAAATTTATAATAGTTAGTAGAATCTTGTTTTTAGGGTTCCATAGTCAACAAGGAACCAACCAACAAGGTCCGTCTGTCTGTCTGTCCCGAGCTTCGCTCAGAGATTCCTAGTACTAGAAACCTGTAATTTGTTAGGGGTGTACATATTAATCACGCCGTCAAAGTGGAAAAATAAAATCTTGAATTTGTTTGTTATAGGCTACTTCCCTTGCACGTAAAGTGGGATGATATTCTTTTTGTTAGAGTCCAGTGTCCCCCCTCCCGTGCTAGCTAAATGATTGTTTTTGGATATGTCATGTGCAAAAATTCATGGCAGTAGTGTACTTACATAACGAAATTAAAAAGAAAACTATCACAGCTAAGTAGGGATTACATAGTTAACGAGTAATAAGTAGACCAGCTTACATTTGCAGTTGGAGAATTGACCGTGACGTATATCGATGTATGGGAGAACATGTTTTTCAACAACAATGTTATGTTTGTTTTGGGATAAATTAATCCCAACTAGGGAGCCCTTCATCGTGCGTGGTCCAACACGCACTTAGCCGGTTTTTTTTTATAAAAATGCTTTCGATACAAATATGAAAAGTAGGACATATACGAGTATGTATATTTTTTTCTAAAAGGCGGCTCGTGCGCAGGTTGTCGCATTTCTAACCTAACCTAATCCATTTCACCCAGTTTACAATTTTGTTTATCTAACGGAAATAATACCGATTCACTATAAACTAACGGTTCTCACAATCTTACGGTGACATAATAACACTACAGACATATTTCGTTGCTTGGTCACAACCAGAAATAATTAGTATGAAGGCTCAAATGATCAGTTATATTTAAGCTAACTAATTAGACGATTGAACTACCTACCTAATTAAACGAAGTAGGTACCTACACGTGTATCGATGCTAACGCAGGTGTCACTAATTATCCCATATTTTTATTTTAATAATATCTTCACGTTATCTTATCAACGAATTATAACAGTATCGTGCTAGCATTATAGTGTAGTTAGTGGTATAACTTATAAGTCATATAATTTGTCTGAAAAGTGTCGGTTAAAAAAAACAGTGCTTTGTTTTTGGCGTTGTGTAAAATATAGATTAACCTACGTAATTAAGTATAATAGGTGAGTTTGTGTTATGGTAACAAAATACCAATGTTTTTAATATTTTGTATTGCTGTGTCGTCTGCATAAGAAATTATTTAACCGTTTTGAAGCGGTGCATTAAGGATGTCGTTGATATAGAAGGCGAATAGCGTTTGACCAAGAGTACTACCTTGAGGAATTCCAAAGTTGATTGGCAGTACTAGAGTAGTCACCTACTTTAACTAGGCGCCGCCGATTTGTTAAATAACTTCGAAACCAGTCTAGCGCGTTTCCTCGTATGCCTAGTAGTAGTTTGGACAGGAGTAGATCCATCGATGTTTTGTCAAACGCATTGGCTAGGTCAAGGAAAACTGTCATGACGTGTTCGCCGTTTTCAAAGAAGAAACAAGAAGCTATGGAGTTTGTCAATAGTATAGCGGCGACCTCCGTCGACTTGCCTCTTCTAAAGCCAAAGTGTCTTTCAGATAATACTTAAAAACAAGGACTAGCTGCTTATTTACAACTTTTTCGAGGAGTTTTTTATTAGAATGCACAAGAGTGCTATAGTACGGCAGTTCTCCGGTAGTTCTTTAAGGCCGCTTTTATGAATGGGTCGGACATAGGCAACCTTCCAGCAGATTTAAATTACACCTGTATACAATTTATGACAAAAACACACTATTAACACAATATCAATCAGATAACCGTCGCCCAGTATTTCTCTTCTTTCGGTTTTGCAATAATTTTCTTTTTAGCGACAAGGGCATAAAAAATGTGTCATTGTCGAAACTCTGAAAACATTTTGTTAATATTAGCTGTATCGAAACTAAGTTGATAAGCCTCGTCTACGCACCTCTACGCCGTGCTTATACGCCACGCCAACGTGCCTCTATGGTGCGTCTACGTCAGGCCTACGCGCTACTACGTACCCCTATGCTGCTACGCTGACGCGGTGTCTACGTCGCGTCACCGTCTTCGATAGAAAATTCTACCTAGACAAAAACCAACCGACTAAGGTTGGTTTTTATCTTAAAAATAAAAAAGTTAATAATAGAACATAAACTCACCACGCCTTCAGAAAAGTTAATGTACGTTAATGTTTACAACTGGCGCCAACCCGCCTGCCAATCGTGGCGATTATGGCGAAACCATTTGGGGGAGCCAAAAGACGTCTACTGCTGGACGTGGACATCTTTAGGCTGAAATGATGATGATGAATGTTTACAAAATTACTTGATTTAATTTATGCAAACAAGGATAGGTAATTAAATACCTTTAATAACACCGATCAGCGAGAATGCCATGCAAACAATTATAATTATGTTGCTAATCATAAACTAGGAAAAGCTAATATGGTTACCTGACTATGCAGTGTTTATTTTTACCACTGGTTAGTCATCGCAATATTGTGTCTGATACTCTAATTACCTGCTTAATTAAATTTACAAAGTTGTTGTTGTGTTACTATGTTCATTAAACTAAAAAAGTAATTGTAATTACCTACTCCGTTTAATTTCGCATTTGCACATTATTAGGTACAATTCAAATTAAGAGAAGACTGGAGATACATTTTAAATAGAAACCTTTTTTGATTTTAAAACTTCGTCTTAGTAGCAGGTAGGTAGGCATAGTGGTAGATAATAAAGGCTTGTGCAGACTGGCGCGATATCACGGGCGCAACAGGCAGCGCGATACTACCATGAAGTTTTCATAGAAATTGTGCTACTAAAGTTAAATTATTAATTCACTGGAGAAACCTGCCATGTGCTATTTGTCACTTTGTTTACTAAAATGGTCATATATTTATAGTGTAATGGTGATTGTTTAGTAAGTGTAATATAAATGTTTCTATTATACATTCATTTTACACTTATATAAATCGATAAGCGTAAAAGTCTAGAATACAATAAATATTTATGAGCATTTTAGTACACAAAGTTATAGGTATTATACTTAATAATTCGACTTTAGTGTCGCATCGCGCCTGTCTGCGGGAGCTTTATAGGTAAATCTGTAAGTATTGAACAGCCACTCATTTTTCACGGACTAAAATATACAACGTAGATCGCTATTATACCTACATAGATAGGTACCTATTACCTATTGGCCTTGAACAAAAGTCAATCCTGTAAGTTATGAACTTATGATTCATTTTTGATTGATAAAACAGTAGCTTTATCATAAGATAATATGATGAATCATTTAGATAGCTAGATAGGTATTAGGATTTTCCCCGGATTCATGCCTAATTACAATAACACGTATTATTTATTATCTTTTGATTTAAGCCTGACAACAAATTAATCATCGGAAATGGATGTTCGGCCACTAACAGCAGTTCTCGCGAAGAAGGCCGCCAAAGAACTCAATGAGAATCCCCGAAGGGTTCAGTCTGACCTCGCAGCCATACGAGAATGGCTCAGAAAGCAGCCACATCTGAAATCTGTACAACCAAGTAAGATGGTCCTACAATTTTTAAATCAATTCAAATTCTAACTACTTCCGAAAATTTTCATAGAATGAATCGACATCCTACGATAATTTACAATAAGTATTAAAATAATCTCAAATAAGTTGTCTGCGCTATATTTTTTTATAGTAGCGACATCTATGTTAACAACTCTGCAATGCGATGGCAACCCAAAGTCTGCTGTCAGTGTGTGCGCTACTTTTATAATTAGTTCGTACTGTATTGAATAGATGTCGCTGCAAGCCTCGTTTGCGAATATTTATTGTGACTTATTGTTTCCACAGTATTCAGATTCCATTGCAGAGCATGAAATTGCGCAGTGATATCCTTGCTTTATACATTTTACAATTATAATCATACAATGAGAAATACGAATAAGAATATCAATCATAAACAGGCAGTTAATGTATTAAAAACCAATTAATTTTCAGCGGATCAATGGCTGACAGGATTTTTGCGCGGTGGAAAATACAGCCTCGAAAGAGCGAAAGAGAAGTTGGATATGTATTACACTTTAAAAACTATTGTGCCAGAATTTTTTGCAAACAGAGATCCCAGCGGGACAAAGGTTCAAGAAATACTTAAACTTGGGTAAGAAAATATTTTTACCCCAGCGTCTAATCAATGCTGACTAAATGAGGAAAGTGGAACAGTGGGCACTTTCCGCTAAAATGTGGTTTTGGAAACGACTCCAGTGTTCTACTTTTATTTTTGTGCGAATACATTTATATTCTAGCAGTAGTATTTCGTATCTGTTCGATAATCAAACATGAATTTTTCATTTACTTTCAGAGTTTTCCTGCCATTGAAGAATTGTACAGGAGAAGATGCCCCACGAATATGTTTAATGAGGCTAGGGGTGTTCGACCCCTCCAAGTATCACCTGTCTGACTTAATCAAGGTGGCTCTCATGGTGACCGAGATATTAATGCTCGAAGATGACAATTTCTCTGTTTCTGGCGAGGTAGGATCACTTTACCGACATTCCGGTCAGGATGGGATTATAAGGGTCGTGTCGGGGTCTTTCTTTTTTCCATAATAAAAGAACCGAGCAAGGAATGTGAATCTATATTAATGAAAAAATGCCTCAAAAAGATGGTTTTATTGTTAATCAACATTTACTGAGAATATGGGCCATTGTTGAATTAAAAAATTATTTCAGGTTGTAGTAGTCGACATGAAAAATGTAGGAATAGGTGTACTAAGTCAATGGACTCCAGCCTTAGCTAAGAAGATCATATCGTGCTTCGAGAAGGGTCTCCCCGTGCGAGTGAAGGCAAACCACATCCTGAACACTCCGGCAGGATTTGAAACGGCTTTCACAATATTTAAAGCATTTTTAGCAGAAAAATTAAAGAAAAGGGTATGGATATTTCTTGGTGTTTTTTTGTATACAAAACAATACAACGTCTAATCGAAGGTTTGAAATATAAACCAAGTATCGATTCTCTAAAGCAGACGTAACAAAAGCAGGCAAGTAATAACATCATTGTTTTGATTTCAGATTCGTGTCCATAATCAAAACTATGCGGCCATGTATAAAGTAATACCAAAGTCTGTCCTTCCGGTTGAATATGGCGGTACCGACGGCAACTTGCAAGAATTAACAGGTATCTACCTACTTAAGGCGACGATAACCGACTTTTAATGATTTTATACTGAAGATCACGTCTAAACGAGTAGTGTTAATGATTTGAAAAAAATTATGTTAATATAGAGCATTTTTTCAATAATTTAATATGTGAATATTTTAGATTATGTTTATATTACATACTGAAATCAATTTGTAAAGTTATGTCTAACGCGGATAAAAAACTGAGAATGGCGCAAAATCTACCAAGCGTATTTTTCTGAAACCTTCGCCAATTTCAAGATAATTTGATTATTGATCTTTTAGTATACGCGTTTTATTAAAATACCATTTGTTTTGTAGGTATATAATAAAATAATAATGCGTAAAATTGGGGACAGCGCTCCTTGATGGGCGAGTCCTATTACTGGCTGAAAGTATAACGCATTCCGTAAGCTCAGTACAGAACACGCAAGCTAACCACTCAAGGTCACTGACATATATCTGAGTTTTAACTTAAAATAAAAGTTAATTAGATGTTAGCGTTACTTTATTACGCGGTATATGTGGGCGTCCAAGCCAAAAGGGTCCAGGTTCTCGGCATTTAATTTCCGAGATTTACGCAGTTTTGTACAGTTGGATTATTAATTAATGCTCAATTATCTACAAGCTCATAATTATAGTAAATGACTTTATATGTGATTTCTAAGTACCACAAATTTTAAGAGAAAAGTTTCGTAAAAAGGTACCAGTGGCATGTGAAATCAAACAAAGCTTTTTCAGGGTATCAACTTCAAATATCTGATAAATAAAATGTGCCAGTCTTTGAATATTTTTTTAATCCTTATTATCAATTACGGTGACGACACGGTTGGCGCAATGGTTAAGCGATTGACTGTTGCAGCGCTGCGTGTCGCGGGTTCGATTCCCGCACGGAACAAATATTTGTATTACCTGCGGGCCGAGCACGGGCTGCCCAAGACGTTTGTGACAAGACATGATAAATTATGTCATGTCAATTTGTACTAGCATTTTATGACAAAACAGTTTTATCGCTCAAACTGTGATAAAATGAATGACTCAAGGTTTGACTCAAGTCATGTCACAGTAGGCTGTGCTCGCCCCGCTGCAAGTAGTTGTTCAGGGTCTGGCTGTTTGTGTATGTGAGTTTAAATGTTTGTAAATGGACCCAAAATACAGGAGTAATTCCAGTTCCTTAGGGCAAAGATTTTATAACAAAAAAAAAAAAAAAACTTTTTAGATACCGAATCTAGTCTTAACTCAATACCCCACCCCACAACTGGACCCTTTTTGCTTCATCATCATCATCATTTGAGCCGAAAGACGTCCACTGCTGGACATAGGCCTCTCACTAAGGGGGGGTTTGCCATAATCGCCACGCTTGGCAGGCGGGTTGGCGATCGCAGTATGGTGTTAAAACGCATAGAGAACGCTGCTGCCCATTCCAACAAGTCCCTTAGTCGCCTTTTACGACACTTACGGGAAGAAATAGGGGAGTGTTATTCTATACGTCCGGCACCACACAGACTAGTTTTTGCTTGGACGCCCACATATTGTTGTGTAACAACTAACGATTACCTGCAAAACATGTTGCACTAAGCTTCGAATAAATGGCATGTGTAAACAATTTGTGTTACAACGGTGGAGACTAGAAATTCACACATAATGTAATTTTCGCAGATCACTGGAAAGCTAAAGTAGAGAGTTACGGCGACTGGTTCTTGAAACAAGACGAGGCCCGCTCCGACGAGTCCAAGAGGCCTGGCACTCCCAAGAACTCCTCAAACTTGTTTGGAGTAGAAGGATCCTTCAGGAAATTAGACTTCGATTAATTATAATGAACAAATAGTGTAATTTGTATTTTGATATACGTCTGTTGTACAAATAAACAATTAAGTATAATTATTTTTAATCTAGAAGGTTTTTTTATTTCTTAGATGTTTAAGGCTTCTATTACGAAAAAGTTACCTAACAAGTAGAAAGTCGTAACAAAACGTTACATTGATTCTTTTGTTTGATTAGTGAGACTAATATTATACATATTATTCTGTAGTCTATAGAACAAATAGTGTAATTTTTATTTTGATATACGTCTGTGTTGCACAAATAAACAATTAATTATAATTATTTTTAATCTAGAAATTTTTTTTTTATATCTTAGATGATTAAGGCTTCTATTACAGAAAAGTTACCTACCACGAAGAAAGTCGTAGAGTCCATTTCACGAAAGAAGTCCCGCGGAATTAAGTGGAACTAATTATTATTATACAAGTTAGCAATGCCTGCAGCGCCACGTCGCGCCTCGTCTGCGGGACTTCTTTCGTGAAATGGACTTTAGGTACACAACGTTACAATACATTGATTCTTTTGTTTGATGAGCGAGACTAATATGTATAATATGCAACTGCCATTGATACACTTACAATAATAACGAGTAAATGAAAACACATGCCAAGAACGTCCATTTACAATACCTACGGCATTGTTTAGTATATTTTCTTCAGTTCCAAAATAGGTCAACCCATTTACGTTTCATGGCATAGCGATCAAGTTTCTCTGTAGATTCTAATCTAGAAAACATGCAGTAGTTGTATATGCAACTTCCATTGATACATTTACAATAATAACGAGTAAATGAAAACACATGCCAAGAACGTCCATTTACAATACGGCATTGTTTAGTATATTTTCTTCAGTTCCAAAATAGGTCAACCCATTTACGTTTCATGGCATAGCGATCAAGTTTTCTCTGTAGATTCTAATCTAGAAAACATGCACTAGTTGTATATGCAACTTCCATTGATACATTTACCATAATATCGATTAAATGAAAACATATGCCAAGAACGTTCATTTACAATACGGCATTGTTTAGTATATTTTCTTCAGTTCCAAAATAGGTCAACCCATTTACGTTTCATGGCATAGCAATCAAGTTTTCTCTGTAGATTCTAATCTAGAAACCATGCAGTAGTTGTTTATGCAACTTCCATTGATACATTTACAATAATATCGAGTAAATGAAAACACATGCCAAGAACGTCCATTTACAATACGGCATTGTTTAGTATATTTTCTTTAGTTCCAAAATAGGTCAACCCATTTACGTTTCATGGCATAGCAATCAAGTTTTCTCTGTAGATTCTAATCTAGAAAACATGCAGTAGTAATACCGTTCTCAGTTATAATTGAACGATGCATTTTATAAGCACATAATATCATGCTTCGGAAGCAGGTAGCATGTTCCAACACGCGATTCGGATAAGTGTAAATCATTCGGTAAAAAATAGACCGAATGTAATGTCTGATATATGAGTGTGTTCAACCTTAAATTGCATTACAAGACTTACAAAGTACTCGTACAGGCATACTTATACTAAGTACTAGCTGCAGCCCGTGGCTTCGCCCGCGTGGCTTTTTATAAAAACAAAGTAAGCCTAAGTTACTCCTTATAAAATCAGGTATCTGCCAGTGAAAGTCCCGTCTAAATATGTCCAGCTGTTTCGGAGATTAGCCGGAACAAACAGAAAGACAGATAAAAATTAAAAAAAATATGTTTTAGGTAGGTACCTACCGTATATACTTTTATATTGTTCCGTGTGGTGCCGGACGTAAAGAATAGCACCATCCCATTTCTTCCCGTGGGTGTCGTAAAAGGCGACTAAGGGACTTACTAGAGAATGGGCAGCAGCGTTCTCTATGCATTTTTAAAACCATACTGCGACCAACCTGCGCCAACCCGCGTGCCAAGTGTGGCGATTATGGCAAATCCCCGTCTTTTTGGGGGAGGCCTATGTCCAGCAGGCTTTTCGGCTGAATGATGATGATGATGATATACTTTTATATGCATTTAGTAAAAAGCTGTTATTTTGACATTACAAATAGACACTTCAATTATATTTGTTTGTATAGATAAATCAGAAGCACAAGTTATTGCTGAGTCTCCCCACAGACAGGCGCGACGCGACACTAGTAGTAGCACAAATGAAAACTTCATGGAAAGTGTGGCGCTGGACGTCGCGTTGCCCGTCGCGCCCGCCATATCACGCCAGTCTGCACGAGCCTTTAATTGCACTTACAGATTTTATTTTATTAATTATGTAGGCTGAGGTAACCTTGGCGTGAGGTTCGATACCTCAATCAATACAATCTAGCACCACTGAGTTTAGTAACCCAGACGATTGCTTATTGTAGTCCGATTGGCAATCAGACATTAATAACCGATAGACAAAAATCAGGTTTAGATACGCTTGCCGCGGTTGATGCGTCGATGGTGACCATCTTTACATACCAACACCCCTCTGTGCCTCTGAAAGCCGTTGGTCCTGGCTGTCATTCGTGGATCTTTGACAGTCGTCACGGGTCGTCCGAAGCCCGAAAGTCTGACAACCAGTCTTAGTGTATCGTATAACCCAGTAACTGGGTTGTGAAGGTCAGATAGGCAGTCGCTCCATGTAAGATACTGGTATTCAGCTGCCTCCGGTTAGACTGGAAGCTGCCCCCAACATGGTTGGGAAAAGGCTGGGCAGATGATGGAACAAAAATCTTGATATAGGTACCTGATTTTGTTCTATTTAACTCGAAAAAGTCAGTCGTGTCCTTAATTCGCGTCTCATTCGCGTCTCATTAACGTCTCCATCTAATTATAAAGTCATATTTGACAGTTCTTTTTAATTGATCTGACATACATATTTATTTAAAAACAAGTAAAATGACTATATTCTTGTTATTTGATCGAGACTGTCGATGAAACGCGAGTCCATATTGTTTTAGACGATATTGAAATTACACTTCAAACGTCATATCACTTACTTGTTTTTTAAAGCTACTAAGCGCAAAATAACCAAACAAATATAATTTTCTAGGGTACATTCAAAATCGTCCAGTATAAGTAGAACTGCGCGTTCCGTTTCCAGCTGGCAGTGTGTTCTGTTATTCTTTAGGAATTGGTGTTTTATGAAAGCGGTGGGCGGTGTGGCGCGCGCGCCGTGTCAGTCGTGTTTGATTATCAGTAGCGCGCGCGTGTCGGAGGTGCGCACCGCGGACTTTTTGATATGAGCCCGCTCACTCGCGCCCGCGGCTTGTGTAACCTTGTGTTTGCTACCACCACGCCATGACACAAGAGGAGTGTTGTACCCGGCTCGACTACGAGCTCCAGTCGTCTTCCGGAAATGCTTCCGACGAAGACAGTGTTATCATCAGAAAGGACAGAGCAAGCGTTAGAGATATGATTCTCCGCTTCGAAAGAACCAACCTTAACAACTTCAGCGGCTCGAGAGAGTCGATCGATAAGTGCAAATCACCTTTGGGAAGTTTGACAAGTGTAGCTAATCCTATTCAATCCCATTTTCAGCATTTACAAAGTCCAGTGACAAAGTCTCAAGACAGAAACTCTAACGTATCAGTGAATTCCATTTTATCTAATGCTTCAGAACATAGTTATGAATCTAGTTCATCAGGTTTTATCTCAGATAGGAAATCAGGAGATGTGCTTGTACCTCACAGACCTGCCCCACCACCTCCGGATCAATTTAAGGATGCACCTTCACCTTCAATGGAGAGGAAATCACCTGTTCCGGAGGAAATCACGTTTAAGGAAAGACGGTATTCCTTTACAACGCCGCACTCGTCACCGGTTGTCACGAGGCGCTCACGACAGCCACCTGTCATTAGGAGAAAATCTACAGCAGGTCAAGGACACCCTGGCGAAACGCATTGGTCTTACGGGGTTAAACAAAGTGATTTAGAAAAGTTGCTAAGACTTAAACGGTCAGATCCATCTGACAATGAGGAAGAATCAACTAGTCAAGAGCCCGTTGAAGAATCGTCAGAAAATGATAGCTCTGATAGTAGTAGCGATTCAAGTGACAATTTGAGTAATGGCAAGGAATACGTACTGAACTTAGAAGATGGTGCAGCGGAAACGTTATCGACCGATCATTCTACGGATACATTGATACACGAAGAAAATAGTGATGAACAAAGTGACAGAGGGGATGATGTGTCTGTTTCTTCGGGTGACTTTGGTGATCGTGTTAATTATGACAATGTTAGTATTAAGTCGATATCGTCTTTCGACATGGTTCCGTACCAGAAATATGATAGCATTACTGTGTCTTCGGACGAGTTCGGCTCTGAGGTGTGCCACGCACCGGACTCAGAGTTTCTTACTGTGAGTGCAGTGAACGAATGGTGTATTTCCAAGTCTACGGAACCGGTATTGATGCCGGTGGAATCGAAAAAAGAGAAATATCGCAGGTGAGGTCACTCGAGTTTTTTCAAGATATCGAGGAAAATATTTGCGATATCGCCGCCTGGCTTTGTCACGGACTGATAAGATATCTTTTACGTTCTGAGTGCGTGTAAGTATGGCTAGTGCGTCTTTGTTTTAGCCTGCGCGATTAGTTGAATGAAGACTGATTCGTTTTAGGTTTATCATGGTGTAATTTTATAACTAAAAGGTAAAAATGAACTAAAACGCTTACTTACTGCATACAAACTTGCACATGTACCTACTTGTGTCTTGTTACCGTGTATGAGGTTTCACCTTGATGTTTATTCATATGGTGCGAAGCAAGTGGGCAGGTGGCTTATACGTATTTACCGCCCGATGATGACATTTAGATTTATTTCTACAGTCGCATTTAAATATGTCGATTATCGATGAATAAAATAATCACAAACTCTCGAAATAACAAAACGATATTAGATACAGGTCATTGATTCCATATTTTAAACTTTTTGCTCGGAGCCAGAATAAAAACATCCGAAAACAATAAGCTGCCGGTAAAAAAAAAAAAACAAACAATATGGCGGTCATTTACGTTTACGAAACAATGTATCAATAACAAAAACAGAATAAATAAAGTGTAATATTAATAATAATAAAAGTAATTAGAGGTATGTATGTAAACTGAAGGTAATATTTAGTAATTGAAATTATGAAATCAAAATTCTTGATCTATTTTTGCACGTGATTCAAAAAGAATCTTGTATCTTAGGAAGCATGATAAATAGTCGTCAACGTAGGTGGCAAGGTCGTTCTATGTTGTTTCTGTGCGAAGTATACCTAATTATTATGCTCATGCATAGATTATTATAACGGCATACTATGTCCAGCGATGGACTGCCGCGTGCCGTGTCTAGCATATACCGAGGTGATGGGTTGCTTGCAGTAGTTGCTATAATTATTTAAATAAACGAATATTCGATGTTTTATACATATATGATTGAATTGTCGTTTAAAACATTAAACACCGATCTAATAATTTCATTTGATTGAGATGCGCATTGCGAAGTTTTATTATTATTATTTATTTATTTATTAAAAACGTTGGCATAATATATTCCTTGTATATGTCACCGTAAGATTGTGTGAATCGTTACTTTATAATCTATCGGTACCTATTATTTCCTATAGAATAAATACTTTCAAAAAATTGTGAACTGGGTAAAATGGGTTCGGTTTTATCCTTCTTTCTTATATCTATGGTTAGAACCCACCGCGCCCGAGCCGAGCGAACGAACAGAGCGGTGCCGCGGTAGCGGCCGGCGAGCGCTACTTCCAAGTTGCTCGCAGCGAGGCAGGCTATTTACATAATATTAGCGCAAGGTGCGTTACGTCGCAATCAAGTTTGATACCAGTTTACAATTTGTCGGTTTCCCAAGGATAGATTGAGAAAAATAATGTGTTAAATTGTATATTATTACTTAGTTAATATTAATAGTTTGTTGCAGTTCAAAAATTTTCGACAGTTTGTAATCTAACGGAAATAATACCGATAGCATAAAAACTAACGAAGTTCATACTTATAAGGTGACATAATTATACGTTCATAATTAAACAAATTAAAATTCGGAAATGCCATTAACCTATTCTATACGCAGAAGATTTGTTACATACCTTTGATCGATGCTTATCCCTTAGTACCTTTAAGGGTACCGAGGGGTGTCGAAGACGCAGTAGTTTATTTTTGCCCTAAAACTCGTTGCTTAAAATAATGTTTGAAAACAAAGAATTCTAAAAGCACCATATCGTTTTCAGCGTCCATTCAATGAACCGTGTTAGTATTACAAAATCAATATTATCAATTTACAGTTCATTGTTTGTTTTCACCGTTTAGTTTTAATTTTACTCATGTGGCGAGCGTTGAGTTCTCAGATTATAGAAAAGAAGCAGATAGACCCGCGCGGAACAATAAAGTGAGGCCCGTTTGTAGACGTGTGTGCGTTACAGCCACGTGACAGCACTATAAGAACAGGTGCCTCTATGTGTGTGTACGGTTACCAGGAGAATGAAAAAATTAGCCATAATATTTCATTACATGAAAAAAACAAGTTTTTTTTTTCTTAAATCAGTTGTTTTTATTAACAGTATACGTCAAATTAACAATACCCATATAAACGATACATTTGCGATATATTTTTATTTTGAGACACCAACATTTTATTGTTTTTGGTAGCTATATTAACTTTATGGTGACGTCATATAACCCATGATATAGCAAATCGACTGATGTAATAAGTATTATAAAATCCATTAACTAGTTACACTTACGAAGACACATATATACTTATTTATTTATAAACATACTAACCAGAAAAAGCGATAAATAAAACATTATTATCGAAATAAATATTTTTGAAAATCGATACTCCTGTATCCTATACTTATTTCCTAACTTAGGGGTAAATGTTTCAATATAAACTAGCAACACCGAATGATTTTTGTTAAGGTTTTGTGTTTCAAGATGTCACTAACAATAAACACGTAAAATAAATCCAAATAGACAAATAATCAATATTTTACTTATGAAAGATACTCCCATCTTATTTCTTTTGTTTTTGGGAACAGTTTTTACAATGTTTAAAAATACAAGACGGCATCATTCTGAAATTATCTGTTAGAGCCCGTGACGTACTAACGATGCGACGCTTCGTGCTGTACTGAATCGAGAGTGTATTCGCTTTTGAATATGTATTTGCTTTGTTGGCCGCACTCTCGGTGTTCCGCGCGGTCTATCTGCTTCTTTTCTATAATCTGAGGTTGAGTTACGCTAAAACATAAAGTAGTTGAGTTACTAAAGGTTCTGTTCATAGAACTATGTTATTCAAAGCATGGAAAATGCAAAATCTTCATATATAATGTAGATTGTGTAGGCACTCTTCGTAAGTTGTAGGGTTTTCCTTAGCGTTGCGTTGTCAATTACTCTTATTACGAGTAGTAGGTACTTATAAACGAAGCATGTTTGCGTCCATAAAAATAGTATTGCATCATCGATTGATTGGCGTCTCGTTTACTAATTCGCTGTAGATGTATTGGAATCATAACTACAACCGAAATGCTACCGTACTGCTGTTTATAAACACAGTTATATAAATCCAATGTGTACCTATTGTGAGTAAAATATAGATTCCTACTTTTGTTTTCTTGGCTAAACGCTTTGCTCGTATAAAAGTGAACTGAGTGTTATTTTAAATAATAGACATATTAATATGAGAACTTACGACTCGAGTGAAACAGATGAATTTTTAGGCAAATGTCTTTCTGAAAATCGTAGTGTCCCCTGAAAATGTTCCTAGTATCTGTGCTTTACGAGCACATACAAGAATTTGGGTAAGATTTGAAATGAACAAATAAATTTTAATCTTTCTTGATATCTTAAAATGCTGCTTCCGCACTAAAATTAAACAAAGTTGTTTCTCAATGTAAAGAAGTATTTGTTTAATTTAGATAAGTTAAATATGTGATTTGTTTTACTAGTTAGTAATTAAGAGTAAAGTACTTAGGTATTCTGTATCGGTGGGTCTATAGTTACTTCAATTTACTGCCGCATTTTAATGAAGTTTGGCATCGTTTTCATTTACTTGTACCCAAATACAGCTGTGAAACCAAATTGAATCGAAAGAACAGGGTACCCATTTGTAAACATAGAAATCGAGGGCGTATAATAATCAAGTAACAATATGAAATACAAATTTTATAGCATTACTTAGGTGGTACCTTTGAAAAAAATAGAAATATAAGGTCATAAAGTGCATATTTTACATTAAAAAGCATGTTTCAAGTGAACTAGGTATGTTACGGACCAGCGCGACTCGCGACGCGACTCAAAGGCACCGCTCATTGCGCGACACGCGGGGCCTTTGTGTCGCGTCAGTATGTAGAAGCCTTTATTCCACTATTTTTACCGACACCAAAAAAAGGAGGTTATTTATTTATTTATTTTATTATTTATGTACACACAAAAATACAAAGAGATATGACATAACAAAAATTTAGTACAAAGGTATTGCTTATTTCTTAAGAAATTTCTTCCAGCAGACCTGCGAAAGGAGGTTATCAATTCGCTACATCATATGTTCCTACTATCTTTCTTTTGCTGTGCCCTACAGGGTCCACAATTGTTCTAAAGCCAATGTGTATCACCTCATTGAGGAATGCAATACAATACTGAGTATTTAGTATTATTGGAACTGCAAAATATTCTCATTTATTACAATCTATTAGAGCTTCCTAATAAATATATAATTTTATTTTAACTTTATGTCTGGAACCTCACTGGTTTGGAGATAGATCCTGTTTTTAGATTATGTACGTATATAACGTAGAGCCTATAAGTACGATAAGTATTTACTTATCATAGGTGCTTTTATACTGTGAACATCGGTTCATTTTATCTTAAGGGTTCCGGGACTTGAATGATATGTCGTTGTAGGAAAGAACCGCGTGAAACGATATATGCTGTTGATAATAATAATATAGGTCTAGTCCTTGAAATAAAGGAGATCATGGTTATTGGATGAAGATGAAGTTCTTCAAATTAGGTTGTGAAACTTCGCATATAATAAATAACTGAACTAGATATAAAGCAGACATCATGTCTTTTATTTTTAAGGTTCCGTACCTCAAAAGGAAAAACCGGAACCCGTATAGGATCACTCGTGTGTCTGTCTGTCCGTCCATCTGTCACAGCCGATTTTCTCCGAATCTACTGGACCCATTAAGTTGAAATATATGAATATGAACTTCTTTGACCCAAAAACGGACGTGTTACGTAAATAAATGTTTTATTTAATTTCCAGTATTTTCACCGTAAAAAGAAATTATCTAAACCATCTACGCCTTGGAGCCTTCTCCCTGCCACCCTGTCTCGCTTGCTCGCGTGATCGTGAGCAGTAGTGTGCGAGCGAGATAAAGTGTGAGGTGGCGATAACGTATTATTTTTTCACCAGCAGTGCTATTCTGTAACGATCTCACCGTGAAAACTTAGATGAAGTGAGCGTGGAGTGACCTGTTAGTGTCATCCCACCTGATGCTAGGGATGGACCAAGGATTACATTAACAATCATAATCGAGATTTTGAACAGAAACTCAATTTTGCTTTTTTAAATTAAATTGAGTTTGACTAAATTTCTGTTTTTCTATTTTATTTAAAATCCCCCTAAATAGTAATGATAATACACATTAATTAAATACTAGCTTTGAAATAAGTAATATAAAATTATTAATAGAATTAGCATAAAAATATTATTAAAATCTCGACTATGATTGTAAATGTAATCCTTGGCATTCTTCCCTAGCATCAGTGGAATGACACTGACTGACAGCTCACTCCACGCAAGAATTCACGGTGAGATTTTTACAGAATCGGCATGCAGAACGTCCATTAACTTAGGTAGTCTATACATATAATAAAACAGTAACGAAGCATTTTTGTCCGTTTGTCTGTTTTTCTGGAATTCTGGGTGTATGACCCGGATTGGCGCAAAAACGGCTGAACGGATTTGGATGAAATTTGGCACATGGATAGTTTATAAACTGGATTAATACACAGGGTACTTTAAGTCCTGGTAATACAATCCCGTAGGATATTTTCCGACATCCACGCGGACGAAGCCGCAGGCAAAAGCTAGTTTAGTGGGGACTTTTAACTTCTAAGGCCTAAGATACCTACTTAAATATAGCAATGAGTAATGCCTCCTTGCTTGTATTCATCATCATCATCATTTCAGCCGAAAGATGTCGACCCACTGCTGGACATAGAACCGACTCTTAATGATTTTATACTGAAGATCACGTCTAAACGAGTAATGTTAATGATTTGAAAAAAGAATATAGAGAGAAATAAAAGAGAAAATATTAGAGCATTTTCTCAATAACTTAATATGTGAATATTTTGGATTATGTTTTATATTCCATAGTGAAATTAATTTGTAAAGCTATGTCTAACGCGGATAAAAAACTGAGAATGGCGCAAAAACTACCAAGCGTATTTTTCTGAAACCTTCACCAATTTTAAGATAATTTGATTATTGATATTTAAGTATTCGTGTTTTATTAAAATACCTTTTGTATTGTGTATAATAAATCAATAATGCGTCAAATTGGGGACAGCGCTCCTTGATGGGCGAGTCCTATTACTGGCTGAACATACGACGCGTTGCGCGAGGTCAGTACAGAACACGCAAGCTAACCACTCAAGGTCACTGGCGTCATCTCATATATCTGCGTCTTAAAATGCACAGAGAACGCTGCTGCCCATTCTCTAGTCCCTTAGTCACCTTTTACGACAACCACGGGAAGAAATAGGGGTTGCTTGCTTGGTGATTGCTTGTATTAGAAACCTTTAAATTGTAGCAAAAATAATAAAGATGTGTGCAACATGCTTACTACAAGGAAAATCTTTTTGTTCTTATTTGGTTATTGTATAAACAAGCATCATGTGCAATAGATATAAATAGGTTTGAAATAAACATTCCCCATCTTGTGATGTGTCTTCAATAGGATTTTTTGCTCTTCATCTTGTGATGACAATCTTTAATAGGATTTTTTGCTCTTCATCTTGTGATGACATCTTTAATAGGATTTGTTGTTCCCTCATCTTGTGATGACAGTCTTCAATAGGATTTGTTGTTCCTCATCTTGTTATGACAGTTTTTAATAAGATTTGTTGTTCCTCATCTTGTGATGACAGCCATCAATAGGATTTGTTGTTCCTCATCTTGTGATGATAGCCTTCAATAAGATTTGTTGTTCCTGATCTTGTGATGACAGTCTTCAATAGGAGTTGTTGTTCCTAATCATGTAATGACAGCCTTCAATAGGATTTGTTGTTCCTCATCTTGTGATGACAGCCTTCAATAGGATTTGTTGTTCCTCATCTTGTGATGACAGTCATCAATAAGATTTGTTGTTCCTCATCTTGTGATGACAGTCTTCAATAAGATTTGTTGTTTCTAATCTTGTGATGACAGCCTTCAATAGGATTTGTTGTTCCACATCTTGTGATGACAGTCTTCAATAGGATTTGTTGTTCCTCATCTTGTGATGACAGTCTTCAATAGGATTTGTTGTCATGTCCACATAATCCTCATTATTCTTCACCAGATGAAACAGTTTCAGTATATAGGTAGATGAATCTTTGCCGTTGGTCTAGTAGTCGCAAGCACTATTGATGAGCATGAGGCCCTGGGTTCGATTTCCAGGTCATGCAGTGTTATTGAGATTTTCCATTACGAATTCCTCAGTAACAGCCCGGAGTCTGGATTTGTGTCCGGTTGATGACATGCCCTGATGCCCGCCCCTTATAACATGGGCTATAACTAGAGAAATGTGGATGTACACCTCTGCCTAACCCTTCGGGAACTAAAGGCGTGATGTTATGTTGTAACCTTTTATTATGAGGAGTTAAGATCTGCCTCAAATTCCTTGGTGACTGGTGTTGCCAGTCTTCTCTAATGTTACCATGTCAAGACTCATTTTTTCCAATGAAACGTTTCCCTACTAGGTACCTATTTTTAGGGTTCTGTATTCGACAAGGAACCGTTATAGTTTCACCATGTCCGTCTGTCTGTTTGTCTCCCGGGCTAGCTCAAAGACTCTTAGTTCTAGAAAGCTGTAATGTGGCATGGCTATTATATACTTATTAATCACGCCGACAAAGTGGTAAAATAATAGTAAGTACATTTTGATACAAGTGGAGAATGTTTGTTATTGCATTCGAGGCGGAATTAACACCCGAGCCGTAGGCGAGGTTGTTTTTGAGCTGAGAACTGCAATAACAAATGTACACGTGTATCAAATATCAAACGACGTTTTTCAATATACTTTTGAAGAAATAAAATAAAATAACGAAAAATATTTTTGTCATGAATTATTAGGAAACTATTATGATTTAATTTTCTTCTTTTTTTTCCGCGCTTTGCTTTCGCCAGGTTGAAGGAGAAGCAAAGGTATAAAGCCGATATAATATATACACAGCCTACGAGTATTATGAAAAATAGAAAATTCAAATATTTTTGGGTTTCGAACACAAATAAATAATAATTTGCCGGACGTTAGAGTAGTTATAAACATAATTTAAATATTCCAAAAATATTAACGCCGTTAAGACGCATCTTTGCCGAGATTAAAAAAAAATCACCTCTGAATAGACCATCTCTGGCGCAAGACGGTGTGAATAGAGGCATTGAACCAATTTGGACTTTGGACTAAGTATACAATTTGGACTTTTTCAAATATTTTAGTGTCACAATAGCTTCATATTGGAGTAGAAAAGGCGAACTGATTACCAACAAATACTATTTTATATTCATCACCATCTAATTTGGCAAATCGTGACGTCACATCTTATATTTTTGTATGGATGCGCAAGTGTCGGCGTGGATGCCAAGGTTGTTCTTGTATTTACGTTTTGTTAGTAATAATTACGTATAAAGAATACAAATACGATTCTCACTTGTTACCTTTATAGATTATGCCGCAGGCCCGATGCTCGGTTTACGTTAAATCGCGGAAAAACGTCAAGGATATTATGAATTGTAGATATATCTTTGAATCTATTTATATTTTTTGTAAGTACGTTTTACAGATAAACATAGAGAAGGTTACGTTATAAGAATAATGTACGGCACAATTAGGTATACGTACATACATATATAGGTACGATTTATATGTGCATGGTGAAATCAATGAGTCAAACTGTCACTTTCGCCAATATTGGCGATGATTCGATGACTCACTTGACTTCAAACAGGTGACTATTACGTCATTAGAACATAATAATATGTGGGTTCTCCAAACTCTATATTTACTTACAAGACGTTGTTAATGATAGCAATAGATTAGTAATAATTTATACGCCCCTGATAAAATAGATAATATTTTATGACAGATAGAAATAGATGAATAGATAATAAAAATGATACTATTTGTTTTTTGTATACGATAAAAACTAACGACAGGCAACAAAGTTTTAAAAACTTTGGTAGCAAAAAGTTACACACATTTCTTTGGGATGAACTATTTCTATAATTTGGGAAATTTAATCGCAACGAAATAGGTAGGTACGTAGTCTAAACATTACTTAAGTAATTTGTTAAAAGATAGGTATGCGCTATGAAAACAAACATTTAAAACGACAGTCAACTCTGGTAACGTTGTTGTTACAAAATAAAAACATCCTTTTAATTGGGAATTGTTTCAGAATCCACGCATTGTTCATGAATTTGTTTACAGATATACACTATAATTGTGTTGTTGAATCACTCGTACCATCGTAGCCAAGTTTAAATATGTTAATGAACTTTTGTTCATGACTATGAACTTATGTATACCTCCGTCACCTCATACTTCAGGTCCAGTTGAAAACCAGCGTCAGGCACTAGTTGTCTGGCATTTATGCTGAACTGGGCCTTTTTGGCGCAGCCGTGAGGCACACTTACCCGCTAATTTCTTACATCGCACTTTACACTATTTACTTGTTTTTTATTTTTTATTTTTACATGCTGTACTTATGTTATATTGTGTGCCTTAGCTGTGCTGAATAAATGTATTTTCTTTCTTTCTTCTTTCTTTCTATGACTGCCTCGCTGGTCTAGTGGTTGGAAGCGCTACTGCTGAGTAATTTTAGGGTGTGTATTCGGAGAGGATTTTATTAACGCACTTGAAAATAAACTTTAAAATTATTACGATAAAGTGCATAAATGCTTGAACCTGACAAAAAATGCTCGCGCATCCTCTAAGATACGCGGGAATCATAAGCAATCCGTATAGAAAATGCCCGAGACCGCGCGGGGATTATTCCTCTCTGTCTGCGCTGAGCTTAAGACGTCCGGGGTTCGACTCCCAAGTCGGGCAAAGTGTTATTGGGTTTCTCCACTAGTAATTTCTCAGTAACAGCCCGGAGTCGGGATTTGTGCCTGGTTGATGGCAATAGGCTCGCCCCCTATTACATGGGACTTAAACATAACTGGCGAAACGTGGGTGTACTACAGGTAAAGGTACACCTCTGCCTTATCCTTCGGGGAATTCAGGCGTGATGTTAGGTTATGCATGAACTTATGTAAACGTCACGAAAACTTGTCGCATTGGAAATTCAATTGCTTTCTTGGTATCTAATGACCAAACTCATTGATTAAATTGTTTTACTATTACCAGCTATAAAGGGAAGGCCTATGGATAATAATATCCTATCATTATGTTATGCGCCCTCTGCGGCGGGAGTCACAGGCTGATTTCCGGCCACCGTAGGCGTGGACTATCGCGTAGCGATGGGTAGCTCGCCGTCCGATAAGGACCAGGCCCGGGTCGACGGCGCGTTGTGGTCCTCTTGCTCCGTAAAGAGATGTCAGCACGAATTGACGGGGTCCGATAGGGCCAATGCCTGCCAGAGTTGCGAGTTTGTCCGAAAGGTATATCGTGGCCCTGGCACACAGGCAACGGAAGGAACACGGGTGGGTTTTAGTCAGTAAAAGTCTAAAACGCCAGCTCGGCCCAGAGCGAGATACCCCACCCAAAAAAAAAGCTATAAAGGGAAGGCCTATGGATAATAATATCCTATCATTCTGTTACCCAATTTCCCTGGTATACCTAGACTGAGATTAAAAACTTTGGTATTTACCCATAGATAAATATCAGCCATTTTTATTGCTCCACAAAAACCGTAGTAGGTTCGTAATACTTCCCAGGCTATCGAATACAAACGATTTGTTTGTTATTCAAAACCACCGGTAGCGCAATCTTTGCATTGACGCCACATCTGAAATATTGTGTACATAACATCTCTAAATAAGACCCAACATAGCTGGAAACAAACGAAACAATTTGCACTGAGAATCGATTCTATAATCGGCAAGATAATACAAGGAAAAATGTGTGAAATTAATTGTTAAAACTTGATTAAATTTAATGGTGCTGACCTTGATAAAGATTACACCTAAAATAATATTCAGACGCTTCCTAAAATGTTTTTTTTTGAATATCAGTATTTTTTTGTTGCTTTATAACAACATTTTTCCTGTAACATATATAGATAGATGGTGGCCGAAAGGTTCTGGAGTGGCGACCGCGTACCGGACGACGCGACACGTAACATTGGACGGCCTCCTACAAGGTGGACCGATGACCTCGTGAAGGCCGCAGGTATCCTTTTGATGCGGGAAGCACAGAACCGGTCGAAGTGGCGGTGCTTGGGGAGGCCTATGTCCAGCAGTGGATGTCTTTCGGCTGATATGATCATGATGAACATAAATAGTGTTATTGATAATGATATATAGGGACCTATCTGAATTGTATAGCATATTTTAAAACACCTACTTTATTACAAATGAACACGAAATAAGTGTAGCTACCTAACTTTAGATTTCGAGCCCAAATCGTTTCAAAGAACCTCGACTCGATGACTTAACTATGAAATGAAATGAAATTGTTTATTCTGTAAATAGGATGTCGGAATCACTTTTACACGTTATATTATAAATTAAAAAAAAAGAAGCTAGATGGAGTCGACATTTCCTATCTGACTACCCCTGAGAAGAAATGGTGAAACAAACTCAGAGGTCAAAGTCTCAAGTCCAGAAATAATCTTGGTCAGATCATGTGAGGTCCATGTAGGTCCGTGTCTGAAATAGTCTTTGAGGGACCTGTCCAATCAGTGCAAGCATTTGTCTCGTGCAGCTCAACCAGACCAGAAAGCCGTTAAATATCGCGGTCAAATCAGGTTATTTACCTAAACGTGTTATCTATCGAATAACCTTCAACTAGGGTCAATTATAAGGTTTAACCGTGTAAGGTAAAAATCTACAACTTTAGTCATAATGAATAATATATACAACATTAGTTTTAGTATAATTATGCGAAACCCGAAACACATGTCTAGGTATTTTTAACCGACTTCTAAAAAAGGAGGAGGTTTTCAATTCGGATGTTTGTATTTTTTTTTTTTTTGTTTTTTCGCGCATAACTCTGTCACTTGCCAACCGATTTGAAAAACTCTTTTTTTGTTGGAAAGGGTATACTTTCCAAATGGTCCCATGAAAATTTTATCGAAATCAGACAAGCGGTTTTTGAAAAATCAACAAAAATGTATCTACATTGTCTACATTAACGATCTTTTCGTTTACTCTGCATTGAGTTTTTTGTTCGCGCATAACTCCCGTCATTTACGAACCGATTTGGAAAATTCTTTTTCAACACATAAAAGTGAAAAATAAAAAACTTTTTACAAAAAAAAATAACCGACTTCCAAAAAAACACTACAAAGTGAAAAATAACTTTAATTTCGGAAGTCAGTGGCATACAACTAAAATACAGATCCAAAGACACCGACTTCCGAAATTAAAGTTATTTTTCACTTTGTAGTGTTTTTTTGGAAATCGGTTATTTTTTTTTTGTAAAAAGTTTATTTATGTAAAGACAAGTACAAAATTTCAAAATTGTATTATGAAAAATCACAAAGTTATAAGGTTGTTATGTTACCGGGTTGTCCGTACAAAAACATGCTAACGGTGCGGCGGCGCTCGGCGCCCCCGCGCCTCCAGGGTCGTCTTGCGCTCATTGATAATAATTGGTGCATAATTGATTTGGCAGTAGGTACCTAACCGTACGGCGATTTTATTGTAAGTAATTAAATGGTGATGAAATTTTCCATCACACTTAAATATTTTTGGAACAAAATAATTATAACATGGTGTAAAGATTATTTAAATCGATTCAGTTCCTTATTCTGAACAAACTATATTCAGGTTTGGCGTATACTAAAAATAGTGTTGTATTTTTTTAAATTTATTTAAATGTTAATAAAAAAAAAATACTTTTTAACCGACTTTTATGAATGATTAGTAGTCATTGGATACAGGAAGTGGGCTGCCGTTGTAAGACGATTATAATGTCACGGTGTATAGTAATAATTATGTAGATCTAAAAACACCCGCATATTTTTGGATACAGATTATACGTAATTGTGGCGTTCTGTAGTTTCCTGCCTACCCCCATGGGAAGAAAGCGTGAATTTATGTATGTAAGTACAAAGTTCAAATATACAAACAACTGGGTGTTGCGCTCGATACATATTTACTAAGTTTATCGTTATTTGGCACCCAAAACGGGTTTTCCCAAAAATGAAGGTCGTGAGATAAGTACCACTAAAATCAGCATTGCTGCCCCACAACGTTATTTGGGTTATCGAATAGAATGAATTATCTTGCTGTCGGTCTATCGTCTGAGCATAGATGTAGCGCACCAAAGGCCAACAGCAGGCTTAGCATGAAGCTTTCTATTTCTACTCTAGTATTTAATTTAATTTTTTTATTATTTTTTCCTTTATTTAATTAAATACATATAAATTATATTTTCAAATATAAGAATATAAAAAATAGTGGTTTGCCGGTATCGGGAGCAGGGTCCAAGCTACCGGTGGTTAAGGCTCACAATGCGAACCGTATCGAGGAGTACTGCCTTCTGAATCAGGGGGCTCCAACCACCTAACGAGAGCCTCGAGCGATGTTGATCGAGGCTTTCGGCCATCAAGCCATTGGTCAATTATTACAACACCTTAAATCTATCATTACATGTTGGCCTAATGCGATAGTTAAGTCTTCATATAAATCTGCTTATTTTCTACTTATTCAATTAATATACTGGGTACCTATATGTTTTATAAAATTTACAAAACACATCAAATACTGTGTACACGGAAACGTCATTTTTGTCTACTCTTCCGTCGACAAACGCTTCTCTACGGTTCTCGTGCTAAGCCAAACGCTTCTCTACGGTTCTCGTGCTAAGCCTGCGGTCAGGTTATTGTGGAAGCTGTAGTATGTACAAAGTTACCTAAAACTTTTATTGTTGCGTAAATAAATAACTAAGTAGCAACTAGGCATTTGAAACATGTCCATGCTGAACATTTCAAGGCAATGTTACGAAATCTAGTAATATAATATTGCTTAAAAATTTAGATTGTATTAATGGCCTCAGTACCAGTGTTGGTCAGAAGCAGTATCTCACCGACAAGACATTAAGTCGCTGACAACAGCTAAACCACGGTCACTGTCAGACTGCATATAAAAGAAAGAGAAGCGCGATGACACAACGCTTGTAATTTATAGCAAAATATAAAGAATTATCTATTTACTCAAAAATGAGTTGAGTAATCGAAAATAAAAAAACAACCAAGTTCTGCATACAAATAGGACGTTCTTGTTATTAATTAAATTCCAACCGTACGTTGATATTTAATACAGATTTTTTGGATTGAAACTCAAAGTAAAGGGTTAGTTTACCGTCAATTTGTATCGAGTTTTTTTCTTCTAAACGTGTTTTGTTAACAACCAAGTTCTGAGAAATATGTTCATGAATAACATAATATTTTTTCCGGTACCACAAAGGCAATTTTTTTGTTTAAGACAAGCCTACTTTTATCATTGTCTCTTGTCAGCGCCTTAATGTAGGAAGCGATGCATTTTATCATTTGCAATTCATATTCTTAAGCCCTTATTGACAGTGGAAGAATCTTGACCTGTTTGATAAGTATTATGATAACGATATTATTAGCATCATTTGGAGAGTACAATGTGCTTTCATTGAATATAACTTATTCTAAGCAATAAAATGGCTATTTACTTCCCAAAAAGTGTTATTTTATCACGTAAAATATTAGTTGAACACTAATGCGTTGTTTCCATTTTGGTGATAGTGACTGTAGTTAATTGCACAGACAATAATTACGAAATATTTACATCTTTATTATATTAATGATAAAGGCTAACACTTATTATGAGTCAGTTTACGACTTGTACCTACACAAAGATAGCAATATAGAGAATTATGCGATCAAAACCATACAAGAGATTAAATTTAGACCCATGATTCAAATAAAAACTGGTTCCATGCATTTTCAAGGTCCCAGTTTATGTGTTGTATTACGGTCTCAAATATAGTCAGGAAGGTCAAACCATCTACCTACTCGTACCTCAATAAGTCAGTGTAACTTTAATTTACAACGCAATTTCCAATAACTATTAGGAGAATGGGGAAACCCTATCATAACATTGAGGCAAAGATATCAAATGTCTAGAAAGACAGTCAAAGCAGTGAACTAAAGAAAAAAATTGCATCCAACTGTTGGCCGCAAAATGCACGCACACTAGAATAATATAATGACGTGGCGCGAGTGTAAGACGTAGCTGTCACGTACACCAGCCTATCAAAGTTGGCCTGTTTGTTTGTTTTAGTTCGTTTGCAGCGCGACACTATCTAAGACATACATAATCAAAGCATTGAGGTTTTTTACCATTAGCTGTACCAAACTAAAATCCGCAACAAATGTGTGGGTATAAAGTACGAATTGTTATCAATGACAATAACAATGGCTCACCCTTTATTAATACAATGTTTTATTTACAGACGGCTAACAGAACGCGTGAACGAACTAGTACACACGGAGAACGTCTACGTGGAACGACTAAGGCATGTCGTGGACGACTACATCCCCAACATGAGAAAACCTGAGCTATCTCCCAACTTCAGATCTCTAGAACCTGAGATCTTCGGCAACATCGAGAGGATATTCAGGTTTCATTCCGAAGAGTTCCTACCAGCTTTAAGAGACTGCGAAAATGATCTCAGGAAGTTGGGGCAGTGCTTTAGGAGATTCGTAAGTGTTGTTTTAATTTCGTTTTGGTTATCAGATTAAGACTTGACGTCTTAATCTGATAACTTTTAAAAGATGATGAGAGATATCTGATAAAAATTGGTTTCTCTGCTTATCTTCTGAACCTAATTTTATAAACATATGTGGGCGTCCAAGCAAAAAGAGTCCAGTTCTCTAGTTTCCGAGATATACACAGTTTACCTGCGTCTATTTTTCCGAACGCATACAACCCTAATCTCTTCATAGTTAGAGTGAACAGGCTTCTTCTGGGGAAGCTCACTCCATCGTCGACTTTGTTTCTGTCACCTCTGCCCTAGACTAAGGTCAAGAGCAAACCCATCCTAAATATAAAATAAAGTTTTGTAAAGTTGAGTTAATACTCAATTATGTATAGTATAATTGATATATAGTTTATCACAAATCAAGCTTTTTCAGAGTTTCAACTTCAAATGTCTGAGTAAAAAAAATGTGCCAGTTTTGGAATATATTTTTTTACCAATTGACTATTCTAGATATAATACCGAATATAGTCTTAACTCAATACCCTACTACTGCACCCTTTTTGCTTGATTTTGTTTTCCTTTGATAAAATCCACAGTTATGCTGATGTAAATCTATGGACAGAATTCTGACATAGTAACTGTTCGTGCCGAAAAGTGCTTAAATGTTTTTATTTTGTTAATGACCATCTATTTTTAAACTGATCAACTGCCGTCAATGCTCACCCTGAAATAATTATGTTTCAACTAGAGTAAATAGTCAGCGTAATGACCGATTAAGAGCAAATCGTTATAAAAAACATTGGTGTCACGGACTGGCGGAGCGCATGATTCTATGCCTTCGCACTTCACCGCCATAATAAGATCGTCTTTCTTCACACTTTTGATTCATAGAAATAGCTGGAACACGGCAACTTTGAATAGCCACGGCTCATATTTAAATGGACGGGCAATATCTATCAACGTGTTGAACGATTATTCACAGTTCTTCAGCTTATCGCCACATTGGCCCCTAGGCTCCGATAGTTTTACTTAATTCAATTGTCTTCGGAGAAAGTATTAGAATTTCTCTTAATCTGCCGAGTGTGTATCATGGTGGAAATCACAAATAATGACCGCGGTTAATGTACGTGACGTTTGATTGATTCAAACAGAATTTAATATAAACAATACGAAAAAGGATTTACGCAACAACCACGTTATTTTATTTGCAGGAGAAGCGGTTCAATATGTACGTAATGTACTCTAGGAATAATAAAAGAGCGACGAGACTGGTATTCGAACACAAACAGTTTTTCCAGGTAAACTTTGTTTATTGCTACAATTTTTTTGCGACATTCAATTACAACAGAAAGGGGAGTCCTTTTGACAGCGGGGCATTACAGTTTTTTCAGATAATTAAATGAATCCTACTGTTCTGATGTCAAACAAAATTACAAGTATTTTTGTTATTATCATCACAGTTATCGCAAAAATTTAGGATATTTTAAATTATTGCATCCGTTTATTTATCTGTTCATGGGAGTTCCCTGTTCATAATACTCCTATCTTCTATCAGTTTCCCACATACCTACAGGCAGATAATTTTAGAAATAAGTTACATCACATTATTATCATTCGATTTTAATTCTAACTTTGTGTGTCGCTTCTAATCTATGGAAGTCATAAGTCGTACGTGCCATTATGGTTTAAATGGCAGTGTTGGCGTAGTTATAAGTAGGTGGGATGTATTACCGTAAAAACTAAATTGATTGAAGCATTATCGGTTGGCCGCATGCACGCATCAGTCATCACGATGCTCGATGGACACTGAGTGAGCGTTATTTCCTCGTTTCTGTTAAGTGTACGGTGTGCGGGATGGCGCACGCTGCTGTACAGTGTACAACCGCCTAACTGTTGGCGCTACCGTTATACTTGCACATTCAAGGCATTACTCGACCGCCACTGCTTCAAAAAAATATTATTCCGTTACGTATAAAACAGTCATTAATTATACAAATGAATTTAGTTCTCTCCGCCCGTTGTTAGCGAATGTACCAGAAGCTTTGCTCCTCGTTATTTTTGAAATTAGAATTTTCATAATGTAACTTCTTTTTTTGACCAAAAAGCTAAATTTTGCGACATAAATGTCTAAGTGCAGTGAAAGTTTGTATTTTATTATTATAATTGTCGCGCGCCATTTCCTATCTGTGAACCTTCTCAGTCTACTTGTTCGGATAAAATTCTGCTCCAGTTATCCCACACCTCGATCGCGATCACATATCATTCGACCCAAATTACGCATGAAAGCCGGTGAAAGGCTATTCAATTATATGTATTTACTAAATGTAATTTAACCGCAACCACTTATATTTATAGCTACCGATCGAATCGATTTGCAAATGAGTTATGTCTAATTTTGTATGTTCCAGGGAATACAATTAGAATTAGGTGATCGATTAGATCTGTCTAGTTACCTTCTGGAACCAGTGCAGAGGCTACCGAGATACAAGTTGTTCTTGGCGGATTTGGTAAAAACTTATTCAAATTATGAGAACGAGCGGTGTGAAACTGAGTCGAGGATATCCAAACTGAGCGTGGACAGTGACGAGACTGGGGGGAGTAACGGAGAGTCTTCGGAAAACGATGAGACGCCCCTGGAAAGTTTGAAGCTAGCGAAAACTATGATCGAATGTGTACTAACAGCGGTCGATGAAATTATGGCGCTGGAAAATATCACCGACTGTCCGGTGAGTGAATAAACACGTTTGTTTTCAAAACATTGTGACTTGAAAGTGCTTTAGATTATAATGGAGACATGTAAAACATTATCTATCGGTAATAAATTAAATGTAAATACAAAGATATTCGTAAATAATATATACAAAAATGCTAGTTAGTCATACACGTTGTTTCTACAGGCGTCGGACAATGTTTATTATCTCTCATTTTATCATATCTCAGATCAGTATGTTAGAAGATAAAGATAATTTTATTATTAGTGTGACGAATTTAGGGTTTACTGTACTTATAATACTTTAACCTTCTAATAATAGTATTTAACCGGTAAATAAATGAGGGCATAATGATGTGTGTTCCGTGCGGTGCCAAACGTAAAGCATAACACCATCCTATTTCTTCCCGTGGGTGTCGTAAAAGGCGACTAATGGACTTATTAGAGAATGGGCAGCAGCATTCTCTATGCATTTTAACACCATACTGCGATCGCCAAGCCGCCTGCCAAGCGTGGCGATTATGTGTCGTATGTGTGTGTGTGTATCCCCTTTCGTGGAGGCCTATGTCCAGCAGTGGACGTCTTTCGGCTGAAATGATGATGATGATAATGATGTGAATGGCATAAATCATGTTATTGTACTATTTATAAGTATCTACAATCTGTGATTGTTTACTGCTACTATTTATTGACTGGTAAAAAGGCAGTTATTATATACACAGAAAATGGAGAAAATCGTTCACATGCCATTTCCATCCGAAACCATATAAATCGGCGGAGGGCAACCGTTACACGTAGGTTTCATCCAAAATCTATTTGTGTCCGGTAGGGCTTTAATTTAATTCGCGAACTATTGATCGTTCCTCTTGCAGCTATATTTGAACCTGCTGAACCAAGGCCGGCTGCTGCGCCAGAACGAGTTCTACGCGATGGACACGGCGCGCCGCCGACGACAACTAATGAGGATATTCCTCTTCGACAAACTCGTGCTCATCACCGTGGTATATAGAAAGGTCAGTGTCTACTGTTATGTCCAACACATACACAAATATTTATGTGCATACAAACAAATACACTCCGCAGACAGCTAGGTTGTTCTTTTTTTGAATTTTTTGAGTGGCTGGGTATTTTCATTTACAAACTGCTGTTTTTAATTTTGTTGAAAACCTGCTGACTAAACTCTGATATTTATTAGCCATCATTACTCTGACTATTACGGTTTTTAAGTCATTAGGACGATAACGCAGCATTAAATGAATGCATTTATGGTAAAACCTCAATTAGTATTCATTGTAGCATATGAATATAATAATATTAATAAAGTTCGGAGACGTAAAACTCTGAAAACGCATAGTACAATAAACGACAAGGTAATTAACCTCATCGATTATGTAAATGTGGCATTAAAATTGCTCTAAAAGGAATCAATTAATACTTTACAAATAGGTCGGTAGTGAGTTAAGTAATTAAGTAGCTACTTAATTAATTACTTACATAATGTTGGTTGCCATCGTCTGTTTTGACTAGAAAAGACGTCAAACAGAATTGATCGACAGTCTTGCCTAAAGAAAACTTTGCAGGCATCGTAAATTATGAGACTTGACTTGTGATAGACGTAAGTACTAATCGATAAACGTCGTATAAAAATGAATTATCAGCGAATCGACTAAAAATATCGAATGTGGTGGTGGCCTTGTTAATAATTATCGGAGAATAATTAACGATAGTTATTATATGAAAGTTTTGCTAGTTATTTTTGATAAAAATGTAAATATTTTGATACGCGTTAAAGTACGTAATGTTACGTAATGAACCCAAGATCAGTAAATAAACAAAGTGGAGTAGTACCTACTCAACAGTAATTAGCAATACAGACACACCGCATTTCGCTTATTCGTTGTGCAACGTGAATTGCACTTTTTATGATTGGATTTCAGATTTAAACAATCGACCCACCTCTATCCCGCAGACAAAAACTTTGTTTCGAAACAGCAGTTTCAAAATAAAATAGATAACGCTTGTTCTTTTCTCCTCAACGGAAAAGTTTGTTTTCAATTGAATTTATTTCGTTATTATTTACGCGTATTCTTAGATTGTGTTTTGTTAGTTTTGTTTTTGATGTGAATTAGTTGTTTTTAAAATGTGTGTGTTGAAATATGGATTTGTTCTGAAATAAATGTTACTTACTTACTTACTTACTTAGATTTCAGCAGTTCTTAATATTACATTTATAGATTTACTCTCACTTTTCATTGAAACTATCTTTGTATTATTTATTAATCATGTACATCAAGACAAATTCATATTAATTTACCAAATTACATACATTGAGAGTACACAAGTTATCTAAAGGTTGCGACTTAATCATACTTGACCTATATTTTTTGGCATAAACAATATTTACTAATACGTTTTTGTAAATATGTACTTAAGTATAGTTCAGAAATTGTATATAATGTGGAATGTAAAGGTGAACATTATATTGATGATATATTGTGCTATTAATTCTACTCTAAATTCTATGGCTACTCAGTAAATTTATATGGAGAGATGCGACAGCCCTAGATGTTGGGTATAATGATAATGTTTTGATATACCTAGTGCTATAATAGATTAAAGGAATATTGATATTAGATTCAACTGATGACAATGAACTTACGTGTTCTTTGATGACACGAGACAATTACGATCTTGTATTGAGAATGACAATACAAGTAATGAGCAACGATTAATAACGGTAAACGTGAAAGATTTTTCGTATGTAACAATTTAACGATGTTATATTGATGTATTCAAATAAGCATTCGGATTATGAGCGTTTGCCGTAAAAGGTAAGATATATAATTCTTTATGTAGATCAAATAAAACATTGTTTGGATGACTCATTATTTTAAGTGAGTCACGACTTATCAATGTAACAATAACATTATTATAATTACACCAGTCTGTGCCCACTGTCGACTGATATGATAAGGTAGCTATTTCATGACAAACTTAATGGTAATTCAGTATCGGTTGGGATTTTTTATTGCTCTTCAAGTACATTATTTGAATATGCCCTGATTTTAGGGTACATACAGTGGTTGTGACTATGCATAGATGTTCGATTGATAGGAAATGACTAAGTCGACATTGTAGTATCCTTAATATCATAAAGATGACTGGATTAACCTTTATATTAGATTGTAATATCTTGACGTATAAAACGCGTACGTCAGTGGCTAGTACGACCAAATATTTAATCAAAAGATAAATGAATATGTAGCTTCTTAGAAATTAATGAACACTTTTGTTACACTGCGAGGTGGCACTGATTTTATATCTCTTATACAAGAAAGTCACGAGCACCAATATGTATACACTCAGCAACTTTTAAAAGTGGTTTCCTCCAACTGTATTGATTGAAATTTTATTTTACAACGAACATAATATTTTTGAACCCAAACTATTATGAAATAGATCTTTTCTCAAAGTTACAATCGTTATTGGAATAACGATTAGCAGAATTAGCAGAATTCAAAACCGATTTTCTCGAGGACGAGAAAATCGGTTTTGAATTCTGCTAAGCGTTTACATATTCGTGCTCATGACTGTACAGTGTATTTTTAATCTCATTCTCTACCTGTGCTCTCGCTCTAGAAGCGCTCTCACACTTTGCAAGTTTTGCTCAGATTTGCTAAAATACAATAAATTCCATTCCATTGGCAGATTTAAATTCCTTTACACAAACGTTGAAAGCGCTTTATTCAATACTCAACTTAGTCCGAGATGCCTTTGAAGTCGTTTAGAAATCAGTCAAGGGGTGACGTTTGAAAGAAAGATGACTTGCCAAGTATTGACTTGAACGCGGCGAGTTTCAGGTCGGAAACTAAAGAGCTTTACATTCATAATTGCTCGTTTCAGTCTGTATTACAAGCAGTTATTTTTATTTTTAGTTTTAATTTGATACCATTCGCTGCCACTTGCATCATAATGAGATATTGTGCGTCGGAAGTTACGAAGTGTTTATTACGCAGACGCGACGCACTGGCGTCGTCGCCGACGGAATTATTTGTATTCCATCATTCACAATTCGCGTACAGCTTCATAGTTTTGATATAAGTTTGTATCATTGTCGAGTGTCTTGAAGTTAATATAACAAAGGATTGTATTCTGAGTAACAGCTCAAATATATTATGTTAGTCTTATCTCTGGAGTTAAAATAATTTACTTTAAACACTGCAGAGATTCTCTACAAATTCAAAGTAAAGCTAAAGGTTTGCTGTTTCTATGACCGTGACATATGTTGAATGAGTACGTAGTCGGTCATTGTCACGGACTTCATCGACGCTTCTTTAAACAAAAATGTAAATTAGTGAGAGAACACACTAAAGCAAATTGTGAGATATTTTTGTAATGAAGTTTGTACACAATAGCAATTGTAGTGGCGAGAGTTAAATGACCTTGCCAATGCTACGGAACGATTAATTTACCACGCATCGTCGATTTCAGCTGTTTGATGGTACAGGAAATACATAATACTGGGAGACCGTCCCATTGTATACAAGCTACTAATTTCACCATAAATGTCGTTCTAGAACTGGATAGCGCTATACCCAACCAAAGCTAATGTGACCTTTTGTCCAACGATTCAATGACTCCGATTTACATTAAATTTTATGTAAAAATAAACTTGACATTGAAATTCTGTTCTTGATATTAGTTTGAATTTGAGTAAATAAAATTACACATAACATCACGCTTCTTTCCCCGAAGGGTTGGGCAGATGTTTATCTATAGTACACCCACATTTCGCAGTTATGTTTAAGTCCCATGTAATAGGGGGCGAGCCTGTTGCCATCAACCGCGGACAACTCCAGATTCCATGCTGCTGAGAAATTCCAGATAACTCAATAACTCATTTCTAATTTGGGTTTTATGATAGCTATTCATATTTAATGTTCACTGCCAGTTAATGACCAGTGTCGTATTTTGGTTTTAAAGACAAACCCAATTAGGAAAAACTATTATGCATATTACATTATCAAACACTAACTAGTTCATTTCATATTTTCCAGCAACCTAGAGTGGAGTACTTCATATACAAAGACGATATTCCCGTCGATGACTTGGGGATAACGGCGAAGGAACACGACCAGCACAAATTCACGATCTGGTACAAGAAGAGGAACCTCAAGTCTTACAAGTTGGAGACCAGCGACCCTGTGATCAGGAACGCGTGGGTCGAAGGCATCACCTCGCTGCTGTGGGAGCAAGCCATGCAGAAAAAAGGTAATACTCTTCAAGAGATTTCTTTTCTTTAATGATTTCGTTGTGATCAATAATGATAAGCAGTGATCGCGATTTGCGGTTTGCGGTGCCGAAAAGTCAGTACTAAAATCAATTATTTTATGTGATTGCATTATAAGAATAGCAATATCTATGAACTCTGATTCTATGATAACTTTAGGAATTGATGTTTAATCAATTCCTAATGTTATCATAAAATCAGAGAGCCAAGCGGTGTCAAACGTCGTTGCACTCATAACATTAGAAGGCTCACTGTGAGAATCTGGTTTTGCGTTGAAATCATAACCTCGCCACAACGTGAATGAAAGAACTGGTTGTGTTTGTATTAGCAAGAGCGGGTCCAGTTGCCATAAGTTATGTACTGGACATAGTAATTAAATACGATGGCGATACGAAGAAGAAAAGAAAAAGTTTTCAAAGATAAACGTTTGAAAGATGAACATGAACAACCAAGTTTATCGAAAACCGAAAAGAGAATAGGGGTTATGCACGTAATTCAAAACGTATCCATTATTTTAATATACACTGTGAAGGAGTCAAGAAACAAATTCCTATTTTTTTTAATTTTTTAATGCATTAATTATTTCACAATTAATTAATTTATGTTGCGTTTTTTTGGTGGAACGGAACACAAACTCAAAACGCGTCCTATTTATTATTTTGAAGTGACGAAAAATACTATATGTGAATAAAATCTATTCTTTGCTAAGTGCTTGAAATCTCACTAAGGTAAATAAGTAAGTACGATTTCTGCTTGAATAAACATAAATAATAATTTAATGTATATGATTTTGGGCTAAAAACAGATGTAGGTAAACAAAGCAGTTTCATGGATAATGACGTCACATCATGACCGCGACAGAAATGGACGTTTGAACTGAAGTAGAAAATTGTTGGAGTTTCATAATTTTTTTGAGCAACAAGATCTAGTTCAATTTAACTTTTAATACTGTTCTTGGGTTTTTATTACCTACTGTCTATTATTAATAGAGTGAAAAAAAAATACATTAATATTCCCTATTGAGGCAACAGATATAATTTTTTTTCAACAACATGCTTAGTTTTGTATATAGTGCTGTAACTAGGCGTTATTTTATCTCTATCAACACTTACAATAATATGGCTGAAATATCATTTTACCCATCTAGATAACGTGGCATTGTTTTGGGGCAATTTATCAGCATTGGTTAAAATGTAGATGTTGTTCAACGATTAGCAACGATACGCGACCATCAATATCAGCACACGTTGATAAGGGCACTGCGTTGAAACAATGCACTGACTAATGATGCAATTTTAAGCACCCACTATTGTGTGACGAGCTATAACATTCAAATTATATGTAATGTCTCACAATACTACGTTGTTTCGTTTGAAAATTCACTTGGGGACTTTATTTTCTTCGATTCCGTCACGATGTGGTAACGACCACTTGTAAATATTGTACTTGTCTCCATACTTCACTTTTGTTGTTATACATAATACACATTATTGTAGTAAATTGGTCGCGAAAATAAAACACGTTCAATAGTACACATTGCGAAGATGAGTATGGCGTCATGCAACGCAGTAGTGTGTGACTTTACGAATCCGTCCTAAGTCGATAGAGTTATAATTATACTTCGATCAACAATACCATGTTGATCGAAGTAATTATGAAATGAAATGAAATGAAATGAAATGAAATCGTTTATTCTGTAAATAGGATATTAAAATCACTTTTACACGTCATATAAAAAATAAAAAAAAATCTAGATGTAGCCGACATTTCCTATCTGACTTCCCCTGAGAAGAAATGGCGAAACAAACTCAGGGGTCAAAGTCTCTTTTAAAGTCCAGACATAATCTTGGTCAGATCATGTGAGGACCATGTAGATCCGTGTCTGAAATGGTCTTTTGAGGAAAGAACCACGCAAATTTGAGCGGACCTGACCAATCAGTGTAAGCATTTGTCAGTAATCGTGCAGCTCAACTCAAAACTTAAGGAGCTCAACGACTCGACGAACAGTACCAAAAAAAGGACATTTGGGTAGGCCGCATAAAGCGCTCAAAATGTCAGACCATCATTAAAACTTAACTGAGAAAAGAAAGGAAAACATTAAAAAAAAAAAAATGACCCACATAGTGCTCATATAGATATTATAGATATTATCATCTTTCAAACATTGCGTACGTCAGTGTAATGCTATATTGTCCATGTATATGAACCCCCCTGAATGTTTCTATAGAAAGTATTTATATCTGCTGAAGCAATTGGTAATAAAACCAGCTTTAAATTAATGACCAAGGAAGCTTATTTTTTATTAGTTCGGTAACCCATCTCTGTCGATGGACAGTCTACGTTCACATGATGTTTTGATATCTATTAATGTCATCATAAATGTAATATCGACTGATATTACTGTTCTCAAGTCTTCGATTGAACATTCGTTTTCAGTCATCATGACCAACATAATAAACGTTACATTTAGATAAGTCACATTAACGTTAACTTAGAGCCCATTTCTCACAAAGAAATTCGTTGAGTCCATGAGGCACGCACGTTGAACCAAACTAATTCCCGCATAGTTAATGCGAACAAACTTTTTAATTGATCGTCATCTGCTCCCCGTATTATACGTGATGGAAGGAGCGGGGTTCTTTATCACAGGCTGACGCACGCGGGGTCGACGACATATTTTTTATTGGACACTCGTTGGCAAGTTGCATGTGCACTGCGTTGCGTCTCGTCTGTGGGAACGCCAGGAACTTGACGTTTTTCTTTGACGCCGTTGTTTTGTAAATGCAAACGAATATGCAACGATCGCTCTGTTTGCTGGTTTACGCAAAACAAAATTAAGTATCGGTTGTACACTGAACAACACGTTTCACACGTTCTTACGATCCTTATCTTTGTATTCTTTATTCCTCTTTGAAGAACGTCTGTATTATCTAACTTGAACAACCTTTCCTTATGGATAATTAGATAGGAGTATCACAAGGGAATGCTGCGACGAAAGTACGATCGTTTTGAATACTCGCTGTTACAATGCCACATTTCTCGCTGAGATTACGCCGATAAGCATAAACTGGTCTTTAAATCTTTCTGGTAACGCGTTTCTTTGTTACTCTGTGCTATTTAGCGACAACTGCTATTTCCTTAAATGCACAATGGGCTTTTGTCTATTGCGAAATAGGTACTATCGAGTCGGACTGGACGAATTAATATGTATATTGCGGATCTTGTGTGGTGTGACCGAGACAGTGAAGTTTTATTGTCGTCTTGTCGGAGTTAATTTTGCGTCATTACGTGAACATTATCTAAACTATCGACGGAGGTGACGGGCATTCGATCGAGTTCTATTATTGGCTAACAGTTCAGTTTATTGATGATAGTGTAGTTTGAGCTGTGTCTCTCTGCTAGCCGATGTCCGCTATTATTGAATTTTGGTTTGACAACAAGATCGTTGGTTCTCACAGTTTTTATCTGATAATTCGTATAGACTGGTTCTGCGATTGTTTGGGAATAAGATTGTATATTGAACGCAGTTTATGAGATTCTGGACTAAATTTTTCATCATGTCTCTAATATGCAATCATTTTTATGGATATTAAAATATTAAGTATGTGTTGATAATATTCAGACGACAACTTACATTTTCTCGATTATTCCAAGTATGCAGTTTATAGCACAGTATTCAAATATCCGTTGGCAATTAAAACATCTTACGCGAATTTAATCATAACATACGTTATTTCTGTAAACGCTTAAGGGGATGATAACCGACTTTTAATGATTTTATACTGAAGATCACGTCTAAACGAGTAGTGTTAATGATTTGAAAAAAAAAAAAATATATAAATTAGAGCATTTTTTCAATAACTTAATATGTGAATATTTTAGATTATGTTTATATTACATAGTGAAATTAATTTGTAAAGTTATGTCTAACGCGGATAAAAAACTGAGAATGGCGCAAAAACTACCAAGCGTATTTTTCTGAAACCTTCACCAATTTAAAGATAATCAAATTATTGATATTTTAGTATACGCGTTTTATTAAAATACCTTTTGTTTTGTGTATAATAAATTAATAATGCATCAAATTGGGGACAGCGGTCCTTGATGGGCGAGTCCTATTACTGGCTGAACGTACGACGCGTTGCGTAAGCTCAGTACAGAACACGCAAGCTAACTACTCAAGGTCACTGGCATATATCTGCGTCTTAAAGACCGCTACGATTTCAAGTTATTTTTATATGAGACTGCTTTGTATCAGAAGTTTATGACGATAGGATGATCGTCCGTCGATCCATCGATCAACGACCTACCCAAGGCGTCGACACAGTCGATTAGGAAACCGTACCGAGTAGTCATGCATATTTACTTGACAAACGTCAATTATATTACAGAAATCGTTATATTATTCTGAATGGGGTATGAACGTTTTCGCGCAATCGTGGCTTTATCTGTGTTGTTATCAGCTTCGCTAACGCAGTCAGGTGTGGCTTAACTGAGATAACAGCGGTGCCTTATTGTAAATCACATTCTAAAACTGTTGTTGTATTGATACTCGTGAATATGACGCTAATATATGGCCAATAAAGTTTATCTTTTTAGAGTTCCGTAGTCATCAAGGAGTTATAGTTTCGCCATGTCCGTCTGTCTGTCTTCTGTCCGCGGCTTAGCTTAGAGACTCTTACTTAGAACCGCTCCTTCACGTAAAGTGGGGATGATTTTTTTTCCCGTTTCTCCTGTTGTATGGAGTATCGTTGGAAAGGTCGTTCAAAAATATTTCGAGTGAGTGAAAACTATTTTTCGATGCCTATCCGTTTGCGAAATATTAAGCTTTAAAGTGCAAATTTTTGTTAGAGTCATGTGTGTCCCCCCACTGCCAGCTCAATGGTTGGTGTTGTTTGTTTGGATAATTATGTGATAAATTTATGGCAATATCATATATAACGAAGTTAAAAAATATATAAAAGGAAAACTATCACAGATAAAAAATAGATACGCTTTCCAAGTTAATGAGTAGTAGTCGACCAACTTACATTTACAGTTGGAATGTATGAGAGTACATACTTACAACAATGTTAAGTTTGTTTTTGGGATAAATTCATAACAATTACGGAACCCTTCAATGTGCGTAGTCCGACACGCACTTGGCCGGTTTTTAGGGTTCTGTACCTCAAAAGAAAAAAATGGAACCCTTATAGGATCACTCGTGTGTCTGTCTCTCCGTCCGTCTCTTTGTCTGTCCGTCTGTCAATAGCCGATTTGCTCCGATAGATTCGGAGCAAATCGGCTGGACCGATTAAGTTGAAACTTGGTACACATATGAATTTCTGTGACCCAAACACGGAAGTGTAAAGGCTTCTTTCTACATACTGGCACAACTTGTCGCGCGACGCGACACCGGTAGAACAATTCCCTTGAATTTTTTATAGAAATTATTCTACCGGTGTCGCGTCGCGCGACATGTCGCGCCAGTATGTAGAAGCCTTAATGTAAATAAATTAATTTTGAATATGGGGGTTACTTTTGGGGGCCAAATTGGAAAATTAAAAACATGAGTTTTGCACACTGTACCTAGGTATCGTATGACATATCAAATAAAAGGGCTTGTTGTGAAGGTCTCTAATATTTGTTTTTATAATTTTGATATAATTGGTTTTAAAGTTATTTAAGAAAACAGCTGAAGATTTCCATCATCCATTCCATCCATTTTCATTCATTTCTTTATATCCGAGACTACTGAGCCTAAAATTTTGAAAAGAAAGCAATACAGAAAATAATTATTTATTTTGTGCTTACTCCACTTGACTTGTGGGTAAGTGGAATATGCTCCATTTTGTATGGTAAGAATAGATCAAACTATTATTTTCTATGGACGTCTTAATAGCCAATACAGGGATTAAAAGGTAACTAAAAACCAGGAAACAGCATCTATCAGACTACTAAAAATAACCTACTCAGATCACTAACCCGCCAGATATGAATCTTTGTTGGTAGTGGTAATAGTTGCCGTCCTATGATGGATGCTACAAGAAAAGCTACAAGAAATTATTTTAGGATCCTTAGTTAGACTTCAGAATTGTAATGTTTCTGTGATGACTATAATATTTATCACAATATCCTTAATGATAACACAACTCGTTAACGTGATAAATAGTACTTTTACACAATTTATGAATTCATGACATACTGATAAATTATTATCTGAGATATGCCATCGGTGTCTAAACTAATGCTTGCGGTCAATAGATATTGTACCTATTGTAGGTAATGTATAATTAAGATATAATTGTCGAACAAAACTGTCTCTTCTCGACCTTCATTCTCCATTATCAAAATCTATTTTATTTTACTTTGTTACGACGAACTTGAAGGTAAAGAAGACAAGTTATTTAGATAAGATTCATCTAAATTATTTAAACGTCGACAATAGCTTCAGTTTTGTTTTGACAAACGAGATGTCATTAATGTCTCATTGGAGGAAGTTGGGAGATCAAAAATTTATAAACGTTGTCGTCATAAATTCTAACGTTTCGTGCCATTTATACTGTATATTTATTTCTTATTTATGAATATTTGAAACTTTTATGTAATTTGTACCCTATCTTATGAAAACTTGTAGATTGTGAATACGCTAGTCGTAAGTTTCCCAAATAGAATAAAATAAATCATACCCTAATAAGGAGCTATGGGTACTGTTATTGGCGTAATGGTAGAATTAGACTACGAGCTGATGCTAGACATCTCAATAGACAATATTTTTTCTAATATTAAAACTTTCACGGTTTTCAGAACTCCTTCTACAGCAGAGAAACAAAAGAATATCGATGGTGTCCATGAACAGCGAAGAGTCAGTGGAATCAGAGAGGAACGAAAATGACAAATGTAAGCACAAACACATTTTTACAAGCAACACTAACAATTTAAGTTATTGTGACTCGTTATGGAGTTTCGCACATTGAACTTTAGACTTGACGGAGCTAATGAGCTTTGTGTAGATAGTACAAGCTTAACACCCGGTTTCTGCATTGATAACTTGCCAAAGTCTACTTTAGCATTACTTAAGGAGACAACCGCAAACTTTTAAAATTAAATTTACACATTGGACTATATTGAAGGCATCACCATAATAGTGGTAGAGTTTGAGAGGTTCTCAACTTCAAATTCTCAATTTAGAAACCGTGTGTAGCTCACATGGGTTAAGTCAGTGTGTCATAGGTTGGTCGCATCTTTTATCACATAATAAGTCGCAGTAGCGCATGCTAGGTATTGCTTGGCATACCGCAATAAGTATGTCAGTTCTGTCCGGTCTAATACGTGCTTACGTATTAGGTATTGATTTATAGAACACCAAGTTTATAACTGTAATTTAACCTGTGTTGTATTCAATCCGTGGTACCTATGCTCCATTTATTATAACATTAGACAAATGACGGTTATAACCGTATCGTTATTTCGATATAAACGTATACTAAGTTCCACGATAAATATATAGCAATATAATATAACCACCATTTCCATTTAAAATTAACTCTAAAAATGAATTTAATTTTAACTAACTAGGTAATTAATTAATATAATTCTAACTTTTTAATTCTCAATTTTAACAATATTACACAATAACTGTTGTTACTTGGCGATTATTTTTCTGATGCTATTTTAAATGGACTATTATTTTTGATGTGATTGAATTGCTATAAAGAAAATTAATTCATGATTTTTGCGCCGTGTTTAGTTGCTACACACAACAGAGCTCCTTGGAGAAATATAATTTCAAATAAAATGTTTACCAACATTTTTGTCGACTTCAAAATATTATAATAGCATCATCTTGACAAAAAAGTCAAATGACGCATCGCATACAACAATAGATCTAAATCTAGTACAAAGATTATATTATTTTTGTGAAAATTCCCTCGTCCAATTCATTTAGAATTTCTAGAATATTCTTGTGTTTGTTAATATTGTAAATAACACTGTGCTGTACCTGGCTGTAAATATTGCACATCGAGTATTGGAAAAAGTTATCCTATAAAGAGTGTCGTTTTTATCACTCATAAAGTCAAAGTCAAAGTTAAATTATTTATTTCAAAAAGGCACTTTTGAACGTCAATATCATATCTCAATCAGTCTCTTTTTAAAACTCGATGTGACTTATTAAAGATCTATTCACACATATCAATATCATATACACTGCCATGCCCAGGACGTGGACGGATCGTGCTCCGGCAGGGGCCTCAAAAAATATCGGTGTGTATATTTTATATGAACTTGTTCACACATGTCCGTGTCCGAGTCTACTCTCTAAGTCCGTTAACGAAGATACGGGTCCGTCAAAACAAATAACAAATTTAAATTTTCAAATCGTGTTAAAGAAAGAAAGAAAAAAAGTACGTTTATTTGCGGTAAGCACGAAGCAAAGAAAGAACACAAATATCTACAAAAAGAACAAGTTGGGGGAAAATATGCGTCACATCCACGCAAAACGACATAATGCTGCGACTGCGACCCTATGCGAGACAGAGCCACAGTGCTGGTTTTCTTAGTTCGGGCCCTGAACTAATCTTAATACGGATTTGGTGCTTGCGGATTAGATCTTTTCTACTCACTAATCACGAAATCCGTAGTTTCGGACGAAGTTACAGGCGTTTCCTATTCCGTATCACCTACGGACATAAGTTTGGGGCCCAAAGCAAGAACGAACGACAACACAATTTGGCAGTTGTCCTTACTCTTGATGTGCTTTGCCCTTCCGAAAAAATTAATTAATCGGGAGTAGGGTTCTATCAGACATATCGAACTACTTTCGGACGGGCTCGTATCTTTGCTCTTTAAGCACCAAATCCAAACTCAAAGCATTTATTTCAATTAAACCTATTACAGGCACTTTGGAATCGTCAAAGAGTCGGTCAGTTAGTCAGAAAGTTTAAGCTATTTGCCCATTCCAAAACGTAGATCTCTATAGAGAAGAATAGGCAAAAAACTCCAAGGACACTCTTTTAAATCAAGATATTACAAAATCCTGGGTACATTATTCTTGTCGCTTCTATATGTGAGAACAATGTAAAAAAAAATAAATAATACAAAATATAAAAGATTACAAATAAGCCCTGGCAGATAGGAGATGACCAGTCACAACTGACGGCGCCTGTTCACGAACATGACGCGTGGATCAGCACCATCCAGATCAACCAACCGTAGTTGTGGCCGATGATACGGGCGTTTCCTGTTCCGTATCACCTACGGACATAAGATTAGTTGGCCTGAACTAAGAATGAATGAAAACACGATTTGACAGTTGTACTCACTCCTGATGTGTTTTAGCCCATCCAAAAAAGTTAATTACTCGGGAGTAGGGTCCACTCCGATGTACCGAACTACTTTCGGTCGGGCCCGTATCTCATTTGACGGACTTAGAGAGTAGCCACCAGGAGGTTTAGTGCCTGTACCTGTGTGTGCCACGACTGCTAAGTCCCTGTCACGTCACGGTCACGGCCCTGATATAATAGAATAGAATAGAATACTCTTTATTATGTACACCACACAAATTACAGATATGTGTGGAAAGATCTTTACTCCCGGGTACTGTATGTCACCAATAACACTGAGTACCAATGTACCATCTCTGCTGCAGGTCTGTTAGATGGTTACGTTCTCGTGAAGTTGCACCAATGAATTGCTTTGTAGGTCAGTAAAGTTTAGGCACGCTTCCAAAAATTACACCTTGTATCTGCTTTCGTTTTCTTTGTCTTCGCTTTTGTAGATTGATGGGACGACGGGAAACTATACTGTAACAATCAAAATCTTTTGACTTATATAAAGTTGGACAAAATACTGGAATTTTGGAAAATTACCGACACTACTGTAGATCACTACATATTATAAAACAAAGTCCCCCCCCCCATGCTGCATCTGCCTGTCTGTCTTAACGCAATGAATTCAAAAACTACTGAACTGATTTTCATACATCATTCCAGCCGAAAGACGTCCACTGCTGGACATAGGCCTCCCCCAAAAGGGGGGGGGGTTGCTATAATCGCCACGCTTGGCAGGCGGGTTGGCGATCGCAGTATGGTGTTCAAATGCATAGAGAACGCTGCTGCCCATTCTCTAGTAAGTCCCTTAGTCGCCTTTTACGACACCCACGGGATGAAATGGGACGGTGCTATTCTTTACGTCCGGCACCACACGGAACTGTTTTTGGCGGATTTTCATACGGTTTTCATCAATCGACGGAGTGATTCATGAAGAAGGTTTAAGTGTATAATTCATTAAAATTTTATGTAAATTGGCCGAAATATGACGATGTAAAATACTCCAAGTAGGATGAACATCAGTTACATTTTAATCTAACCCACATGTTCGACGCGAACGGCTATACGATACAACGACAAAAAAATATTGATAACATGATCAGCTACTCGTGCGAAGTCGGCCCCCGGTTGCTATTTAGTATTTAAAAAGTATGTGATCCTGGATATTCAGATGATTAAATCCGTGCCTGAATAAGAACTATGAAGAAGGGGAGAAAAAAATTGGTATATTTTGCAGTCCAGCATATTTTTTTGTAGTAGTGTAGTCAATAGCTGCATGAAGGATTGTAGTTAGTGTATACCCACGTAGATCAAGAGTACATTGTAAATCTTGGGGTTAGTTTTGTACAGAGGAAGAGAACAGTTTTTGCATAAGTTGTTTTGAAGAGATCACAATATATTCCCATTTTACCTGTACCGTAAATCCTAGAATCCAAATTCGACATTTTCTTAACACTTGAATTATTGAACGGCCTAAGCTATCGACTCCCAAATATTTATAGGTCTAGAAGTGGCCCAGTATAAAGCTTACTTTAGCCGACGGGTCCAACCTTGAAATAAAACTGACATCTTTTCTCACTTAGCTTACCTATCCTCTGGCTATAGATTGTTCATTGTATGGATTGTTTTTAATAGATTACACTTCGCAAATGGTTCACTTTCTTCGTTCTTGGTGGCAGTTTCTGGGTTTACTGATCTGTTTTAATGTGTTTATGTTGATGTAAATTAATAGAGTAATTTGTTAATTTCAGATAATTCTCTGCGAGGAGTGCCCGGAGAGTGCAAGAGATTAGGAATAGTAGATAAGAAAGTAAGAAGAACCACCTGGTACTGCGAATGAGTCCCCCCACCTGATAACACTACTGATTCACTTATCTTTCCTGCTTATGGAATAGGACTAACTTCCCGACATCACACGACGGGGGAATGTGTGTGTTTGAATGTGGCAATGTTGCTCAAAAATATATGAACAAATTTTGAAAAAGTGTAAAAAAAATTGGCAGAATTTTGAAGAATTTTATATTAAAAATTCTGATTGACTGATATAGATACCATTGAATCCTTGTACTCGGGATTGTAAACTTAATGATCACAATAGAGTTATTTTAATGAAATACATAAACGTGTTTTTGTACGATACGATTAAATGCTAAGTTGAGAATAGTTTTACAATAACAAATAAAGCAAATAAAAAATATCTTTATAATATCCGAGAAAAGTTAAAAGTTTTCTTGAAAGTCTTAGTAAATAATTCAGCAATAGTATATTAAAATTCAAAGAGTACTTAACACTTAATATTATAGTGTAGTTGATAAATCCAAAGAAAGATTATATGGATATATAGAGAAAAATAAATGCTCTAAAATTGTTACTTAAGATTTATTGAAAACAGCAAAACGAGAGCAGAACTCTTGCAGGATATAAATAAGATATAGCCAAAGCATCGCAATAGAAATTTTACGATATGTACGAGAAATGTGATAAAACGTTATTCGAAAATGTATTATACTTTATGTTATTATGGTAATTTCAGTCATTATTTTATGGGACGTATATTGTTACAGTGTTATTTAGTGTTATCTTTTTTGTAAATAAGTATTATTGTATCAATAAATAAATGTATATCGTCCGATGTAAAGTGAATAATGTAAATGTTAAATTAATTACACATATTAAATAAATGTATTATTTTCATCACGTGTTTATTTTATTTTGAAATTGAAAGTGAATTCCAGAACACTTATGCTAAAGTAAATATTATTTATTTATTTTACAATTATAATAGGTAATGTGTGTTGCATCAGATTTTTGTAGATAGTATAAAATTAAGGTTAGTTAAACACATTCCTGTTAAACTAACTTTAATTATATATTACCTAATAATTTTTACCTGCATATTGAATTTCTATTCAAAATATCAAGTTAATGTTCAAGCGATAATAGCTAAAATTAATTATGACTAGATTTTCTGACAGTTCGGTGTCCGGTGGCTTTACATCTCTCTGTAACTGACATTAAATATCTTCTGTTTTCTGATAATGTCAACTGAAATGCTTTTGTGGACATTAATGGGTGTTGCTACCTTTTATTATTATGTTCAAGTCACAAGTGGCTTACAAGTAGGATTTACAGTGGCAGGAAGGTGTAAATTCAATGTAAAATGTAATTTCTGAGGAAACAACAACCTATAAAGATTTCGGTTATATTGTATAGAATTCATATACGATTCTTGAAGTTGAAGATTTATGTTAAATGTGTGTCATATATAATAAAAGCGTAGCGAAGTCAAAACTGTACATTGAATATTTTTGAAAAAAGGTAACTGCTACGAGGTCTGGGCTCGATTCGAATGCCGAAAATATACTTTTATTTAAATTTTTGTCAAATTTTGCACAGATATTTCCAATAAGTCTGGTCAATCGGTAGGTTATAGTAGTAGTATTATCACGCAATGCGCTGTGGGGGATGAGCAATATTGAATTATGTTTGTATTCCTCTATATTTTACAGCCAATTGTAAAAAGACGAGCCAAACGGTTAGAATATTGCAGATAGTTACAGATTTTTTTGTCTGTCTATCTGTTTGTTGTGGCTTATCTCCGAAACTGCTGGACCGATTTTGACGGGACTTTCACTGACAGATATAGACTGATGAGATAGTTGATATTAGAAGGAGTAACTTATGCTAAATTTATTTTAGGAAAAGGCACACGGGGAAGCTGCGGGCTGCAGCTAGTAATTAATATAGAATGAAATACTCTTTATTATGTACACCATAAAAAAAAAATATATGTAAGTCATCGCCAACCCACCATGAGTAAGCGTCGTGATCATTTTTCATGCCTAAGATATCAATATGTCTAGATGCAGTTAAAGCTGTGAACTCGTCGAAAGAAATTGCGTCCAACTGTTGGCCGCAAAATGCACGCACACTAGAATAACACATGCGCGAGTGTAAGACGTAGCTGTCACGTACAACAGCCTATCAAAGTTGGCCTGTTTGTTTTAGTTCTTTTGCAGCGCGACTTAGATAATCGAAAGTTCATGCCTTCAATGTGTAAGTTGTACAGGCTGAAATTATTTAAAATTATAAAAATGGTAGGGTAAAAGTATACCTGTATACAAAAGAAAGAAAGAAAATACATTTTCGTACCACTTGCTCAAAAAAGTGCCATTCTATGCCACAAAAAGCGAACATAACAATAGTCATTTTTAATCTGTTAAAAACAGGGAAAGAAAATTGTACTGAATTTCATTCATCCTCTAGGGAGGAATGTGATTTAAATTTGGAATACTTACCGAAATTTATATTGAACTACATCTGTGTTTACACCATTGAGTTTGTATATAAAGCATTATACATCTTTTTGAAAAAGGAATACGTATTTATTATGCAGTTATGATTATTAAATAAAATTACGAAAACCGACGAGGCCGTATGAGCTTGATGCCTTTGCTTTTACGACAAAAAAATATTAGTCTAGGAAAACGCCGCGTTTTTGTTTTCTTCAAATACATAAACTTTAAGTTTATTTTAATTTATTTTTATAAATAAGTTAATGTTCTAAAATGCTTATCTCATATTATTACTGTGTTAATTTTTTCGCAAATGGTACGAAAAGTAGAGTATTTTCCTCGGTGATAAAGCTGTCTTAGTCTTGGGTGAACTTAAATCCCTCGCTACACTCAGGACTCGTCATAAATCCCTCGCTTCGCTCGTGATTTAAGTTTTTAACACCCTCGCTACGCTCGGGAGTAAACCTCGAGTACTTCGTTACGCTCGCGCTTGAAATCGTCATCCGCGACAGAAGACACTGCTTTATCCCCTTGGTTAATAATCTACTATTATTTAGCACAGGCTAAAAGGCACACAATATAAAAGGTGTACAGCAGATAAAAGACCATTTCAGACAACAATCTACATGGCCTTCACATGATCTGACCAAGATTATGTCCGGGGGCCTAAAATGGACGCTTTGGCAGAATCATGCGTGCAATTCATTTAACCCGCAATTCATCTGTTTGACAGCTGCTATTTGACATTAGACTTCACTATAGCAATTCTTAATTTGTGGACCATTTTACGAAACTCCTTACACAACTGTCAAACAGATGAATTGCAGGATATGAATTGTACGCAGATCATATTATGATTCTGCAAAAGCGTCCATTTTAGGCCCCTGACCTTTGAGTTTGTTTCGGCCTTTCTTCTCAGAGTAGTCAGATAGGAAACGCCGACCTCATCTAGTTTTAAAAATATGATTGACGTGGAAAAGTGTTTGTACAAACCTACTTACAGAAATAAAAATCATTAATCATTTGAAAAAAAAAAAACAACTTAGAAGTGTAAAGTGCGATGTAAGAAATTAGCAGGAAAGTGTGCCTCACGGCTGCGCCAAAAAGGCCCAGTTGAGCAAAAATGTCAGACAACTAGAGTGCCTGACGCTGGTTTTCAACTGGACCTGAAATTGTGAGGTGACGGATGTATCAGTTTTATTCTGCAACGTGAGTATGCTTATAAATAAATAAATAAAATAAATTTGTGTCAGATAAAAATAATAATGAATATGTACTTACATAGTGTGATTTTTAGTAAAATTCTAACTAATATTATAAATGCGAAAGTAAGTTTATTTGTTTGTTATCGTTTCACGGCTAAACCACTGAACCGATCATCCTGAATTTTTGCATTTTTATTTTTGTCAGGTGTACAGAAACGGACATAGGGTACCTTTTATCCCGAAAAAAATACTGTTCCCGAGGAAAACAACTTTAACGTTCTTATGGTAATAGATGGCGCCACGAGTCTTTCGAATCATGATTGAATTATATTAATATAGAAACTTTAATAGTGTGTTAAGAGTTTTTTGCCGCCAAACCCGAATTGTTTCTCAAATTCTAAATTAACGCGAGCGAAGCCGCGGGCAAAAGCTACTTTAAAATAAAAATAAAACAAAAAAAAATCGGCCAAGTGCGTGTCGGACCACGCACAATGAAGGGTTCCGTAGTTAGGATGAATTCATCCCAAAAACAAACTTAACATTGTAGTTGAAAAACATGCTCTCCCATACATCTATGGTCAATTCTTCACCTGCAAATTTAAGTTGGTCGACGATTACTCGCTAACTTGTAAACCCTACTTAGCTGTGATAAATTTCCATACATATACTACTGCCATGAATTTTTTCACATATCCAAAACCAACCATTAAGCTGTCAGGGGGGGGGGCACTTGACTCTAACAAAAATAGCACTTTAAAGCTTAATATTACGCAAACGGATCTCAGAATTAAAAAATGGCTTTCACAGACCTACAATATTTTTGAACGGCCTACCCAACGATACCCCACACCATGTATTAGATGAGAAAAAAAATATCATCCCCGTTTTACGTGCAAGGGAGGTACCCTAAAAAAAATGTTTTTCATGGTTATATTTCACGACTTTCTCGACGTGATTAATGATTAATATGTGCACTCATGCCAAATTACAGCTTTCTAGGACTTAGCGTCTCTGAGCTAAGCCGGGGACAGACGGACGGACGGACAGACAGATAGACAGACGGACAGACAGATAGACAGACAGACAGACAGATAGACAGAAAAATAAAATGACTGATAAATAAATGAGAAGTACGTCTCTGAGCTAAGCCGGGGACAGACAGACGGACGGACAGACAGATAGACAGACAGACAGACAGATAGACAGACAGACGGACATGGCGAAACTATAAGGGTTCCTTGTTTACTACGGAACCCTAAAAAGACTGATGTGACACAAATGAGAAGTACACTGATAGGCCTTCGTTAATATGTAAATAAATAAATCCTTCGAAACGTTATGTAACTAACATTTTCAACCCTAATTTAATTTATTAATCATTCCAGTAATTTAGGCATTGTATTTATTTCGTGTTCAGATTTTCTATTTAAAGTGTTAAAATTATTAACCTGATAAAATTTATAATCAATAATCATGCGGATATAAATTCGTGTGCAGGAAGGACCACTCAATAAAGAATTTGTACCATCTTATGTATGTATATCTCAAAAAAAAAAAAACAACTTTTAACACGTCTAATTTGTTTTAAAAAGTGAACGAAATAAAGCTGTAGCTGACTATACTCAAAAATACAAATATCGGCTCCGATGGGAAAACATTTTCTGAAAACAGACGCTTTTTTTAAAACTTTTAACGTGTGTAGGCATTTGGACATCGATAGCCAGATTGATAGGTTTGCGAGGGTAGATTCACTCTTTGGTCTTTGATACCCCGATGGACCTTGTTTTGATGATAAAGATATTTATGGCAGCACCGGTTTGTGACGTTTGCAAGATTTTAAGAATTTCCGTAAATATTAACTGCTAAAGTGAGGAAACAGATGAAATACAACATTGTTGTATGGGCCGCAATAATAACGTCATTCTGAAACGGTAATTTATCGAATGGATGAACGGTATTTTTATAATTTGAAAGCTGTCACAGGCGCCAACATACAGTGCCGTTGGTTGGGTCGACTTAGAAAGATAATGAAGTGTGATTTTCAGCAAAGACTGTGCTTATCCTGCTCGATTTGTAAGCTGTCACAGGCGCCAACATACAGTGCCGTTGGGTGAGCCGACTTAGGAAGATAATGAAGTGTGATTTTCAGCAAAGACTGTGCTTATCCTGCTCCATTTGTAAGTTGTCACGGGCGCCAACATACAGTGCCGTTGGTTGAGTCGACTTAAGAAGATAATGAAGTGTGATTTTCAGCAAAGACTGTGCTTATCCTGCTCGAGTTGTAAGCTGTCACAGGCGCCAACATACAGTGCCGTTGGGTGAGCCGACTTAGGAAGATAATGAAGTGTGATTTTCAGCAAAGACTGCGCTTATCCTGCTCGTGTAGTAGAATATAATAATGTAGAAATAGTAGGAAATTGGTAAGTACTTAAGGAGCAGACAGTGGTAGAGTAGTAGCAGCAGCTTTCTTTGGCAGGGATCAAATGAGCACCATGCAGAGAGAGAAAGCGCCGTGCAGTTAATTGCTATATGTATTTCAACAGGGTTAAGTTTATAGCAATGATTGCATGCCTATTTAGTGACTATGCCGCTTGTAAAATTATTGGAGAATCAATAAAGATATTAGATTACTATAACTTATGTTATTTTATTAAAGCGAATGTTTTGGCTAATTAGACCATGATATTGGTTCTTTTTTAAAACGAATTAAAATTTATCTGCATGCAATCTCCACCTCTTTAAAACAATCTCATTTGTCGTAAAAACGTAAATTTAAGTAATGAAATACATTTACCTGAAATCCGCAATGCGAAAAATTATGGCTACGGCTGCGAAGTGGGGCGGAATATTCCACCTGAAGGCTAAATTTTATTGCCCCGCGCTGTTTTCGAACAATTGCATTAATAGTGTATCAACGGAGCGCCTCGCCGACTTCTTTACGGCTATGGAGTCGGGCGCCGGAATACAATTAAAGTTTTAATATTTTAACACCGTGAAATCACAATTTGAACTGGAGCCGTGAACACAACTGGCATAATTAAATACATAAAATAAACAAATTTTCGTGCACACTTGCTATTTGCTTCCTTGTATTCTGCACTAGTTTAATCCTGCTTTGCTGCCTACCAGTGGCGAAGAGTGATTTTATAAGATAGTTAAGCAAGAGCAAAAAAAAATCTTGTCTACACAAAATAAACTCGTCATGACGTCGATTTTGTATAGAAATTGAACTCACTCAGTTATTTTAGACCAAAATGTTTTGTTGTCGGGATATAAAGACAAAAAATGTAATGTAGGCGTTTTGTGGTGTTTTAATTGTATGGAGTATTAAATACCTACAATGTGATTATTATAATATTTGGCATTATTAAACACTACTGACTGTGTACCATTTTTAATTAACGATAGAGTAGTTGCGTTCCGAATTTCCGAAGGGAAGCCGGTAGGAATCGTGTTATACGGTGCTTTCGCCACTGCTGCCTACTTGTTTTAGATATGATTTATGCCAATGAAGAGAGAACTGGTAGACCTATGAACAAAAATCTTTAACTGTCAGCCAAGCTTCTCTCGTGCGGAATTTATAAATGCTGCATGTTTTTCTAAGAAGGCATTTTCACGAAAAACACAACCAAACACGGTGGTTTGCTGGCTCAACCAAAATTATATTACTCTAAAATAAAGCGGACGTTTATCTATAACTCAATAAAATCAGCAGAAGAAAAGACAATTTATCAAGAAACTTTATTTAGCCAACTACAATTGTCGCTGAAAATTGGCTCGTTGGTACAAATATACAATTCTTATTATTTTTTTTTGTGTTCCAACCGGCAGTTTCGTACAAAGAGCAAAATGACGTCTCAGCGGATGGGGTGGTTTACTGCGCCATTTCTCTGAGACCGACTTGTTTCGACAGGAGTTCTTTGGCGGCGTCTTTAACACTCCCTCGAGGGTTCATTTATATATTCGCAACACGGAGCCGGCAATAAAACTGCGTTATCCTGGTCATTATTTAGTCATCGCCCGGCCTCCTCGCCTACTCTAGGAAAATAAATGCATTCGAATGACTCTTGTATATATGGTGCAATTTCATGCACCATCAAATGTACCGTGGGTCGTAACTTTGTTTATGATGTTTGTATTGAAAAAGTTTTATATGAAGTCGTGAAAAAATATTTGGTAGTGTAAATATTATTTTTATTATATCTCCATTTAAAGCGCTTTTGTATATTCACTTCTCTTACTTAAGTACTATAATCACTATTCAAATTATTCTTTAATTTAAATTTTGGTGTTGTTATTTATATTGGTTTGGCTGCAGTGTACTAAATCCAGACATATTGTACGAGTAACATTATCGAGAATCGTTAGTTAGGGGACTGGTCACGGCCGGTTACGAGCAAGCCATTTTATGAGGCGGCTCTGGGCGTCGCCGCTAAATCTCCTTATTTATCCGGGAAAACATAAACCGAGGTCTCAGCAAAAATTAATTGGCTCCCACGCTCCTTTTTGGCACATTAACTATTTCAGGGTTTAATGTTTTACGTGTTGTTTCGAGCTCATATTGATTTCTAGTGGGACGACATTATTTACTTCTGCTCGGATATTTAGAACAACTTCATTTTATATTTCATTGTTGCACATAACTGAAGTCTGAATTATTCAAGACCTGGCACTGTGAGTCGAATAGATAATGTTCAGAGCATGTGTTATCCAGACTACTTTACTTTTTATTTTTATGACGGGACCAAATTTGGCGTGTTGCTGAAACGACGGATCATAACCGTTGGACACAGCAACTGTTTGCAATCCTATTCGTAAACCAGGCATTGTTTTGTTCACAGACAGTTCGAGGTTAGAGTGAATACCAACTTTATATCTTTGGGTTAAGGAATGTTTTTGTGTTTGTATTGTCATTGTTGTGGTGGCATCCATTGGGACCTCTCCTTACTCACGCGTGGCGATTTTATTTTAGTCGCTATAAAAAGAGCTTGCTTTCACCTGGCACTTCTTAAAGCGCTGCTTGCGGTACGAGCGGACACACTTCATTAAGGCCTCCGTATTTGTTGCGTTATAAAACTTTGTAGATTTTTATTCGAGTTCTTTTAGCCAGACAGAAAAACGACTTTCGCAATGTTTAAAAATAACCTTCGATCCCGACAAAAGAAAATAAAAGGAATGTTTTAAAAATAAAACAGAAGAATATTTGTTTAGTTATCCAGTTAAGATTCGTGCTTACACGACACGTTTTATAAAGGAAAGGAACGCAACATTGAGCATGGAGTAAATATTGCACATGCGGCCACTCGGTGCGTTGCCAACTACAACAGATGAGGTTGGAGGCACTCCAGAACTATGCACCTGCCTACCGATACAGACGTCGACTGCTCTATATTAAATCCAAACATTTAGTATCCATGTTATCGGAAATATTTTATTTGATATTGTACTCAGTTTGTTCGCACAGTTCTTCAATATTGGATCTACGAAAGTATGAAGGTACGGGATTTTATTTGCTTAGAAAAAAGTGTTTTCTCTAGCCAAATTTTGTCGAGCCGAGGTTAAGGTACATATTTTTATGTATTCGGCCGTAAACTTGGAGTATAGTTCTATGGATATGTTTTTCAAAGTGCGTCGAGTTTTAAGAGGGATTTATTTTTTCGGGAACAAGGCTGTCGGCTGTATCATAAAGCCTTTTTGTATCCACATTGGCAAATTACGTGGGCGTGTCCAGTTAGTCAGGTGTAGTTGTTTAGACGCCATATCACAGGCTGCAGTGATCCATTGCGATGGCCGCGTAATCCCGGCTAGAGGCTTTGTCTCACGTCCAGCTTACTTTTATTACCGTGCCTGCATCGCGAAATAAAACAAAATTGGCGGGAATTTATGGGCCACAGCCCCAGTATGGCTAGTGGGGTGGAAAGTTTTCAATTTGAAACGAATAACTTGTTTGTGTCGTGTAATAAGGAGGGTTTTGCAGGGGGTAATATGGGGCTGCAATGGATGTCGCGGGCTTCCTTAAAACTACTTTCTTGGTTTTATTACCTAAGTGCTGTGTGTGGCGTAACTCTTGAAGGTGTGTGGTTATATAGTGGTTACAATGTTCGCCATAAAACTACATCACCTACTGCCAATAAGTTGATCGGAATTTGGGTGGAGTACTTACTACTTACCTACGTAGTGTAGTATTTCAGATAGAACGACACAAGTTTGAACACCGGATTTTAAGAAAGCAATATTAGTGAAGGTTTCATGGTCCTATTCACCAAGTGAAGTGCGAATGGGACCAAGTGCGAATGGGACCAACTGCGAACGCGGTACGAAGTGCGAATGGGACGAAGTGCGAATAACCCCCATCATTTTGCAAGAACATTTTTGTCACGAATTAAAACGGAATCGAAATTCAAAACACTTTCTGCCATAATTTAGAACCAAAATGAAATGTCTTTTACAATTTATTTGAAATGAGCCCCATATATCCAGTAACAAGCACGCTTCGTTATCACCAACGAGCGCTGCACGTACAATGACATTGTGGCGCCTCCCGCCACTCCCGCGACGTTTACCGACCATAACGTTTCTTCTGCCAGCAAATTGAATGTTAAAGCACGTTACCTGCCCTTAACTGAATAAGTTATGAGCTCCGAGCTATTGGTAATGAAACTTGAATGACCTCGGGAGTATAAACCGCCTGCAGGATGGAATTTCCGTGTTTACACGACTACGCCAACAGTTTATTCTGTTGCGTTAAGTGCCACTTCCGAACTCGTATACCGTTTTAAACGAGCCAAAGATATTCTTTCGGTTTGAAAATCATTCATTCCAAATATTGTACTCTCGAGGGGCTAACTTTTGATTCGAAAATAAATCTGACTACTTTTATTCGGGATTTATAGATTATTTTGTTTTTCTTTGTTTCGTTTTTATTCCTTCTAACCGACTTCGTAAAAGCAGGAGGTTCTATGTTCGTCTGTATGTATTGTTGATGTATGTTCATCGATCTCTCTGTGATTACGTGGCCAATTAACTTGATGCTTTTTCATTTGGTAGCTAAAACTTGCGCGGTGGTTATATTCCATATTTTTATTAACTTTGCTTGGGTAGTTTTAGAGTAAGCTTCAATAATACTTATTTTTTCCACTTAGTGTATGTTGATTACATAATCAGCCTATAATGTTCCCACTGCTGGGACACAGGCCTCTTCTTTCTGTTAGAGGGAGTGGGTCGTGGTCCACCACGCGGGCCCAGTGCGGGTTGGTACATGTCACATGTCTTCGAATTTTTTGTTCTAGAACATGCCGGTTTCCTCACGATGTTTTCCTTCACCATTTTGAGAGCAGTGGTGATGAAATAATTTACACTAAGTAAATCACCTGTATGTTGATTATGTTCTAATAACTTCCTGTTACTGATATTTACATAGCAAGTCGTGGTATACGAATTTGTGTGGGGTAGGTACTGCAACTATAAGTGTAAAAAAGTTATTATTTTTTCTCGAATCCGAATGATTTGAATTTGAATTTTAAATAAAAGAGAGTTAAGTTTTTAATTTGATAAAGGTTCTATCAAATCAAACCTGAGCTTGAAGATTTAATTTTACGTTTACTACTTCAGCGAGTGTACTTTTGCAACCCAGATGTGACGTTATCATGTGTGCCTCGTAAAGCACGTTAAGCCGTTGGTCCCGGCTGTCATTTGTCGATCTTTGACAGTTGTTATCGGTCGTCAGAAGCCCGAAAGTCTGACAACCAGTCTTACCAAGAGGTATCGTGTTACCCAGTAACTGGGTTGTGGAGGTCAGATAGGCAGTAGCTCCATGAAAAAACTGGTATCCAGCAGCATCCAGTTGGATTGGAAGCCGACCCTAAATAGTTGGGAAAAGGCTTGGCATAGACGTGACTTTATCATGGCACAAAACACAAGGTTTCTGTTTTGTTAACTTTTTTTAAAGAGTAACCGTGGAATTTCTTGCCAGCTCTTCTCCATAGGAAACGACCAATTGGAACCGTGCGCTTAGCTTCTGACGTTTTCATAAGTGCCCATGTAGGTTTATGCGAAATAAAATATTTTTCTTTCAACTACGTAGTAATGTTATCATTAATCACTACAAAACCGATCACAAAGGACGTATTTTTTTCTTAGAACCAAAACAGTGCAGAAATGTTATATGAAATCTCATTGTTGCACAGTTTTTCATTAATTAACCGTTTTTAGGGTTCTGTAGTAAACAAGGAACCCATATAGTTTAGCCATGTCCGTCTGTCTGTCTGTCTGTCCGTCCGTCCATCTGTCCCCCCCGGCTTAGCTCAGAAACGCCTAGTCCTAGAAAGCTGTATTTTTTTTTCTCGTCTAATACATGATGTGGGGTATCGTTGGATAGGCCGTTTAAAAATATTGTGGGTATGTGAAAGACATTTTTCAATTCTGAGATCCGTTTGCGTAATATTAAGCTTTAAAGTGCTATTTTTTGTTAGAGTCAAGTGTCCCCCCTGCTGGCTAAATGATTGGTTTTGGATATGTGAAAAAATTAATGGCAGTAGTATATATAACGAAATTAAAAGGAAAACTATCACAGCTAAGTAGGGTTTACAAGTTAACGAGTAATAGTTGACCAACTTAAATTTGCAGTTGAAGAATTGAACGTAACGTATATCTGTGTATAGGAGAGTAATGTTTTTCAACTACAATGTTAAGTTTGTTTTTGGGATAAATTCATCCTAACTATGGAACTCTTCATTATGCGTGGTCCGACACGCACTTGGCCGGTTTTTTTATTTTTTATTTAGATATAAATTTACCACAGAGGTTTAATGTCTCCCATAGCATTTACGACATTTTCGAAATGTCTTATTTAAAAAACATATAACTGGAAATCCCTGTTTCTATGGAAAATTTAAAATCGGTCTAATTTGGCTTTATCACTATTTTTCGAAAATGTTCTTAACTTACATTTTAGACCTTTGTATCCGGCTTATTCATAATTCATAATTCATTTATTACAGATAACAAAGATCCATTGGGTTAGTAACAATAGTCTTAACCTAAGTTAGTACCTAACTAATAACACAGACAGTGTACAGGTGACAAGTGACGAAGTTTCATTAAAATCAGTTCAGTCATTTCGAAAAACAAGGGCTTGAAAGTTTATATGAAATGCTGTAAGTCGCAAACGCTCTTAAGTTTAATATAAAATGAATGCATTAGATCAAAATAATACTGGCTTAAAATAAAAATCGGCTGAATAAAAACCGACTTGGTAAAAAACTTTGTTTTGATTGAGTTTTTATTTTCAGTAGGTATATATTATCACGGTAGGTAGATTGGTAGTTGAAAGAAAAGTAGATTACGCACCTTGCTAAAGTGAGTAATTATTGCTCTCATGCTAATTTAGTGCCATCGCATGCGCTCGGGCACCAACATAACACTCGTGCGTTAATAACTCAATTTGCGCTCGGTGCAACAAACTACTATTATTTTTTTGATTTTGACTTCATTGAAGTCTGTATAACTTGACTGAAGATACTTCAAAGCAGTGCGAACCATTATTTAAACTCCAAGTCTAGATTCTGAGAACTCCCTAGTACTGACAATGAGTTGTATGAATACATTTTTCTGCGACATTTAACACAGAAAGTAAATCCAACGCGAGCTTCCGGGGAAGGTTTTTCTAGGAACAATAGGATTGGGTAAACAAACCAAACTGAATAAATTTCTCGGAGAAGCAAGTCTCACCTAAAGTTTGCGAAGAATGCCAGTTACTCAGTTAGTCTCGATCCTAGCCAGCCAGTAGAACTTTCTATTTTTCGATTGCTCGTGTTACTGAGTTGGCAAATGTAGTTTAGCTAGTAGTTCACGCTGTCGCCGCTTCACAACTGAATTTCATTGCTAACTTATTTTGCATTGTGTTACTTTAAATAGACGTTGGTCACAATTCAATATATTACGCACTCTATGCAGGTCTTCTCTTGGGAAAGCTTTTATAAAATTCTGCCGAGTAGAAAATTTCCGTACGTAAATAAAATAAATAATGACGATTCTTTAGTTATTTGAAGTAAGTATCTGCAAAGTTGAGCAGTATTCTGAAGTTTTATAACAATTGTTCTTATCTTTTTGAATAGACAAACTTTTCAATAGATCATCCAATCCATTAAATGACTGATTGGTACGTTGTGGAATGTATGTGGCAGCCATTACCCGGTTTGTTATAATAGTGTGTATAACCATATAACCAATGTTTTCAAGGTGCCATTTTTATTAGTTTTATTTTCAAGTTGGCCTGAATTCTTTAGATGCCAAAGCAAACATAAAAATCAGATTTATGGCAGTTAAATAATAAAATGGTCACAGTTAACAGCCTAACTGCATTATAACTAGTTCAGAGTACTTCAAGGCTGTGTTCGAATAATTTAGTTAAATTATTTAGAAACTGCTGTGTTGGCTATGTTTAGAATAACTGTAGTAATAATGTATCTTGTAGAAACAGGCCGTTCTTGTGGGGGTTGTCGAGACAATGTTCTTGCGTCATTAGTAACGTCTCAGGCGGCGATTATCAAAGCAATCAGCCGTTCTGCAAACTGTTACCAACCGACTGGCTGGCGATAGGGCTAGCGGCCTGTGTCGATGTTTTTTTTTCAATCTTCTTTCGTATCGATATCGAGTCGCGCTGTGATACTGGAATTGACAATTGATATTAGTGTTTTCTGAAACGAATTGAAATGTTATTGTTATTTGAATCGACATGAAAAAGATTCGTTAGAAATCAATCTGTTTTCGAGCACGTAATCAAATTTTAGTAGAGCGTTGATTTTGTTTTGTAAATATCTCTAGAGAAAACAAGTTCGTTTCAAATAGGTATTGTGATTGCAAAAAGATTTCACGCGCAAACTATTTTCCGTTGTATCGATAGTTTTGTAATTCTCTTATAAACATCACTAAGGCAATTGACGAGTGTTTGCTCGAGTTTGAGCGGCTGCGGCGCTGGGCGGGCGGAAGTGGTCGAGGGCTGTTCCTAGTTTAACTGTTGCGTCACTTGATTGTCGCCGCCGACCGGCGCCAAGTACTCTTACTGAATCCAGCCTCACGATTCACAACCAGTTTATATTTATTATTTTAATACAGAACTTACATTGAATTGTTGAAACATCACTAATAAAAGTTAAAATGCCATCGAGCCCGCCGGCTGGAGACTAAATGAATTGTGAAATTCGACTTTTTCTTTGTATTTTTTCCTGACGAATCCAAAGCCGATCTGTCTGTTGATTTAAAGACCCGAGCTCTTGTAATTTAATACCGATATCGAATTACAGGCAATCGACTTAACATCTCGCATTTACATACTAAATAAAAGAAGGTAGATATTAGAAGATTAGGGAGTTTAAGTGGTGAAAATCGGGACAGTAAAAGTGATTTACATTTAACTGAGAGCGAGGAATATATACTTCGAATTACTAAAGCAATTCGGTGCTTAATTCGTAGGCCAGCCAAGAAAGATGGGCGGCCAACGCTCCCGACGCGCCCGGCACCCGACTTTAATTACAAGTCAGGTTTATTCACTCTAATTTCGGGAATTTTGCATTCCCCGCGCGAACCGCGGAAGGGTCAGAGTAAAAGAAAATGACATTCGTTATTCTATTACGTTAGGCAAAGGAGCAAAGAAGAGCTCTGTAGGCAGTGGTAATTACTTTTGTGTCGGTATTATATCAACAGGATCTGTTTTGGTAATAGTAATCTGGAGCGGGAGTGGGTCCGGCCATTGTGTCGCGGATAGACCGCCCCGCCATGTGGAACGAGAAGATTGCTTGCTCCTTTTTGTTGTTACTCATGCCTCTCTGCAATCAGATAAAGAAGTCCACGATTTACGTAGCACGTAGTTTTGCGACTTTTGGTGAGGTATTGTTGTATTTTTGTTTGATGTTTTTCGAGTAAAGCAGCTAAGAATTTATACAGCATTGAGTTCAGTGAATTAAGTTAGTTTTTAAGACTGAAGATATTATTAAAAGAAGTATAAGTATAAGTAAGAAGTATATTATTTAAAGTTTCGTTCACCAAATCGTACAAGACATAATTATTGTAAGTTTTGGGTCATTAATGTTTGTTCGTAGAGCAAGTTTGAGTCGTATGTAGGTCAAGAGCTGTGTAGTGTGCGCGTGCGCCTATCGCCGGGCGCCTGTGGGGCGGTGCGTCGCCGTCGGCTTCTCAAACGGGCGAAGTTTTCTCCTCTCGGTCGTTACGAGGCGCGAATTGCCCGCGTTACAATTACTGCGCGGCCCGCGATATTTATGCTAGCGGTAACCAAATTGCCCGATATTATTCCATCCCATTGAGTGCGAAAAGCGCAAATTAAACCGATTTTATATTGGACGATTTTCCTCCAGAGCGGGGGCGAGATATGTTCGTTGTTAGATAAGAAGCCGAGAAGATTGCGTTATGAAATAAAACAGGAATTGCACGTTATAAAGAGTTGCTTTCGAATAAATACGCAGCCGCGGTGTTTGTGCGCTTTTGATTGCGATTAATTCTGTTAACGGTAGGGGTTTGTTAATAAGCAATATCTGAAGCTGTTGATTAAATGCGCAATGGTTTTGTGTTTAGATTCCAATAAACACGGTTATTTTCATATGTTTAAAGGATTTTAGAGCTTTATGGCATTCTTTTGTCCGTTTGGTGCCGGACGTAAAGAATAGCACCATCCCATTTCTTCCCGTGGGTGTCGTAAAAGGCGACTAAGGGACTTACTAGAGAATGGACAGCAGCTTTCTCTATGTATTTTAACACTATACTGCGATCGCCAACCCGTCTGCCAAGCGTGGTTGTTATGGCAAACCCCCTTTGGAGGAGGCCTATGTCCAGCAGTGGACGTCTTTCGGCTGAAATGATGATGATGAAAAATTTATTAAAAAACTTTAACACCCATGTTGTATAGTTTAGACCGGAATTTGACTATGTTTTAAATTAAAGTATCATCGGTTTGTACGAGCGGGCTCCGGCCGTCCAATAAACCGCGAAACACTAGTAAAATTTTACAACTGAGTTGCTCTCCCCGCTTCTCGCATAAGCGAACTGTTAGAAGAAAATGGAAAAGCAACCGAAAGATATATCTCTGAGGGGCCCAGATATTTGGGAAACTATATAGCCTAATGAAAGCGAACGAGGGCGGCCGGGCGCTAACAACTAATTGGCTATTCCGAAAACTCATTTGAACACAAAATGGATTCTGTATTTAAATTTCAGCATTCCGTAAAACAACGGCGAAAGTTAAATGCATAAGGCATTTTGGTTTCCATAGATTTACTTCCCATTTATCGGTTGGATTACTTCGACTTTTCTGGCGTCGCTCCAACGCATGAACGACGACATGAACGCCCTACGTTCATGTTTTAGTATTTTTATTAATTTTCTTTATTATAAAAATAAAATATAAATTAGCTAGCGAAACTCCGAAGACGTCGACAACTTAACACGACAAAATAAAAACTTTTAACTGGAAGTCGGTGACAAAAAACTAAAATACAGATCCAAAGACACCGACTTCCAAATTTAAATTTATTATTCTCTTTGTAGTGTTATTTTGGAACTCGGTTGTTTTTTTTTGTAAACAGTATTTTTCACTTTTTCGTGGGTCAGTTTGTAATTTATCTAAGTTACAATAGCCTAATGTCAAATACTCATTACCTTTTATAAAATATTGCTTTTCCCGATGCAGGGGCGTTAATTGTTGAGGAGTTCTCTGGAACTGAAGGTGACTTCACCACATGCATAGTGACGAGCATAAATTGTTTATCAACCATGATAAAGTGCCTAATCGAATCGCAACCGTGAAATACTTATTATTAAGTAGATCCGGTGGCTTACTGTGGTCTTCATAATCAGTTTCACTTCACCAAATGGTGCTAAATGAGTGCAAATGCATGAGTTACTATAAAAAATACCCGAATCACTATATGTGTGCCTATAAAATTTTTAGAATTCCCTCGATTTTCATGGGATCTGACTTGAGGACAATGGAAGCATACGCTTTCGAACAAAAAAATAATTTTGCAAATCCGTCTCTACATGACGGAGTTATGCCCGTACATAAAAAACATAAAAAAAATATAAACATCTGAATTGATAACTCCTCCTTTTGGAAGTCGGTTAAAAATAAAAACGATTTGATGATTTTTTTGGGGTCAATGACCGCTAGCAGTGTTGTTACTTGTATTGTGAATTGATAAAATCTGCTTTATCGTGTTGAGATATCGAAACCGATTACGTCTGTAAAGTTTACACAAAAAATAACAGATTGTTACACTGATTTAGGTGACGGACCCCAAAAAAGATATCATCAAATTAATTGATTTTTCATATTCATAATTATATTTATTTGCATTCCATAATGTATAGGTAAAGGTGTTACAATGGCTACAATTATGGTCCCTGTAGGGCACAGCAAAAGGTATAATAAAACTAAAATAATTCTTAATAAAATAAAAATTAAATTAGAAACAATTAGCAACCAACCATTTTAAAATGTATTTTATTATAGGTTGTACAATAATTATTTCAAAAGGTAATTTTTTTTGTTTTATGATGTTTAGATATCACGTCTGCGGAGTTTCACTGGATAATTTAATTTGACCCTGTATACTTCTAACTAAAGTCCTTAAATTGTATTGACGTCGCTCTCGTACATTAAAAGGACCAAGGATAAAGGCTTCTACATACCGGGGCGACTTGTGCGACACGACACAAAGGCACCGCTCGTCCCGCGACACGCGGGGCCATTGTGCCGTGTCGCGTCGCGCGACATGTCGCGCTGGTATGTAAAAGCCTTAATTGTGCGCGAGTGAAAGAGATAAGTAATGAGGGGTCATTGTACAAAATTCTTTCTGCTTCGCGACCGGACTTTAAGCCTACGTGGTTTGTAAACTATTCTGAACAATCCTAACTTTATTATTAATATTATAAATGGGAAAGTAAGTTTGTTTGTTACCTTTTCACGCCTAAACCACAGAACCGATCATCCTAAAATTTTGCATATATACGTTGTCAGGTGTACAGAAACGGACCTATGGTACCTTTCTTCTCGAAGAAAAGTACTGTTCCCGAGGAAAACAACAATAGCGTTCTTATGATAATAGATGGCGCCACGTGTCTTTCGAATCATGATTGAATTATAATATGAATATAGAAATTTTAGTATAGTGTGTTAAGAGTATTTAAAAAAAAATTTAAGTACCATATACATTTTGTGAGTGTTGATACACCGGTTTTTCATCCTCCTAACTATATTATTTTATATGGGAAAGTGAGTTTGTTTGTTACGCTTTCACGCTAAAACGGCTGCATGGATTTGGATGAAATTTGGCACATGGATATACCATGACCTGGGTTAGGACATAACATACTCTTTATCCCGGTAGAACGTTCCTGTGGGATAATTTCCGACCTCCACGCAGGCGAAGCCGCCGGCAAAAACTAGTAGGTTTATAATATTGAAAAATATTGCACTTAATTCGAACTCGAAATTGAGTTGGTCCGATGTCATCATTATTCAGCAGTAGGTAGGTATATTCGAGCTGCTTCTGGGAAATCCAACGTCTGGCTCGGCTAATGACGGCTGCGCTCGGAATACTGAGCGCCCAGCCTCCCACATGGACTACCTACCACTCTATAAACATCCATCTAACTCCAACGCACTTGAGCACAGTGCTCAAACTTATGACAAATACTTCCAATATTCGTCCTTAGAAGCGGAAGCACAACTAAAAGTTATTATAAATCAAATAGTTCACTTTCTCTGTCGGGTTAAATTGTGTTTTGTTTAAGTCGCTCGTTCCTCGTGCGTCTGCTCGGGTGGCTCGCGACATATTGTCTGAGAACTCCGCCGACGCCTCTCCAATAAATAAGCAGGTCACATATTGAAGGGGGCAAAGGGGGAATACAATTGTAACTTTCTTGCTCCGGCTTACGGGAAGGCAAAAGTTTAAAAAATACAAGTTTCCTTGCCCCTGGCTCGCGGGCACGCATGACAACGTTCGCACGTACGCGCCCGACGAGCCTAGCGGATCTCTTTAAATATGTTTTACTTACCTTTAAAGAAATAGAAAGTAATTACTCTTTCAGGAAAAAAACTGAAAAATAAGTTCCAAAACGTATTATCATTGGTATGCGGTAACCATCCCCGATGGCCATCCCCCGTAACGTTAGTCGGAATAAGAATGAGAATCCATTAAAATATCCAGAGATTTAGTGCATGACAAGCAGCTACTCTTTCAGAAGTCCTTTCTCCACGAAAAAAATGAGCTTATATTTGGATGATCCTTTCAATAATTTAACGGGCGATGCGAACAAAAGCGGTTTGAAATCGAAGCTTATAAAAGGCCGATGTTAAGTGATCGATCAGGGGTAAAAGTTGTTAATCTTGTCTCGCGCCGCTTAAGTTCCGGTCGGTAAGTTCTGAATATTACTTAAAGAGAGCGACACAACAAGCAATTAGTATGCAGCAGGGCCGCGTAACATTTTTTCACATTATGCTAAGTCCCGAAGAGAAACTGTAGGAAGTCCAAGGGGTGGAAGGGGGGGCACTCCAGCGATTCCCAATAATTCATTAGAGAGACCGTCGTCACGGGGTACGAATTAAAATTAATGATTCGCGAGGACAGCAGCCGCCTTCGAAGGATCTCATTGTATTATCTAGTCCCTTTTTATCTGCAGAGATAATTTAAACTTGCCTTCTAACAGGTGTCGCAACGACTTTTCTATATTAGCGATTTTAAGAGGCTAATAAATTCTGAATCGGGGAGTTATTAGCATTTTTATGTACTTTGGTACTTTGGGAGCGTATCGTTAAGTATTAACCAGGGAACTTATTAGATTAGTCAAACAGGATGTAGATTATGGAAAAGAAAGTAATACTTACGTCTTTATTATGTACACCATAAAAAAAGAAATAAAAATATCTTGTAATTAACAAATTATATAAAAACTAATACACGAAACTACACACTACACTCACACACATCGTACACGTACACTCCTACTTACTTTTATTATAATTAATAATTTTGAATACCTATATTGTTTTTGTTTGTATTATTATATTTTTCTTTTTTTTTATCGTTGTCCCACACTAGGAATTTCTCCTATATTGTGGGTGCGTTTACAAACATATAAACTCACATACACAAACAGCCAGACCCGGAACTACTACTTGTAGGTCATACAAATATTTGTTCCGTGCGGGAATCGAACTCGCGACACGCAACGCAGCAGTCAATCGCTTAACCACTGCGCCAACCGTGTCGTATTATATTATATTTGCATGATCTCTTTCATATAAAAAACAAATCATAAAATAGGTAACATAACAGAGGGTCTACTCCGAAGCGAAGTATCGGCCGAATGTTCGGCCATTTTATAACTTGTATAGTTTCCTTTTTTGACTTTGAATCCTTACCCAACTTAAAGTCACATTTTTGACTTTGGCTTATCTCTTTGACTGTCGTTTTTTTATTATTTCACCGTAGTCAGCCATAGTTAGCCGTAGTCAAGCAACGGCCGAACATTCGGCCGATACTTCGAATTTATGTTCGGAGTAGACCCCCTGATCAACGTTCCAGTTGGTGTGAAACCTCTCCACTAAAACATTCCCAACGCGTATGAAATGTATACATACTGTGACAAACATATGCAATTAGGTATCATCACTGCTTCGGTTCAATTTAGCTATAATATCTTTTGATCCCGTGTTGGGATTTGCAACGACATTGTCGCGGAATGATTTGATGAGAATTCGGGCGACAAGACGCGACGCGACATACAAGTCGAGTTTCCAGTTTCACGTCACGCGCGCTTGGCTCAAATAAGGCTTACTACCCCTGCTGCCGCCGCGCCTGACGCCTAGTATAAAGTAGACTGTAGAATACCTAATGCATCTACGTGTTAAAACTATTCGGCTTTCTTCACCATGTTGCTGAGCAAACTTAGCTAACAAAATTACTTAAAAGGTGACAACATTGATGTCTGAATTTCAATGACCAGCAACAAACTAACAGCTAAGAACTTAACAAGGTTCTATTTGGATTTTCGCAACATTTTTGCCCTTTCACAGTAAAAGAATAACAAAGTCTCAATTAGATTTCTCCCGGAAGCAAGAGAGTGTTTAATGGAGCTTGTAGGCGAGGGGTTAGCGATCTGTCACTAATTGCGAACTATTATAGACTAAGAACAAAATATGTTATTGCGGCGAAGTACATTAATAAGAACCGAACAAAGTTGTGCAATTTAGCGCATCTCGGGTTGGTACCTACAATTAAGAGATATAATTATGGCTATATTGGAAATAGAGAGTCAATCGGCGTGTATTCCGTCGAAAAACAAATTCATATTTTGTTTGATATTTTTTAGGAAGCTGCAATTTCGAAATCGACAGTTTAATCTAGTGTACGAGTATAGTCTGATATCACAAAATAGCGAACGTTACGTCAACGAGTTACGTATTTGTTCGGACAGAATGTTTGTGAACGAAATATATTTACTTGAACGAAAAAAGGGATGATAACGTGACTTGCGGCTAATCGGCTGACATCTCAACTTTGTTGTTCTTATTGGTGGTGTGTTCATAAGCCTGGGCGGCGGGTCGAGCGTCGGCCGAATCTTAAGCAGCGCCGAGAAGAGCAACCCTAACAAATTGACGACAATATCTGTCGGCAGTTCGCTGTCACCCGACGCCGGTTATTAGTGTTGCCACACGATGGAACGCCGCCTCGGCCTCGGCTTATGTACGTGTATTAATATTTATGTGCTCAGTATTACCTTCTTTTGAATTTATTGTAATGTATTGTGGAAATGTTGATAGCGCGTGATAAATTGTGACTTTTATTAAACGTGTAGGTACGTCAATATTTTTTTTAGATAGGGATTAAGAGGCAATGGATGTGTAGTTCATACAAACGTAATACCAAAATAATTTGTAAATCAAACATATTCTTAAGGTAGTGTGTCTTTATTCCGATTGGAATACAGAATATCTAGGTTTCCAAATACATATTTTGAATGGAAACTGATTTAAATAAGAGTAATGAGAAAAATATGTTTTAGAAATTTTAAATTCATGATTGTCCATACATTGTCCTTTCAAAATATATTTGGAGACATATACCTATATTCTGAAATCCAATCGAAATAAATACATACTACCTTAAGAATATGTTTGATTTACAAATTATTTTGGTATTACGTTTGTATGAACTACGCATGCTACCGGGCCCAAATAAAATATATTGCAGTAACTGAAAATCAAATACTGGTTTTTATTTTGTGCTATTGACACGAGTTTGAGTTGGTATTAAAACAAACAAAAGTAAAAAAAAATCCACACAAATACTTGTTGAAATGCCGCTTGTCCAAACTGCATTTGCGGCAATTCCCGCGTACACGCGCGTGGGCCCGGGATGTCTGTTTTAATTGTCCGTCAGTCGTTAGGCCTCGGTCTCACAAGCACGTACAACCAGCCCATATATCACGTTGATTACTCAAAGTGGAAATATCATATTTTTATTTCCTCGCGCCGGAGTCGGTAGATTAAGGTTGGGGCGAATTAGCTCAATGCTGGAACGTCGTATGAGTCGTAATTAATGAACTGTTTTGTTTTTAAAGGCTTCTACAGACTCACGCGATATCGCGGGCGCGACGCGACACTAGTAGTACAATTTCTTTGTCGGTGCCGGTCGCGCCCGCGATATCACGTGAGTCTGTAAGAGCCTTAAAACAATAATAATTATGTCCTGTAGGTATTATTTGTTATCAATATTTTTGGAGGTAATAAAGATTTCAGATTACTCTTTATTTATATTTTCGTGGGTTTTGTACTTACATAGCCGAGATGACAAAAGATGGATAGTCAGTATATAAAGGGTTGGCCCTTACATCATTTACGTATCTACCTAAGACAATGATATTATATTAAACATATATGTTATAAACTCACAATACAACCGAAAATAGTGTGTCGCGCAGCAGCGGCAGCACACCCCCACTTTTCGTTCATTTTACATTTCAATACAAGTAAAATACGTCCCAATTAGGACGTTTTCGAGTCTTCACGATTGAACATATCAGGGCCCCAAGTCTGCTATTTTTATAAATTCAGTCATTCCCAACACGATCCCATTGTCATTTTGCTAAAAGTTCGTAATCTGCTAAATTAATAATGGTCGATCAATGTTCTCGTAAGCATTGTCGTATTGCCATTATTATAAAACCCATTAGTAGAAATGTCATTAATTTGTCATTATGTACGAGATTATCAATAAATGCAATTTCTTTTGATGTAGTGTCAGTGGCCGACCATTGGAAAGTCATAATGACGCCATTATAATAGTAGATTACCAAACTCGTCAAAATCAACAATTATGAAATCAATGATCGACCATTCTGACACTATTGAAATAGCAGACTTGAGGCCCTGTTTAATATAATATCATTGACCTAAGAGACTAGAACACAAAAAATATTCTGTGGCAAGAGAATCTGGTTGCTGGCTACGTCATTTCACTTTCGATAGATTAACGAATCAAGTAACCTAAATTGACAGTTGAGGTTGCGTGCAACAACCCGGATAAAAGCTACTTCCATTTTTAAAAGATCTTTGATAGATTTCTAATACTTTATTAATAGTTACGTACCATCAGTATAATAAATGGCAATAGAATTTAAGGCTTTGAAAAAATATATGTGCGTGACTCGGCAGGCGCCGTGAGGTCGCCCCGCCATACAATTGTAAGTATAGTCCTAGAAAAGGTGACCAGATAAGCTTGAGCTTAGAATATACAACAGTTTACCCTTCTCTACTGCTTATACACAAGAAACAGAAGGGGAACGGAGGGTCTTTTTAGCTGGTGGGTGTATAAAGTGGCTAATATGAGCAGAGCACGCGTATGGAAATTACAGTGGAATCAATCACGAACCTCCCAAACATGCCCTATAGATAGAACAAACAATGCTTTTCTTACTTAATGGTTTACCATAAAGATTCATATCTTTTATTCTTCTCAATACGAGTATATACTAAAATCTACGATTTTTTCTGTCAGTTTGTTCTCCTGAAAACGATTTTAAAACAAACAAACATTTATAAATCTGTTTGTTTATATATCCGAATTCATTTAACGATGTAACTATCAGAAAGTCGAGTACAATGGTAACACATTAGTAAAAATAAAACGCTTCTATTGCTCACCTATTGTATAACATAACAATAGGAAAAGGAACAATTCACTTGTTAGGCAAATTGATGTTCAATTTTAAAACTACAAAATGTGTTTAGCCGTTTTATTACACAGCACAATAATATATGTTTAGAATGAGTTAAAGGATAACAAGAGTATTTCCGTGTGTAAGGAGTATGTAACCCATTTACATAGAGAACGCCTTAAGATACGTGACCGTAATGTTTTTCCTATGGTAATGTGTAGTCATATTGAGCACACATAAAATCAGATAATAAAATACACATCAGAAAATTCAAAATCACTTACGTTTCACGACGAAGCCGGCAGGCGGTGTCCTAGCATACCAATAAAAATGTAAATGCTACCAATAAAATTTTGCTTTTGAAGTAGTGGGGACTTGGTCCGCGGCTTTGATGTGGTGTATATGTTATAATCAGGATTGTTTGGCGGTAGCCACGCTACCCGTCCTCGGCCAAATCATAATAAACAGAATTTCCCAGAGGGGAGAGCGATATCTGATAGGAATCATTGAATTATTTCTGAGAGTCGGTACGCTCTCCAGTCTCGACAATGTATTATTTTTTGTTATTTATCAATTTGCACGTAGCACTTATCTAATAACATTTCTTCGTTCGCTGTATTGGAGTTCTCACTAATTGCTCTTTCTTCGTTTTTATTTTATTTAATTTGCTCTACGGAGTGCGGGAACTACTTACTGGCTTCACCCATCGTCTTCTATTACTGTAGACCTTACTTTACTTAATCAGCCTATAATGCTCTGCTGGGACACAGGCCTCCTCTCTGTGAGAGGGAGTGGACTGTAGCCCACCACGCTGGCCCAGTGCGGGTTGGTGGATGTCACATGTCTTCTGTAGACCACTCTGGTGAAAAACCGCACACGTTTGTGTTTCACTTGTGTCGTGGCACAAGTGAGATACAAACGTGTGCCGTTTTTTATTAATAAGATTTTTTCGTTCGCTTTCTTGGAGTTCTCACTAATTGCTCTTTCTTTGGTCTTATTTGTTTTTAATTCGCTTTACGGAGTGCGGGAACTACTTACTGGCTTCACCCATCGTCTTTTATTACTGCAGACCTTACTTTACTTAATCAGCCTATAATGTTCCCACTGCTGGGACGTAGGCCTTCTCTTTGTGAGAGGGAGTGGACTGTAGTCCACCACGCGGGCCCAGTGCGGGTTGGTGGATGTCACATGTCTTCTGTAGACCACTCTGGTGAAAAACCGCACACGTTTGTGTCTCACTTGTGTCGTGACACAAGTGAGATACACATGTGTGCGGTTTTATACCTACAGTGTTATTGGTAAAGTAGGTATTTCGCACATCTGCGTACAATAAACTTATTCATAGAATAATATACTGTAGATGTTCAGGGGTGGAAGAATTTCAATATGTATAATATTATGCAGGTTGATTCTTTGAGCTCGGGTCGGACAAGGAGCATTTGAATAAACCGATATCGCGGGAGCCGAGCAAAATATTGTCCGCCAGAGGTCGCTGTGTTTAGCCGAACCCCGGAAAATATGTATGTTTTGCCTCCGAGAGAGCCCCGTTATTAGATTCGAGATATACGAAGATGTTGCTACGTAAAATATTGAGAAACACATACACGGTGAGTTTGACGAACAAACATAATAAGTAAAATGTTATTTTATAACCTAGATCACTTATTATGAAAGCGGTACCTACTCAAGCTTATTGGAAATAAAACATCTAAATGGCTCCAAAGATATATTATGTATACCATAAATATAATGTTGTATTCTTCTGTTTTACGAAATAACATTATACTTATCCGCAGTATTTCGTCCCAAAACTGTGACATCATTATATTTATTCGATAAGTCAAAATTAAGGAACCGAGAGATCATGCTGGACAAGGCCTTCAGTGATCGGATCTTTCCATGAAAAAGTCGGAAACAGAAAAAAAAATCGATAACGTGATCTTAGTCGCAATACCTAATAAGTGAAGAAAATAAACGATAAATAAGCGATATTGATCAGGCATGATCGGGAGACGATCGTGTATAATCCGTGATCAGGGCTCGCTCAGCAGATGTATAGGGCGATGAGTCTCGCCCTGCCATTACACGCTGTACTCGCACTTACATTAACGCTCTGCCAGATGAAAGATAAACATTTGACGTGAGGATGGGGCGAATCCGTATTCTCGTCACACGGACCGGGTTAATTCAATAGCTGATTGGATTTGGGGCACGCTGATCTAAAATCCCTTTTACAACTCACGACGCTTTCGACTCTGAATATTTTTACACGACATTGTAAAAATATTCCTAAGCTATGGCACGCAATTACTTTAACATTCTGTATATCCTCTACTCGTAAAATCCTATAATATTATAAATGCGAAAGTGTGTTTGTTTGTGTTATGTTTTCACGCTAAAACGGCTGAACAGATTTGGATGAAATTTGGCAAACGGGTAGACCATAAACTGGATTATAGGACATAGGTTACTTTCTACCGGTAGCACGTTCCCGTGGGATAATTCCCGCCATGCATACGGGCGAAGCAGCAGGCAAAAGCTAGATATCGAGTAATAGTAATTTAACGAGTCGAATTGTTGGTAATCTGTGCGCCTTTTTTTCTTGGGTTGGAAATTATCAAATAACTTCTCCCGCTCTGGGCGGAGCGGGAGGGCGTGTCAGACTTTTACTTACTAAAACCCACCCGTGTTCCTTCAGTTGCCAGTGTGCCACGGCCACGATATCCCTTTCGGAAAAACTCGCAACCCTGGCAGGCCTGAGTTCAGCTTTGAAAAGTGTCGCTAGCTGCCTGAGTTGCGGCAGCGCATGGGCAAGCGCAGTGAAAGAAAATCGGAAAAGTCAATATTTGTTTTAAAAAGTGTGATGTAGCCAGTGTTATGTTTGTAAATATAAGTTTCTTAAGATATTTACCGTGTGAAGATTTGTCTGCGTGTGTATTTCATAAATAGTGTAGGTACGTGTATGTGCAACCTATATCCTCCTTAAATTTGTGTGTAATCTTGTGGTTAATTCCCGAGGATCCTGAGAAATGTAATCGTGTGATGACTACTTCAATCGAGAAAAAACATACAAGTACACAAGCATTTTTCACGCGTTGAACGGAAAATGAAATCTATTCCTGCATTTCCACATAAAATAATGAAAATTCAGATTTTCAAATAAATCTTTCTACCAGTCGTGGGGTGTAAACGGCTCGTAAGTACGGGCCGTCACTTCGCGCGCTTTTATATTCCATCTTGTGTTGACACTGCATTGTTCTGCGGGATACCCTATTTATCTGCTGATTTGTTTGCATCACGACGCGCCACGTCTCTGCGACGTACGGCCGACCGGCGCTGGGGTAACTTCACTGTAATTGAGATGAGAAATGCGTGACTCTTGAATTGTGTTCATTTACAAATAAATTTGTTCGCGTTGAACGTGTTTGTCATTCTGATATGTCACCTATACGTACTCTGAGGGTGATATCGAAGATTTTCATGTTTATTTGATTGGGAATTTGGTGTTTCGTTTGTTCGTAGGCGGCAGAAGATTTGAAAATTGAAGCCAGAGGTGAAAATTATTTTGAGCTTCGCCATTAATTCAGCCTTTAAACATATCTAAAGTTTTGACCTTTAAAGCAGACAGTAAAAAAATTTACTTGATGCTGTTATACGTAAAAATATCAATAAGGTTAAGAAGATTACTTAAATATTATAGGAGAGAAAAATAAAGTAAAAAACCGGCAAAATGCGAGTGGGACTCGCGCACGAAGGGATCCGTACTATTATCGTATGGGAGCCCCCCTTAAATATTTGTTTTATTTTAATTGAATTATTTATTTTGAAAGTGAATATATAACTAAATATTCTGTGAATATTTCAAGCGTCTACCTGTTGACGTTATCAATATAGAGCAAAAAAGAGCAAAAAAATTACATTTCTTTTATGGGACCCCCTTAAATATAATATTTATTTTATTCTGTTTTTTAATATTTTTTGTTATAGCGGCAACAGAAATAAATCATCTGTGATAATTTCAACTGTCTAACTATCATGGTTCATGAGATACAGCCTGGTGACAGACGGACAGACAGACGGCGGCGGAGCCTTAGTAATAGGGTTCCCGTTTTACCCTTTGGGTACGGAACCTTAAAATAACTATTTCATATATCTGCGAATTACTTTCGTCTGTAGAGCAGTGGTGGCCCAGTGGGTTCGAAACCAGGCAGGTGCTTTACTTTGTGTAAATAATTTCATTGCCACTGCTCTCAAAACGGCGAAGGAAAACATCGTGAGAAAACCGGTATGTTCTACAACCAAAAATTCAATGACATGTAACATGACATCTACCAACCCGCACTGGGCCCGCGTGGTAGATTACAGCCCACTCCCTATCGTAGAGAGTTGGCCTGTGTCCCAACAATGGAAACATTATAGGCTGATTACACTGAAAAAAATGCGAGCTAACTAAGATACATTTTCTCTTAGTTGGCATTAACACGTTTGGAATCATTATTTATTTATTTACTATATACAAGATAGCATAAAATATTTGCTTTATTTGACTTTTTCACTTTTGTATATCAAATAATAATTTTAGTTATACAAAATAGTTTTATTGTCATATTTAGCATATTATTACATTTAAACGTGTTTGGAGCCTTCTTTTAAGCAAAACATTGCCTGTATCAGAAGACTCCGCGCTTCCATAACATTGCAGTATACTCGTACATAGACTAACTATGAGTTACAAAAAATAGTGTACCGGGGTACACTTATTATTATTAAACTATATGGGTATATATGTTGTGGTGTGGTGTGTATATGGTATAGTGTGGTATGTATAGTGTATGATGTAGTGTGGATTGTAGTGAGGCAGGTGTTTTCGTGTGCTGTGTGATGAGGTGTGTGGTGTAGTGTAGTGTGTGTGAAGAGGTGTGGGGTGTAGTGTGATGTGCGTGGTGTGTGGGATGTGGTGCTTCAGGTTATGGTTAATTATACGTGATGTGTTTCGGCTACACAACGTATTCCAGAAGTTCCTCAGTTTCTTCGTAAGTTGTATCCAGTCTACGATACTTTTTTTGCAGTCTCGGTAATTTTTTTTATATACATACACATGTCTATTAATTTTATTGTACAACTGAGCAGAACGCTTATTAAATTGCCTACATGCAAATCTAGTTTTAGTTTGGGGAATTTGAGTAACTAGATCTATTCTTCTTTTTTTAGTTGATGGTAACAAGCAACTTGTTAGCATTATAGCATTCTTAAACTGGCCAACATTTGAGTTAAATTAAATAACTACCCGTAATTAAAGTAATTAATTACTTAGTTGACGGAACTATGATAATTTAACAAAGTTCTTCTAGCTTCAGAAGTCAAGATCTTGTTAGGCTCGTATGGAGTCAAGATGTGTGATCACAATAAACAAGATTTTTGTTAAAGCAAACACTTTTATTTTTCAGTGATGCTACAGGCGTCTGTTATCTTCAGATAAATAAAAACTGATACCTATCACATCTTGTTATTTTTTATAGGTGTAGTACCAGTCTGAGTATGGCCAATTAGATTTTTTGTTATCTTCACTGAAACTTCGGCTGATATCGCTGATATTGATAAACGATGTGCCATTCGATTTATAAGAGAAAAGTTTGTTGAACCTTTTAGGGCAATGGCTGAACGTTTAATTTTTTGGACAAATTGTTTGCAGAGAAGAAAATGAAGGACAAGATGTAGGTGGTAGGTACCGTGTGGTGCCGGACGTAAAGAATGTCACCGTCCTATTTCTCCCCGTGGCGTGGGTGTCGTAAAAGGCGACTAAGGGACTTACTAGAGAATTGGCAGCAGCGTTCTCTGTGAATCTTAACACCATGTTGCGATCGCCAACCAGGCGCCAAGTGTGGTGATTATGCCCCCCCCCCCTTTCGGGGAAGGCCTATGTCGAGACAGTGGACGTGATTCGGCTGACATTATGAAAATGTAGGTACGTAAATAATTATAATACAGTAGGGATATCGATTCCCTGGTTTTCCTAAATCGGGATGCAGATAGATTCCCAGGTTTAAAAGTTAATTTATGAAAAAACAAGCACATTATTTAATAAATCGTACACGATTCCATACATTTTCAAATCCGTAAAAAAATGGAGGTTTAAATTAGATAAATTTTCCTATTTTAAAAAAGGACAAAGGTTAAACGCCAAACACAAAATTATGACCCAAGAAAATACACAAGGAAAGAAAAAGCACATGTATTTTTCCATTCCAAGAGGTACGTATATCCTTGAGTGACCTTGTGTAGGTACAAATGTGGGGTGGTTTTACGATCGCCTTTCTCGTTTGTGCCGGGAAAGGTAAATTTTGGGAGAATCTATTGGACGTTTTGACTTATTGCACAATTGAAGAGTATTTTGTATTTCGTATATGTATATTCTGAGGTGTGTCAGGAATACTAATACTTGCCCTCGCTTGTACCTACGCATTCAGTCACTTAGCAGTCGTCTTGAATTGACAATTTATGAGTCAATATCCCTTTTCCTAAATACCTAGAAACTGAAAGCCTCAATTTATTTTCTTCGTATATAAAATCTAGGCGATGGCCCCCAATCTGTATCTAATTAAGCCCACCTGGATTAGAGTAGGGCCGCTCCCTGATGTTAGCGTACGCAAACAACTATCTTTACCGAATACCTAATTTCATCGTTTGTTCAACAGGTATCCCAAGTCGCTATAGAAACATTTGCAATTAAATCCCTAATTACTTATCATAATGAACCAATAAAACCAATCTAGTTCTAAAACTGTATTAATACACGATCTCTGTGAAAATTTACGAGGAAAATATTTTCTCTGTGGCACAAATCTAATATCCTAAAATCCGTCCCTATTATTTTAAGATGTACCATAAAATACGCATATACTCGTAGTATGACACATCTCAGCGGGAGGGGCGGCGCAGAAAGCTGTGCGGTGTAAAAAAATCCCCTAATCTAGTAAACAGACTCACTTCACTGCGGGCGCCATGTATTCGGGGAAATTCGGGGGACTTAATCTTTACGGGATAAAGTAAAAGGAGACATGACCCAGGTGCTAGTCACACCGCCACGCGCGTAAATTGTGGCCTCTTTGTCTTTTTGTAATGGTACCTCCAAGGGCCCGCTTGTTAATTATTAAATTGGGAGCCGTTTTAATTTTAATAATATTAACTTTATCAGTATACCTACTTGTATTTTGGTAGGTATGTTTAGAAGAGTGGGGTTGTCTATGGTCGTTTTAGAATTTATTTTGGATTGCTCGGAGTTTTAATACCGCAAGGGTACTTGCTGGAAAGTTTATTGTTCGCAGAGTAAATAGTATTAGGCACGTAGTTAAACTATGTTAATTCAACTTTTAGTAATGGTTAACTTTGGTCACGAATGAACAATGGATATTAATGTGTTAAGGCTCGTACAGACTGGTACGATATCGCGGGCGCGACGACATACTAGTAGCACAATTTCTATGTCGCTGCCTGTCGCGCCCGCGATATCGCGTGAGTCTGTAAGAGCCTTTACTCAGATAAACTGTCACAGACAAACTTTATTGCAGTGGTTATTAATTTAGTTTTTGATGTTTGCTATGTTTGCAAATATCTCACTAGAGATACTTAGGTGTGTAAGCTGAAGTCACATTTCAGAATTAACCTGCGCCAGCAGATGGCTCACGTACGTTTTAACACCTGAGCTCCACCTGTCGACCTGCACCATAAACATTTGAGTCTCTAAGACAAGAAGCCGTTAAATACCTATGAGGATAAATCTCGAAGTTAACATTTACAGCATTACCGGAACGGTTTTTCATGTTTAAAACACAGCATTAGGTACGGGCCGGCCGGTCGGCGGCAGGCCAGTGTTCTGCTACGTGCGGCGTAATCGCCGCGCGGACCTCTCTCAAACACGGAAAACCGTTCAGACACCCCCCGCACCTACCCCTGCACCCCCCAACCCACACCCACCACTTTTACGATGAATCTTCGTTTCTCCGCATCAAGAAGTAATTTTAGTGTTCCTTTGCCGATTCAATGATACCACTCGGCCTGATTGGTTAAGCCCCTCTTTGATTTAATTTCGGGTTAAGTTGCCTAGTGGTCGGACCCTGTGGGATTTGGATACGTTTAGTACGGAACATACGGATATTTGTATCGTCCTGTTATACTGGTTTAAGGCGCAGATATATGATTTAAGTGACTTTTAAATCTGTTATTACGCCTTCTTATATTGCAAGTAAGTTATGCAAAAAATGTATGATAAACTAGAATGCATACTCATCAATTCTATTTGTGAATATTTAACTATTGTAGTAAAATATTTACTTTATGAAATAAATTCAGGAAGTAATGTCTACCCAAAGCATAAAAACGATATTACTTTCAAACTACTTAGATATTTTCATGTTTTTTTTTTGTATAAATAGACTGTTTTATTATCTATAATTATATCTGTGAGTTTTTTCAAATATTTATATTTTCATTACTAAAAATAAATATTCCATATGAAAGTTAATGGTGGTCATCCATTTTTCATTTTCATAATCACGTACAATTTTTCTTTGTATGTGAAATAATTAGTAAACTTTTTTAACCTACTCGAACGTTGGTGTACGTTTAGTGTCAAATGTCAGGAGATTTAAAAATAGAAATGGAAAAGGTCAGCGGAATGGTTTTGTTTATTCCGTTTTATTTTAAAACCTTAAACTCCATTAGCAGGCACTCTGTCTGTGTTAAAGAGACATTAATAGACATAATACGAGAATCCATTGAGAATAATATCTCTTTTAGCTCTTCCTGAAATGATTAAATAAAGCTTTTTTTGCAGGTAACCAATAGTATTATATTAAACAGATATGTTATACACTCACAAAACAACGAAAAAAGTGTGCCACGCAGTAGCGCCAGCACAAATGTAAAATGAATGAAAGTGGGTATGTACCCACTTTCATTCATTTTACATTTCACTACAAGTAAAAACCGGCCAAGTGCTAGTCGGACTCGCGCACGAAGGGTTCCGTACCATTATCTATAAAAATGCCAAAAAAATCACGTTTGTTGTCGTCACGTCTTAAATATTTGTTTTATTTTAATTTAATTATTTATGTGAAAGTGAAAGTGAATATATAACTAAATATTCTGTGAATATTTCAAGCATCTACCTGTTGCCGTTATCAATATAGAGCAAAAACGAGCAAAAAAATCACGTCTATTGTATGGGAGCCCCCTTAAATAATTATTTTATTCTGTTTTCAAAACAGTTCTGAAAATGTCAACTGTCTATCACGGTTCATGAGATACCGCCTGGTGACAGACGGACAGACAGACAGGCAGACGGCGGAGCCTTAGTAATAGGGTTCCCATGTTACCCTTTCGGTACGGAACCCTAAAAAGCAAGGCAAGGCAAAGGCAAGGCAAAAGCATGGCAAGGCAAGGCAAAGGCAAGGCAAGGCAAAGGCAAGGCAAAGGCAAAGGCAAGGCAAAGGCAAGGCAAAGGCAAGGCAAAGGCAAGGCAAAGGCAAGGCAAAGGCAAGGCAAAGGCACGGCAAAGGCAAGGCAAAGGCAAGGCAAAGGCAAGGCAAAGGCAAGGCAAAGGCAAGGCAAAGGCAAGGCAAAGGCAAGGCAAAGGCAAGGCAAAGGCAAGGCAAAGGCAAGGCAAAGGCAAGGCAAAGGCAAGGCAAAGGCAAGGCAAAGGCAAGGCAAAGGCAAGGACTCGCAGCTTAATTTTTTCCAAAGCAGCGAGGATCTCATTGATACACACTCGATCGTGCCGTAACAGCCGCGCTATCCGCGCAATAACGCGGCTGTTGCGGCATGTCGTTTAGCTAACGTCAAATTTCCAAACTGTGACGAAGCACGCGACCAAAACCAGCCGTACCAGCTTGGCAGTGCAGGATCGAGCGCCGTATTGATGGAGCCAGGGTACTCATCGGCAAACTATACTGCTTCAGGGAGGGCAATACACGACCACGAGTGATGCGCTTTGTGAGACGGGCGTTCTCGGGGACTGGAATCAGCCCTCGAGAATACATGTCCCGTGTCACAGAGCGCATCGACTTCCTGAAGCAGAAAGTTTGTGCATGGGCGAGCCGTATTCGGCGGTATAAGCGGCGGGTGGATCGATACACGCAGAATCGCATGTTCCAGAGCGATGAAAGGTATATAGAGCTTGGGAGCGACCCGAACAAAATGTGACAGACGTGTGCCGCCCGGATGATGCAGCCACGAGTGCATTCTGGCGTAGCATCTGGTCGGAGCCCGTCTGTCACGCTGAGGCTGACTGGATGCGGGAAGCCGAGCGAGTCGGAAGCCAGAAATGGAAGCAGTCGAAATTACCTCATTAGACGTAGCCAGAGCAGTCCGTCTGTTACCGAATTGGAAATCACCAGGACCGGACGGACTGCACAGCTTCTGGTTGAAGTGGTTAATTAGTTCACACACTTGCCTGGCATCTCAGTTCCAGTCATCCTTAGAGTCTGGGTCGCTACCGCAGTTTCTAACAACAGGCGTTACCCACCTGCTCCATAAGTCAGGTAGTCCCGTGGAACCCAAGAATTATAGACCGATCACGTGTTTGTCAACGGTCTATAAACTCCTTACATCCATTTTGAGAGTGAAAATGAATACTACGCACATTGACAGTCACTCGATTATGTCTGCCTCTCAAAATGGATGTAGGAATGGGTCCCGCGGTACTAAGGAGCTTCTCCTCATCGACATGGCCCTAAGCCAACAGGTTCGTCGATCCCGCAAGGATCTGTCGACATGCTGGATAGACTATAAGAAGGCCTTCGACTCGGTGCCACATACATGGCTCATGAGGGTGCTGGAGTTGTACAAGATAGATGCAACTCTGTGCACCTTCCTGATGTCATGTATGGGGCAATGGAGGACGGTCCTTCGCTCCAGGATGTCGACAGATCCAGGGGAACGATGAGCCTGTATGGATTAAGCGGGGAATATTTCAGGGCGACAGTTTGAGTCCACTTTGGTTCTGCTTAGCCCTGAATCCTCTAAGTACACTGCTGGAGGATTCAGGTCTAGGCTATCGATTGAGGAGAGGAGGTCAGGTTATATCTCACCTCCTCTACATGGATGACTTGAAACTCTTTGCCCCCAACAAATTGGGACTGATCGAGTTACTGAAGGTAACTGAAACTTTCAGTAGCGCCATCAGGATGGAATTTGGTGTGGATAAATGTGCAGTCATGCATGTAAAGCGAGGGGAGATTGTGGAATCCGAGGGAACGCAACTCTCGGGTTCCATACACCTTAGATCCCTCTCCTCATCCGAAAACTATAAATATTTGGGTACGTCAGAAGCGTTAGGGATCAACGTTGCTGACATGAAGCAATCGCTGAAGGAGCGCTTCTTTGGTCGCCTGAAAAAGGTATTTATTAGCCTTCTTTCGGGCGGAAACAAGATGCGCGCTTTCAACGGTTGGGGCATGCCGGTTTTGATGTACTCTTTTGGCATACTCAAATGGACTCAGACTGAACTAGACGCTCTGGATAGGAAGGTCGTACACTGCTGATCGTAAACCGGATGCATCACCCACGATCATCGGTGATGAGACTATACATCCCGCGGAAGTGCGGGGTCGAGGCTTTTTAAATGCGAAGACCCTCCACAACCGCGAGGTGTGCAGTCTCAGAAATATTTTTTAAAAACCGAACTGGGTATGCATCGTGATGTGGTCGCAGTGGACAAGGGGCTCACCCCGCTCTCCATGGCTAAAGAGAACTGGCGCAAACCTGTAATACTTACTACCCATGACCGCAAGGAGGTATGGCTTCACGGGCGCTTCTATCGGGCTCTACATGAGCCCGGTGTAGATTTCTTAGCGTCCGTATCCTGGTTACGTTTTGGAGACTTTTTCGGGGAAACCGAAGGTTTCGTCTGTGCAATTATGGACGAAGTTATCTTGACGAATAACTACCGGAGACATATTATGAAGGATGGAACGGTTGACGTGTGTCGGGCATGCCACCGTCCGGGTGAATCCATCAGGCATATTATCTCTGGTTGTTCTCGTCTGGCTAACGGGGAGTACTTGCACAGGCATAACCAAGTAGCCAAGATTATTCACCAGCAACTTGCTTTGAAATATAAACTTGTGGATTCTGAGGTACCGTATTACAAGTATGTGCCCGACCCAGTTCTCGAAAAAGACTATGTCACGTTGTACGTATCGGATCGGTCTATCATCACTGACAGGACTATTGTCGCCAATAAGCCTGATATAGTGGTGATAGATCGATTAGCGCGCCGCGCAATGATTATCGATGTTACCATTCCACATAACGAGAACCTCGTGAAAGCTGAGAAAGAGAAACAAATTAAGTATCTCGACTTAGCACACGAGGTTGTTGACATGTGGAATGTGAGCTCGGCTATCATTGTGCCGATTGTCGTATCGGCCAATGGCCTGATGGCTGAGAGCCTCGATCAACATCTCTCGAGGCTCTCGTTAGGTGGTTGGATCAAGGGCCTGATTCAGAAGGCAGTACTCCTCGATACGGCTCGTATTGTGAGCAGGTTTCTATCTCTGGAGCCCTAACCACCGGTAGCTTGGACCCTGCTCCCAGCGGCTACCAGCGGACAACTATTTTTTATATTTTTAAATGTTTTATATTGTTTTATAAATACTAATATTTAAAAATATAATTTATATGTACATATCGTTAAATGAAGGAAATAATAAAACATTTATTGCAGGCTACAATGGCCCATAGACATATCTTACAAACTAACATATATAAAGTACCTATAAAACAAAAACTCGTGAACTATGTTAGTGGCACTTCGCTTCACTAGCTTGTCCTTGTGCTGTCCTGTGGCACTTGTCCGCGGAAGCGACGAAACAACACGTCCTGCGGCCAAAAGTCTTCCTCCATGACGACGGACAGAAAACAATTCGGTACTCGCACCACGAACGCCTTGAAGTTAAGCTACACTTGCCGGGGTTGGTCCGTGGGTGGGTGACCATATTTACATACCCAGGCTCCTCCATGCCTCGGAAAGTACGTTAAGCCGTTGATCCTGGCTGTCCTTCGTGGTTCTTTGGCAGTCGTTAGGGGTCGTCATTTGCCCGAAAGTCTGACAACCAGTCTTACCAAGGGGTATCGTATTACCCAGTTACTGGGAGGTCAGATAGGCAGTCGCTCCATGTAAAATACTGGTATTCAGTTGCATCCGGCTAGACTGGAAGCTGACCCAACATACTTGGGAAAAGGGTAGGTAGATTAAATAATGATGAAGATGTATTGAATAAAATGATACTTATAATTATAGGTACTTAAAGGCTATTATTAAGCTAAGGGTATATTTACAATATAGCCTCATGTAGCTAAGTCTACACGTGTAACTGGTGGTTATATGAAATAAGTTTATTTCAACACACAAAGTTTTCCCAGTATTTGTGATTATACCTACCTATCTAGTGATTATGGATTGTTGCGTAATTTCAGCTAGTTATCGCATTCCTGTTCTGTGCCTATTGTTATTAATTTAATACAGGAGTTAAAATTGAGATTCCCATAAAACCGTTATAATCATTCTTCCAGCTTTTAATACTTTGACCAGGCTTCCTCTTATTATCAAACGGTCTCATAGAAACTAGTTTCTGTAAGTAAGCCTGTGATAGTATGTTAGCGATTTTACAAAAAAAATTGAAACAATTTAAAAAATTGTCTTCACTATATTAATGAATAACTAATTATTAATGTTTATTTATTGTATTTTTAAGTTATGGGTTTTACCACAGATAATATAATATTTTACTAACATACGCTAAGTTCATACTAACTAAATATGAATCCCTTGATCTGAAATATTTTTTAATTTGAATTTGAATTAATCAACATACTTTCAGGAAAGCTTTTTACTTTACAAGCTTTATTAGAAAGATTTATTATAATTTTAATGTCTTATTCATTAACTGAATAAATACATTGAAAAAAAATAGCGTTTGCTTTAACAAAAACGCATCTTGACTCCATACGAGCCTAACAAGATCTTGACTTCTGAAGCTAGAATAACTTTGTTACATTATCATAGTTCCATCAACTAAGTAATGTATTAGTTTAATTACGGGTAGTTATTTAATTTAGCTCAAATGTTGGCCAGTTTAAGAATGATATAACGCTAACAAGTTGTTGTTACCATGAACTTAAATTATTATTTGATATACAAAAGTGAAGAAGTAAAATCAAACAAAGCATGTATGATGTAACAAAGACCGGTGATTAGTTTGTACATTGTCAAAATAAATAAATGAATTTGTTCTGGCAAATATGCTATCTTGTATAGGTACTTATAGTAAATAGATAAATAATGATTCCAAACCTTTTAATGCCAACTAAGAGAAAATGTATCTTAGTTAGTCTGCATTTTATTCAGTGTATCTACAGAAGCCCAGAACTAGATATTATCACTAACTAGACGATATTTATAAAGTTACACGTGTAGTCACCAATCCACTATAAAATCTTATTTTGTTGGCTACACAAATGTTTGGGGATAAGATAAAGCATAGGTAGGTACAGACATAGGTACGGTGTCAGTGATTGATGTGTTACCAAGACATGACCGCCCGAAAGGCCTAGGTACGAGTATGTTTTCACAAAACAACATCCCACAGATCCCACAACATTTGTGGACAATGATGAGTTTTATTATGAAAAAGGTTTTCGTGTAACCACTCGCGTGAAACATCATAAAGATTGATAAAGGATCTTCTACATAGATCTTACTTAAATAATATATCTAAAGCAATAATTATCCAAGTGTATGTGTATTATGAAGGGATTAAAATAAAAGCCTAATTACTATTGCCTGAACACTTCGTTCCGGACATATTCCATCAAATAAGTTTCATTACTTAAGCTTTGTCTCCAAATTGAGAGGACTGTGGTGTGGTTGATGATGTCTTTCATATTCTGATGGAGTGTGTCCGGAATGAAAATACTAGAATTAATGTTTTTGGACAATAAGAAAGGTATGTTAATGGCTTTTGTAATACCATCCTTGTTTTTTCAGTGTTCGATAAGACTAAACAATTGTACAAGTTAGTGATAAGGAAGATAGTAATCAACAATTTTGTGTTTTTCTACACTGGGCTATGTGGTCGCTAAGCAACAAAGCCCTTTAAATAAATATATACAACATTATTTTTAGTATATGCGAAACGTGAATATAGTTTATTCAGAATAAGGAACTGAATCGATTTCAATAAATTTTACACCATGTTATATTTTGTCCCAAAAATATTGAAGTGTGATGGAAAATGTTATCACCATTTAATTACTTACAATACAATCGCCGTACGGTTAGGAACCTACTGCCAAATTGTTATCAATGAGCGCAAGACGACCCTGGAGGCGCGGGGGCGCCGCGCGCCGCCCCGTTAGCATGTTTTTATACGGACAACCCGGTAACATAACAACCTTATAACTTTGTGATTTTTCATGATACAGTTTTGAAATTTTGTACATAGATTCTTTACATAAAAATACTAGACACGTGTTTCGGGTTTCGCATAAACTAAAACTAATATTGTATAAACAAGATTAAGACAAATCGATTGACGTAAGAATCATCAAAATCGGCGCACGCGTTTGGTCTCTAGAGTACCACAAAAGAACGAACATACATACATACAAAGGCTGATAAACACATTACCCTCCTTTGCGTCACGCAGTCGGGTAAAAAGGGATTAAAATAGCACCTAAGTACCACTTTTAGATGTAGTAACACAGTTTTGGTTAGGACGCGGGGTTCTTCGTTAGGTTCTTGATGAAAACTAATCAAGATTACTCCTCGTCAAGCACATTAGTTTATGAAACTATTTTTATTATTATTATTTTAAAAACAACTTTTCATACTAACTTCTCTACAAAATACTGAAATATTTGTGTCCATTATTTTTAACTTAAAGCGAGCATACTCGTAATATTTCAGCCACGTTTGTGAGTTCAATTAGTTCATAAAAATACTTTGCAGTGATAAATGGATAGACGGAAGGTTGGGAGACAAAAGAAGATTAATATTCGTGGTGGTCGTTGTACCCTATTCGTGTATACGTCCACTGTATTTGTCGTAACAAAATATCGTATAAAACATTATTTATTTAAATAAGGAAGTGGGGAGGGGTTATGAGGTGATAAGGCAACGTTGCAGTTTAAAAGAAGATTTAGTGACAAAGATTGAAAAGAGTACCTAAGATGCTAAGATGGTTTGGTCATGTGGAGAGGATGAGTGAAAGGCGACTAACAAAAGGTATTTATAAAGCAGAGGTGAGTGGTAACGCCGGGAGGGGACGCCCTAGAAGGACATATAGTGACCAAATTGGTGATGTTCTTCAGAAAGGTCAGGTGCGTAGTACTCGCAACCGGCTTGCATGTATGAATAGATGTATGAACGTGGGCGAAGCAAAGAGAGTATGTAAGGAGCGTAGTAAGTGGCGTTCCATTGTTTCTGCCTACCCCCATGGGAAGAAGGCGTGAGTTTATGTATGTGTATGTATGTATTTAAATAAAAATACTAAATTATTAATGTAAAAGTTTTTGAACTTATTTTTTATTTAAGCGCGTCTGGCTAGCTCTTGGCCTTCATCTCACCTGATGGTAAGGCCGAAGGTGAAAGCGAGATTCACCCGGAATCCTCAGTCACAAAGGAACTGGCTGATCTTATCTAACTACCGAACCATAACCATTGCTGTTATGGCGATAGAATTGGATAAGATGGCGGTAACTAGCCAGCCGGACTTAGAACAAGTCCTACCACCAACCAAAACGAGCAGAAAATGTTGCCCCCGCTGGGCATCGAGCCCGGGACCTCTGGTCTGATAAAGGCGGTCTTACTACTAGACCACAGAGGCGGTTAAAAGTAATCTCCTTTTGAACTGGCCTCAAATACCCTCTTACCCCTCTTATTACAAAACAAGGCCAGACCCAGGTTTAAAACATGGAGCCATTATTGAATTTCGAACTTTATTCCGACTACGGTAAAGTTCCAAAACACAAAACTGACAACTTAGTACCGAACTAAGTTTTCAGTTTTGTATAAAGAACGGTATTTCAATCACTGTTACGTTCTTATTACAAAAACTGGCTGCATGGTTTAAGCCATGTCAAAATATAAATCTTGTTTTGTAATAAAGTGGTTAAAGTTAAGGTAAGTACAAATATTTTCAGTGGTTTTCATTCATCTAAAAGAGGCAGCTGCATTTACAGGAGACGGTACAAAACGCAACTCAAGTAACGTTACTGACTGGATAATCTGTTCACGGTCGTGAAAGGACACTGCTGCACGTATGTGTAAGTACATACTTATAAATTGTAGGCTGTGTGGTGTGGAAGCATGAGACATCGGCATTAGGTAGGATCAGTCCACCACCAGCAGCAGCACTTCACATCTTAAGGCCACGACTTAAGGCGACGATAACCGACTTTTAATGATTTTATACTGAAGATCACGTCTAAACGAGTAGTGTTAATGATTTGAATAAAATATAATATGTGTTTAATTAGAGCATTTTCTCAATAATTTAATATGTGAATATTTCAGATTATTTTTATATTACATAGTGAAATTAATTTGTAAAGTTATATCGAACGCGGATAAAAATCTGAGAATGGCGCAAAATCTACCCAGCGTATTTTTTTGAAACCTTCACCAATTTCAAGATAATTTAATTATTGATCTTTTAGTATACGTGTTTTGTTAAAATACCTTTTGTTTTGTGGATAATAAATTAATAATGCATCAAATTGGGGACAGCGCTCCTTGATGGGAGAGTCCTATTACTGGCTGAACGTACGACGCGTTGCGTGAGCACACGCAAGTTAACTACTCGAGGTCACAGGCATCTCCGTCTTAAAGGCGCTGTCAATGTCAAAATGTTACCACTGTTGTGCGGTTGACTGTACTAGTATCTACATGTGTGGGTCGTGTGACTGTACGCTTCGGCGCAACATCGCGTCCACGGGGCCAGTCGTCATGAATACGTAATACAAGGGCAGGACGCGAATTCTTTCGTTTATTATTCAATCATTCGTTCGGCGCGAGTCGGCTTTAATTTCATGGCGGGTGGGCACGGGCCCTGAGCGTCGGCCCGGCCTCTTAGTGTGGAAACGATCCCGATACTATTGTTGGAATTATGCTATTAATTAGAACATCGTGGCAGATTGTCGGAATTTATAGAGCTGCCTCAACCGTCGGAAACTTATCTTTTAACTCGTGCTCTTCATTTTGGCTGGAGTTTTACGAGATTTTGTATTAACAATTGTATTTTGGTTCTTTCCTTTTTACCCTTTTTTTGGTCCTACTATAAGTTGTAGTTAAACTAGCTTCTATATTTATAACCATTAATATAGCTAGAACTTTATACTTTGCAACACTTGCTCCATTTTACTTTAAAGTCCGCAAAACAGAATGTAATTTATCCAGAAATGCAAAGCGAGAGGAAGCACTTTCCTTACTTGTTTGTCCGTCACCGCCGAGTACTGTGCAAAAGACAATTCTTATTCTAAAAGGCGAAGCTGGTGAGGATGTGGAGGAGTGCGTGCTCGTTTTGATTGAAACCACCGGCGCCGCCCCTTCCGACGCCATCGCGACCGACGCCGAATTGAAAACGCAAATTTAGTGACACATCTATTAACGAAAATGTGAAGAAGGCACCACCAGAAAATAGGATCCGCGAGGAAGAAATTTTCCGTACAATTGTAACAATATTTTATGCTGGCAACATTCTTATTTTAATAAACAGGTGTTGCCATTATAGGCGTGTAGGAATTTTCTACTTAGGTACGTAACTTTCATTAAGTATATTTTTGCTGCAAAGTTGGGTTATTGTTATTCTGTGTGACAAACTGAATTCGTTTAGTCTCTGAAATATCCTCCCCTACCCTAATATTATAAACGCGAAAGTTTGTAAGTATGGATGGATGGATGGATGGTTGTTACTCTGTCACGTACAAACGGCTGGACTAATTTTGATAAAATTTTGTATCGAGGTAGCTGACACCCTGGATTAATATGTAGGCTACTTTTTATCCCTATATTCCCACGGGATCGAGACTTACGTGGCTGAAACCGAGGGGCGTAGGTAGTCTAAAATAATGTATGTTTACTTTTATATGAATGCATGCGTGAGGCACGGTGGGGACCAGCAGGGTTGGCAGCAATCTTGAGAAATCATTTTTACGACTATCAAAGGGAGAATAACATTAAAATTCAGGAGACGGTCACGCGACCTTGTACTGTCATGTTCCTTCATGCCGCGCCGTGTAAGGGTCTGTAAAAATGCGTTCTTCTTTAAATAAAACATGTTTGTGAATTGCACACATCTATTCCGTGTGGGGTTTTCTTGTTTTTTTAGGGTTCCGTACCTCAAAAGGAAAACAAGGAACCCTTATAGTATTACTCGCGTGTCTGTCTGTCTGTCCGTCTATCACAGCCAATTTGCCCGAATCTACTAGACCGATTAAATTAAAATTTGGTACACATATGAATTTGACCCAAATTCGGAAGTGGTACGTAAATAAATATAATACATTTTAAATATGGGGGTCACTTTGCAAATTGGGGCAAATTAGAGAACAAAAAAAAAAATGAAAACTGTACCATGTGACATATCAAATGAAAGGGCTTGTTGTAAGCATTTCATATATAATTATATACAACATTATTTTAAGTTATGCGAAACCTGAATATAGTTTGTAAAGAATAAGGAACTGAATCGATTTCAATAATTTTTACACCATGTTATGTTTTGTCCCAAAAATATTGAAGTGTGATGGAAAATGTTATCACCATTTAATTACTTACAATACAATCGCCGTACGGTTAGGTACCTACTGCCAAATTATTATATCAATGAGCGCAAGACGACCCTGGAGGCGCGGGGGCGCCGTTAGCATGTTTTTGTACGGACAACCCGGTAACATAACAACCTTATAACTTTGTGATTTTTCATGATACAGTTTTGAAGTTTTGTACATAGATTCTTTACATAAAAATACTAGACACGTGTTTCGGGTTTCGCATAAACTAAAACTAATGTTGTATATATATTTTTTTAATTTTAAAATAAACAATTTTAAAGTTATTTAAGAAAATAGATGAAACTACTGACCCGAAAATTTTGAAAAAAGTACTGAAAATAGTTCTTTACTTATAAATTACAGGAAAACCTATAAGAAGTCTATGGTCTTAAAATAACATGGTAAATAATCATAATCATAAATCTTTATTTATCTCAACAATATTACAGGCATTGGTTAATAAAATGTACAATCTTAAATAGACAAAGGTGTCGGAGGTAGGAGGGTCCTAGTTACAGATCACACGGCTATCTTAGATAGAACATGCTCATTTACAAAACAGTTAAGAGTCAAGATATTATCATAATTCATCACCATTTCAGCCGAAAGACGTCCACTGCTGGACATAGGACTCCCCTAAACGGGTTTGCCATAATCGCCACGCTTGGCAGGCGGGTTGGCGATCGCAGTATCGTGTTAAAACGCATAGAGAACGCTGCTGCCCATTCTCTAGTAATACCCTTAGTCGCCTTTTACGACACCCGCGGGAAGAAATGGGATGGTGCTATTCTTTACGTCCGGCACCAAAGGGACACAAGATATTAAAAATCTGAAATTGGAATTAAGTATAAAGCAGAAACTAAAATATATAATTAAAAAACAGCCAAGTGCGAGTCGGACTCGGGCACGAAGGGTTCCGTACCATTATCTATAAAAATGGCATAAAAACACGTTTGTTGTATGGGAGCCCCCCTTAAATATTTGTTTTATTTTAATTTAATTATTTATTTTTAAAGTCAAAATGTCATATTCTGTGAATATTTCAAGCGTCTACCTGTTGCCGTTATCAATATAGAGCAAAAACGAGCAAAAAAATCACGTTTGTTGTATGGGAGCCCCTTTAAATATTTATTTTATTCTATTTTTTAGTATTTGTTGTTATAGCGGCAACAGAAATACATCATCTGTGAAAATTTCAACTGTCTTGCTATCACGGTTCATGAGATACAGCCTGGTGACAGACGGACAGACGGACAGACAGACAGACGGCGGAGCCTTAGTAATAGGGTTCCCGTTTTACCCTTTGGGTACGGAACCCTAAAAATGTACATATTGTTTTGGATAATTATGAAATTGGAATAAATTGCAAATTATGTTGTCTGATAAACTGATAACTAATTTGACAATCCTTCACGTAGTATCTACCTAGCACCTGCTCCTGAAAATATATGCTATAATTTATTGAAAGCACCCTGTCTCGGGCTCGTCTATGTAAGTAATATGTCGCAACAACGCGTCTGGGCATTCGGACGGTCGCATTCACACACGATTCAAATAAAAAAGTCCGCCATCACTCAAGTATGCGTCGCCATTCACTCGCTTGCCTAGAAATTTGCGCCCTCGACCATTATAATAATGTGGACATGCTGGATGAAAAATACTATAGTTACAGCGTACATAGAGTCTAGACAGCTCTCGTTTTCGCAGGAGACACGACGACGCAGGGCCGAGCTGATAAAGTCTTAAGGGGACGATAACCGACTTTTAATGATTTTATACTCTATGTCTAAACGAGTAGTGTTAATGATTTGAAAAAAATATAAATGATAAATTAGAGCATTTTCTCAATAACTTAATATGTGAATATTTTAGATTATGTTTATATTACATAGTCAAATTAATTTGTAAAGTTATGTCTAACGCGGATAAAAAATTGAGAATGGCGCAATATCTACCTCTAGCGTTTTTTTCTGAAACCTTCACCAATTTAAAGATAATTTAATTATGGATCTTTTAGTATACGCGTTTTATTAAAATACCTTTTGTTTTGTGTATAATAATTTAATAATGCGTCAAATTGGGGGAGCGCTGTCCCCAATTTGACGCATTTCCATCAAGATGGGCAAGTCCTATTACTGGCTGAACGTACGAAGCGTTGCGTGAGCTCAGTACAGAACACGCAAGCTAACCACTCAAGGTCACTGGCATATGTCTGCGTCTTAAGTGAATTACGTTTTACGTGTGTTTCGTGTCGTATCCATACAACGTTGAACATGTCTCCGGCGCAAGGTTAGCGTGATGTGAGATCTACACGGTCCTTGCAAATGGACAGGAAAAAGACGCGGGAGGAATGCGTGGGTGCTTTTAATTTAATATCGACTGACACCGAATTGGAATCGAAAGTTTGCCAAGGACGTGCTCTGCCGTTTAATCCGTACCGCCTGCTTGCCGCTTTAATATTTATTGCCTACCTGCAGGACCCGGGATACTTATTTATAAATATGAGCTATTAAATTCCTAAGAAAAAACATGCATGAGGTGACTGCGTAAGGACAAGGTGTGAGAGATTAGAATAGGAATGCGTTGAATATCTGAATATGTCTGGATATCGAGGTTAAAGCGTCTCACACTCTATGACGCTGGTAGCACGCCTCAGCCACGAAACCATAGCAGCGAAACCGTAGTAGTTCAATTGTACTGGTTCGCGTCATGTTCCGCTACTCGAATTGGATGCGAGTAGCGGAACATGACGCGAACCAGTACAACTGAACTACTGCGGTTTCGCTGCTATGGTTTCGCGGTGGAGGTGTGCTATCAGCGTGAATATAATATAAAATACTAGCTGCGCCCCGTGGTTTCATCCGCGTAAGTCTTGATCCCGTGGGAAAGCCACCCTTAACACTTAGGGGTATATAAACTAGTTATAAACCTATTCTCATACCTACTGATATACATATCAAATTTCATCATAATCGGTCAAGCCGTTTCGGAGGAGTATAAGCACTAAAACTGTGACACAAGAATTTTATATATTATATATTGCGCGATGTGTCGAAAATAATATATTATATTATTTTCGACATATCGCGCAACTACAAATTAATGGACCCATAAATAAATACTCAAAAAGAATAAAGGTTACCCAAAAATCGTTGTTATTTGTTTTTAGAACATTCTGTTGTTTATCTTATGATCAATGTCTCTGATGTCTCTGGTGTCTGTGATCTTACTGTATATTTCATTATATTATAATGTCTTCGGTATGTTAACATAACTTTCGCATATCGGCCAGCATCTCTCAAGATACTTTAATATAAAATATATATTTTATAGTGTGTATTTTGTCCATTTTTATTTTATTGTTGTAATGTGTGTCTTGTTTGTGCAGAATAAACAATTGTTCTTTTTGTTCAGGGGGCCTAAAATGGACGCTTTCGCAGAATCATATTATGATCTGCGTTCAATTCATATCCCGCAATTCATCTGTTTGACAGTTGTGTATGGAGTTTCGTAAAATGGTCCACAAATTAAGAATTAATATAGTGAAGTCTAATGTTAAATAGCAGCTGTCAAACAGATGAATTGCGGGCTGTATGAATTGCACGCATGATTCTGCCAAAGCGTCCATTTTAGGCTCCCTGTTCTGTTCTATAATATAAATTTTATATTAAAGTATAATAATATTAGTGTCTGTCACTACTACACACAGTGAATATGATTGACTGTGTGTGGTAGTCCATTAAATAGTGCGGTGAGCAATATGTCGAAAATAATATAAATTTTATATTATATTCATAGTGTGAGAGACGCTTTATTCTTTAGCAGTGTGAACTTGTTTAAGATTTCATATTTCGAGGGAAAATATCTTATAAGGGCGAGCTTGTAACTTTATTCTTGAACAAGGTTTCAAAGATAAAGATGAAATAAAACATCTTCGAGTACGAACAACGCAAGATTTAAGGAGCACAAAGATACGTTAGTTTCTCGTTTTCCGTAATTGAACCACGTACAGCAGCATAACTTCGTACAAAATATCTCGTTGAAGACGCTCGGTTGTGCTGCGAAAAATAACGTACGCATTTAAAACAATAAAAACATTCGCGTCTAACGGAGGCGGCTTGAGTGAATTTTCGCGGGAGGAGCGCGGCGCGGGCGTTGTGAAGACGCGTATTTACCGCGACCAGAGCATGTCTATGTTGCGTTGCGATGTCAATGTTGCGATGGAAAATGTGGATATGGTATAGTGTCCATTATTTGTTTTAAAAAAAATCTTGACGATTGCATAGAGCTATATTTTATATGCATCCTTAGATTTTGCGATTGTGCATGTACTAGAACAGAACGTATTGCTAAGCTCTAAGTACGATTAAAGTTAAAATGAGGTTACTATTGAGTTTCGCTCATTTTGCGATGTCAGCATTTGTAATACTTTATCATTAAACTCTATTACTGGAAACATGCTCTGAAACGCTAAGTTTGGCGTTATGTATCTTTACAGTTTCCGTTTTAGAAAATATGGTCAAACAAATACTTCGTTAAGTTTGTTCTGGAGATCGAAGTTTGATAGAACTACCATCAAGAAGATATTCGTAATATGGTCAGCCAGACAGATACCATTGTAACAAAAGATAATTCCAGGCAGCAAGTTCCGCTTAAAACAATAAAGCACACCTGCTAGACGCTTATATTCTTATCTCCCCAGTCGGCCGGTGTCAGTGGGGCAAATTTCATTTGGGCCGGCAGTCCGAGGCGAAGCTTCTGCCTGAACTTCGACCCAACTTGCAAACACGTGTTAACATGAGTCGTCTTTGAAAAACAGGATAAGCACCTTATTTATATGGGGCCAGCGTACGACGCGACACAAAAGAACATGATGATATTACTGTTAGCCGGGACGCGCTAACATCATGTACATAATGTTATTTACCAGTCACGAATTACTCTGCCTTTTTATGCCTAAAAATGTCGGTGGAATGTGATAAAAATTACGAGCCCTTAGGTGTGGGGAAGTAAAGTAAAGATATACGCCTAGGACGTGTTATTGCCGAAGTCGCGTATATTACAATTACGGCAGAGAACTCACAAAACACCACAAGCAGCATAGAAGGAAAATGAAAAAAAGAAATCGTTCTCATTACGTACTCTAAGTGTTCAGAATATGAAACAACACGTGTAAGTCACACGTTCCTTTTGCTGTAAAAAGCCACTTCACGTTTTTCCGTTGATAATTTTATTAAAAGTATGAGAGAATTTTTCTAACAGTTAAGTTCGACAATATATATATTTTTTTATATTTTTATTTCTTTCGTTTATTCTGTAAATAGGATATCGGAATCACTTTTACACGTCGTATTAAAAAATAAGCTAGAAGTAGTCGACATTTTATATCTGATTACCCGTGAGAAGAAATGGCGAAACAAACTCAGGGGTCAAAGTCTCTTTTAAAGTCCAGACATAATCTTGGTCAGATCATGTGAGGTCCATGTAGATCCGTGTCTGAAATGGTATTTTTTATGCTTTTGGAGCTTACAATATAAAACAAAACATAAAAGCAAAAATCTAAAAATTAAAATTAATTAAAACAAATTAGAACGATGAGTGTTGGTGTGGAGAGTCGAGTGAGTGCGTGTGTGTGTATGAGTGTGTGAGAGTGAATGTGTGTGTATGCATTTGAATAATACGAAATAGGTTTTTAGAGGTATGAGGAACAGGGTGTAAAATTCACTCATTCTCTATAGAAAAGGGAGGATCCTCCGACCAGACGGGTGTTATGTCTGGTGGGCAACTGCCCAACGATTGATGTCGGGATGTTGTATATGGTAGTCGCGCGGTAAACTCTGCTTGCGCGATGCAGGATTTTTCGTGACGTCAGTGTGACGCGTAGTTGCCGCTACAGGGTAACTATCATGTAAGTGAGTACTTTTCAGTCTCGTCGTAGGTTTTATTCAAGAGGAATGCACGGGGGGCGAGTATGCATTTGCCTTGTGGTAAATTATAGATATATAACATAATAGCTTCTACCAGCGACTTCGTTTGCGTGAAATTTATATCCTATGTCACTCGGCAATACTGTGGCTTCCCATTAGTGAAAGCATATTCAAAATCGGTTCAGTAGATCCAGAGATTACCCCCTACAACCTCAAAAACTTTACCTCTTTATAATATTGGTATAGATAAGTTGTACACTTGTAGCAAACAGCCAGAGAAGCGGCTCGGCAGGTATTAATATTTTCCATCGCGGACGTCAGACTTAACTATTTGACTTTCGATGCTCCATTTTGTTTTAGATACCGCAACAAAATATTATTTTCTGTTCATAAAAATAAAATAGTGCGATGGGAATTATTTCAGTTTGGGAACAGACTGTTACTTATATATTTGATTTATTTTATTTACCCAGCAAGTTGGTTTTCTCCTCGCACGTACTAAACGATATTTGGCGATCCCTAAGACGAGCCGTTTGTCACGTACGTGACGCCGCGGACAAAATGGAAACTTCACTGTGTTGCCGAAACGGACAAATAAATACGTAACTGTTTTTTGAAAAACTTATTGCCATTTGTGTTTTACTCCCGATATTTGAAACAAGTATTTTAGCTTTCATTTGTGGCTTTACTCCCAGTGCAGGCGGTAGTTTGTTGCGGAGGCGTTTTAATCTTAGATACGGAACCTTTTGTACAACTTTGTAGCTTTAATGGTAATGCATTCGACACTGAATCCAACATTAAAAGTTTTACAATTTCCAGAGTGAATGAATGTTATTTTTTCATGCCTTGTTCCTTCATCCACTAGTAATCAGGGACCAATTAGGTTACCCATTGAAAGAGTTTTCGATAGGGTTTTTTCTAAGCGATTAAACAAAAACCCATACGATAAGGGTAACCTTATGAACGGCTTAAATTAAATTTTGGTTACCCATTGAAAGGGTTTTTGATAAAAACCCATACGATGAGCGTAACCCTTTTGAACGGCTTAATTTAAGCCATTCAAAATTACCCACACCGTATGGGTTTTTGATTAACTGCTAAGAAAAACCCTATCGAAAACCTTTTTCATTGAAACGGTTTTCGATAGGGTTTTTGTAAAATGATAACCAAAATGGTCCCTTGGTAGAATAGAGATAGAATTGGTCCTGCTATGCGTGCCGGGTGGATATCGAAATAACATAATATTATGATTTTTTCATGTTACTGGGTTTCAAGTAGGTATAGAAACCATTAAAATGGGTTATCAGGTAACCCTTTAACTGGGTTTCAAGTATAAAACCCATTCAATGGGTTATGATGTAACCCTTTCAATGGGTTTCTAGTATAAAACCCTTTCAATGGGTTACACCATGATAAAGGTAACCCATTGAATGGGTTACGCCTTCGAAAGGCTTAACCCTTAACCGGGGTTGTACGGTCCCTGCTGGTAATATAGAGTTGTTGATGAACTTGAACGGTCAACACTTCTATTGAGCGTTGCAACTCTTTTATAAGTATTGTGTGTAGGTACCTTTTTTTTTTTTTTTTTGACGCTGGGAAAAATGCATTACGCATGACCCATCGGGGGATGGGAGGGGTATGTGGGACTCCCCGGAAAATCCGGTATACCCACTAAACGACCCAGCGGCGCTCCTACCTCGTCTGCAAGGAGGAGGACTGGGAATCTGGCAAAGCCATAACATCCAGTCCCCCGCTGACGACCGCCCGCCTTGCAGGCGGGCCCGACACGCCCCCCCCGTCGGGGAGGGGCCCAGGAATGACCGCGAGCGCTCTGTCATTCCCGCCCGACGTGGATGGTGAACTGTGCAATGCAGGAGAAGGCGCCCCCGCACCCGTCTCCCGCTGTTCACCACCAGGGGGCATAAGACGACGATCGTACAATCGCCTTCTCATGCCCCGTCTTCGCCTGCGGAGCGGCGCTGCGAGAGGGTCGTCCTCCCGCGCGCGCTCCGCGTCCTCCTTCTGCGACATTACGTCCTCGCAGAAGGAGGCGACCGCTGTCCAGGCCCCCTCGCTCTCCAGCATCGAGTTGACGACGCTGGGAAGCGAGAGGTCCTGCCCGACCGCTGCGCTCAGACCGCGGCGCAGCTCGGACCAGGCTGGGCACACCTCAAGGGTGTGCTGAGCCGTGTCCTCCGCCGCACCACAGTCGTGGCACGACGGGGTCTCCTCCCTTTGGATCCGGTGCAGGTACGATCCGAAACACCCATGGCCGGACAACACCTGCACCAGACGGAAAGAGAGGAAACCGTGGGACCGCTCGAGCCAATCCTTCAGGACTGGCCCGAGCGCGTCCAGAGTTCGGCGGCCGAAGACGGCAGTGGCGAGGTCCTCCGTCCAGTGATGGACGATTGCGTCCCTCGCCTCTTGCCGCACGGCCTCCCTCTCTTCTGCGGCGGGGGGCTCCCCGAGCGCCTTACGCCGCGCCGTCCATTCGTACACTCTGGTCAGCACCCACGCCTCGAGCTCCCAAGGAGGGGCGCCGGCCAGAGCGCACGCCGCCGAGAAGCCCACCGACCGGTAGGCCCTCGCCACCCGCAGTGGAATGGCCCTTTGGGGCCTACGGATGGTAGTGGCGTTCTCCCTCCTGTGGAGGGAGTCCGTCCAAATCGGGGCCCCGTAAAGGGCCATGCTCCTGAGGATGCCGCATACAAAAGACGGCATCGCGCCTTCGGACCTCCCAGGTTCGGGAGGAGCCAGGAAAGGGCATTCGCAGCCTTCAGCAGGCGCGTCGACAGCCCGCTGAAGTGTGGGCCGAAGCGCCACCTGCTGTCGAGTACAAGGCCCAAGTACTTCATCTGGGCCTTGACCCCGATCCTGACGCCCTCCACAACAATGTGTCCGTCGGGTGGGATGCGCTGCCGAGGAGTGTGTGTAGGTACCTACAGTCAGTGACCAGCATAAACCAACTCCTTTTCCCCTCTTCTCCTTTTTTTATTTAAAGAAATTATAATACAGAGGACAACGCATACCGGCGGCGGCGCGGCGTATCTCTGCATTATAACATGCAGAGTAAGCAAGCTGAAGGGGCAGTGGGCTGGTTATGTTTGTCGAAGGACCGATGGCCGGTGGAGCAGACGAGTCCTGGAGTGGAGACCGCGTATCGGCAAGCGTAGTGTGGGACGCCCCGCAGCTAGATGGACCAACGACCTTAAAAGGTGGCTGGGGCATACTGGATGCGGAAGGCGGAGGACAGGGTGTTGTGGCGCAGCCTGGGAGAGGCCTATGTCCAGCAGTAGACTGCTATAGGCTGAGTTGTTGATTGATAATACAGAGGATTTAGTTACCTTAATTCTACCCTCGCCAAATTTTTACGTTTGATGGCGAGAGGCTCTCTTTTACATAACAATGAACCCTGTTACAGTTTGTATATAGCTATTTAGTTCTGTTTGCTATCCTGCAAAAAGTTTTTTAATTTTGTTTTAAGTGATCCTTTACACATTTTTACTTTATAAGAGGGGTCAGGTAATGCAGAGCAGTGACCGTACCTACGTCTAAATATATTTGGAAATATTTGTTATTGGTTGGATTTTACAGTCGATTTCCAGCTTCAACGCAAGTCAATGGCGCAGTGGAGGTTTATTTGGTGCTTTCAGCCATACACCGATACAAAAGCTTAACGTAGCAAAATCCCAAAATGTAGTAACGTGGATTTGAATCCAATCGGAAATAGAAACAAAATTTCCGCGAAAGTGTGGCTGTTGCTGGAATATAAAGTAGTTTAAAAAGAGTAGCATTGAAAGTTCAATTTTCTCTGAATAAATTTAGTTAAAGTAAATTAAGAAAAAACTTTGAGTCCTTGGAGTTCGCGTAGGTTTAAATTTTTCCAAGTCACGTGACAGGGAAATTCTTGAGGAGCGATCTTTGTGCTTAACTTGAGGGTAGTAGGTACGTATACAGCATGTATTAGAAAATCGTGGTCATATTAATTTAAGGGTGTGGTACAGACCATTAAAAACCACTTTCTCCATGGGACCAACATCGTAATGGTGAAAAAATTATCCGCCTTCCTATATATTTGGGTGGAGTAGGTAGTTAAGTTTTGTGTGGGACCGATGGTCTATCAAATCAAATAATTTATTATACATTTCATCATAATTCCAGCCGAAAGACGTCTACTGCTAAGTCCCTTAGTCGCCTTTTACGACACCCACGGGAAGAAATGGTTTTTTTTTTAAATTCAAATTGATGCATGATGCTATTCTTTACGTCCGGCACCACACGGAGCCGTTTTTTTACAGTTATTACAATCCAATTTGTTAGTACATACATTATCTTAAACACTAATACATTACTACATGCACACATAATACATAGTTATACTACATTTTAAATTATATACTACAATTGAAATTTTTTGGTAATAATTACTAATAATAGTAGGTAGTAGTAGTCGTAGTGGATTGTACATTTACTTATAGCATACCTACTGTGTATCTAGATTTAATATATAATGTACGATTGTTTGTCTTCCCAAATAAAATAAAATAATGTCAAAATCATTAATAACACAATTATCAAATACAATACAACATTAATAATCAAATATGCAATATGGTCCAAGCATTAAAATCAGCCTATAATGTTCCCACTGCTGGGACACAGGCTTCCTCTCTGTGAGAGGGAGTGGGCTGTATCACCACGCGGGCCCAGTGCGGGTTGGTAATGTCACATGTCTTCGAATTTCCCGATGTTTTCCTTCACCATTTTGAGAGCATTGGTGATGAAATTACTCAAAGTAAACCACCAGCCTGGGTTCGAACCTACGAACTACAACTCGTAAGCCGGGGCCCGTGGTCGGGGCCGTTACCACTGGGTCACCACTGCTCCCTTAGAAATAACATAATTTCAAGGCACGATTTGAAGGCAATACTTGTATCGTGGTCCAGTGCCCAAGGATCATTAATACATCTCTCAAAGTTAGATTTGTTCCCCAATGTCATGATTTTATGAAAAAGTCCGTCAATGGAACACATCTAACTTAGAATGATGTTTTAATGATTGTAATGATTATAATTACAGAATTATAATCATTGCGACTGTGTATTTACAGAAATACACAGTCGCGAATCATATTTTCATCCAATTAAACCTGACACTGAGCAGCAATTTTTGTTTTGTAAACGTTGCCCCACACTAGGAGTTGCTCCTGTATTGTGGGTGCGTTTACACACATTTAAACTCACATACACAAACAGCCAGACCCGGAACAACTACTTGTAGGTCATACAAATATTTGTTCCATGCGGGAATCGGACCCGCGACACGCAGCGCAGCAATCAATCGCTTAACCACTGCGTCAACCGTGCCATCAAATAGCAAAAAGCATTTTTTTTTATTTTTTTGTTATTGCACCGATCTGCGGGGGAGGGAGCGGCGTGGTACGGCACGGTGGCGGCGGCGGCGGCAGCGGCGGCTCGGCGCGGCCCAGAGTGTTTGCACAGAGATTAATGATGCGATACTGAGCGCACTATGGGGCGAAGGCACTCGACAAAAGGGCCTCTTACTTACTCTTTGGTGCCTATGAAAAGTCCCGCGAAGAAAACAGCCACCTGCAACATTAAATGTTTTTGAGGAAACGTGTAGGTATTTACGTGGTTCCTTTTGAATTTATGCTCCTTTTAAGTATGTTTAAATATTAAGCAATGGAATTAAATTGAACTTTTTTTAAAACGCCTTTCATTGGAAAAAAAATGGTAAGTACTCTTTATTAATGATTAAAAAAGTCTTACTCGAAACTACTCAAGAACTACTACGTACCTAGGCAAGCTGCACGTCTTTATTTGTCACTCGTAATCTTACTTTACAAAAAGTCAATCAAAAAGTCGCATCTCTATCACATACCTATATAAATGACAGACAAGAAATAGGCTTATAGCACAACCAGCATTATAAGCAGACTACAATAATTCAATGACACTCATAGCATCTCAATGAAGGGGGAAAATGAAAAAGTCTATTGGAGAATAAATCATAAGTAAATGAGATATTGTGTTTCTGCGACGCCCCGGCGGTATCCAACTGAAATGGAAATCACAAATGATGACAAAGCGTAACGTAAAGTATATTAATGTAACCTATAACGTAGTCTATGTATGTTGCATAAGGGTGGGTGTCATTGTTTTAAATCAATTTAGGTAATTTACAGAGATTTTGTTTCAAGTTTTGAATTTTCTTGTTTAAAAGTTGCATAAGAGGTGGGCAAAGCATTCCCTGATTCCATATTACATGTAGCATGGGCACTGGCATTGAGAAGATCAGGGATTTATATTTTATTCCGACATTCTCACAAATGATTTCCCCTTGACGATATAAAATGGAAATAATAGAGTCATGCACTAAAAATATGTAGACATTAATAGAAATTTTGATTTGAGTTTACCAGTAAGTCGAAAAAAACAAGAAAATTTAACAATAACTTCCCACATTTTCATTAGTTTCGGGGTAGATTGACACCGAACGCTGTTTGATTAATTACTCATTTTATAATATGACATTCTTTCGGAGTTCTGCTAATATAAAGCGGCTATAAACATATATCATAAGTTAGCGTCAGCAAGGCTGCCTGAATAATGAAGCTCGATCATATATCACGTTCGTAGGTATTGCTAGAAATGTTCTAGCTAGGAGAAAAACATAAAAATACGAAATTTTGCCCGCTATTTATAACTTGCGAGGGATCATTATTTGTGCCGTAGTGACTCCATTTATAGTGTATCCAGTGGTTTCATGAGTGCTCTAGATTTTCAATATTCGCCTGTTGGTCGCATCATAAATCTTAGCGCGCAGACGTTCGCTGCGACAACGTGCATTCCGTGCCGCCCCGCCTTCATATTTAATGAAAATTGTTGGTTTAGCTTAATTTCCTTCTCTGTATATGTATATATCGTAGTGTGAATAATATTTTATTTAATACAGCTTGGTATTGTTAGATATTAATTGCTTTTATGAATTAAAATATTTGAATGGTGAATCATGATGGTTAAAGCCACTTATGAATATACAACCAAAGGGATTTAGAAAAAAAGGTGCGATAGAAAAACGTGACGTAGATGAAAATGCAGTAATAATTGAGCAAGCAACGTCAATGTTTAATCCGGCGGGAGCGCAACGGGCCGTTTATCAATCGGCCCAAAAAACAACATATTTCAATATCCGCTGATTAATATCCGCTGCCAGTTCCGCCGGCCGAGGCAAACATGAAATTTATGTACTGCGACCGAGCGGTTTATTTCATTTTGCTTTTTAAATTACGAATGTTTGGCGCGACAATTGGCCGCGTGTCGCCGTCGCTCCCATCTGTTGCGGCCGACAATTAACATTTGCATTAGAATTTTATTTCGCTACCTAAATCTGTATTATGCGATAATTTTCACACAAATATCCCGTCCTTTTATAAATGTGAGCCTTTTTCGCACATTTAGTGCGGTTGTATTATTAATAGTTATGTTTCAGTAATGAGTTTCGCAACTCCGTACGTGCTCAACAAAATGCGAAATTAATTTGTAAAGGCCTAAGTCTCGCCACCATATTAGCATAAAGACGTAATTGATGGGTAAACTAATTTAATGTTACACAGCAATTATGCTAAGACGCTCATGGTTTACAACGCCATAAAATGTACTTCCGGTCCCCAAAACTGCAACGGAAGTAATAAGCAGTGCAATACTCCGGAGTCATAAATTAGAATAAGCAGTTTTAAGTGGGGAGGGAGCTCGCAGCCTCCGCCTCACGCGTAAATTAAATCATACCTACACTTAATATTTGTACTCGTTTGATATATCCTAGTACATTCAGGTGGATAAATAAGTATGTTATACTCGTAATGAAGTAATGTTTAATAAAGTACGCACACAAATTACTTAAATTTTTTTTTGTTTTTAAATCCAGTTATAATTTCTAGGTTAATAAATAAATATAAAATAAATACATTTTATTGTAACTAAAAAACTCAGTGTACAGAAACTCTGTGTTCGATAACAACTGAACTGAACATTTTAGTCTAATACTGTATTGTATCTGTGTTACTAGCTAGTTTTTAAATACTTTCCATTGTTATCTGTGGAGAACGTAGTGGGTAGCATAATTGTTTAAAATGTAATAATTGAGATAGATATAATGATTGTATCGTATTGTGCTACTGTTTGTTTTTCCTAAAATAAATAAATAACTTAGAGCGTATATTTGAAAACATAAACAATCCCACAACAGCGATGGCGATGGCGGGAGTCGTAAAAATGGAACTCGAGAGAAACTTAACAAGAAACTTTTATTAAAATAACAACATTAAGCCGTTAATTTGTTTGTAAAACTGCGCAGACGGTAAAAATTACTTATTCAGGGTGTTGAGACCGCAAAGGCGAGGCGCGTCGGCTTCTTGGCAAATGTCGCGCCGCTTTTCTATAATTCAAGCCGGCAGCGGCGAGTCGTGCGGCGTGCGGCGTGCGCTCCGCTCCGCTCGCTCACACGCTCACATCTCACTACTGTCAACTAAAGGTCATGGCACACTATACCGGCACCGCAACGGCACCGCTCCAACCCAGCAATTAACTTATGATTCAAATTAGAGCATTAAATCGTGTGTCGTATAATATATTTCATAATGTTAATATGAAAAAGCCAACGGCGGGCAGTCAGCGCGCTTGCCGCTACCATACTACTCAACTTGCAGCCTACCGCTGCTTTCAGCGCGCCGACCACGTGCTTACTGCGCGCCGACTGCGAGTCGCCAACGAAACAACGTCGTTACGCCGCACAGTGGGTCGAAACGATGATTTTAGTGACTTAGGGATCAACTTTGTTTTTTTAATTTTTTCTTTATGCGGATCGATAGAGCTCATTAACCTTAATAATAATTGTTCTGATGCTTTTTATCCTAAACTTGCTCCTTTGGGAGGAAAAATGCATTTTGATATTTTTTGTATGGAGCGGATCAAATTAAATTAAATTTCTGCCAAGTGGCGAGTGATCCCGCTTTGAAACTATATTTTCTTAGGGCTTGTCCAGTCTACTATCATTTGATGATTTGAACATTTGCATAAAGTTGCAACACTGCTAAATAAATGGATCGAAAAAAATGAAAAAAATACTTTGAATAAAAAGCTTCATTTTTTATTTAAAAAAGATAAATGTTATCCACATTTTTAAGTAATACGTAATTAGTAAATTTAAGCTAATAACGAACCTTAATATATTGTCGTTAGTTGTTAAGTAATTATGTGAATTATTAAGTGCTTTTACTTACTATTCCACATCAATTTTAACTTAAAAGAACTTGAGAAAATAAAAATTATTCAATGTATTTTTTCATTTTTTTCGATTCATTTATTTGGCAGTGTTGCAACTTTATGCAAATGTTCATAGCATCAAATGATAGTAGACTAGGCAAGCTTTAAGAAAAATATAGTTTCAAAGCGGGATCACTCGCCACTTAGCAGGAATTTAATTTAATTTGATCCGCTCCATACAAAACAAATAACAAAATGCATTTTTCCACCTAAAGGAGCAAGTTTAGGAAAAAAAGCATCAGAACAATTATTATTGAAGTTAATGAGCTCTATCGATCCGCATAAAGAAAAGTTACTAAAATCATCGTTTCGACCCACTGTGCACCGTCGCCCGCGCATCATTATCGCCCCTCGCGCCTCGTTGCATCCTCTGAGGCGTGTTCAATCACAAATGCTATATAACAATATTAACAATTGAGGAGCATCGGAACAAAAACCGATAAATCTAATTTTATTTTTTTGTGGAAAAATGTAAAAATATGACCAAGTTCATGGTTGTCTAATTTAGAGTTAAACGAAACCTATCAATTTATTGTGCTTGCGGTGACAGCCAGCGGCCAGCGCGCGGACTGCGAGCTTGCACCACGCGGACGACGCGTAGTTAGCGCGTTAGCGGCTAGCCGTAGCCTATACTACATAAAATATAGCTTGATCTCTGCGACATATGTCAAACTGACATTCCTAGGGTTGTCACGATATAAAAAATTGTCGATAGAAATTATCGACGTTTCTTACTATTATCGATGCTAATGTAACATAAAATTGGGTTTAATTTAATTATAAAAGTTACAAAATTAAACGAATATTTTAATATAAAATACATTAATTCTCATAAAGACAAGTACACCCCAAAACCATATCTGAATCAGTTTCTGAATCGCTAGAACAATCTTGTAAATTTATTTTATAATAAATTTCGGAATTGTCCGATTTGATTGAATCGGACGATGTTATGATATTAAAATATACAATAAAATTAAAGGATAAATTAATTTTAAATTAAGTTTTATTTAAAATATCGATAGTATGCGGTCACGATGATTCATCGCCCAGCACTAAATAGGTTGGCATGCCCATAAAGTATGACACTGACAGGTACTGTCTGTACTATTATGAAATTCAGGACTTCATAGGCGTGATTTTACTGACAGCTGTCGCAGAGATCAAGCTATCTTTTATGAAGTATAAATACGAGGCAACGCCGTGCTGCAGCTGTGCAGTTGCGGTGCCGGTATAATGTGCCATGACCTTTAGCTCGCACTGGGCCAGATCAATTCATGATATTCACATCGTTAAAGTTACACTTTATTATCTGGTGACACTTACACGACGCCCCTGCCCTCACTCATAATACAGAAAACTTTTACAGTGAAAACTCTTGCAAAGTTAAAAGTAACGAGACCCCAAAACGATACATAAACCACCTACAATATTAAACAGAAGACGTGAACTCTGTGTTAAAACAAAATAATAAGATACTCCGAGGCGAGGATTAAACTTATAGAAATACAATAACTTAATTGAGATTCTCCAGGCACTAATAGGTTTTCCTATGTTATAGAAAATCCACTTTCTCGCAAAGTGAAGGAGAACGGTCGTGTTCCGGCATCGATGGGCTAACAAATGAAATTAATGCATTTCTCCAGAGAAATAAAATGTCATTAGTTTCGCCCGATGAGCTCGCTTCCACCGAGAACCTTCTTATGAACACGAACTTTATTGTCTCCGATAGTTTTCACTACATCTAAGTACTTGTAATGAATATTCTTTCAAGTACTGTAACATATTTTATATAAATTTAAGATTTTTGAATACTTAGTTAGGGCTTCAAAATTTAATAATGATGGTTTCTATCAATGATATTAGTCTAGGCTTTACTTGGGAATATAAAGAGTGTGATTACGTATTGTAATTACTGAGAGCAGTCTTTGGGATTCATCGATGTTATCTTGCTGAAAGCAATACATGAAAAGGATCTCGTAGACGTGAAATTGGCCAATCCAATCGATATTATATCCACAATAACAGAACAAATGATATCAAAATCGTAATATTCTGGCATTTTTCCATTACAAAATGGCTGTAGCTATATAAAATAATGAGGGTCACATTATTGGTCAATATCGGGCTTTTCAGAACACATTGGGTATAATACAAAAGATAATATCGTATTTTAAGTGCCATGTAAATTACGGATTTGAGCCAAAGTACATAGTACATAGTGTTATTGTGAGGCCCAGTAACGTCTTATTTTATCTAAATCCTATTTTGTGTCCCACGCATAAATCGAGAGCTAAGGCGTCTACACTGGGTGAGCATTTTCTTATTTTCTCGCAAACGTGCCAAGAACAGTAAGTAAGGATGTTCTCGTCCTTGTTATTTATATATAAAAATGTATATAATATACTAGCTGCGCCACGCGGTTTCATACGCGTAAGTCTCGACCCCGTAGGAATATCGGCATAAAAAGTAGCCTATAATGTTAATCCAGGGTGTCAGCTACCTCCATACAAAATTTTATTAAAATTGGTACAGTCGTTTGAGCGTAAAGAAGTAACAAACACACACACACTCACAAAATTTCACCTTTATAATATTACTAGCTGGGCCCTGCGGTTTCACACGCGTAAGTCTCGATCCCGTGGGAATATCGGGATAAAAAGTAGCCTATAATGTTAATCCAGGGTGTCAGCTACCTCCATATTTTTTTATCAAAATAGGTCTAGCTGTTTGAGCGTGAAGAAGTAACAAACATACACACACTCACAAACTTTCGCCTTTTTAATATTAGTGTGATTTGAAACCGAAGTGAAATCAAAAATGTTATTGGCTTGGCATTTCCAGTTTTCTAGATCAAGTTTCCATTTTGATGTTTAGTAACGCGAGGGTAACGAAATTCTGCAGAATTCTACTCAAATTCGATATAGATTGAGCGTTCGAGTGAGCGGGGCAGCGGCAGTGAAAACTTTCCTTGCTTCCTTGAAAATATGAAATTCTATAAACTGGAACGTATTCTACGAACTTCAGACTTAAGTAGATAGTACGGAAGGAAGGCTATTGGTAAATATATTCCTTCGTCTGGTTGGCCCAGGTCACGTGTGTCTGGACATTAAATGAATTAACTGAGTAGACAGAATAAGAGATAAAAGCTGAGCACTCTTCGCTCTTCCTAGGAACAAGGTAGTGCTTTTTGAAAAACGTGTTTCGCTTGTAGAACACGCGGGTAGATTGTGAAATTGGACCACTGCCATTGCAGTAAAAGTGGAAATAAATCGACTGGGACGCATTTGCCAGCGAATGACCCAGATCAAAAAGTAACTTGTAGTCTGTCTGAAACTTATTTTAAAAACTAGATCAGAAAATTCCATAATTAATATTTACCTAGCCTTTTTTTTTTTTTTTTGGGTGGGAAATTATCAAATAACTTCTCCCACTCTGGGCGGAGCGGGAGACTTTGAGAGACGTGTGCAGACTTTTACTGACTAAAACCCACCCGTATTCCTTCATTTGCCTGTGTGTGCCAGGGCCGCGATATCCCTTTCGGACAAACTCGCAACCCTGGCAGGCATTAATTGGCCCTATCGGACCCCGTCAGTTGGTGCTGACAACTCTTTGAGGCGCGCGTGGAATACGACGCGCCGTCGACCCGGCCCTGGTCCTTATCGGATGGTGAGCTACCCATCGCTCACCGTCCGCAGGCCCGCACCTACGGTGGCCGGAAATCGGCTTGCGACTCCCGACGCCCGGGGCGTCTCCTGCGGCGACTAGGGGCGCGAGGGCGCGAACCTTGCCTCTCCCTCACGCGTTCCACCTCCTCCTTCGCAAGCATTACTAATTCGCAGAAGGAGGTAACGGCCTCCCATGCACTCTCGCTCCGAACCATGGCCTGAACCAGGGCCGGACGCGAGAGATCAATATTTACCTAGCCTAAGCCGCAATTTCAAAAAGCATAAAATTTAACTGTGTTTTTCCAACTCAATCAATCTGCCCGCCTTTTCACAACTAATTTGGAGTCAGCTTCTAGTCTAACCAGATGCAGCTGAATACCAGTATTTTACATGCAGCGACGGCCTATCTGACCTCCACAACCCAGTCACTAGGTAATACGATACCCCTTGGTAAGACTGGTTGCCAGACTTTCGGGCTTCTGAAGACCCGTAATGACTGTCAAAGATCCACAAATGACAGCCGGGACCATCGTCTTTAGGTGCTTTCCGAGGCATGGAGGAGTCTCGGTATGTAAAAATGGTCACCCATCCACGGACCAACCCTGGAAAGCGTAGCTTAACCTGATGGATCGACACATGTGGCTGTTATTACTTAGCCACGAGCCTTCGCCACATTTGGCAGGCGGGTTGGCGATCGCAGTATAGTGTTAAAATTCATAGAGAATGATGCTGCCCATTCTCTAGTAAGTCTCTAGTAAGAGCAAGGTCACACGCTAAATATTTTAAATCATTTTGTCAGTCCGTTTTGAATGATGAAAGACTGATGGGAGAATGATCGTGTAACCCGCTCGTATCATTCTCGCGTCAGTAACCGTCAGCGACGCAATGCAGAAGCAACGCAATCCTACCAGACTTCTTTCATCTGATAGTAATATTGAAAATCTTCTCCTTCCTTTTGATCTCGTATTTCATTCAATAAATTAAGATAACTGTAATGATCTCTTCTTTGTAGCCAGCTTCTCATCCATTGCTCTCTTTTTACGCGTTTCTTTAGCAGGAACGCGATAATTATCATAGCACACTCTATCTTTTTCCTTATAATATCTATGACTAAGCACTGATAAATTGATAACCTACTGTCAGCTCCGAAGTCTAACGGCCACTGACGTACTTTTCATCAGTCTGCTGTCAGTATAGATTGACCGTGTAACCGTGAAAATCATCCAACATTCTGGCTTCAGGCAAGTCAATCCAGACTGATAGACTAAACTGACGCCAAACTGAGCGTGTAACCTTGCTCTTAGTCGCCTTTTACGACACCCACGGGAAGAAATAGGATGGTGCTATTCTTTACGTCCGGCACCATACGGAACTTTCCAACTACAAAGTTATAAAGCCCCTATTGCAACGTTTTGCACGTAAATACCCACATCGCCGGGTCGGCGGGCGCCAAGGAACTTTCGTAATTGTTCAATTACCTATTACAACTTGCGTGGGAAGACTGACAGCTGACCCACTGGCACATCGCTTACGTGTACTCGTAGTGCAAAAGGTTACCAAGAAAAATTAAATTGATTTAGAATTGAACATTCTATTCATAATTTCAACCGAAATACGTCCACTGCTGGACATAGGCCTCCCCCAAAAGGGGGGGGTTTGCCATAATCGCCACACTTGGCAGGCGGGTTGGCGATCTCAGTAACGTGTTAAAATGCATAGAGAACTCTGCTGCCCATTCTCAAGTAAGTCCCTTAGTCGCCTTTTACGTCACCCCCGGGAAAAAAGAGGATGGTGCTATTCTTTACGTCCGGCACCACATGGATGATCATTCTATTAGTTGAGTGGTAAAAGGAAAAGGCCTATGCCCTAGGGACAATACAGGCTGATTATTATTATTGTCTATCATGTTTGAAAATAGACAATAGTCGATCGAGTCTTCAAAGCTAATAACATAATCATCGGCTGTTACCCGTACTAAAGGGGACGATAACCGACTTTTAATAATTTTATACTAAAGATCACGTCTAAACGAGTGGTGTTAATAATTTGAAAAAAATAATAATTAAATAAGTGAATATTTTAGATTATGTTTATATTACATGGTGAAATTAATTTGTAAAGTTATGTCTAACGCGGATAAAGAACTGAGAATGGCGGAAAATTTACCAAGCGTATTTTTCTGAAACGTTCACAAATTAAAAGGTAATTTAATTATTGATCTTTTAGTATACGCGTTTTATTAAAATACCTTTTTTTTGTGTATAATAAATTAATAATGCGTCAAATTGGGGACAGCGCTCCTCGATGGGCGAGTCCTATTACTGGCTGAACGTACGACGCGTTGCGTGAGTTCAGTACAGAACACGCAAGCAAACCACTCAAGGTCACTGGCATATATCTGCGTCATATCATGGCAGGCGATCGCGACCCCTACTTGTAATTACTACAACAATATTGATTCCCTACCAGTAAACAGACACGAACGCTGATTATTTCCATACAAGAATGTAGGACGAACATATTCATATATTACATACTACCGACAATACAGATTACAGTCTTTATTGTTTCTCTAGGCTCTACCAATGTTTAAGGCGGGCTTTACGATTGGAGGCAATTCTTCTAATCCATTAGGCTGTCTGATGTTCAACTTTTATGCGGGTCCTACCACCGAATGTCTCGCGGAAAACGAGTAACATCGCTCAAATTATTTTCAGTGGGGCTTTTACGATAGTCGTATCTTTTTACACGCACATCATGTGTAGATATGCGCACATAATGTTTAGGTGTGCTACGACGTACCAGCTAAGTGTCCATAAATCGAATTCGTGAGTCGAATTGCATTCTTTTCGATGAGCGGTTCAAGTGTTCTATCGCATCTAAAACCCTAAATTATGTCCAAAATAACATATGAAGTGACTTTTAATTTATTTTTAAATAAGTTATATGTAGGTTCTAGTAGAAAGTGATGTTAGTAAGCTATAATTTGTCGAACTTACCCAATGTTCTCGATCACTCCGATCGAGAACATTGGGTAAGTTCGACAAATGATAGCGTAATGTCGGCGGGTCGTGTTGGAGACTAGCGCCGCCGTGTCTGGCCTTCGAGACCATTGACTTCTTGCAAATGAAGTTGGCTTTATTCATTTTTTTTAACAAGCAGGGAGTATTTAATTATAGTTGAGGTTCTAGAAGTACTGCTGGAGGACTCGTAAGTACATAGCCATACACAACACACCAATGTAATGTGATTACTCACACCACACGTACAACCTAACATGTTACAGCAAACATGTTTTCTTATGCACATAGAATTATAACAACGCAAAAATTGTTAGTATAGTCAGTTGACACCCTACGTCAACTTGCCGTGTTATAGCCATTTCATACAACTATCTAAGAATGGCAGTTATGATTTGAATATACGGACAATTTCAGTTGGTAGTCTATTTATTGCTTAGCTATTCCCTGACTTTGCATGCAGTAGGTGTCGTAGCGTGCTACGCAGCTACGGTGATCATGCTACGGAAGTCAGGAGGTATAAAAGTTTTGCGTTGAGTTACTGTACCATCCAAGGTTCATTTGAGATTTCTCTCAAACATCAAAAGGTCAAAAGGTTCAAAAAGTTCTAGATTTTTTTCCAGTCATAGTTGTATGTTACGTAACGAACAACATATTTTTTACTCCACTAGGTACCTTTCTCGCCAACATTGTATACCAAATCCTTCTTCGTCTTTATCTTAAACTTTACGTAACTTCACTCTGCCTTAAAAAACATTGTATCCCTAATTTTATCCGAAAATCTACAGCAGCGTAGAATGTAACGAACATTGTTAAAATTTTTATGAAAGCATTTGTGAACTGCAGTTTTTATAAAATGGGTCAGTTTTGCCAATAAAACTGCATTGTGTGGTATGATACAGTGTGCTATTCCAGTGTTTTTGGCAGCTGTCCGTAATTACACTGTGAGAGGATGGTGACGCGTGGTATCCGTGACGTGCGATGACGTCACAACCGGATAGTTCATCGATTTCCATGGGTCTGATAACAATGGAGTAGTGCGGCATCCAATCTCCTGCGTGCCGTCGTTGTCCCGTCATATCGTGCGCTGATAATTGTCTAACTTAATACAGTTAATACAATATATCTTTATGAGAATTTAGTTCTGGTAATTTGCGTTGATATCTTTGATATATGTCACTGATATTTCCTTTGTTAATCGACATTACATTTTGACAGATCAATTGTTTATGTTCGAAAATCCACATATAGAAGGTACTCACCGCGAAAATTTGTTTCTCGAATTTGTTTTCTAAGCATTAGTTGCGCGAGCTTTTATTACGCAACGAACATTTATCTGCGAAACGAAAATTCAATCGTGATACGAAGTAAATGTTTGATCTCGAGCATAGCTAATTAGTTTTTTTTTGTATTCGGATTAACGTACCTCTTCACCAAACTGTTCGTTTCACGAATAAATTTCCGTTGAGTAAGAAAAGCTCGCGCAACAAATGTTTGCAAAACCAATTCGTGAAGCGAATGCTCGCGGTGAGTAACTACGCTGCTTAAATCTTCTCTTATCTTTCCTCATTCTCTGTTCTTAGCAAATAGTAAAAAAATAGTGAATAACTAGTAAATGAAGTGAATGTGTGAGTGAGTGTGTGTGTGTAGTGAATTAATAGTTTGTGTTGTTTTTCTGGTAGATTTAAGCACTAACACTAGTTTCTAAGTCTTGTGTATACTAACCAAATGGATATATGGGTCTGAAATAAAAGATTTTTATTTAATTATTTATTTAAATTGAAAATTATTCAGGAAATAGTTTCATAGTTACTACCTATTACTACCTATAAAAGGTAAAGTTTGTTACGATATCCTACCAGGTGATAAAAAACCGGCCAAGTGCGTGTCGGACCACGCACAAGGAAGGGTTCCGTCATTGGGATGAATTTATCTCTAAAAAAAACTTAATATTGTAGTTGAAAAACATGTTCTCCCGTATATCGATATACGCCAGAGCCAATTTTCCAACTGAAAGTGTAAGTTTGTAATCGCATTTTTTTTGTGATAAAACTAAAAAATATCGGACTTTTACTTTACTTGTGCTGTAAGACCTTGCTTCTTGCCAAATTTTATGATTCTAGGTCTACGGGAAGTACCCTATAGGTTTTGATTTATTTGCGAGTATTGAAATATGTCGCAATAATGTCGCTTATATCGCCGTATTTTTTTATTGAATTCACTTGTAAGCTTGATTTTTTTAGAGCTTCAAGAGACCATAGACCTACGTATTTAATATTAATTTCAATTTGATACCTCCACGCGTTCCTAAGGAAAAGGGTCTTGACAGACTGACAGACAGACCGATAGACGGACAACGAAGTGATTCTATAAGGGTTCCGTTTTTCCTTTTGAGGTACGGAACCCTAAAAAGGCAGTCATCAGGACTGCCGACAGAAGCGAAAACTTCACTGAAAGAAATGCTTGCATAACTGTAACAAAAATATTGGTTACTGCTTTCACAAAAATTGTGACTTGCAAACTAGGTGTTATCTGTTAAATAACCCTGTTTTGCGTTTAAAAAAACAGTTTTGTTAAATGTTTATTTTCTTATAACTAAAGTTGAGTTATTTTTGAGGTAACTTAATTAGTTTGGCTAATTATTTATTTCAGTGTTATCGCTCAACGCGCCTAAAGAAGTTTTAACTTCAATAAAATAATGATTATCTAAAACACAATTTAAACAATGCACAGTATACACAAATTAAACTTTTCACGTGGTCAATTTAACTTCACTCACTGCTACTACAGCATGTCGGTGCGGGCATGTCGGTACTCGAACCCATAAGTTTTCCTCTACCAAAAATCGCTTAACGCGCCTAATGAAATTTTCCTTTCAAAAAACTTGTCATAACCTAACATCACTACTCAGTCAAAACAATTAGACGTAGACAAAACAATTTGTCATATTGACAATTATAAATTCAAAACAATCTAGTTAATTCTATAGTTCAAAGACCGAATACCAACCTAATAAATAATAGGCAGCTAAATAAATACTAGCTGTGCCCAGCGGTTTCACCCACTTAAGTCTCGATACCGTGGAAATATCGGGATAAAAAGTATTGTATGTCCTAATTCAGGTCATGGTCTACACATATGGCAAATTTCATCCTTATCCCTTCAGCCGTTTTACCAAGAAAGTGTAAAAAACAAACAAACTCACTTTCGCATTTATAACTAGCTGCGCCCCGCGGTTTAACACGCACGTCTCGATTCCGTAGGAATATCGGGATAAAAAGTAATTAATCACCTCATATATGTCAGCTACCTCCATACAATAAATTTGTCAAAATTGGTCCAGCCGTTTGAGCGTGAAGGAGTAACAAACATACACACTCACAAACTTTCGCCTTTATAATATTAGTGTGATATTAGTTGGACTAGGATAAGAAACTAGTCTGCCGGAAGGACACGGCGCGGCATACGCTGGCAGAGTGTGCCGCTTGGGAGGAGCCACGGCGTGCCCTCATCTCAGGAGTAGGCAGTGACCTATCGCTTCCGGCCGTGGTCGAGTCGATGGCCGGCAGCGTGGAGTCCTGGGACGCGGTGGTGTCCTTCTGCGAAACAGTCGTGTCGCAGAAAGAGGCTGCGGAAAGGGAGCGGGAGATCTCGTCCGCTCACCCGGCCCGCAGCAGGCGCACCGGGCGTCGGCGGAGGACCGATAACGCCCTCTTCCAGCCCCCTTAAATGGGTCCAGGGACGGCGGACTTGGGGACGTCCGCCGCCCCCTATCACATTGGACCCGAGGTGGCGGCGCGTAGTGTTCCACGCGCGCCCCTATCAGACGTCGCGGGGGGGTCAGACACCTCACCCCCCCCAGACTTGAGGTGGCCCGCAGAGGCGGGCCGGCACTAGCCGGTGATTGCGGAAGTAATAACAGATCCCAAGATCCCCGGTGCAAGTGTGGGAGGGGAACACTGGGGTGGTTTTTAGTCAGTAAGAGTCTGACAGACCCCTCCGCCCGCCCCAGGGCGGAGGACATCCATGAGGATTTTCCACCCAGCGAACAAAAAAAAAAAAACGGATAAGAAACTAGTGACCCGTCCCTGTATCGCACGGTTATTACGAATTGACAAAATACTTGAACACACACAACTTGAATTTTGAAGTAAAACATTCTTTAGGCGCGTCGAGCGATTTTTGGTAGGCGATAACCTTATGGGTTCGCGTCACCAACATACCCGCGCTGAGATGTTGTAGTTTTATTGAAGTGAAAACTTCTTTTGGCGGGTCGAGCGATTTTTGGTAGGCGATAAAGTTATGGGTTCGCGTCACCGACATACCCGCGCTGACATGTTGTAGTTTTATTGAAGTGAAAACTTATTTAGGCGGGTCGAGCGATTTTTGGTAGGCGATAAACTTATGGGTTTGCGTCACCGACATACCCGCGCTGTCATGTTGTAGTTTTATTGAAGTGAAAACTTATTTTGGCGGGTCGAGCGATTTTTGGTAGGCGATAAAGTTATGGGTTCGCGTCACCGACATACCCGCGCTGACATGTTGTAGTTTTATTGAAGTGAAAACTTCTTTTGGGAGGTCGAGCGATTTTTGGTAGGCGATAAACTTATGGGTTTGCGTCACCGACATACCCGCGCTGAGATGTTGTAGTTTTATTGAAGTGAAAATTCCTTTTGGCGGGTTGAGCGATTTTCGGTAGGCGATAAACTTATGGGTTTGCGTCACCGACATACCCGCGCTGTCATGTTGTAGTTTTATTGAAGTGAAAACTTATTTAGGCGGGACGAGCAATTTTTGGTAGGCGATAAACTTATGGGTTCGCGTCACTGACGTACCCGCGCTGAGATGTTGTAGTTTTATTGAAGTGAAAACTTCTTCTGGCGGGTCGAGCGATTTTTGGTAGGCGATAAACTTATGGGTTCGCGTCACTGATGTACCCGCGCTGAGATGTTGTAGTTTTATTGAAGTGAAAACTTCTTTTGGCGGGTCGAGCAATTTTTGGTAGGCGATAAACATATGGGTTCGCGTCACTGACGTACCCGCGCTGAGATGTTGTAGTTTTACTGAAGTGAAAACTTCTTTTGGGAGGTCGAGCGATTTTTGGTAGGCGATAAACTTATGGGTTCGCGTCACTGACGTACCCGCGTTGAGATGTTTTAGTTTTATTGAAGTGAAAACTTCTTTTGGCGGATCGAGCGATTTTTGGTAGGCGATAAACTTATGGGTTCGCATTACCGACATACCTTTTTTTTTTGTTCACGGGGTGGAAAATCCTCATGCATGTCCTCCGCCCTGGGGCGGGCGAAGGGGTCTGTCAGACTCTTACTGACTAAAAACCACCCCAGTGTTCCCCTCCCACACTTGCACCGGGGATCTTGGGATCTATTATTACTTTCGTGATCCCCGGCTAGTGCCGGCCCGCGTCTGCGGGCCACCTCAAGTCAGGGGGGTGAGGTGTCTGACCCCCCCCGCGATGTCTGACAGGGGCGCGCGTGGAACACTACGCGCTACCACCTCGGGTCCAATGTGACACGGGGCGTCCGTCCGGCAAGTCCACCGTCCCTGGACCCATTTAAAGGGGCTGGAACAGGGCGTTATCAGCCCTCCGCCGACGCCCAGTGCGTCTGCTGCAGGCCGGGTGAGCGGACGAGATCTCCCGCTCCCTTTCCACAGCCTCCTTCTGCGACATGACTGTTTCACAGGAGGACACCACCGCGTCCCAGGACTCCTCACTGCCGACCATTGACTCGACCATGGCCGGCAGCGGTAGGTCACTGCCTACTCCTGAGATGAGGGCACGGCGTGGCTCCTCCCAAGCAGCATACTCTGCCAGCGTATGCCGCGCCGTGTCCTCCCGGCAGTCGACGCAGTGGTGACACCGGGCGTCCGGCTTCCTGTTTATGCGACACAGGTACTTCCCGAAGCAACCATGCCCCGAGAGCACCTGCGTCACCCGAAACGACAGGGAGCCGTGCCTCCTCCCGAGCCAGGGTTCGAGTACTGGCCGGACCACCTCGATGGTGGCGAGGCCGGCGTTAGGGCGTGAAAGCCTGTCCCGCCATTCCGCCACCAGGGCTGCGCGAAGCTGTGACCGACGCAACTCCACATGTCGCTGCATCAGCCACTCGCCCCGCGCTCTAGCATCCTCGCGCCACCGATACAGTGACGCGAGTACTTTCGCCTCAAGGTCCCATGGCGGGGATCCGGCCAGTACACAAGTCGCCTCGTAGGAGATCGTGCGATAACCCCTGATGACTCTGACGGCCATCACTCTCTGCGGTTTGCGCAGGACTGCGATGCTCCCGGCCGTCAGGACAGCCGCCCAGATCGGGGCCCCATACAGGGCCATCGATCGCACGATCCCCACGTAGAGCCGTCTACAGGCGGCGCTCGGGCCCCCCAGATTGGGAAGCAGCGTTGATAACGCCCCAGCCGCGCCCAACAACTTGGGCGCAAGCCGCTGTGGAGGCCAAAATCCCACCGGCTGTCGAGCACCAATCCTAGGTACATCACTGACATACCTGCACTGACATGTTGTAGTTTTATTGAAGTAAAAACTACTTTAGGCGGGTCGAGCGATTTTTGGTAGGCAATAAACTTATGGGTTCGCGTCAGCGACATACCCGCGCTGTCATGTTGTAGTTTTATTGAAGTGAAAACTTCTTTAGGCGGGTCGAGCGATTTTTGGTAGGCGATATACTTATGGGTTCGCGTCACCGACATGTTGTAGTTTATTCAAGTGGAAAACTACTTTAGGCGCGTTGAGCGATAAGTTTTCACTTTTGTCGGCAGTCTTGACTGCCTATTGTTTTATTTTTATTTTACCTAATTTGTATATTAATTTTTTATACTCATAAACCTTTTGGATTCAATTTTCTATATATTCTAATGGTGAAGGTGAAAACCGTATCAAAATCCTTTGCGAAGTTTAGAAGAATTAAGTGTTCACACAGACAGGTAAGTACAAAAAGTGACATTATTATACACTCGCGGACAAAAAATACGGATATATACGAAAAACTAAAATTACTCTTAAAATAATAGAGCTATTGATTATGTTGTAGATAATTTACCAGCTAATAAAACAACACCAAATGTTGGAAACATTATTAGTTTAATTGTCAAAATTACATAAAAAACAATACTTCAATATTCTTTACGTTAAAAAAATAAAGGTTGGTACCTCACTCATTTGAAATTTGAGCTGTATGTGGCCTGGCGTAGTCATGCATGAGTATATAATTTTCAACCATATTAATTAAATATTAATATGGTTGAAAATTACATATAAGCGTTAGCGTGCCAGTTTCTATTGGCACTAACTCCGTGCGCCTCTCTGAAGAGATTCCAGCCCAAACCATAACAGATCTACCGCCGTACGGCACTTTCTCCTCAAAACAAGCTGAAATAAAACGTTCCCCTGGCCATCCGTAGACTCTTCGCCGCCCATCATGTGCATACAGCATAAATCTGGATTCGTCAGAAAACATTACCTACTCTTTCCCATTCTTCGTCTCCGCAGTGTGCGTGTTCACGGGCGTAAGGTAATCTTGCTACCCGTTGTTCCCTTTCAAGTTTTGGACCATTTGCGGGTCTATGAGGGGTCAAATTAGCTTCAAGGAGTCACCGCCTTAAAGTGCGCTCGCTTAAGTCGTCCCCACGGGTCTCCCGAAGTTGGTATATAATATTATTATATTATATTATGTACTTCGCTGACTTCTGCCTTCTTCTAACATAGTGACGATACGTGTACATTCTTCTGGTGTTACAGATAGTGCTATCCACGAAAACGCACCCCACTCTTTTTCCTAATCGCTTACAGGGCAAGTGTACATCCTTTCGATAGTGTTGTAGGTAGTGCTGTCGATACGTACGAATTGCCTATGAGTGCGCACGCACACTACGATAAACAAATCAGCTCGGACCAAACTCCCCACACCCCGCGGCCCCGTCGACCAAAAAATAGTGAGGCGCGTCTTAATTTAATAATGATGATGAAAGATGACAATAGCCGCTTTTTATCATTTTGATTTGACAGATTGAAAACAAAAGTGAGAAAACAAGCAAAAGTAAAACAACTGCGAATTGAATTTATTTCCAAATTCGAGGTTTTTTACATTTTATATTTTTTTTATTACGTTGTAGATCATTTAAGTTTTTATTTCATACGATATTAAAATTCTCTGTAATATAAAGTTAGTTTCGTGCATGTACTATTATAAAGAATAGCACCACCCCATTTCTTTCCGTGGGTGTCGTAAAAAGCGACTAAGGGACTTACTAGCGAATGGGCAGCAGCGTTCTCTATCCAAGTGTGGCGGTTATGGCAACGCCCCCCCGCCCTTGCTTGGGGGAGGCCTATGTCCAGCAGTGGACGTCTTTCGGCTGAAATGATGATGATGATGATGTACTATTATTAATTTGCAATATACACTACCTTCATATTAAAAACTTTTTAACAAAAAACAAACAAATGACTTAAAAAAATCACTAGAAAGTGGAAAATTAGTTTTATATCGGAAGTCGGTGTCTTTGGTTTGGTATTTTCGTTTCTTGCTACCGATTTCCGAAATTAAAGTTATATTGTAGCGTTTTTTTTTTAAGTCTGTCGTTTTTGTTTTATAAGTTTTTTTTTTCATGTTTTGGTTGTGGTATTATGGTACCTCCCACACAAATTCGAATACCACTACCTGCTATGTAAATAACAGTGACAGGAAGTTATTATAACATCATACACAGCCTAAGTGGAAAAAATACGTAATATTGAAGCTAACTCAAAAACTACCCAAGCAAAGTTAATAAAATCTATAAGGGACCACTCTTTCAAACAAAAAAACAAATTTTCCGACTTGGTCCAGCCGTCTTCGACTAAACGGTTCTCAGTACGTCGAAATCAAAAACCTCTTCCTTTTTTTAAAGTGTTTAAAAATTATCTAAATCATAGTGAACTAGCTGCTGCCCGCGGCTTCGCCCGCGTGGCTTTTCTAAACATAAACCTTCCTCTTGAATCACTCTAACTATTAAAAAAACCGCATCAAAATCCGTTGCGTAGTTTTAAAGATCTAAGCATACATAGGGACAGACAGGAAGCGGGAAGCGACTTTGTTTTATACTATGTAATGATAGTGAAGCCACATCAAAATCCGTTGCGTAGTTTAGAAACAACGCGGTGACAAAGACAAACACGAAACGCAATTTTATTTTATCTATAGGTACTATTTATTTACTAGATATAAAAGAAGACACTGGATTCACGTCGTAGGCTCGATTATAATGTATTGTTGAAATATTAGGAAACCAGTGGAGGCATTCATCCTATACATTGAAGAGCGGCTTCAGAAGTTTTTGTTCCGTAATGATGTGTCTGTTTCATGTCGGTAATTTTAGTACGGTTCATTACTTAGCCATTATTTATGCATAGCTAGTTATTAGCCGAAACGGCTTGATGCCAACGTTGGCGGAGCGAGAGATTAATTTTATACTCGTAACGTGTTCAGTCACTTAATTGCTACTGATGATATTATATTATACAGATATGTTATACACAAAACAACCGAAAAAAGTGCTCTTCGCAGCAGCGGCAGCACACAATACCCACTTTACTTACATTCATTTTACATTTCGCTACAAGTAAAAAGGATAGAAAAGAGCCAGCTAGTGTTGTCAATTGCGCGTGAATGTAAACAAACATTATTCTGGCCACCAATCACCGAATGTTGGCATCACAGACTAACAAATACGTCCCAATTAGGACGTTTTAGAGTCTTCACGATTGCGCGCTCACAACATATCTGTTTAATATAATATCATTGCTTGCTACTGTATTAATGTTATGATTTTTTACGGAAAAAATTATAACAAAAAAAAACATTTTACAAAAATCCAGAAGTAAACAGTTAACGTCTGTGTGGTGCTGGACGTAAACAATAGCACCGCCCTATTTTTTCCCGTGGGTGCGACTACGGGACTTACTGAGAATGGGTTGCAGCGTTCTCTATGCATTTTATTTTTAACACCATACTGCGATCGCCAACCCGCCTGCCAAGCGTGGCGATTATGGCAAACCCCTCCTTTGGGGGAGGACTATGTCCAGCAGTGGACGTCTTTCGGCTGAATGATGATGAATGAAACAATTAACTAAGGATTTGGATAAACACGATAAAATCCAAAATTTAATAGGCGTCCGTATCGTTGCAATAAATTTCCAGTTGGGGAAAAATGCATATTGCGTAAGTGCACATAAAAATATTTGAGAGCGCGTAGAGACGCGTCGCGGCGCGGCGGTCGCGGCGGCGCGGCGGCGCGGCGGCGGCGGCGTCGGGAGCGGGAGGCGTCGTCCGCATCCGGACTTAGGAGGCTAGGCTCCGCTATAAACTCGCTCGTGCTGCGCTTGGCTGACGTCACGTGCCATATTTTACACACTTAAAGCTGTTTGTCGTGTCATACCATTATACGCCATGTAAGGCCCGGACTTATTGCCAGCAAAGAGGAATAACTCAGTTTAAATTGTTTTCAGAGTAACATAAGAACTGCTTTATTGCATTACGTTGGAATGCTTTTCATCTCAACCCTATAATAAAATTACACTAGTATTAAGAATTATTAGTCTATTTCAGACATTTTCGACTGTCTCTGTACTTTTATCTTAATGGCAGCTATTTACGCTCTTCAATATTTCAACGATGAGATATGACAGAAGCAATGCAATTTAATTTTCTCTATGGTTGCTCTGACCTTCACCGCGGTGTTGTTTAGTGCGAATGTCGTTGCAAGGTGACCGCTATGCCAGAAGGTGACCGCTTAACCAGAAGGAAAGCCTTCGTTCGCACGGCAGTTTAAATAAGCGTCGCGTAAGAAGCGCTCAAAGTATTTTTTTACCGCCTAGCTCCAATGCTGTTCAAACGAGCGCTTAATTCATCACTTTGTGCCATTACATTGCTTGATACGGATGCGCTATGAATTCAGCTGAAATGGCATTTGTATTTGCGTTGTAAGAAGGCAAAAAATTCACCCAAATAATAGTGAACGATTATTGACGCTTTATGAAGAATTGAGACAATAAATAATCAGCCTATATTGTTCCCATTGCTGGGACACAGGCCTCCGCTCTGTGAGAGGGAGTGGCTGTAATCCACCACGCGGGCCCAGTACGGTTTGGTAGATGTCACATGTCTTTGAATTTTTGGTTGTAGGACATGACATGCGAGTTTCCTCACAATGTTTTTCTTCGCCGTTTTGAGAGCAGTGGTGTTGAAATATTTTACACAAAGTAAAGCACCTGTCTGGGTTCGAAGCTACGAGTCATGGCTGTTACCACTGGGCCACCAATGATCTTGCATAATTGAAATAATACCCTGAAAAATTCTTTAGCTACTTCAGGATGACAGTGATGACTTGGGAGGCCGTCACCTCCTGCGAAGCAGTAATGCTCGAAGGAGGAGGCGGAATGCGTGAGGGAGAGGCAAGGTTCGCGCCCTCGTGCCCCTAGTCACCGCAGACAAGAACCAGGCCCGGGTCGACGGCGCGCTGTGTTCCACACGCGCCTCAAAGAGATATCAGCATCAACTTACGGGGTCCGTTAGGACCAATGCCTGCCAGGGTTGCGAGTTTCTCAACGGAAAGAACACGGGTGGCCAGTAAAAGCCTGACTCGCCCTCCCGCTCCGCCCAGAGCGGGAGAAGTTATTTGATAATTTCCCACCCAAAAGAAAAATAAAAAGAAGGATGACTGTGAAACCGTTTGACGAATTTCTAGCTATTGTTTGCCCTAAATTAACATTGCAAGATACAAATATGAGATGTCATAGACCACATAATTATACAATGGTTAACTGTCAATTTGAGGTAAGTTCTAGGGTATAAAACTCGAACTCAAAGCATTTATTTCAAATAAACCAATTACAGGCACTTTTGAATTGTCAAGGGGTCGGTCAGTCAGAGAGATGAAGCTAGTTGCCCATTCTAAAGCGTACCTAGTAGGTTCCTATGGAGAAGAACGGGCAAGGAACTCCACGGACACTCTTCTAAATCAAAATATTGTTACAAAGTATGGTTACATCATTCATGTTGAAATTAAACATGTGAGAATAATGTAGCAAGACGTGAAGATTAAAAGCGTCCGTATTATAAAGATAAAAACAAAATAAAATATATAAAAACGATTAAAATAAGTCGTATCGATTAAAAGTAAAACAATGGGTTCGTATTAAATGCTTTTGTTAATCTTAACTTTTAACCAACTTATTGTAGACTGCGTGCTTTCTTCATCTGGGCTGGGCGTGTCAACAAATAGTTTCGTGCAGATTCAGATCTAGAAGACGAGATTCAGATCTAGTCCCCCAGCTAGATGGACCGACGACCTTAAAAAGGTAGCTGGGACAGACTGGATGCGGAAGGCGGAGGACAGGGTGTTGTGGCGCAGCCTGGGAGAGGCCTATGTCCAGCAGTGGACTGCTACAGCCTGCGTTGATTGAATAAGGCAAAGGTATTTGTCGGGGTAGGTAGCAAGGTGACGCTGTTTTTGAGGAGAAACAACTGTTTATGTTGAACATTATTTATTGACACGCTCACAAACTGGTCTTGTTCTGTTGTTGATAAAATGTTTGAATACACCCCGGCTAACGCGGTAGACAAAAGTGCACTGAATATAATATAAAATAATTAGTTATTAAATAAATTAGGTCAACGCGTCACGCCGATATTGCTAACTAAGGTGTTCGGTGAAAACAGTATTAAAAGTTGGACTCGGAGCTTTAAACATCGCTCGTCCGCACATCCATTTGCGTTTCCCTGAGTTTTACGCTCGAAGTTTAAAATTGAGCATGACGAAAAAAAATCCCGACGTGAAAAAGCATCCACGTGCGAACACACGCAGGAGAAATTATAAGGTCTATTCAAAACGTTAAAAAATAACGCGCGTTAAAACATCGAAAAAGCGCTCGTGCGTACGTACATTACATACTCAATCAACTCAGCCTATAGCAGTCCACTGCTGGACGTAGGCCTATCCCAGGCTGCACCACAACACCCTGTCCTCCGCCTTCCGCATCCAGTCTGTCCCAGCGACCTTTTTAAGGTCGTCGGTCCATCTAGCTGGGCTAACTACTTACTCAGGCTTTTTAAATACTTGCCCAGTGATCAGAAAGAAAAAAGATTTTCATATTTTCACTTTCACATAGTTGAACTTAACTGTTATAAATCAACTTTATGTAAATTCAATATTATAATAAGTAGGCAGACCATACCATAGAACATAGTTTTCAATACAAGTGTAGGTTTACCATTTACCATTACCATTTACCATTACCATTTACCCATATATATAATATATTATCTGATAAGTGTAGATTTTATTATAATTCATATAGCGATGAAATGAGCTTGAAATAAGGCTCTGCTTATATCAAGCTGTCAAACTGTCTCGACTAATGCACTTTCATGATTTCTACTTAAAATTGCTACCGAAGTCCCGTTACAGCGATCCAAAAATATGGCACTGCATGAATGAGGAATTAATGAAAATACAGATACTGCTTCTACTAATAATATTACAGGCTGATGAAGTTAAGTTTCGGGGATTGGCTCTTAAAAGGGCTGTTTGGGATGAAACTATGTCCCATCGCTTATCCTGCTCTCTGTGCCCCAAAAAACCAGCCATAGTGACCTTTATGCTGCCACCGATGATTCCGTGGAAGTGGCCAAGTTTTGGGTCAATTAAATTTAATACACTGTCGTGCCATCAACATAACGAAGAATATCTTCGTCTTGTCATTATTATAGTATGATCTATCAGGTCGAGTCCTCTCCTTGAACTTTAGATGACTGATAGATTGACTGAAGTTGAACGGTTTCAATCAATTTCAGATACTCCTCATACATCGCAAAACTTGATTGTCACATGTTTCTCCCTTACACTTAGACATGACATAACATTATGCCTGTATTTCCCGAAGAGTTAGACAGAGGTGAGAGACAGAGGAGTTACACAGGGTTATTTTTAAAACGTCAATAACCTCTTATATTTAAAACGTCAATAATCGCGAAAAAAAAATCAGTTGTTCCCTACATTTTAACGAATTATTCGAACATAAATGTAGGGAACAGTTGGTTTTTAGGGTTCCGTACCAAAATGGTAAAAAGGAACCCTTATGGTGAGACTTAGTCTGTCTGTCTGTCACACCTGGATATCTCAAGAACTGCTAATGCTATCAACTTGAAATTTAGAATAGTTTTATATGACATTTGCCCAACTATTTTGCAAGCAAGAAAGAAATTTAAAAAAATATATCTTTTTTGCAAAAGGGACTGAAAGGGGGTCTTAAAAATTTGAAGTGGGGCTACTAGGGCATGTGGGGTATCATATGAAAGAACGTTGTTTGCACATTCTCAAACATATTTGTTTTTTGTCAGCCTAGTCTCCATCCTGTGATGAGGATGGAGACTAGGCTGGACTAGGACTAGGCTCCCCCCCCCCTTATCTCCGAAGTTTGCAGAGATAAAAATCTGAAATTATTCTATATGATAGAAGCTTAAGTAAAGATTACAGGAAAAATAAAACGATGTCTCTAAATAGCACAGTTTTTCAGAAATCGTCAACATCATATATTCGTACGGAACCCTCGGTGCGCGAGTCCGACTCGCTCTTGACCGGTTTTTTTTTTTGCGATTTCAGTTTTGGTCCTATAGTAAAAGTTGTTTATAATGATAAGTACAATGACCCCTTAAGAGGTTATTGACGTTTTAAAAATAACCCGGTATAGTACACCCATATTTTGCTGGATATATTTAAGTCCCATGTAATAGGGGCGAGCCTATTGCCATCAACCGGGTACAAATCGAGACTCCGGGCTGCCACTTAGAAATTTCAGATGGACAAACCCAATTGCACTTTGCCCGATCCGTGAATTGAACCCAGGACCTCATGCCCAGTAGTAGCGATTGCACCCCTAGACCAGCGAGGGTCCCTTACACTTTTATTATTAAGCAACAACATGGCTGATTAAATAAATCCTGCTAACAAATTAGTCCACCCGATATTCGTAATATTATAAGATAATAAACGAAACGAACGCAAGATAATAAACGAAAGCGTTAATTAGGTTTTTGTTTATAATCACCATTTTCTCTGGCACGTGTATTGTGTTACAGTTTTAAGACATCGTTACATAGCGTCATTGTTATGCTTGTATAACGCAAATTAGTACATAGCCCTACAGTGCTAGCACTAAGTTTGTGACGGGTATCTGCCTGGGGAAGACGATACTTTCCCTTAGGTAGTGCAATGACGTATTATAAATAGACGCGTCATACACGAACATTAGTGCACTCAAAAACAGCATAAGCCATGATTGTAGCTACATACTTGCATACAATCATACAGCGCGTGAAGAAAAGGAAAGCCCTATACCGATATCTGTTGTTAGAAAAAGATGAACATACATATTTAGTTACGTCACTAGCTGCTGCGTGTTCATTGGCGCGTACGTAATAATAATTATTATTATTGTAAATGTCAGGTCAGGCAATTGCCTGGCATTTACTTTGCCATTATTGAGAGCAGATAACGCATCAAACGGTAACATCATTGAGGTAGTGTATGTTTTTGTTACACTATAGTTACTCATAGGTTTTATAGGGATGCAACTAGGGGTTCTACTCCAATGCGAAAATCCGAAGTATCGGCCGTTTCTTGACTTCCAAAGTTTCCTTTTTTGTCTTCTTCTCTCTTCTTCTCTCTCTTCTCCTTTCTTCTCTTCTCTTTTCTGATCTCTTTTTCTTCTTCTTGAGTCCTTAGCCGGCTTCAAGTCTCATTTTTGACTTTGACTTATTTCTTTGACTGTCTTTTTTTTTCTTTCTCTTTTGTCATCCATAGTCAGCCGTAGTCACGAAACGGCCATACATTCGGCTGATGATTCGGATTTATCTTCGGAGTAGACCCTATGATTTGGTTCAAAACGTTAAAGTATAAGCTAGAAACTAGTTGGCGATTTTCTCCAAATCATATTTCACCAGAATTAACCTATTAAATCCTTCTTGCTTTTTTAAGCCAATTCTGCATAATTGGCTTAACAACTTTAATGGGTAATATACGAGTATAGTCTAAGTAAATCACATAATTTATTTTTTATAAGTCTTGAGTTTGAGCTGCAAGATTACTGACAAATGCTTGCACTGATTGGACAGGTCCACTCAAATTTGTGTGGTTATTTCCTCAAAAGACCATTTCAGACATGGACCTACATGGTACTCGCATGTTCTGACCAAGATTATAGCTGGACTTTAAGGCCCGTATTTATAGAGCGTTACTCAGTACTCAAGCATTACTTAAGACTAGTTTCAACCAATCCAATGGCTTGAATCTAGTCTTAAGTAATGCTCGAGTAACGCTCTATAAATACGGGCCTAAAAGAGACTTTGACCCCTGAGTTTGTTTCGCCATTTCTTCTCAGGGGTAGTCAGGTTGCCTCCATCTAGCTTATTTTTTTATATGTCGGTAAAAATGATTCCGACATCCTATTTACAGAATAAACAATTTCTTTTCATTTCATTTCACACAATTATATATTTCTTCGTTTCCGTTTGTAGAATGAGACTTAATAACATATGAATACAGCTAATTAAAACAATATTAGGCATCAGCTATACACATTATGCTAGTAGCTTGATTGGTATTTAATAATTCAACAAGAAATGGTACAACTGGATAAATGTTTAGTTAGACAGTAGGCAGAGAACAGGCAGATACATTTTTATAATATCCACTTTTAAGTGTGTTAGTTGTATTACTGTCGAAATAAGAAAAGAACTATAGTAGTACAAAGATCTTTAGGCGCGTGGCCAAGTTCTGAACGAACGCCGCCATCTTGTTTTTTTACACAAATGTTTACCAACAGCGCCAGTTGCCCTCTGGCAACGTCATTCGAGCGCCAAAGGATCCTTAGCATAATCAGCCTATAATGTTCCCACTGCTGGGACACAGGCCTTCTCTCAGTGAGAGCGAGTGGGCCGTAATCCACCACGCGGGCCCAGTGTGGCTTGGTAGATGTCACATGTCTACGAATTTTTGGTTCTAGAACATGCCGGTTTCCTTCACCGTTTTGAGAGCAGTGGTGATGAAATAATTTACACAAAGTAAAGCGCTTGTCTGGGTTCGGACCTACGACCTACATCGTAAGTCGGCCGTTACCACAGGGCCACCGCTGCTCTAAAGGATCCTTGCAGCAGAATATCTGGTAAATCTTTCTTAAAATTGCTTTTAAAATTGTTATTGATCTCTTAATAGTGTGATAATTTAACTTAAGTAAGTACTTATTTTAAACTTATACGAGTATCTTACTCTAAATGTGTGTAACTGTAGCGGCATCAACATTGCCACAAGCGAACAACGCGTCACACTGACGTCACGCAAAATCCTGCATCGCGCAAGCAGAGTTTACCGCGCAACTAGCATATACAGGGTTATTTTTAAAACCTCTTAACGGGTCATTGTACTCATGAAAGAGAGAAATTCAGCTGTTCCATACATTTTAACGAATTATTCGAACATAAATGTAGGGAAAAGCTGGTTTTTTTTTTCGCGATTTCAGTTTTGGTCCCATAGTAAAAGTTGTTCCTAATGATGAGTACAATGACCCCTTAAGAGGTTATTGATGTTTTAAAAATAACCCTGTATACAACATCCCAACATCAACCGTCGCGTCGGGCAGTTGCCCACCAGACACAACACCCGTCTGGTCGGAGAATCCTCCCTTTACTATAGAGGATGAGTGAACTTTACAACCTGTTTCTCATACCTCTAAATAACTAACTATATGGATACCTTATCTGAATTAAATGAATATTATTATTATTATTTTTGTTTCTTTAATTGTTCTCCTCGGCGTAGCCGGTCCTAAGCACGGGCCTACGCCAAGTGTCCAGCAGTTGGGTTAAGTGTGGGAGTAATATTATACGTAGACTGTATGGTAGCCGAAACTATATTTGAGTGGGGGAGTATTGGTGCAAGATGTCCGGTTCACACTGAAGAAATTTTCTGACTAGCCTGCATTATTATTATTAAACCAAAAGAAGTTTACAAATACCTACTCATGTAATTTCACTTAAAAGTTTGTAAACCCCGATGCCATTAGATTCGAAAACGGATAAAATTCTACAACACACGAATCACAATAATGTAATTGCCAGCCCATTTTCATCGCACGCGTCCATTTAACGCGTGCACCTACTGCAAAAACATAAATTTCTTCTGTGATTATTAAAATGTTTTATATTTCTCCCATCACGTGCTCTGCTAATTTAATACGTGAGGCGCGATTGTCAGCTGTTTATGATCGCTATACTACGTTTATTGCATTTGATTTGCATTTTTATTAATTTCTACTGCATACAATATGGCGTTGATAATAAACTATGTAGTAATGTTGTGAGATATGATGAGTTGCATACGAAATAAGATCCTATTAAAACTCTTATAATGAATGGCACCGTTAAATATTTATTTAAATTGGTGAAACTAGTTGCTAATTAAGTTTTAGACAGTAAGTTAAAAGTTCTGTTTTTCTAAACGTGCCATACACTTATAGAGCTTTAGTTGCTACATAACAACATACCGTATTTTCATCTTGAATTAATTCATGTGTTGGTATTTTAGGGAAATTTTGACTGCGTCTTTACGTGTAGATAGGTTCAAAATACGTCAATGAAGCAAATACCAAAAGAAAAATGAATCATACTTATATACTACTTATTTCTTTCAAATATTCCTTTAAAATATTATTTTAAAAGATCAACCGACCCTTGAGATATTCGGAATATATCTACAAAACTTATTTATATGACTGAAAGGAGCCTCAGTCGGGACGAGATGCACTCGTCCGGATAACATCGTGTTTTTCTAGCACACTTTATCCATTCACTAGTTTCTTACTTTCAAATCTGTCATTCTGAAGGAGTATCTGACTTGCCATAAATTTCTTTCCTCGTTAGAAAACACTGTTGAAAAGTTGATAAAATTAACGCCTCAAGGAATAGTATTTATTTTGTTTGATACCTGTAGCCAACAAAAGAGCCAATTATGAAGTGATGACGTTTAGCGAAGACTCGGCGCAGGCCGTAGGCATTTCGTAGACTCCGCGTAGGCTGCGTAGGCATTTCATGGACTCCGCGTAGGCTGCGTAGGCATTTAGTAGACTCGGCGTAGGCTGCGTGGGCATTTCTTAGATTCCGCGTAGGGGCTGCTTAGACTCTGTGTAGATTCTAACAAGATGCATATTGTAGGATTATGCAATAAATGCTCTGGAAGTGTGACTATCCAGTTATAAAAAGTAAATTTTCCTGAGCTTTGTTTGAAGCTCTATTAAGTTCATTTAAAAGCACTATCAAAACAAAATTAGCCCCAAAACAGAGTTGAGTACACCGTATTTATAAACATTATCATATAACGCTCGTATAAGGTAGATAACAAAACCGTTGTAAAACAGAGATAACAGTAACTAGTGTTGTGTGTGTCAGTTTATATACAAACTTCAGTCAACACGCGTTAAGTAACTAATTAGACGTACTCGAGACAAATCGTAAAATATCCTGGATCTAGTTACAACGTAGCTCAAGTTTACCTGGTTGAGATTTTAGGTAAAGTCTGAGAAATTAATTATTAAGTAAATTAACTACTAAATTAAATTGTCCATGTATGAATATATCGCAACTGTCATTATTTGGCATTTATATGAAATGGCTATAACACGGCAAATTGATGTTGGGTGTCAATCTGCTTAAGAGTTAATGTCTGACTGTACCAACACAACCTTAATTTTTCTAAAGTCTTTTAATGCCACAATTATTTATAAGTTCGCTTTTAACTAAATAGTACAAAAAATACATATTAGAAAAACATGAAAAAAAAACGCTCTCCTCTTTAAAGGCTTCTACAGACCGGCGAGACACGCGACGCGACACAAAGGCACCGCTCGTCGCCTTTGTGTCGCGTCGCGTGTCGCGCCGGTCTGTAGAAGCCTTAATAAAGGATTCTCCTCTTTTTTTTAAGTAGGTAGGTGTAGGTAGTAAGTATAAGTATATAATAATAGTTAGTGGCACCAATATAAATAGTTTAAATATTTTTTGCTGTTGTTAGAATCTTTACAAAATAAAATTCCATTTACTATTTTATAACTTGAGGATGAGTTAGTTAATTCAAGGTAGCCTTGTCCGCATGTTCTAACTGGTTCTTTCATTAGTCCAGTATGGTAATTAGATAACTCTCATATGCCAAGGGTATAAGGGGTATTTTCTGGTTGGCAGGCAGTGCATGTGATAAACCTTGGACATGAACGTTCTTGAATTCAAGGTTTAGTTCTATTATGGCTTTAATATGATGCGAATAAATAGCTTAGTTAATTATAAAATGTAATAGCATAATAATCACGGTGGAAAATCCAACACTATACGGTTAGGGTTAAGAGATTTGTTAAACATTAATTTACATGGATATTTCGTACCTTAAGAATTAATTAATATTTATTTGTCAAACACATTTGGTCTTCAGTTGCCTCCTTATGTTTTGCCAGCGACGTATAAATTTAATAGTTACAGTAGCTATAACAATATTAAAATTAAATTCAGAATCTTTTTATATGAATAAATTAAGTATTTACAAATTCAGTAAGATAGTTTAGATTAAGTAATTTATATTAAATTCAATAAACAAATTACACAATATACAACAAAAACACACACATTCATTGCTTAGTCAATTTATATTCATATTATTGTCATTAAGAAATTCATCTGCAGTGTAATAATATTTCATCATCATCATCATCATCATTTCAGCCGAAAGACGTCCACTGCTGGACATAGGCGTCCCCCAAAAAGTGGGGGGGGATTTGCCATAATCGCCACGCTTGGCAGGTGGGTTGGCGATCGCAGTATTGTTTTAAAAATGCTTAGAGAACGCTGCTGCCCTTTCTCTAGTAAGTCGGGAAGAAATACGATGGTGCTATTCTTTACGTCCGGCACGACACGAATATTTATAGGTATAGATAAAAAATATTAAAACTTACGAAACAGTAATCGGTTATTATTACAAATCATTCCAATGAACATTGAACATGAACATTTGAAACTGAACCCAATGACACAAGAATTCAAAGTAAATCGCCATTTAAATGCAGAACCGTTACAAATCCGACAAATGATTCCGTCGAAGAGCGACAATACACATTTTCCGAGTGAATTGCCTTAGGTTGCTGGGCGGAAGTCAAACATCAAATAATAAAGGGATAACTCCAATTTTTTGCTTCAATTTCGTACCGAGTAAATAAAGAAGCGCTGTGTTACAGCTGTCAAATCAGGCCGTAGGGATGAGATTATATCAAAGGATAAGTCGATAATTTTCATAATTATTCCTGTTAGCTCAAGGCTCATTTTAAGGACGTTTTCTTCCCTGTAAAAAACAGCGGTTCCCCATATTTTCCTTTATAAAATTTAACACTAAAAGTTCCTACTTAATGCAATATTCTCAGTAAATTCACCGTCGCTCATGTTCAAAGATATTGCCTTCATCGTTTTCATTTTCTGCATACATTCTCGGAACTAATAAGCTGTTTCTAGTAAGGAACGATAGATTTATTTAACACTGTAATTTTCTTTACTACGAGCGAGAGAGAGTAGCGAACCATTATGATATAAGTAAGATTACCTATACTCCATTAGTTTAGGGTAAAAACGTAAAAAGGGGTTCTATTGATGTCAATTTCTTGTTTAACTTAACCAAATTAAATGTATTTTTGATTTTTACGATAGTTTCCTATTTTATTATAATATGTTAAACTTTATCATTACTACTCTTCATAGATGTAACTGCTTGAGCACAATTTTTTAGTTCGTTTTATAAAAATACTATAAAGTATTGTAAAAAAGTCCTAAGAGACAGGTTCTCTAAAAGTCAACAAATTATAACGTTGCTAAATTGAAGAGTACAACTGTGATATAGCATGACAATTGAAGTGACAGGTATTACGTTTAGTCGATTACTTGACAGCTCTCTCGTCACGTGGTGTTTTTGTTTACCTTTATTTAACTACCTAAACCAACGAAGTATAGAGCTCAGTTAATATTTGATTATGATATCTATACATATTATAAATTAAAGTCGGTTATCGTGTCTGTCTGCGTGACCTCGTTGTTCTTCTAAACTACGCTATGGATTTTGATGCGGTCTTCAAAATCATGTTTATTCATTAATGTCGTTAAACCTATCTTTTATTTCGAGTTATTTAACTTAAATAAATATTTTCTCTTTTTAGGGTTCCGTACCCAAAGGGTAAAACGGGACCCTATTACTAAGACTCCGCAGTCCGTCCGTCTGTCAGTCCGTCAGTCACCAGGCTGTATCTCATGAACCGTGATAGTTAGACGGTTGAAATTTTCACAGATGATGTATTTCTGTTGCCGCTAACAAACGTGATTTTTTGCCGTTTTTATAGAAATGGTACGGAAACCTTCGTGTGCGAGTCCGACTCGCACTTGGCCGGTTTTTTCTGGTTCATAAGCAAGAAAAATATGTGGCGCTGTGCTCGCAGACTACGCTAACAACTTCTTATTACTTAGGCGCATAAATGGGTTATTGCTGTAAGAGAGTAGTCTTATTACCATACATACAGTATATCAAGTTGATCTACAAAGGTTAGTTTTTTATTCTGGCTAGAAAGAACAAAATATTATATACTTATAGCTAGTCTTTGAAAATATCATGAATTTTGCACATAATATGAAGGTAGAAGCGCGTAGATGTTAAAACAATAAAGGGAACTGCATTTTTTAAAATCCATTTCCGACACGTGCTTGTGGGAACAATACTACGAAAAATAAGAAAAAAATAACTTCTTTTTTTTTACTTTTTTATTTAATGTCGACCCTTAGTTATAAATCTAAGATTATTTTTATAAGATTTAATTTAGTTGTTTATCATTTTAATTTATTGAATAATTATATACTGCCCGCGGTTTCTCCCGCGTGGAGGTCGGAATTTATCCAACGGAATTAATTTACCGGGATTAATTTACCCTATGTATTGTGTTAATCCAGGTTAATAACTATCTGTGTGCCTTTTTTTACCCAAACCCGTTCAGCCGTTTTTTCTGTCGTAGTAATAGCAGAGGAAAAAGTCATTGGCCCCCACGCCGCCGTCAACCGTAAGGGTGAAGCCAAACGAACGTAATTATGTGAGTCGTGAGTCGCAGAATTTCGGTCGCAGAAATTCTGCCCGGCATAAATTCTGTTGGGATGCTAGACGAGCGCATTTTATTCAGTTACTATCCAACGTTTATCGACATACGACTCACAAAATGACGCTCGTTTGGCCTCACCCTAATTATTTTGTTACGCGTAATTTTGAATCTGTGATATCTTTTAAAGTACAATGAGTACTTTAAAAGATAAATGATATGATTTTAATCTAAATTAAATGCCCAATTTAAACAACATATTTTATTGGTTAGGGATCAATATACCGGTTAAAAAAGGCATCGGCAATAACAATGAAATTTTTATCAAATTCTGAAAGATAAAAATGGTTACTCTGGGTCATCCTTAGAAGATAGATATATGCTATTGCGGATTTTTTTGTTAAACTTTTTAAGATGCATAATCCTTTAGAACATACATTTTATGTGTCTCGTACGGTTTATAAGGCTCACGCCAGTAATGCTCCCAAGTCGGCATAATTTTTTCCGACATCTTCAACAATAATCGTCATATTTCAGCCAATTTACACAAAACCTTAATGAATTATGTCTGCTCGTTTATATAACAGAATAAATAAATAAATATGTATATATATAAAAAATCAGTTTTACGAATGCAAAAGCAAAACCCTGAAATGGATCAAACCACTTGCCTATAAGGAAACGGAAGAGCTCTTGAAACCCACAGCATAACCTCTCACACAGGGACATAAACCCACACATACACACGCATACACAAAAACACACGCACAAACACATACACATGCACACACACACATACCCAAGCACACACACACTCACACACATAAACTATTCTTATGCTAATTTTGTCTTCTTATATGATAAATTTGTTATAAATATTTTTCTCTTTTTTGTTATGGAAGAGCGGAGTCTTCTAATACAGGCATTGTTTGCTTAAAAGAAGGCTCCAATCACAAACTAATTGTGTAATTTGGTTGAAGAAATAAACAATGTTGAATTTTGAATTTTTTGAATTTGAATTATACACCAAAACCTTTCTAATTAATCATTCCGTGCATTAGTGAAAACTGCTTGCAAATCCGTTCAGTCGTTTTTGAGTTTATTGCGTTCAGACAGACAGACAGACGCGGCGAGGGACTTTGTTTTATAATATGTAAGGATATTCTCCTTTATTCATCCAAATACATTTAAATTGCATTTTAAAATATCAGAATAAAAAATACAAAAAAAACGAGTGTGCTTTAGACCACACGACTGAAAAAAACTTACAACTATTAATACTAATTATACTTCCGTAACGCTCTCGTCACTTCCGTAACGCTCTCGTCATGCATTCACCAGCTTGCTCCCCAAGTCAAGCGTGCCTAAAGAAGTTTTACTTCAAAAATAGTCGCGCGACGGTATCGGGAACCCAAGAGTCCAAGCTACCGGTTACTATATTTATAATAATTTTAAACTGGTTACATCTCTAATACATATGACATAGTTACGTCAACACGTGCACACTGCATACGTCATGGATCAATATCGAAGTTTATTCATAGCTGCGTAGGCGTTTAATTGAGTCGAAGTGCTACGACGTAGCAACCGCAGGCAGCCGCTACGACGTCAAAGCGTAGCAATATTTTTGAAAAATAATGCAGTTTTATTTCAAACGAAACTGAAGTTTATAATGTTAATTATTGTGTGTTTTATGTATTGGTTTATTACCAACTTTGTTCAATTTGATTAATTAAAAAGGCCGACAAGCGAGCGGGCTCGGAGGTTTGTATGAATTAGATTTACAGCAAATTTTGGGACTGAAGCATATTGGTTAGATGCTTCTTTAAAACTGAAATCGCGAAAAAAAAACAGTTGTTCCCGACATTTATGTTCGAATAATTCGTTAAAATGTAGGGAACAACTGATTTATTTTCGCGATTTCAGGTTTGGTCCCATAGTAAATTTTGCTGATAATGATGAGTACAATGACCCCTTAAGAGGTTTTTGACGTTTTAAAAATAACCCTGTATAATAGGGACACCTCTGTCTAACCCTTCGGGGACAGGACAGGCATGATGTTATATCATGTTTATGTGTGAGGGAGAAACAAGTGACAATCAAGTTTTGCGATGTATGAGGAGTATCTGAAATTGATTGAAACCTAAATATTGCAACTAAATTAAAGAAAATTTAAAACTCATATTAAAAGAACACTTTGTAAACAAGCATATTACAAATTAGAGGATTATATACAAGATAAGAATGCTTGGAAACATGCTGGTCCTGCTCCATAGGACAATCTAGAGTCTAGAAAAAATCAAACAGGTTGCTATTTTAATTGTATAATTTATTATTTTTATGACATTTATTTTAAATTCTGTGATTACCTTAACTCACACTGATATTGTTATTTTTTAGGAAATCGTACCTATATATTTTTTACAATTTTTGTAAATATTTGAGCACCATGTATCTATCCCATAATTAATTTATCTGTCATTGCTTCATTCTTAACTCTTTTTATTACCTATTGTGGTATAGTAATTTTATTCTAGGTGCATCGTCTTCACATATAATTTATATAATTAATGTACCTATAAAAATATTGTACTAGATTTTAAAAGAGTACCGGTGGAGTTTCTTGCCCATTCTTCTCCATACGAAACTACCTTTTGGAAGGGGCGACTAGAATCAATTCTATTTTTTTGTAAATATTGACGTTCAAAAGTGCCTTTTATGTGCCTATTTGAAATAAACAATTTGACTTTTTTTTTGACTTTTGAACTATTCGACTTCAGTCAATCAATCAGTCATTTAAAGTTCAAGGAGAGGACTCGACCTGATAGATCATGCATACTATAATAATTACAAGACAAAGATAACATTGTTAGCATAGATCACTTTCTTTTTTTTTTGGTTGGGAAATTATCAAATAAATTCTCCCTCTAGGCGGAGCGGGAGGGCGTGTCAGACTTTTACTGACTAAAGCCCACCCATGTTCCTTCCGTTGCCTGTGTGCCAGGGCCACGATATCCCTTTCGGACAAACTCGCAACCCTGGCGTAAGAGGTTATTGACGTTTTAAAAATAACCCTGTATACGCAGGATCAAGTAAAACATTTCATAATTGCTGATAAGATTTATAAACAAAAGCAACGATCACCATCATCATCATTCTGCTCTCAACCCAACCTATTTGGGGTCGCAACCAAGGTTATTAAGATGCTGTACCTCAATAACCTACATTTTATTGAAAGTATTTTGTAAAAATCGACAAGTACTGTCCCAGCCCTGCAGCTCCATGCAAATATTTCGTATATTTACAGCGGCGTATTTTCTTTATCCGGTAACACGTTACAGCAACGTTACACCGCAAGCTTTACATGAATTTCACGGCAGATGTATGTTATTAGATACACGGTAAATAGATCTTTATTGACGGTTCGTGAGTGTTCAGTTGATAATAAATCGTATGGCTTAATAATTGGTTTATTGTTACCATTATTGTTTTAATACCGTCAAGTATCAAATTGGATGTAAACTATTGTAGAGATTCTTAAATGGGGAAAAAAGGCAACCGTGTTATTGTTTTTTTTTTTATTATTATAATTTATGACATTTAGATTTTTTTATATTAACTGCTATTGTATTTTTTTTTTAATTAACATTATTGACATTATAATATGGTTAGTAACTGACTTAGACTTTTGAAATCATTTATTTTAATCTTATTAAATTCTTTTGATTATTATTATTGCATGTTTCCGAATCATTATAAGTACTTATTAAAATTATATAACAAATTATTTGTATATCAATTGCGTTGGTAGAACATAGAGATCACGCTAAAATGTATATTTTAAGACCTTTTATGTGCCCTATGTTCACAAATAAAGTTGATTTGATTTATGTTACCTAGCGTTTTATCGTCATCATCATTTCAGCCGAAAGGCGTCCACTGCTGGACATAGGCCTCCCCCAAAGGGGGGACAGGCGGGTTGGCGATCGCAGTATGGTGTTAAAATGCATAAAGAACGCTGCTGTCCATTCTCTAGTAAGTCCCTTAGTCGGCAGTATGATGCTATTCTTTACGACCGGCACCACACGGTACGGTTACTAACGTTTTGCAGTCTGTAATTATATCTTTTTGTAAAACGTGATACCTATATAAATTATATAGAAAGCAGAATGTTCTCGTTTCTTGTATGTAGTTTTTAGGACATAGTCATACAAGAAGATGTTTAATAAATACACTTATTATATAGGAACATTTGTTGCTAGTTAAGCAACATTTACGAGTGGAGCCGGTCTGTAGAGGAGCAAGTTTACTGCAGCACGGTTTTATGTTATGAACACACAAACGTGTTGGGGGCCGTCTTATTTACGAATAATAAAAACAAGGAAAAGCAATGAATATCTGGCCACTTCATTTCGTCGCTTTAATATTTTACGTGACCCCTAAAATTTTGGGTAACATCTCGTCTGACGGCCGAGCGCACTTTTCATTAAGTTCTGATTACCCTCAGAGAGTTCCCGGAGATGTCATGTTGGGGAAGATCTGCGAGGTTTTCGGCGAAGTGCAAAAGTTTTATGATATTATGATTACTTGCATGAGACGAGCTCTTGCGGAACGTGACGTGGCTTCTGTTGCTAACGGGATCACACTGACGCAGACGCGATACTACTTTGTTATACTAGTTTAAAATAGCGGCTTTGTGATACAAAGTGCAGGGTGAAATGGACTTTGTGAAAAGGATAAGCAAGTAAGAATTGTAGCAACAATATGTTGTCTTTCACTACTTGTTTTATTTAAGAAACACAAGTGGAAATGCTGATTCATTTAAAACCACACATCTTCAATGATGAATTATCTGAATATCGTGTAAACTTAGCCCGTATCGACCTCTAACGTCCCAATAATCCTCCATCCTGAAGACATTCGCGCAGAGGTTCGATTGCCAGTACCTGAACCATTGCTGTATGGTTCACATACTGAGCAATCGAAGTCTGTAATTGTATGGGTAGTGGTCTGTATAATTGTGTTTATTTATTATTCATTTTTTGTAATTTTTTGCATAATTATGATCTTTTTGTTGGTCGAAATAAACGTATTTTTTTATTTTTATATTCAAAATGTTACAGAGCTTCAGCAGTAATATACTTTTACAAAATGTCCCGGAATGAATGCACAACCTGTTAAGGGGTCATTGTACTCATCATTATGAACAACTTTTACTATAGGACCAAACCTGAAATCGCGAAAAATAATCAGCTGTTCCATACATTTATGTTCGAATCTGCAAAATGTAGGGAACAGCTGATATTTTTTTTTGCGATTTCTGGTTTGGTCCCATAGTAAAAGTTGTTCATAATGATGATTACAATGCCGCTTTAAGAGGATGTGCGTTAATTCCGGGACATGTTGTATAAGAAATCCCAAAAATCATACCATATCTATTCCTCTTCTCCAGCTACTCTTTGACAAGAATACAACTAGACGGACGGCTCATAGTGAGTGCGATACTCTTTCCTTATTACGTGGTACGTGTTAATTACCGACTACTACAATTTTATGAGCGCCCACTATATCGCACTTCACTGTTCCACTGTTTAAGCTGTTTTCTACCTCAGCAACACAGACGAGATAAAAAATTAAGTGCCGTTTGTACGACTTTTTTATTGGAGATTTTAAAAGTTTTATAAAACTATGATGTTTGTACGTGATTTACTAACGATGAGGCTAATATGTACTCTATCATGTATCCGATAAGGATTATTATCAAAAAACATCGTTAGAATTAACCATTTTAATTAATGATAAAGATGATGTTTAAAATTGCTATTCGGCTTGATGGACTTATAATTATTAATAGTGAAACAAAAAGGCAAGTGAGGATAGTATCTGACCTCGTTATCGTATAAAACTGGTAGCTTACGACACTTCGGGGAAGTGACAGGAATGTCTTCTCGGTTGTCTCTTGTATAAAAATAAATAAAATTTAAGTGCCTGTCGGTACCTAATGTTAAAATAACAGCTATTTTAAAATGTTTATGTAGGTATACATATTATTAAAAAAAAAGTTTTTTTTTTCCTTTCTGTCTGTCTGTTTGTTCCGATAATCTCCGAAACGGCTGGACCCATTTTAACGAGACTTTCACTGACAGATAGCTGATGTTATACGGAGTAACTTAGGCTGTGTACTAAATGGTTGAGCTGAATGGTGCTCATCCATTCGTCATGTTCGTGAACGGGCGCTGTCAGTAGGGACTGGTCATCTCTTAGCTGCCACGGCTAATTTTAATTATTTTAGGTTAGGTTTTTTTTATCTCTTTATCACGGACGCTTCTGACGTTTTGCATCGTTCTCACATGTATAATTTCAACATGAATGATATAACCAATACTTTGTATCAATATTTTAATTTAAAAGAGTGTCCGTCGAGTTTCTTGCCCGTTCTTCTCCATAGGAACCTGCTACTCTTTGGAATGGGCAACTAGCTTCATATTTCTAACTGACCGTCTCCTTGACCAATTAAAAGTGCCTGTAATTAGTTTAATTGAAATAAATGCTTTGAGTTTGAGTTTGCTAATTTTGTTTTAGAGAAAGCTACGCGGGCGAAACCACCGTTAGTTATAAAATAAATAGTAATATGTTCTGCTAAGAAATTTACACTAAAAAGACAAAATTCCAAAAGAAAGCATTGAGTGCTACTCTCCATCTGAGTAACAAAGTAAATAGGCACTCCAATATTCTAACTTTTTATTATAAAATATGAACCCACAATAAACTTGCTTAACACGTACAGAAGCTCAATGTGAATAAATAAAATGAGAGGTCAGGAATATCTGTATTAAACTGAATAAATAATACGAAATAACATAGGATTTAAAACGCGAACCCAACTTATTTGTATTAAGTCAGGGAAAACGATATACGATACATCTGATTCTACATTATTGCTCACTTATATCCAACGCCAAAACCTGAAAATATGGTCCATCCAAGGCAATACAAATGCAATATTAATATTTACCTTTGCATCGTCCAAACAAAGACTGCATTCATATTCACCCCACGAAAACAAGTAGATAAAAATGCAAACACGCGCAATTGTGTCTCAAACGAACAGAGGCGGTCGCACTCGCAGCAGGCGAGCAGGCGGGGGAAAGTATTCCGGACAAAAATGTTTTCCCGGTCATATGAATTTAGATCGGCCGCCGTATTAGAGGGAAGTAAAACCATCGGGAGACAGGTAAATCGAACTATTGGAATAAAGGGTAAAGGTTAGGTCGGGTCGGAGCCGATGGCGCGGAATGCGGCGCGTGTCGCTACACTCATGTGAATTTAAGAGGATCTCCCAATAAATGTACAGAACAACTGTAAACGTATTTTATATTCAGAATTATTCGTGTTGAAGTATGTTCGAGTATAAATTTTCTCAGCGGGCGGTCGGCGAGTGGCCGCAAAGGCGTCTTGATGCGATTTCCGGCCCACTTTTAGCGGCGCTTCCTGCACGATATAAATCCAAGTTAGTGCGCTCCCTGGGACCTGCTGTCGTTTCAGCCGGATACCGCGTCCTCGTTTTGCAGATTGGACCATATTGCCTATTATGCTTTGTAAAGACAAAATATTGTCGATAATTGTATGGGGCTGGCTAACCCACCCCAAGCAACATTATTTCAAATATATTTTTACCGTGTTATAAAAAATATGAACTCTGAAAATAGCAGCATCATAACTTTAATAACCGTATTTACTGATGATTGAAGACTTCCTTTTGGTGAATTCCGGTTTTCCTATATTGGCTAACATAGGTGAATCACTTTTTGACTTCTTTATCGCATAATTATATCTATATTTTTCATATCCATATTTTAATTTCATTGACATTTTATTTTATTTTGTTGCAGTATTGTGAAAAAATTAATTTTATGTAATATGGGTTTAACCTGAATTAAATGTTTTTTATTTATCCCTAAATCCTAAATTAAATTTAACATTACTCTAGCTGGTTCTTCTTACCAATAAATAAGCCACGTAACTTTAGCCATGAATTCCTTAGACACCGAAATCCGATCAGAAACTAATTCTAATATAAGCAAGGAATGAAAGTTTTATTTGACTTTGATGGCTTCAGAGCAAACTCTAAAGAAAATCCGCAAAGTTAATCACATCCGAGAGTTTCTTTTCTTACGGAATAAAAATGTATATTTAAAATAATTTCTTAAAATTCGCAACAAAACGTCGCTTAAGCGAATTAGACCTACATTTTGGAGAACACAGGGTTTATAAAATGAAATTTTCTTAACATAAAGTGGCTGAGACGATGTAACGACGAACGACGAGTAAACTGCGCGGGCCTGCAAGCCCCTCATGTTTCTAAATAAATTATGAATATTTACCGGCACGTAACGCTTTACTGGGACATAATTATTTTAATCTGACTCTGAGACGGCAATTTTGGGGAATTGATGTTAAAAGAGAGGTCGTTTTAGTTTATTAAGACGGCTTGCGCACTAACAGATAGCTCTTTGTCCTTGTTGTGATAAATAATACCTAGTTAATTATGAAGATTCTATTACAATGTTTACTGAAGTTCTGAACTGTAAATCTCTGCTCGTTAGAAACTGTGGAGTAAATATTCCTGATTTTCTAAACTAATGACGAACTTGTTTGAAGAAACTTTCACTTACTCAATAATTATATTTATTGCTTCCATATGTGAACTTAGGAGGTTTTTATAAAATATGATCGTTGTGGACACTGTCGGGCACAGCAAAAGTAGGAGAGAGGAAGAGGGCTTTTATTTTACTACTTAGTTGTTAAATATATTGTAATTATTTTATAAAACATGTAATTTAACATTTGTCATTTAAACATTCAATGATTTTATAATAGCAATTAGAAAAAGAAATTGTTTTAATTTATATAAGAATGTATTAAATTTTTGTCAAATATCGACATGTTTCATCAAATAAAAACATTAGTTACAGTCATATATTTCTATCTCCTTTAAAATCAAGTAATGAAAACGATCATTGTGTTATGGTGCATTATGTATGACGTATATCCTTTGTTTGTTATATATATGGATATTTTTTATCGTCTCGTCGGAGATGGTGGAGCTGGTGCTGCATCTACGTAATTTAGCGCTCCCCAGGTGCGGCCCCGGCTTGTGGCTTATAAGTACATCGAGATTTTAATTAAGAAGGTCTATCATAATCCACATGAGACTGCAAAAAAATAACAGAATCTCTTTATACCATTTTACTATTCTGGACTCGTATTTGAGCTTTTAAGTTTTAAAAACAACATTTTGTTAATTTGGATTTTAAAGTTGGCAACGTGTCTTTTATTTGGAGCTTGGAGCATCTGCCGTCTAGATAATAAGGCATGTCTGTGTAGTCCAGTAAAATGGTAAATGCACATGTTTAGGGGTCGAGTTCCACGAACACACAAAAAGAAAACAGAGCGTCTTAACTGAGAGCTCGCGAGTCAACCATTCGTATAATTCCACGGGAGTTCTTCATAATTAAGTGTGCTTACCTCGAGGGCGCGGTATAAGATTGAGTTCCATCAAATATGTAGCAGGGTCTACCATGAAATCGTTTTTACGTTCACCGCGGACAGTTTTACGCAGGTCCGATCTAGCTGTGGCTTAACGGTCTTATAAATTAGTGAAACTCTATTAGCGAGATGTTCGGCCAAACGAATTTGCGTTATCGCCTCTGTCGGGCGTAACGTGCGTCGCATACTAATGACGTCATCGCAAGATCGTCCAAACTTGCTGTTCGTGTAATTACTTCTTTAAACGAAGCTTCTGTGAGGGGAGGATACGATCACTTTTGTCCGAGGGAATACCGACCCGATAATCCAGTTACCAACCGTTCCTGCGCTGCGTCGTATTTTTGCACAATTAAGTTTCGCTCGAAATTTATTTAGTTAATAATGTTTTCTGTTTGAGAGTTGCGATGAATTATTAAGTAGTTCCATTTAATGATTCAACGATTTTAAGAGATGATAATTAAGTATAATAGGGAAAAGTATGCTGTGTTAATTACGAGCGTTAAACATTGAAAAGCGGTTTCAGGAAAATTGATCAAGCTGGGAAGCAATATGAATGATCTAAGTTTAATCTGTTTTTAGTCGTAATATTTTTGGATACACATGCCCGTATTTTATAATGTAAATGAAGGTAAAGGGATTATACAGTGCGGGGACGACAATAAATTAACACACTGACAATACTAATATGCATAGGAATATTTTGAAACTATCTAATAAATGCTAACATTGAAATTAAAAAAGAGATTTTTACAAACAAACTAAATAGTAGTTATGGGCCGACTATAGGTTTTGCCAAACTTTGACTAGCTATAGTGACTAAACTATTGGATATATTTAGTTGAATTTCTGTTTGCAGACTGCGATCGTCATTAGACATATGCCACCTTATTACAAAACAAGATTTATATTTTGACATGTCATAAACCATGGAGCCAGTTTTTGTAATAAGAACGTAACAGTGATTGAAATACAGTTCTTTATACAAAACTGAAAACTTAATTCGGTACTAAGTTGTCAGTTTTGTGTTTAGGAACTTTACCATAGTCGGAATAAAGTTCGAAATTAAACAATGGCTCCGTGGTTTAAACCTGGGTCTGAAGATAAACCTTGTTTTATAATAATACGGTGTGTGTACCGAATTTCATCCAAATCCGTTCAGCAGTTTTTTGCGCCAAACCGGAACGTAAATCCAACAATACGGACCAAAATTCTAAAAACTGTATTTTCAGTATCAGACTCGTTCCCACACCTCGTAGCAATTACTTTTTTTGAAAAATATTCAATGTACAGTTTTGACTTCGTTACTATTTTATTATATGTACTATGTAGGTATATATACTTTTTCAGGGACCGTAAAAGAAAGCCAGGGGCAAACATGTTGTTTAGCCATTACGAAAGTACGAAGCTAGTACGGCGTCAGCATTCCTAGGCGCTCTGACGTCACAGCGATATGGCCTCCCTAGATGTGACACGAGATGCCTCGTATCCTGTGTCAACGGATTACGTCGACTATAAAATAAATTCAGACGTGATTGTCACATTACACTATTGTATGAGAGACATAGTTATGTAGATAAAAATCTGCAGATCTATCAAAATAATTAAATCATTCAATACAATCGGAAAACTAAAAGTATTTTAGTACATACTGAGCAAGCAATAAATGGATTTATTAAGGTACTAGCTGCGCCCCGCGGTTTCACCCGCGTAAGTCTCGATCCCATGGGGATATAGAGATAAAAAGTAGCCTATATGTTAATCCAGGGTGTTTTTACGTGAAAGAGTAACAAACATCCATCCATCCATCCATACTTACAAACTTTCGCCTTTATAATATTATATATATATATATATATAAAGTAGGATGATTTTGTTTATCATCTTTGAAAATCCAAGACTCATAGTGATACAGCCAGGGTTGCGAGTTTGTCTGAAAGGAATTTCGTAGCCCCAGGCAACTGAAAGAACACGGGTGGTTTTTAGTCAGTAAAACTCAGATCCGCCCATAGCAGGAGAAGTTATTAGATAATTTCCCACCCAAAAAAAAGCCTCATAGTGACGGTGACTAACCACATGCTAGAACATGAGTGGTAAAAATACCTAGAAATCGGCATAATATATAATAAAGTAGTAGGACCTACATAAGTATATTAATCTCAAGCAGTACTCAAAGCGGCGGCGGCGCTCCATTAGTTTTTCCAGTTCTATCGCTGGTATGTCGGTCAAACATTGTTCATCTGGCTAACCTCCCAAATACTTGTGTTAAACTCGACTTTCAGGCTAACCAGATGGAGCTAAATATCCGCATTTTTGGAAAATTTATTAGGTAAGCTCAGTAGTGGTGTACTCAATATTTCTGTTCAAAATTTTCATAGGTAGAACTAGAGAACTTTATTCAGCAGTCAGTAGCAAATAATTATTATTTTAACTGGCTTCTGCCACCATGTTAGCTGTTCATATGGCAGAAACGATGGACTTAACAGCGACAGCTCTTCCTTAACTCCAGAAAACTCGTTCAGCCCTCGGTAAATTTCTAAATGATACGAAGTTTCCTTTCAGTAAATCTCTCAAGAATGAACAGCCGGGAATAGTGTCTTGCATTAACAATATTTTAATCTAGCTGAAGAATTTGTTGCGAAAGTGCGAACCAGCTGTGCTCAATCAAGAATACTTTTAAATTTTTCAAAGAGTTGTCCCTGTTAACCCTTGAGTTAGAACTATGGGTACGTATATAAACTTACCTAACAACAATATTACGCGATTAGAAAAAAAAAATGCAGTTGGAATACTGATTAAATGTAAATTGAGACTATAAGTATTGATAATTTGATAGAATTACATTTTAATTCACATCTAAAACTTTATAAAGCGTAACATTTACGCTGGGAGCACACCTCCGCCGCGAAACCATAGCAACGAAATCGCAGTAGTTCAATTATACTGGTTCGCGTCATGTCCCGCTACTCGGCTATCCGATTCGAGTAGCGGAACATGACGCGAACCAGTACAATTGAACAACTGCGGTTTCGCTGCTATGGTTTCGTGGCGGAGGTGTGCTATCAGCGTTAATAAAGCGCTAACCCTTAGTAAAGTTTTGACTAATGCGTTTACTGAAAATAATAATAAATACGTGGATAAAAGTGTAGTTTTACCACATTATCAATAAGTACAATCTACTAAAGGTGTAAAATTTAATATGCCTCTCATTAAGATGGGAGGACATCACTATGCACAAGCAAGCTACCTAAGTACTTCGTGCTGTTAGTGGTTATTAGCATGCTCTCGATAATAACCATAATTAGCTTAAAATTTGATTTAGGAACTATTCGTAAGTTGCAGGTAATTGTTCAGTCTCATCCAGCGATGATCTACGGCCACGACAGCAGCAGTCGCCGTCGTCGTAAAGCCAAGATACGCGTTGCTCGTAAACTTAAACACGGCTTACTGCATTTGTGGCCATCTGCCATACGGGTGCCATACGGGTGACCCTGTCGACCCAGTGGATTACAATAAAAGCCAATACTGCACCTACCAACTACGCATCGGCTATTTTAATTTAGGTATACTTGACCATTTTTTTTTTACTATTTTAAAATTTAAATGCGCTCTGTTATTTAAAATAGAATATTTTTAATGTTGCTACAGTTATTTACAAATACGCTGGTCAATATTTTAAAAAAATCGTCCAAGTGCGTGTCGTGTCGTAGTCAGGATTAATTATCCTACGAACAAACTTAACATTGCAGTTGAAAAACATGTTCCCTCATACATTCCAACTGCAAATGTAAGTTTGTACGCACAATATTGAGAGGTTTACTATGTTATTTTAAGATTATAGACTTCTTATAGGTTTTCCTGTAATCTTTAAGTAAAGAACTATGTTCTGTATTTTTTTTTTTTTAATTTTAAGCTCAGTAGTTTCAGAGATATGGGGGGAATGGTCAATTTTCATCTATTTTCATTAATAATATTAAAAGTATATATTTTAAAATTATAAAAAAATATATCTGGAATCCTTACAACAAGCCCATTCATTTGATGTGTTGCACGATACAGTTTAAAAAACTTTTTTTTAATTTTCTGATTTGTCCCCCAAAAGTGACTTATATTCAAAATTCATTTATTTACGTTACACGTCCGTATTTGGGTCATAGAAGTCCATATGTGTACCAAATTTCAATGAATTGGTCCAGTAGATTCGGCGCAAATCGGCTGTGACAGACGGATTGACAGACAGACAGACACACGAGTGTTCCTATAAGGGTTCCGTTTTTTTCTTTTGAGCCTAGTACGGAACCCTAAAAAGTGTCTTTGTAACAATAAAAAACGTAGCTGTTTAAAAAAAAAACAAAGAATGTGGTAACCTAGATATTTTTTCATCGTACGTGTATCATCTGGTAAAAAGTTACTGCTACACGTAGGCCTCCCTCTGGCCACTACGAGTACAATGACTGCGTATAGAAATAAATGGCTGTAATCACAATACTTAGCACTGATTGGTTTTCACAGTTTGTGTGCGTTATCAATACAGTGATTCTGCTGTAAATAGTTTACTCTAGAACGTGAGCGTCCCATGAAAAAGATCTTAGGGGAATAATGGCGTAATTACCACTCTTGGGAGCTATATTGTGCGTCGCAGTGTGATGTTATTAGTGGCTTATATTGCGTACCCTTCCCCCAGATGAATTAACTATACGATACCTAAAAGACACAGGTTTTGTTTTTGCAAAGGTTGCAAAAATAAACACAGGCACTCATAGAGAATGGAAAAAATATGTTTATTATTTTTATATCATTTGAATACTGAATGCAAACTGTAAATGTTTTTTAATTGCCTCAAAAACAGACAGGCAGTAAAAAAAGAGCAAATAAATGTTATCATAAAATAACGTATCCGAATAAATCCAGTTTCATATAAAAATCATTTTCAGTAACATTACAATCACATGCAATTACACGTAAAGCAATGCCGCATGGTTCATTTAATATGAATGCCGTCGGTGCCTTTGTATTGTTCAGTAAACATATTGTTTTAATAAAATTGGATGCATTAGCACTTATTTGAGTAACAGCATTAGACAATCTCCCGTGCTCAAGCCTCCCGGAGTGATCCGAACGACCTCCCGCGGTCGCAAGTAATCGCACTTTTCTTTTATTACCCTTAATGCCATCATCAAAGTGTGGAGGTATATCGTACTAACCACATTATGGCTAGTAGTTTTTCTAATTCACTCAACTAAGTTAGTGTTTCGACTCATAATAAATTGGTCCGTAAAGTTTACTTGAGTGAGCGTCCGGAGTTTAGTTTCACCTGGCCAAAACAGATGGCGTTAGTAGTAGAGTTTAGTGGTAGTTTGCTTGTAAAAGCAAATAAATTGTTTAGACTGCGATGTATAAGCATTTATAGCTTCATTTTGAATAGTTCTTCTGAGAATAATAATTGTAATATACTGATATGATATGGAAAATTAACGCATTTCAAAAGAATTGCGGAGTCAGTTCTGGAAAATTCAAATTTCCACAGTAATATACCTACATTACCATGGAAATTTGATTTTTCCAGAATTTTAGACTTAAACTTTAACACCACATTCACAGAATACTTTAGCGTTAATAATAATTATATTTTTAACTGAATATTGAAACAGAGCTACGTTACTAGACAAATAGAACAATTACTGGTCCACCTATGCAAATTTCCAGTTTATTAAGGAAATTAAGGTAATATAAATCTACAACAACAAGAAACCTTTATTATAAACCTTTTTTGCAATTTCGAATGTTTTAGATTATAATAATGACATTGTTATTTATATAGTAGCCATTTTTTTTTAGATTTTAACATTATCAGATTATGTAAATTCTATTAATAATAATTGTGATTGTTGAATATTTTGACATTAAGCTTTTTGACATTACACATTACGACATATATTAAACCCTTCATTGTACGACTTGCGAGAGATTTATATTTAATTCATTATTTATTTTGACTTTTTTTTTTAGTCAGAAGGCCAATTCTCGTAATTTAAAACGTTCAAAATCTAGTCGCAATCTCATCTTGGCGACAAACAAACGTCAAAAAATTGTCAAAATGTAGGGAAATAAGAGGTATTTTTGACAGATTGAGACTGAGATCAGACTGTGAACGTTCTTAAAATTGATCTCTGATCTGTAACTACCTATTATATTCGACTATGGCTATAATAATCGTAATAGCTGTATTTATATTACTACTTAATTCAAACCTAATATTTTGGATGCCGTAGTAAGGTAAAATGTATCGGGTCCCTTAATAAATATTCCAACTTATACGTATACCTACATTATCAGCAAATAAATGATTTCATTCTTTCTTTCTTATACCTGTGTGGCAGTTTTCTCAAAGTAAAAATAGACACATTTTTATAATTCGTAAAAGTAAGTTAGCAACGTTGTCTCTTTGTTTTTCTCCGAGAGTAGGTATAGGCGACAGTAAAACTCGTTGAATACATTTCTGTCACTATAAAGAGAAAATATTTTGTTTTCAAGGAAAGTGCGGGCACATCATCATTACGCTGCGTAATTTTTTCGTATGTGCCATTCCCGTGCCTGTACTTTTATGCCTTCCCTCCATAAAGACAAAAGCGACTTTGAAGTAAAATCACGTACATTTTTTGCAACTTACTTAGGAGAGATTCAGCCCCTTGCCTTCCATGTTAATATTTTCTGGGAAAACATTGCGGGGACAACTCATGGAAATTACATTTAGATATTTGCTCACAACGCGTACATCTGAGTGTGGGTAGGGATATTATATTTTACGTGCATGGAATGTAATAAAATGTTTAGGACATACCGCGGGGTACGGAGCCCTAACCAACATAGGTAATGCCGATTGAAATGTAAATGAAGGGCCCGATACAAACTTTCGCTCGCGAGCCCAGATCTCGTTTAGTTTTATTCAAAAGCTTTTTTAATAACGCCATGTTTATTGTTAATTATTGTTTGCATTTATATAGGAATGAATTTTAATTATGTTTGTTAAACAAAGCAAATTGTTGCGAGAAATAGTAATACCTGTGTTTTGTACTATTTTGAATTTCCAGAATAATGTAAAACAAACGTAATTATATCTGTTGGTTTCCATTTGTACACGATCCTGTTCATTTGAGCGAAGCTATATAATGTATACTTAGGAACAGTGGTGATCTGTCGGGTCCCTCTCCCCTTTTTACCCGACTGCTTCAGAAGGAGGGTTATGTTTTTAACTAGTGGGCTTTACTTGTCATATATTTTAAAAGTTTATTGGGCATTACTTCGCGAGATAGCGAGGGTGAGACGTTCTTCTGAATTTTCCTTTAGGAGCATTTTAAATTAGTTTTGTAATGTAAGTGGTTTAATATAAATCAAAAAAATATATTAAAGTTAAATCTCACCACTGAACAGCTGCCATCTAAAGTTTCTTCTTATTATTATATCTTAATTTCTTTATTTTCGTGGCCATTTCATCGAAATTTACCGCCGATATTTTTGTCTTGAATTAGATATTAATAAAAACTATCTGAACTTAAAATGTAGCAACATTTTGTGTGAAAAACAACAACGATGGACGTACAAACAGTCACTGAGCGATCCTATAAATGTTTCGTTTATCCAATTTTTGTTTCGGACGAAGCTGCGAAGTAGGAAAATCGCATGACGCACTGGACTAAAAACTGTTCAGCGAACAAAACAGTATTCAAAATGTTGGTTTATGTTTAAAGTCCAATGCTTTAACTAATATAGCTCGTTTTGTATTAATCCGTACGATAAGCTTGTTAAAATAGCTACACGTTTGCCAATTTATGCAGACTGTATTTGGCTTTAATTTTCCGTGATTACAACCTCGTGATTGTAGTTTAGATAATAAGGACTGAGACTAAATGGACATGAACGCTAATACATTAATTTGTATGCTGATATTTGCTGTCCATTAATCACACATTAGACGTGTTAAAATCACATTTGATAGGAATGGCTATAATTAATTGTAATATTATTAATGACTCTTGTATACCCAGTTTATACCTAGATATTTTGTATGGAGATACGAAGTGTTGCTGAGTACAGTGTATGACATTAGACAGATTGGGATTCAGTTTCGGGAATTGTCCAATTGTCCATTTCGTGCAACTTGCTATTCGGTTGTGGCATTTAAGTAGTTAAGGGTGTAATTTTCGAGCGAATGATTCAGCTAGCAGGAAATATTATACTTATTCGACGTGCATTTTCTGATCATTTATTATTATTATAATATTTTTTTTGTTAATAATATATGATATATTTGATTACAACTTTAATTATTTAGTTATACAGGGTTATTTTTAAAACGTCAATAAACTCTTAAGGGGTCATTGTACTCATCCTTATGAACAACTTTTACTATGGGACCAAACCTGAAATCACGAAAAAAAAATCAATTGTTGCCTACATTTTAACGAATTATTCGAACATAAATGTAGGGAACAGCTGGTTTTTTTTTCGCGATTTCAGTTTTGGTCCCATAGTAAAAGTTGTTCATAATGATGAGTACAATGACACCTTAAGAGGTTATTGACGTTTTAAAAATAACCCTGTATGTACAAGAATTATGTGATATAGGTATGTTGTAAAATAGTATGTTTGTACACCCCGTCACTTGTCCCTAAAGGCTTGTACGGACTGTTGCGATATCGCGGGCGCGACAGGTACCAACAAAGAAATTGTGCTACTAATGTTGCGTCGCGCCCGCGATATAGCACCAGTCTGTACGAGCCTTAAAGGTTCATTAGAAAACCAGCGTCAGACCGCATCTGTCTGGCATTAATGCTGAAATGAACCTTTTTGGCGCAGCCGTGAGGCAAACACTATTGTGTTAGAACATTATTTTCCGTTTTTTTTTTTTGTAGTTTTTGTTTCATGAACTGTGTCCAAATAAATGTTATTCTTATTTATTTTATTATTTATCTACACAGTAAAATACAGAGAGATACGACATAATTATAATGTTAGTACAAAGGTACTGCTTATTTCTCTCTTTTTTTTCTTTTATTCTTTTTCTTATTTACTTGTGGAGATCAAACGTTTAACTCTCTATTGCATAAAAGTTTGATATTCCATATAAATTCGGAGCATTCTTGAGCCTGTATGCAAGCATGACAAAATCACATGCAAAATTGTATACATAGAGAATTCTATTCGTAGAGCCATCAAAGGGGCACAAAGCAGATACATTTCCCGATTATAATTTATTAGTTTTCCACCCATCACACTTTATAAGGACCTTGTAACAACAGTAACTGTGCCTTTACAGAACTCAATAATAGCCTTACATATACTTGGGACCGAGCTTAACGTGCTATCTCCTCCACTTTGCTAATTGCTGTAGTTCTATTACTATATCTATATATAATGTCTATTGGCCCTTTACAGCCTTGTTAGTTTATCTATTGTGCCTCGTAAATGGCTAGTTAACGGATTACATGTTTAGTAGAAACACATTCATGGGGACGTGTTTGGGAGCAATGTGAAGAGAAATTAAGTGTTTGTGTTCCAAGATTTATATTAAGACTTTTCTCTTAAATCTGTTTTTTAGGGTTCCTTAGTAAACAAGGAACCCTTATAGTTTCACCACGTCCGTCTGTCTGTCCATCCGTCCGTCTGTCCCCGGCTTAGCTCAGAGGCGCTTATTCCTAGAAAGCTGTAATTTGGCATGGGTGTACATATTAATCACGCCGAGAAAGCCGTGAAATAAAACCATAAAAATCATTTTTTTTAGGGTACCTCCCTTGCACGTAAAACGGGGATGATATTTTTTATCTCGTCTAATACATGATGTGGGGTATCGCTGTTTAAAAGTATTGTGGGTCTGTAAAAACCATTTTTCAATTCTAAGATCCGTTTGCGTAATATTAAGCTTTAAAGTGCTATTTTTTGTTAGAGTCAAGTGTCCCCCCCCTGCCAGCAAGCTAACGAGTAATAGTCGACCAACTTGAATTTGCAGTTGAAGAATTGACCGTAACGTATATAAGGGAGAGCGTGTTTTTCAACTACAATGTTAAGTTTGTTTTTGGGATAAATTCATCCAAACTACGGAACCCTTCATTGTGCGTGGTCCGACACGCACTTGGCCGGTTTTTTTATATTCGTTTAGCCATTAAAGCATTATACGAAAAAGAAAGTAAATCTCTTAATCGAGATCTTAATCAAGTAATTTAAGAGCCCTAGTAGGTTGCCTATACGTAGTAAATTCATGGTGCGTTCGATATTTTTGCATTTATCTCTTCGCTCAAAACTTTAGCACTTAAGGCGACGATAACGTCTAAGTATAAACGAGTAGTGTTAATGATTTGAAAAAAATATATGTTAAATTAGAGCATTTTCGCAATAATGAATATTTATGTGAATATTTTAGATTATCTTTATATTACATAGTGAAATTAATTTGTAAAGTTATGTATAATGCGGATAAAAAACTGAGAATGGCGCAAAATCTAACAAGCGTATTTTTCTGAAACCTTCACCAATTTAAAGATAATTTAATTATTGATCGTTTAGTATACGCGTTTTATTAAAATATTTATTTATTTATTTATTAAAACTTTATGCACAAGTAAAAAAATACACTGTACAAAGGCGGACTTAATGCCTGAGGCATTTTCTACCAGTCAACCTTAGGGTGATGCAGAGACAAAACATGGCAGGTGCAACGTACGGGATAGATAGCTCGGAAATAACTATAAAATTCAAGCATAAATAAATACAAATACATAGATAGATACATACATACATAATATACCACCTAATATAACCTTTTGTTTTTTATATAATAAATTAATAATGCGTCAAATTGGGGACAGCGCTCCTTGATGAGCGAGTCCTACTACTAGCTGTATACGACGCGTTGCATGAGCTCTGTACAGAACACGCAACCTAACCACTCAAGGTCACTGGCATATATCTGCGTCTTAAGAGCCCTAGGTTGCCTACGAAGTATATACATTTTCGCGTTCGATATTTTTTCATTTATCTCTTCGCTCAAAACTTTAGCACTTAAACGCTAACGGGCATTGCTACTCTGTGTATTTATAGGCACTTATCGAGAAACGAAATGTACTAATTGTATCGCAGCGGTAGATGGCCCTCGGCGGGAGTAGATAAGTAATAATGCATTTAAGAGGCAATCCGCAGCCACATTCGTACCCGGCGGCAGCCTATCAAACTGCAATATCATTTTATGGCTTCTCATCATACCATAAACGAACATTAGTGACTCCTTAGCAATGCTAAACACTTTGAGAAGGAACGTAAATGCTTAATTCATGCGGTTCGTCTCTTTAACTGACTAAGTGGTATTTATTATGGATAAGCGTTATGCTTATGAATAATCCGAGAAACTGATGACTTGCTAAATAAATAATTGTTGGTAATAATGAAATGTGGAGTAAACACGGCGGTAGATTTTTCAGTTTTAAAAGCTGATTATTAAAAGTTACAGTTACAAATTATGTATCTGAATGATATCATCATCATTTCAGCCGAAAGACGTCCACTGCTGGACATAAGCCTCCCCCAAAGCGGGGGGAGTTTGCCATAATCGCCAAGCTTGGCAGCCGGGTTGGCGATCGCACGGTGTTAAAATACATAGAGAACGCTGCTGCCCATTCTCTAGTAAGTCCCTTAGTCGCCTTTTACGACACCCACGGGAAGAAATAGAATAGAATAATTTTATTTAGCAAAAAGAAGAAATACGATGCATGTTACTTTAGTATGATATTACATTTGTGCTCAATTTTTGTGAATAATGACCCCGATACTAGGAAAATCCTGTGTTATAGGGGCCATCCATTCGTCCGCTAAGATTATTTTATAAAATTAGGGAAGCCAAAACGTGTCACAGCAGCAATAGTGTGTGAGTAAGCGCGTGTGATGTGGTGTAATGGGGAACGTGTATGAGTGTGTAATGTGTGTATGAGTGTGTGATGTGTGTGTGTGATGTGTGTCGTGTGTGTGTAGAGAGGGAAGGTGATTTGGGGGGTCTGTGAGTGTGTAAGCGTTCGTGATACTAGGTACGTGATAAATAAGGGGGATGCTATTCTTTACGTCCGGCACCACACAGAGAATGATATATTAATATCATTCAGATACATAAGTAGTTTGTAACTGTAAATTACCTATTAATAGATTATTATTGACATTATTTCATCAACATAATCAGGTTATGCCCTGATTATAAGAGCCTGTGGTATAGCTAGAGCAGTGGTGGTGGTCCAGTGGTAACTGCCTCGACTTACGAGTAGTTCCTGGGTTTGAACCCAGACATGCGCTTTACTTTGTGTAAATTCATCACCACTGCTCTCAAAACGGTGAAGGAAAACATCGTGAGGAAACCGGCATGGCCTAGAACTTAAAAACCGAAGACATGTGATTTGTACCAACCCGTACTGGGCCCGCGTGGTGGATTATGGCCCACTCCCTCTCACAGAGAGGAGGCCTATAAGTAATGTTCCCACTGCTGGGACACACCAACAGTGGGAACATTACCTATAGGCTGATTATGTATGTAATCAGGTTATCAATATTGTGAAAAACAGATTTACATTGCGTTTTAACAAAATATCGTAATTTAAAGCATGCACGAATATAATATCTGGCTTATTTATTCAAAATATTATACTTTCCCTCTGATATTTTGATATTGTTTGGCGTCAGTTATTATGAATAATGACCCATTTATTTATTGTTGATTGTAGCATACTCGTACAATACTTCCAATTTGATTGTAAATTTTGGAATCACTCCTCCATATTCTCAATCATTTAATATTGTAAAATGAATGGTTGTAATAGCAAAGCGAACATGGTTCTACGTTTATAAGTAAAATTACATCCAAAAACGAGTAACAAGAATGCACCAGAATATAAAAAATGCAGTTTTAATCAGGGACGGTACAACCCCGGTTCTAAAGCCTCTCGAAGGGGTAACCCATTCAATGGGTTACCTTTATCATGGTGTAACCCATTGAAAGGGTTTTAGACTACAAACCCATTGAAAGGGTTACATGATAACCCATTAAATGGGTTTTATACTTGAAACCCAGTGAAAGGGTTACACGATAACCCATTTTAATGGGTTCTATATCTACTTGAAACCCAAAAACATGAAAAAATCATTATATTATGCTATTTCGATATCCGCGGAGCACGCGTAGCAGAACTAATTCTATCTCTATTCTTCCCAGGGACCACTTTGGTTACGATTTTTGGAAAAACCCATGAAACCTCCAACAACACCGTATGGGTTTTTATCGAAAACCCTTTCAAGGGGTTACCAAAATTTTATTTAAGCCGTTCATAAGGGTTAGCCTTATCTTAACTATGGGTTTTTGTTTAACCGCTTAGAAAAACCCTATCGAAAACCCTTTCAATGGGTAACCAAAATGGTCCCTGGGTCCCTCTTGTCGACACAAATAACGGTGATATTAAAAATATCACCGTTATTTGTGTCGTTATGAAAAGTTGATAGAAATAATTATATAGAGCGATATAAAGAAAAAATCCAAACACTAGAGGCAGGATATTGCGTTTTAGCGTCAATTGACCAGACGAGTGGTCAATAACTGGAATGGAGGCTGAGGAGGTTCCATATTGCGTCCTCTTAGGCTCCTACCAAGTGTTCTCATGGAACCCTATACATTTCATAAAACTAAAATGATAGAAAAACAACACAAAAGTATGAATATCTGTGATGAAAAAAACTTTCTTCAAAAAAAACCAACCGAATTCCAAATAAAAACTTCAAAGTCGTTGGATCTGTATTTTAGTTTTTTGCCATCGACTTATTTTACACTTAGTAGTGCTTTTTTTGGAAGTCGATAGTTTTTTTTTTGTATTTTTTTTCATCTTTACTGGTTCAGTTTGTAATTTATCTAAGTTACAATAGCCTAATGTCCACTGCTCATCACCTATTAAGAAATATTCCGTTTCCGATGCAGCGACGTTAATTGTTGAGGAGTTCTCCTGGTAAGAACCATCAGCTCCGCTTCACCATATGCATTGTGACGAGCATAAAATGCTTAGCAACCTTATTAAAGTACCAAATCAAATCGCAACCCGTGAAATTTTGACTTCAACAAATGGTGCTTTCCGAGAGCAAATGCACGAGTTACTATAAAAAATACCCAAATCGCTATAGGTGTGCAATATTAAATTTGATGATTTCCCTCGATTTCCATAGGATCTCCTCATCTGATTCTGACTTGGTAACAATGGGACTACCTCGAGAACATATTCAATCAAAAAATAAATTTTTAAAATTGGTCCACAATTGACGGAGAAATCGGTGAACAAACATTAAAAAAACATACAGACGAACATAACCTCCTCCTTTTTGGAAGTCGGTTTAGCACAGTCTTTACTTGTTTAACTTGAGTGGCTCTACATAATAAGTTATGGTTTGTGAGTTTTAGTAGTGAACTTACAGTATAGATGAATCTATTGTGGACTAGTTAGTATGTAAGTATATACCCCTCCCTTTGGGGGAGGCCTATGTCCAGCAGTGGACGTCTTTCGGCTGAAACGATGTTGTAAATATATTACAGTAAGGGTGTGTGTGTGTGTTTATGTTGTCATTAAATGGATCAAATATATGCAGTGTCTAACTAGCATTAGAGATGTTTCATTGTCTTTAAATCCCGTATATATACCTACTATCTATTCATAATAATTTGCTATGAGGAACAGTCCTTTAAAACACAATGGTTGTCATCCAGAATATCAAAAACTACAATTTACCTTCTACGTTTAACTTCATATAAAACATGGTTTATTATTAAACACAATTTGATGAGAATGAAAATGAATAGTCTTATATGTGGATAGATTTAGTAATGAATATCAAGCCAAGTATCAATTTTGGCATTCACCACAATTGGGATTACATCTATCCAATTTGCGCAGCCAGTACTCTAGCTAGACTTAACTACAGTACGAGAGTACAGTTATAGATCAAATAACCACAACTTTGTTAATTATTAGATAATTAGACAGAATAGGCTAGTTGACAGAAACAAAAACACCTTAAGTATTTTATTTTTTAGAATGGATATGAGCAAAAATATAAAAAAAAAACATCAACTAATTTTGTGATTTTAGATAATAAATATTTTTGAGAAATAATTGCGTAAAATAAAGTCATTGCTCACGTGACATTGAACGCGAATCAGACCCCGACGAGTTTATTGTAAACAGAAACAAACTTTATAAGTCAGACACAAGGAACATTATTAATTGGTTGATATTTAAAACGTTTGAGGGTCAATCTCCAAATCGGGCGTATTTGTGTGATCGCTCTGGTGCTTTTCAGATATTGATATTTAATGGTAATCATGTATCTCATTAAAAAGAATGATATTCAAATAGTAGGTACATTTTTACTATTGGCCTTCAATTTACACAAACAGTTATGGAAATATTTAAGATGAAAACATTTCTTGACCAGAGCAATCATAATTGATGCCAGAGCGATCATAAATGGTGAAATCAGTGAAACAAAAAACTTAATATTGATAAAATATTATTTATTTAGACGTTTTCAGTCATATTCAGTGTAATACGTGTAACAAGATTATATGTAAGTGAAATGTATTATTTTAGAAAAAGGTCAAGGCATATTATCAGTCATACATATCAAAAATACGGAATATTTTATATAAAATAATTGCTAAAATAACAAATTAACATAATTATAAAAATCAACTTTTGGCATAGTCTCATTTATTTGGACTTAATTAAATCACATATGTAAATGAGACAAAATTAAAAACATTTTAAAATCAACCATTAATACCTACAGTCTTTTATAGTTATAAAATGACTTAGACTCATTAAATATTAGTTTTTAAAAAGTAATTAAAGAAAACTAACGTTTATAAAGAACAAGATAAAATTCTTAAAAATAAACAATTTATAAACGTAACTATTTGTAATCATAATGCTTAATAGGACTTAGAATCATGACTAAAATAACAGTCTTTTCAAGATTATCTAAGAGATTTGTAATGCATATTTAATATAAAATGCACATACCTACTTGTGTTAATATAACTACTTTAAAAAAAATATGTTGTAAGGTCTCATGTTACTTCAAGGCAAGCACAGCAATGCTGATTGAGAGAGGTATACTCGTATGATATTCAATAATATAGTTGTATGGAAAAACTCTTGCACAAGTAATCTGTGCTATTTTGTAGGAACCCGAAGAAGAACCTTTTAAAACACCCCGGGAAGGTCTAGGTATTCCTAAAGGTTGTTTATTTACAAATCCTTTTTTGACCTTTGAAGTCGTGTGAAGTTTTTTCTCTCGTCTTCTTGTTTGCCTGACCTTTGACGCGTCACGTAGAATTTTTAGCGGCACTCAGTTTTGACACCTCGTAACCTTTTGACATTCTGATTAACCTCAAGAAGCAATTCCCTTAGTGAACTATTTTGGCTTCGATCCAAGATAACCATTTCTATGTTATTTTATTAATTCTTCAGAAAAATTTTATTTGTATTATTATTGACCGATTAGGTTTGTGTTTCGACTTATAATCCCACTTTATCATTACTACAGTTTTCGTACTATCTTGTGTATTCGTGCTTTTAATTAATTGTTCTGGCCAACTTGACTCGTATACGGTCTGATTACTGCTAAAACTTTCTTCGAGTTTATGTTTAAAGTAAAGATGTACTTACTTAGATTAATTATAATTAACTGGAGTACGACTGTTTGTTACGAAGATATATTTTGCAGGATTACTTACATAAATAAAAAAAATACGAATAGAATAGAATACTTTTATTTCAGACAAAGTCCATAGGGTTACTCGTACTAACATTTTTACTTATCATCTATACTCCATTTGAAATAAGATTAGACATTTAAATAAACTTGTTTACAGTCCGTTCAACCGATTTTGAGTTCTATTCCTTAGGTATAAGGATGGCATTAAAAGCAAAAACGTGGTGACAATACCAACTGTTTATTACAGCTGTCATTGGTCATGCCACCAACGCAATAAAGTCAAAATCGATTGAACAGACTGTAAAAAAGGTTTATTTAAATGTCTAATCTTATTTCAAACGGAGTAAAGTGTTAATACAGACATAAATTAACAAAACAATTATAAAATTAATATTCAGCGTGGAGCTGCATCCACCTTCGCAACATCAGGGAATCCCACCGATCTGCGAACACACTGGGAATACTGTTGGTGCTGCCGCGAACACGCAACATCAGGGATACACATCTTTTTTTTTTTTTTTTTTTTTTTTTCTATTTATGATGGGTTTGCTCTTGACCTTAGTCTAGGGCAGAGATGACAGAGACAAAGTCGACGATGGAGTGAGCTTACCCAGAAGAATCACTCTAACTTTGAAGAGATTAGGGTTGTATGCGTTCGGAAACACAGACGCAGGCAGAGAGTTCCACTCTTTTGCTGTGCGCATTACAAAAGACATTTGGAAACGCTTAGTGCGAATTGGTGGAATAGCAATCAGGAAGGGATGGAAACCTGCAGTGCGTCAAGATGTCCGATAATAGAAGGGGGCCGGTGGAATGAGGTCGTGGAGTTCTTGGGCACACTCACCGAAGTACAATCTGTGGAAGACCGACAAGCAGGCAATCATTATCTTTTTCTGATAATGGCGGCAAAACCATCAATGTTGTTATCCGCAAACATCCCAGACGCACTACAACGGCACGGCAGCCGCAGCAGTACTCTCAGTGCATTATTATATTGAACGCGTAGGTCGCTGTATGCCCGCTGAGTGAAATCGACCCACAGGCCGCACGTGCATGTAGAAGGACTTAGTTTTGAAAAGCGTCACTTTAACTGCCCTCGTGCATCGTGCTTATAATTTAATTTCCATACCGACCCAATTTTCGTTGATAGTGTCCCATGACGCACCATTTAATGTACGCCCTAACTTTTCCTTAGCCAGCATAAAACTAAGATATTTACTAAGGCAACCTCCCACGCTTCACTTAATCTAAATATAGATGTGTTATAACCAGCGTCAGATTATCTGACGTAATGATATCCTGGCCCTGAATCATAGCTCTCTAGGGTGGCTCCGGACTCATACTTTCAAAGTTCATGACCATTAAGAGATTTCTCCGTTCTCTTTGGTCGATGCTTTAGAAGATAAATAAGACGTTCCGCCGAATAAATTGTGCTGTGAAAATTTTATCTAACCGTGGAAATGCTATGTGCGTCCGCTAGGTTATGCATTCCGGTCTGCTTGATAAGGGGTTGTTTTGGAATATTGTTTTAAAGAAACTGGTGCAGTGAATTTTCTAGATTCTCTAAACATTATTATCTAATCATTTTTATTTTAATGTTTGACTTATTCTGTGTCAGTATTAACAGGTTCTTTCACATTTATTTAAGAGTGTTTTTCCTATGGATTGTTTACATAAAAACTATCTTCTTTCCAATCTTATTTGTATTCACTTAGCTTGTAACTGTTCCTACTGTTAATATCGGTATCTGAAGTGAGTACCACCAACTTACTTTTTGCCAACCATTAGGGAATATGCACGTAATTCAATACTTATCCATTATTTTAATATAAGTACATTGTGTAGGAGTCAAGAAACAAATTCAATTTTTGATCTAAAGCACACTCGTTTTTTTATCGTGTTTAGGTATAGATAACCATTACTTACGTCTGTGAAACCTTCATAAAACCTACGCTACGTACAAATCGCTGACCCAAAAACAAAATCATCAAATCTTTTTTGTTTGTTTTATCATTTTTAGAAAACGGTACCCACCATCATCTGCGGATTTTTGCTAACAAATTCTTAAAAGAACCTCTGAAACCTACGACTACATCAGTTGTACTGGAAATGTGGAACTTATAATGTCAAACACACCTTTACCTACACCTCTGCCTAACCCTTCGGGAAATAAGGGCGTGCACTGAAAAAAAAAAAGTGTTTGCTTTAACAAAAACCTTGTTTAATGAAATCACGAATCTTGACTCCATACGAGCCTAACAAGATCTTGACTTCTGAAGCTAGGAGAACTTTGTAAAATTATCATAGTTCCGTCTACAAAGTAATGAATTAGTTTAAAAAAAGTCACGAAAAAAAATCAGGTGTCCATATAAGTTCGAATAACTCTTCAAAACGTAGGGAACAGCTGATTTTTTTTTCGCGATTTCCGGTTTGGTCCCATGGTAAAAGTTGTTCATAATGATGGGTACAATGACCCCTTAAGAGGTTGTGCGTTAATTCTGGGACATGTTGTATAGCCCCGATACACTGAAAAATAGGTGTTTGCTTTAACAAAAACTTTGTTTGATGAAATCACGCATTTTGATTTCATACGAGCATAACAAGATCTTGACTTCTGAAGCTAGGAGAACTTTGTTAAATTATCAGAGTTCCGTCTTCTAAGTAATGAATTAGTTTAATTATGGGTAGTTATTTAATATAGCTCAAATGTTGGCCAGTTAAGAATGATATAATGCTAACAAGTTGCTTGTTACCATGAACTTAAATTATTATTTGATATACAAAAGTGAAGAAGTAAAATCAAACAAAGCATGTATGATGTAACAAAGACCGGTGATTATTCTGTACATGTCACATTGTAGATATAAATAAAATAAATTTGTTCTGGCAAATATGCTATCTTGTTTATAGTAAATAGATAAATAATGCTTCCAAACATTTTAATGCCAACTAAGAGAAAATGTATCTTAGTTAGTCTGCATTTTTTTCATTGCGATGTTATGTGTTATGTTATTTTCATTCATAAGACTCGACTAATAAGTAAGAAAATTTCTGTAGGTACAGAGGTACAGATTACTCATGCAAGCTCATCTCTACAGCTACGTATTACTCAGACCTAGCTAACTGACTATCTCAGATAGATTAATTTGTTACGACCACCACATTAACCGCAATAAGTTAGTTACCTCTCTATACATAACTAGTGAAATACTACACTTGTTATACGATGTACATTTAACTTTATTGATTATTGAATATAGCAATAGAATGATAAGGCCGCCCGTTGTGTGTTTTTTTTATTTATTTATGTAATTACTGGTGCACAATAAAGCATACAACACTAGTTTTAGTATATGCGAAACCCGAAACACGTGTCTAGTATTTTTATGTAAAGTCTAGATTTTTTTAAGTCTAGATTTCGATTTGTGGATCATGAAAAATCACAAAGTTATAAGGTTGTTATGTTACCGGGTTGTCCGCACAACAACATGCTAACGGCGCCCCCGCGCCTCCAATCGTCTTGCGCTCATTGATAATGATTTGGCAGTAGGTACCTAACCGTACGGCGATTGAATTATAAGTAATTAAATGGTGATAACATTTTCCATCACACTTCAATATTTTTGGGACAAAATATAACATGGTGTAAAAATTATTGAAATCGATTCAGTTCCTTATTCTGAACAAACTATAGGTATTCAGGTTTCGCATATACTAAAGATAATGTTTTTTTTTTTTTTTTAGAATGGGTTTGCTTTGGACCTTAGTCTATCGACGATGGAGTGAGCTTACCCAGAAGGAGCCTGTTCACTGTAACAAAAAAAATGCAGCAATGTGCAATGCAATGCGTGTACAATTTGTACTAATGTATAAATAAATAAGGCAGCAATGAGAATTTGTTGATCCCTCTCAGATATACTAACGAATTACTCACTAATCTACTTAGTATTCATCCCCTCTGCTGCTTCTACCTACCATCAACCATACTCGCACAACACTCACTCAAGCAACCTCTCACATACACTCTCACATCTCTTTTAAACACTTTCTCTGGTTACTCACACACACACTCTGGTATTTCCACTAACTTGTATTTTGTATTTGTATTTTGTTTTTCCTCTTTTATATTATGTTTGTTAATTCACCTTTGATAAGTACACTGCATTGTATGATGGTCCAAATCACTGGCATCTAGACGCGGGAGGGCCCTGGGCTTCAAGTCTGCTATTACAATAGTGTCAGAATGGTCGATCATTGATTTCATAATTGTTGAGTTTGACAAGTTTGGTAATCTACTATTATAATGGCGTCATTATGACTTTCCAATGGTCGGCCACTGACACTACATTGAAAGAAATTGCATTTATTGGTAATCTCGTACATACTGGAAAATTAATGATATTTCTACTAATGGGTTTTATAATAATGGCAATACGACAATGCCATTATAATAACACAATTCTATTACGAGAACATTGACCGACCAATGATCGACCATTATGAATTTAGCAGATTACGAAGTTTTAGCAAAATGACAATGGGATCGTGTTGGAATGACTGAATTTATAAAATAGCAGACTTGGGCCCCTGGTGACCTGTAATACTGTTATATAAGCCTACTTCAGGCAAGAGCAGTGGTGGCCCAGTGGTAACGGCCCCGACTTACGAGTCATAGGTCGTGGGTTCAAACCCAGGCAGGCGCTTTACTTAGTATAAATAATTTCATCACCACTGCTCTCAAAACGGTAAAGGAAAACATCTTGAGGAAACCGGCATGTCCTAGAACCAACAATTCGAAGACATGTGACATCTACCAACCCGCACTGGGCCCGCGTGGTGGATTACAGCCCAGACCCTCTCGAAGAGAGGAGGCCTGTGTCCCAGCAGTGGGAACATTATAGGCTGATTATGCTTATGCTAAGCCTACTTCAGGCACCAGTCTACCAAAAACTAAAATCTACCGACTTTCAAATAACAAGACAAACAAAAACACAGAAAAATACCTTAGGAAAATAAAAAACTTTTTACAAAAAAACAAAACTACCGACTGGTAGTTTTGTTTTTTTGTAAAAAGTTTTTTATTCTCCTAAAGTATTGATTGCGGTGTTTTTATTTTACGAACATAGTATTTTAAACCCCACACACCTACCTGTTACGAAATAGGTATCAATCTGTCAAATCCTACCCTTTTCCCACCCATGTTGGGGTCGGCTTCCAGCCTAACCGGATGCAGCTGAATACCAGTATTTGACATGGAGCGACTGCCTATCTGACCTCCACTATCCAGTAACTATGGATGATACGATACCCCTTGGTGAGACTGGTTGTCAGATTTGGGCTTCTGTCGACCCCTAACGACTGTCAAAGATCCACGAATGACAGCCGGGACCAACGGCTTAATGAGCTTTCCGAGGCACGGAGGGGTCTCGGTATTTAACGGTCACCCATCTACGGACCAACCCCGGCAAGCATAGCTTAACCTGATGGATCGACCCGTGCGGCTATTACTTAGGGCCTGTGCACACCACGTTTTTTAAACGCGCCGTTGACGCGCTTTTTAGAAACGTGCGTCGATGGCGCGTTTAAAAAACGTGGTGTGCATAGGCCCTTAGCCACGACCTTTAAAACAAAGTAAAAAAATCTAAACCTCCAGTCCAAAGTCTAAAAGTCTAAATATCCAGGATAGGAATGCTTGGGAACATGCTGGTGCAGCTCCATAGGACAATCTAGAATCTCGACAAAATCAAACTGGTTGCTATTTTAATTGTATAATTTATTTTTCTGACATTGATTTTACATTCTGTGATAAGTAGACTCATACACTGACTTATTATTTTAATTTTTTTAGAAAAACATATACTTTTACGATATTTGTAAATATGTGAGCACCATGTATCTGTTGGGATAGGTTCAGACATCAGAAGTAATACTCAGATATGGCAATACAGAAATATATTTCAATCGAACAATCAGTTATTTTAAATCGAGAGAATATAGAAATTAAATAGAATTAATTAAATAACTAATAATGGTAGTGGCGGTCACATAGGGCAGTACTGACTGTCAGGGACAGTGGTCCATGCACCCACCGCAATAAGGATAGTACTAATTTGTCGGAGACAGCGTTCCATATCCAATAACCGGGCAGTACTGACTGTCGAGAGACAGTGGTCCGTGCACCAAGACGCATCCGTTCAAAATGCATACCGACTCAATAGCGCACCTCCTTATAAAGGCGATCCGCTAGTGGGGGGTAATGATACAATATTTCACTCAATTGACTTCAAGTCTTTTAAGTCAAACATCCGATAATAAATAATATGGCTTCCGTCATATCTATCTCATAATTAATTTATTTTTCATTGCTTCATTTAATTATTTTTACCTATTGTGGTATAGTAATTTTATTTTATTCTAGGTACATAGTCTTCACATATAATCTTATAATTAATGTATTTAAACAAAATATTGTAAAACATTTTTAAAAGAGTAACGGTAGAGTTTCTTGCCCATTCTTCTCCATAGGAAACTACCTTTTGGAAGGGGCAACTAGAATCAGTTCTATTTTTTTTTTAATTTTGACGTTCAAAAGTGCCTCCTATTTGAAATACATACTTTGACTTTGAAACCCAACGACTTCATAAACGCAAGTACATAGGTAATATTCTTTTAATAAGCCGATTCGTGAACATAGCGGGTTTTAAAAGGCATTCCAGTTTTATGGCGTGTTCAATCCTGGGGGTAATAATGTTGACAACGTTGTTCGAGTGGACAAGTAGTGCTGGCACATATTATACTGACCGCGGGAAGGTTCTTAAGAGGTTATGCGTCGTATTATATTTAATTACTCTTTCATATTTATGGGGATTATGAAATTGTGTAGATAGCAGATTTTGAGGGTTCGTGTATCTTGATTAAAATATGATTCGAGACTATAACAGGAATGTATTTACAGAATTATAATCATTAGAATCATTAATACATCTCTCTAAGTTAGATTTGTTCGCCAATGTCATGATTTCATGAAATAGTTATTCAATGGAACATTGTCAACACAAAGTCATTATTCGCTTCCCTACATTTGTTTTTTTTTTCAAGTTTTTATTTTATCACTTTGTCGGCGTGATTAATATGTATACCCATGCCAAATTACAGTTAAGGGGCTTTAACAATAAGTACTTTAACAATGAAAAACGGTCAAGAGCGAGTCGAACTCGCGCACCGAGGGTCCCGTACGTATATATTTATGATGTTGATGATTTCTGAAAACACATCGTTTTATTTTTCCTGTAATTTTTGCATACACTTCTATCACATAGAATAATTTCAGATTTTTATCTTTGCAAACTTCGGAGATGGGGAGGAACGATATGTTTTTACATTTTTCATCAAAAGTCGGAAACAATTCTGCCTAAAAAAAAAAATACCCCACATGCCCTAGTAGCCCCACTTAAAGTTTTTAAGACCCCCTTTCAGTCCCTTTTGCAAAAAAGGTTTTTTTTTTTTATTTCTTTCTTCTTTGCAAAATAGTTGGGCAAACGTCATCTAAAACTATTCTAAATTTCAAGTTGATAGCATTAGTAGTTCTTGAGATATCCAGGTGTGACAGACAGACATACAGACTTAGTCTCACCATAAGGGTGCCTTTTTATCATTTTGGTACGGAACCCTAAAAAGTGTGTTAAAGATAGATGTGATGTGTGTGTGTGTGTGTATTATTTGTTTTGAGGTACAAAATAAATTGGTACTACGAAAATTACTAATTTAATAACTGTGTTGTGATTTTATCTTTTACTAACACGTAGTCACACTTTATTGCAAAACATATTTTTGCAATGTGCCTCAAAGTAGAACCAACATAAATATGTTCCTCTGGATACTCTACAGCTAGGGTCGAGTTTTCTTAAGTCCCTCAGGACAACAAGTAACGTGCAACATAAACTTTACCCTAAGATATATCATGGCGTGTAAGGGCTCATTACAGAATTATAGTATCTTTGATTACACTCCAAAGAATTAGTGTTTACCTATAGCCTTTGTTGTGAGATACGGCAATTATTTTCCATTACGAAATTGTGATCATACACACAGCACTATTAAAATTGACTTAATATTTAGATGAATTGGCGTTGAAATATTTGTTTTTCAATACACTTCCTCGAAAACTGGTTCATATCGCACTACTATCAGGTTCACAATGCAATGTATTTCACACGCGTGCGATTTTTTATTTTCCAACACGTGTGCGGGAATAAAAATTGCCACAGATAACTTATACCTATACTTAGTCCAAATTGGTTCAATGCCTGTATTCAGTCCTCTCTATTTGGAGGTGATTTTTTTTAAATCTCGGCAATGATGCGTCTTTACGGGGTTAATGTTTTTGGAATATTTAAATAATGTAAAATATAATAGCATGATTATTACAATAAAAAAAACGTTTATGAACAAATTAACATTTCTTTGTGTTCTAAACTCAAAAATATTTGAATTTTCTATTTTTCATTTTAGGCTATTTATCGGCTTTATACCTTTGCTTCTCCTTCAACCTGGCGAAAGCAAAGCGTGGAAAAAAAAAATCATAGTTTCCTAATAATTCATGACAAAAATATTTTTCGTTATTTTATTTTATTTCTTCAAAAGTGTATTTAAAAACGTCGTTTGATATACGTGGACATTTGTTATTGCCGTTCTCGGCTCAAAAACAACCTCGCTTAAGGATCGGGTGTTAATTCCGCCTCGAATGCAATAACAAACATTCTCCACTTGTATCAAAATGTACTATCAACAAGCTTATCAAAAAAAACCTAATTTTTTTCAGAGTCGGTCGATATCATTTGAAAAATATGTTTAAAATTTCTAATAAAAATTTGAAATAAAAATGTATTGCTGCAAAAAAAAAACTGTTTAAAAAAAGAAAGTAAGTAAAATTGTTTATTCTGCGTGTTTCATCATCATCATCATTTCAGCCAAAAGAAGTCCACTGCTTTGGGGTTTGCCATAATCGCCACGTTTGGCAGGCGGGTTGGCGATCGCAGTATGGTGTTAAAATGCATAGAGAACGCTGCTGCCCATTCTCTAGTAAGTCCCTTAGTCGCCTTTTACGACACCCACGGCCACGGGAGGAAATAGGGGGAGTGCTATTCTTTAAGTCCGGCACCACACAGACGATTCTGCGTGTTTGCTGTTGTGTTATTGTTTTTAGGGTTCCGTATCAAAATGGTAAAAAGGAGCCCTTATGGTGAGACTAAGTCTGTCTGTCTGTTACACCTCGATATCTCAAGAACTACTAATGCTATCAACTTGAAATTTAGAATGGTTTTAGATGACGTTTGCCCAACTATTTTGCAAACAAGAAAGAAATAAAAAAAAATACCTCTTTTGCAAAAGGGACTGAAAGCGGGTCTTAAAAATTTTAAGTGGGGCTACTAGGGCATGTGGGGTATAATATGAATGAACGCTGTTGGCACATTCCCAAACATTTTTTATTTTTATTTTAGGCAGCATTGTTTCCGACTTTTGATGAAAAATGTAAAAAAAAATACCGTTCCCCCCTATCTCCGAAGTTTGCATAGATAAAAATCTGAAGTTATTCTATGTGATGGAAGTGTATGTAAAGATTACAGGAAAAATAAAACCATGTCTCTAAATAGCACAGTTTTTCAGAAATCATCAACATCATATACAACGTGGAGACGACATTAAGACAATAAATTCAACTGCGTTTAACTAATGACGTTGGCAGTCTGCACACGAAAATTAAATCAAATATATCCAATAGTTTAGTCGCTATAGCTAGTCAATGATTGGCAAAACCCATAGTCAGCACGCCACTGCTATTTAGTTTGTTTGAAAAAATCACTTTTTTAATTTCGATGCTATAATTTATTTGATCGTTCCAAAATACTTTAAAGCATTAGTATTGCCAGTGTTTTCATTTATTGTCGTATTGTTGTCTCCACTTTGTATACGTATCAGAATCCTCGGTGCGCGAGTCCGACTCGCTCTTGACCGGTTTTTATTTTTTTTGTGTTTGTTTACTTTCTTTTTTACCTCTTTCGTGTATTTTTTTTTATCACCAAAATAAATTATACGTGTATTTGTCTAATGTAATATCTTTAATTTACCTGCGTTATGGTATTAAGGTATTGGGGTTCGATTCCCCGACACACCGGAATATTTCACACTGTAATATCTACATAAACTTACGCCGTCCTATCCGATAAAGTCCTACTTTTAGGCAGGAGGTCTTTGTATTATATTATCAACCTTAATTTACTAAAAATGTTGCTAGGTGGTTTCATCTACATGACTTGTTGAAAACTTTACAAAAATATTTAAATGAAAGTTTACATTTCAGTATGCTTTCAAATTTTTCGCCAAATGGAGTGAGAGGTGTGCATTAGCCACTAATTCTAAGAGAGACACAGAAAGTAATATTTATTATTCTATTCGAGTACGTCGCGAGGTGACGTTTTTAGGAGAATATTTTAGTGTTTGAGGAAGTTAGGGAGTTTGTAATTAGTTTGGTGTACCGCCAGGTGGCTCCACCGTCTTTGCAGTATCATCACGTGCCATAACTTTTTCATTTGACGCGCACACGAACAACTTTTCCATTTCTTTTTATTAACATCATAACGAAAATGGGAGTAGGCTTTATGAGAAACAGATACCTGATGGTTTTGCTAAGTATCCTCGCCGCCTGTCATTTAGTTAGGTTATTATAACTTGGGGTTGCAGAAAATAAGATGTCGCCCGCCGATAACTAATGTATATCGACGTCCGTCTGTATATTAGCATACTGAGCTGAAAATGATGTTAATTTATTCAATTTGTTTTCAAGAAAAATGCCGCCGTACCTAGTCACGGGTAAATATACTGAAAATCTAATCTACAATAAAGTAATTACCCTACATAATGAAGAACTTTGACTTGAACCTACGGGCGATATCTAAATAAAGTTTTGGTATAACCATAATAAAATTTATTACAAAAAGATTTATACATTTTTCAAGGCTTCTACCCGTAATAAAAACAGATGTTTATTAGTTTATACGATTGCTAGAACCCGAGGCGAATGTTCTAAACAACGGAACGCGTTATGGAAACAATTGTTTTCCCTGTTTGAATTTTCATTTTGGGAACGAGATAAAAAAATCTTTCAAATCACGTACTTGAGCGAAGTTACTTAGCTTAGGAACAAGTCTTTGTATCTTTTTTGTACATTAATAATTTGTTTGGGTCGTAGAGGGGCCTCTGACTTACATATAAGTTAGCTGTGTTATTTTCTCATACAAAGCTGTCAGGAATGTGAGGAGGTTTTATTTTTTACGTGCAAAGAATGTAATGAATAAGAACATAACATGCGCCATTATAATATAATACGTTGGCAGTCTGCGACATCGCGTCTTTGAACACGTCTAAATTGATAAACATAACTCAAGCGTTCGCGGGATTCTTTATTCCAGATTCAGATATCACTGTTACGAGGATTATTTTAGAATGTTCAGCCAGTCAGATATGTAGCCTGCTGTAGTTCTGATTTACAGCAGAAGTTGGCTTATTTCATGTATTCTTTTCAAATAAAAAAACCGGCCAAGTGCGATTCAGACTCGTGCACGAAGGGTTCCGTACCATTATCTATAAAAATGGCAAAAAAACACGTTTTTTGTATGGGAAAATATTTGTTTTATTTTAATTTAATTAAGATTTTTTTTTAAAGTGAATACATAAATAAATTATTCTGTGAATATTTCAAGCGTTATCTGTTGCCGTTATCAATATCGAGCAAAAACGAGCAAAAAAAAACACGTTTGTTGTATGGGAGCCCCCTTAAATATTTATTTTATTATGTTTTTTAGTATTTGTTGTTATAGCGGCAACAGAAATACATCGTCTGTGAAAATTTCAACTGTCTAACTATCACGGTTCATGAGATACAGCCTGGTGACAGACGGACAGACAGATAGACAGACGGCGGAGCCTTAGTAATAGGGTTCCCGTTTTACCCTTTGGGTACGGAACCCTAAAAAAATACCATTTATAACTTGCTATTCCTTTGTATGGAATAATCCTATATACTTTACTGTGTAACACCAACTGTTTATTTATACAAGAATGTTCCCACTGACTTATCACCAGTAAGAGTTCTAGCCGAAGGTTTCCTTTCACGGTAAGCTTTTTACTGAAATTTCAGGATTTACTTTGCAAAATGCGCATTGCAAAGCTTTGTACGCACACTGAAATATTAAACGACACTTATAACGACCGTGGGAAGCCGAGCACATGACTTACAAAGCATTTTATATGATTTGTTACTGCGTATGGATCCAGTACTACTGGGTAGATACATTGTATGGAAACAGAGATCCATTATCGTATCCTAAACCAACACACGCTTAGGATTCATTCCATCACCTACCGTCACTTGTGCCTTAATAAAAAAACACTTAGCGAAATGTTAATGCTATTTTCGCGCTCTACTCCTTATAGGATCAATTCGTTGTCCATCAGTCTGTCTGACCGTCTATCTGTCTGTCTGTCAGTCTGTCAATAATCTTTTTCTCGGGAACGCTTGGAGGTATCAAGTTGAAATTAATATCATATACTTACGTAAGTCTATGGTCCCTTGGATCTCTTAAAAAGTCAAGCTTCTCAGTCAACGCAATAAAAAAATACGGTGATATAAGTGACATAATTATTTTGATACTCGCAAATAAATCAAAACCTATAGGGTACTTCCCGTTGACCTAGAATCATGAAATTTGGCAACAATCAAAGTCTCACAGCACGATTAAAGGAAAAACTCATATCACATTAAAAAAAATGCGATTACATACTTAAATTTGCAGTTGGAAAACTGACCGTTGCTATCGATGTATGTGAGAACATGTTTTTCAACTACCATGTTAAGTTTGTTTTTGGGATAAATTCATCCCAACTACGGAACCCTTCATTGTTCTTGGTCCGACACGCACTTGGCCGGTGTTTTTACGTAACATAAACTGAAGCATCCTTTAAAAGTTTTACACTTGTCCGGAACTCCAGGCCAATTTTATTTTCAGCCAAACCAAGTAAATTAAGAAAACCAAAACAACCGTAGGACTGTACAAAGTTGCAACCGTAAGTGAGCGCCGAGTTTCCAGCTGGAACTTGGCAACATCTCTAGTAGCGTGACCGAAAAACTTGCAAAAACAGTATTGGAATAATAGACCAGCCGAATAATTACCCGATGCATAAGTCTTAATAAAGAAGAACGAGGAAGGCAGTGAATTGAGTGGTGTGCCGCAGTGCGTCGAGTCGTGCAGTGGCGTTGACACCGGCGCCGCGCGGCCGGCACGCGACCAATTTACTTAAGGCTGTACACAACCCAGGACTGCTAAATCACTGCTAAGTGACGGTTAAATCTTTGTTGAAGCTACGAGAGTGGAATGTCAAAAGCTTGATAAGTTTTTGCGAAAACAGCGTTTCAATAAACTGTAAATTAATTGATTGAAATATCAGATATTGGAAATGCAATTACAATGCAATATCCCCTTCGGAAAACACAAGCATGATACACACGTGCAGTTCGCGGAAAAGTACTATTTCCTCGATTGGGGTAAATCCGACCCCGTTTATTCCCGCCCCGACTATTACTGAGAACTTTCAGATAGAAAAACCCAATTCATACTAACTTGGTAATGTCTGTACCTATATGTATTATTTTTAATAAGTTACTCCTGGAATAAATATGTATGTAGGTAACAAGTTTATAAATCATTTAATATAGATTTATTTGTGTAGATTACTTAGTAAGGCCCGTATTTATAGAGCGTTACTCAGTACTCAAGCATTACTTAAGACTAGATTCAAGCCATTGGATTGGTTGAACCTAATCTTAAGTAATGCTTGAGTACTAAGTAACGCTCTATAAATACGGGCCTAAATATTGTTTTGTTTTACTTAGCGACAAACCGCGGAGGTAACAACACGGGTAGACAAACTTCAAACAACCCAAGCTCTTCATTACCACTACAATTTGTTTTTATTTGCACGTCAACCTTTTATATATTAGATAATATCATACAATAGACCCCTCAAGGGGAATAACAAGCTTTTACATAAGAAACACAAAAATGGCGTTAATCATAAAACACGGGACTCGTAAAATCCTTACAAGTTATGTTTAAGTTAAGGAACGCAAAATATATACTAACAAATGCAAAAAAAAACCTCAACGATGTTGTGTCGCTGCCCTAAAGTAACAACAGTTTCACATATTTTACTATTAAACTACCTACGCGAAGTTATTCGATGTAAAATAAGCCATTTCAAGAATTATCTTTTTTTGGTATTTTTATAACTTTTACCTCATAAATCGATGAATAGAACAAATTCCGACAAAGTTTATTGTAAAATATTTGAAGTTTTACCTTTGAGCTTGACGGTACATGGTATTAGTAGAGAAAATTATCTAATCTGGTCGCTTGATGCCGTCTTCAGGAAGAAAATTACATTCAAAGCAATAGGAGAAAGATTAAACCAAACATTTTTGACCAAGTAATATAAATGTTTGATGAGAATAAGGAATGATGAATTAAAATAATTTGGGCATTTGAATGTTATGAATTGGTTTTTCTGCCAGCTGATTATCCCAGCATTTGGTTACAATATTTTTTTGTTTACGTCCTACGTTGATTCTCTTTTTCTCACAATAACATCAATAGGTAAGACTTCTTTTGGAGGATGATATTCTTACAGCATGTATCATGTCTATTTGTAATATTCCTGTTTAGTTTATTCTATCACATTTAAATTAAATTACTTTTCTTGATGTTTGCTGTACCGGTACAGCGTCCTACTAATTGTTTGCTGCACCGGACGACGACATTACGTCAGCGCCGGCTCTCGCTGAAAACCAGCGCTGGGGTCTCACATAGGGTCGCAGCATAATGCTGAGCGACAGCCGTTTTGCGTGGATGTGACGCATGTTTCTCCCAACCTTTTCTTTTTTTTGTGTTTATTTTCTTTTTTGCGTCATGTTTACCGCAAATAAGCGGCATCAACATCGCCACATGCGAACTACGCGTGACACTGACGTCACGCAAAATCCTACATCGCGCAAGCAGAGTTTACCGCGCAACTAGCGTATACAACATCCCGACATCAACCGTCGGGCAGGTGCTCACCAGACACAACACCCGTCTGGTCGGAGGATCCTCCATTTTCTATAGAAGATGAGTGAGCTTTACACCCTGTTCCTCATACTTCTAAAGTATTTTCTTTCTTTTCTTTCTTTCTTCACAATACTTAAAACAAGTAGTTTGTAAAGGAAGTTCTTTAACAGTACATTAATGTTAAGGGGCAGTTGGCCTATTGACCACGAGGTCCAATCCACTTTTCTCAATTGATTCTCACTATTCGTGCGCGAACTATGTTTTCCTTTACTTCCCGTGATTCGATTACAACACGTTTTCTTCTACATTTAACACACAAAAAGGAAATCCAATAAGAAACGGATACTGGCACATGTATACTTTATTTCCAATACATCTTGCTCTTATCTAGTATGCAATGTTCTTTACATAGAGAGCATGCTATAACTAAAGGTAACTAAGATATACAGTTAAAAAGTATCGAAAAAAGATTACATTTAAATAATATCACCCCAGCGATCAGTTTCGCCTACGCGTGAATGGCAATTGGCTTCATGAAATCTGGCCTCCTGGGCTCTTAGTAATCAACCCGAGGAATGTTCGATTCCGACAAAGATTCCTTTTTGCAAGGACTAAAAAAGATTCTTATCATGAAATAAATTGCCGTTATAAGGGTAAGAGAAATTACAATTTGCGATGGGGCTCGAGCATAGAATTAGCTGTGGCCTAGATTCGCCTTTTATTTCTAAGTGGGACAAGTTTTTTTATTATTTAAACTCGCTGTTTGGCTCTGTCTGCATACTGAATTACAGATTAGGGTTCTACCTCACTCATTTTATTTTTGGGGTCGAGAACACATTACGTTAATACTAGCATAAAAAATAATAGTCCATATCGAAATTCTGTAAAGCTCCTTAACCCTTTTAGGAATTTGTATCTTTGAGAAAAAGGCAAAACATTATTTAATTAAAGTAAGATATGCTACGCTATAAATTGATAGAGACTGGCTTTCAGGCTAATCATACAGCTTTATTTGTGTAACGAGAACTGCGTTCCATGGTGGAATCAATACGGCGTGGTGTCAATTAAGTCTGCTGCAGTAAATTCAGGTCAGCAAATGTTATATTCCCAAATAAAATATAAATCTATTCTGTAGGTAATATTCTTATACCGTAAATAAAAACAAAACTAAACAGTGACTGACCTGAATTTACTGAAGCAGGTTTAATTGACATCACGAGGTATTGATTCCACCATGGTAGAATCAATACGGTGTGATGTGATGCGATATAAGAATATTACCTACAGAATAGTTTTTTTTTTATTTGGGAATAAGTATTTATAACAATTGATCCTTAATTAAAATACACAAGCTAACTCTAAAATATGTATAGTATGTACAAGTATATAATAAAATAATTAAAAAAACCATCTAAGTGCGAGTCGGACTCGCGCACGTAGGGTTCCGTACCATTATCTATAAAAATGGCAAAAAATTACGTTTGTTGTATTCCAGCCCCCTTAAATATTTATTTTATTCTGTTTTTTAGTATTCGTTGTTAAAGCGGCAACAGAAATACATCATCTGTGAAATTTCAACTGTCTAACTATCAAAGTTCATGAGGTACAGCCAGACAGACGGTGGAGCCTTAGTAATAGGGTTCCCGTTTTACCCATTGGGTACGGAACCCTAAAAAGGGAAGGGGAAGTACTCATTGGGCAACAAAAAATTCGTCCGCATCGCTGTTAATGGGAAAAGTGCCCAAAAGGCTGGCAGCATTGCATAGAATTTGCAATAGAATAGAATAGAACAGAATACTCTTTATTATGTACACCATAAAAAGTACAGATATAAATGTAGAAGTCTTACATAGGATGACACAATGTGCAGTCTTATCGCTAAAAGCGATCTTTTAAAGACAACCTTTGGATGGATTAAGGGGGATGAGAGACGATACTGCAGGTAGTCTGGGTAGTCTGAGATATATCTACAAAAAGTCATATGTTTATAAAAATACACCTCAAAATCTCTTAGCCTATCAAGCGTTGACTAATGTCTATTGTTGCAAGACCCGGGCCTCTATCCTAACTCATCCTATCCTCCTTAACTATTATAAATGAGAAAGTGAGTTTGTTTGTTACGCTTTCACGTCAAACGGCGTTTCAAAACGGCTGAACGGATTTGGATGAAATTTGGCACGTGGTTGGTAGACCTTGACCAGGATTAGGGCATAAGATACATTTTATCCCGGTAGTCAATTTTTGTGGGATAATTTCCGACATCCACGCGAGCTGCAGGCAAAAGCTAGTTTAATTTTAAAATTAGAGCATTCTGCAGGATAACATTAAATATTTGCACACCATATAAAATGGTAGAATGTAAAGTGGCCATTATAGTTTACATTCTGGCAAATAAATGGATTTGATATGATTTAAAGCAGCCCTTCAATACCATTATATCCCAAATTATTATATTAAGTATGTATTTTATTTTATTAAAATAAGAGCATTCTTCTTATTTATTTATTTCTTTAAACGTTGCCCCACACTAGGAATTGCTCTTGTATTGTGGGTGCGTTTACAAACATTTAAACTCACATACACAAACAGCCAGACCCGGAACAACTACTTGTAGGTCATACAAATATTTTTCCGTGCGGGAATCGAACCCGCGACACGCAGCGCATCAGTCAATCGCTTAACCACTGCGCCAACCATGGCATCATTGTCGTTCCGTCCGCATTGTGCAGGATAAAATTAAATATTTGCACACCATATAAAATAGTAGTAAAGGGGCCATTAAGTTTACATTCTGGCAAATAAATGGATTTTGATTTGATTTAAAGCAGCCCTTCAATACCATAATATCCAAACAATTTAACCAAGACACACTAAATCAAAACCCACTCAAACAATAGTCTAATTACTAACTAAACAACTGAAACCTACAATTCAGTGTGGTTGAATTAAATCAGCCGAGTTAAGTGTGACCGTACGAAGCAAATCTCGGCGAGTGGTTCGCTTCATAATTTCATAATCTTAATGGCTACCTCGGTCCGTAAAGTGGAGGAATTTAGTGAGGTACTCTCCCCCGAGGCAAAACACTTTGCTGACCATATCTTACATCTCGGTAATAACCCGGATAATACATTGCCCGGTTTTTGAGTACGCTTTTCTTAGTACTTCTTTTATCTTCTTGTTGCTTTAATTAGATTAGACATGACTCAATAACCTCTGCATAATTATAGGTAGGTATTTTTTATTGTTATTACTACTTCTTTTATTTGTATTAAGCATTTTTAACTCTTACGTTGTTTGTATTTTTGTTATGCATATTCTTTAACTTCAACTCTTGCACGGTATTTCTGTAAAAGCTAATTCTAGCCGTGGAGTGGCCTGGTGACCTGTAACACAGGTTTTTCCCAAAAACCTATATCAGGCACTAGTCTCTCACAAAGGTGAAATGCAACTGAGACATTTTTGTACACATTAGCTATAGGTCACCTTGTGAAGAGAGAATAAAAAAAAAAAATTTTAGAGATAATTGAAGGTAATATTTTGTTAGTTTTCGTGGTAGTTATTATTAGCTGGCTTGGTGCTTGGGTTTTAGTCTAGATATTATTGTTGTTTGTTTTGTCTTCTAAGTAATGAGGTGTATACATTTGTTAGGAATACGATAGCTAAGCAACTGGCGCACACATATGTACTATCGCGGACACTGGTGCCTAACCACTTTTCGGCCTTATTACTAGGAGCATAAGGTTGAAAAGTGGTTAGGCGCCAGTGTCCGCGATGGTGCCTTATTCATACAGGGTGTTAAAGTAACTGCGTGCCATAGTTTAGAGGTAGGTTCAGTATCGATAAAGGAACCCAGGAGAAAAATAAAAAACCAACAAAAAATTTAATTAAGCATAAAAAAAATAAGTCTCTTCGTACTTTAACGGGCTTAGGACCGTCAAATAAAATAATATTAATTCTAAACGATTGCTATTTTAAGTTAGTAGGTACAAAATTAGGTTGATCTTGCAATATTTTTTTGTGTTTTCATTATTGTTTTTTTTTTCCTGGGTTTCTTTATCGATACTGAACCTACCCTTAAGCTATGGCACGCAGTTACTTTAACACCCTGTATATACATGAGAAGGAAAGTAAGAAATGCAAAAATAAAAAGAAAACATTTTATTTTTAACGTCTATTTTATACACGTGCACTGAAAAAAAAAGTGTTTGCTTTAACAAAAATCTTGTTTAATGTGATCACGCATCTTGACTCCATACGAGCCTAACAAGATCTTGACTTCTGAAGCTAGGAGAACTTTGTTAAATTATCATAGTTCCGTCAACTTAGTATAATTACGGGTAGTTATTTAATTTAACTCAAATGTTGGCCAGTTTAAGAATGATATAATGCTAACAAGTTGCTTGTTACCATCAACTTAAATTATTATTTAATATACAAAAGTGAAGAATTAAAATCAAACAAAGCATGTATGATGTAACAAAGACCGGTGATTATTCTGTACATGTCACATTGTCGATATAAATGAATTTGTTCTGGCAAATACGCTATCTTGTTTATAGTAAATGAATAAATAATGATTCCAAACATTTTAATGCCAACTAAGAGAAAATGTGTCTTAGTTAGTTCGCACTTTTTTCAGTGTGAATTCTATTAGATATCTAAGTCACTATAGACAGTGAAATAGCAGTTTAATATTTATACAAAGCCGCATTGCAGCCACTTAAGTAAACATAATCATTCGATTATACTTTGCCAAAATAGTAATAACAATTTACTTTACCGAACCCAATTCAAATTGACCAGCATTAAATTTAAGTATCAATTCCTTAAACTAGTTTCATCTGAAATTTTACGAAGCGTAATGACAAAATATCGTTTCAAACTGCTTTAGAAATTCGCGTATAAATAAAACCTACGTGAATTTTGAACCGTTTTCCCACAGCGATTTATAAAGTAAAGAGGGCTTCAAGTGCACCGTCATTAATTCAATTTACATACAATGCCGGGCCTGATGTGCTCCGCGAGACAGATAATCGTACAAATGACTTTTCGAACTCAGCGCTGGATGGTGTTATCCTCGATGGAGCCACATTAACTGGATTATTTTTGCTGTATTAACATTTCGCAGTGCATTTTGCATTTTCCGATTTCCAATACGATAATTTTATGCGCAAGATTGAGCACAGTGGGACAGATTTTGTCGGTAAATTAAGTGTCGTTTGAGTTAAACGAAGTTGAGTATTTTGTTGCGCACATAAATATTTTATAGTTGTTTTTCTGACGGTATAGGTTGTTATAAAAGTGTTGACGTATTTATGATGTTTTCTTGTGAAAGTGTCCACAATGTAATGAGTTCGTAGAAATAAAATAACTAAGTTTTATAGTAAAAACCATAGTAAAAACATAATTCTAGTAGCCAATGATGAAGGTTTACGCATAAACTGCTGGTGGTGTCATAACGTAGATAGTAACATTAAAACAATAAAAAGTAAAAAAATATGATTAATCTAAATACTTAACATTTTTTTAAACGCTTCTACAGGCTTGATAATAAACTTCTATTACAACTTTCACATTATAACTTTAGGTAACAATAAAACGCATTTGAGTAAAAACCACTTAGTTCAAAACAAAAACCGAACACCATCAGAAATCACGAAATTAAAACGCAGCGCGTTCTTTTTTTAAACTGTCACATTTGAAATATCGTAATACAGTTTGCATATGACCGTTCGTCGGTCGACAAACGAGAGAGGGGAGCATAGAAACTGTAAATGGAATGAAAACATTCGAGTTTCGTTTTCATTCATTTAATTAGCCGGAGTTTTAAACGCGGCGCCGCCGTGTCGCTCCGTCCCGTAATCGACCATCCATTCGGATGTTTCACTATTTTCTTTGTTAACTGGCGTTTTGTTTCTGATTTCTTTTAGCAAATCCGATCTGGTAACGTGTTTTTGATAAAGTGAGTAATTTTGAGTTCCTGTGTTTAGTCTACGCTACGAATGGCGTAGCTGCGTAGGAGGCATGCTACGCCGAATGAAATGTACAAATACAAAATGTTCATTTCAATAACTTAAAAATACGTTTACATTAGGTTTTTAGGGAATTTCCATTTAAGTAAGAAATATACTAGTGTTAGGAAATTCCATTAGAATTAAATGTGTAGTCATACAGGCATTCTATTAGCATAAATAAATATGGATTTAAAATGGAATAAGATTTGCATAGGAGTTATATACAACAACAAGTATTATTTCAATTCAAACCATTTTCAGTAACTGTTTACTAAGTAACTATTGTTATGAAAATTATCAAAATTAAAATCATTTACATGAAACTGTTATTTTCAACAAAATACGAAACAAGGGGTTAATAGTAAAATATTTTCTATTACAAAAAAATAAAATCCCGAAAGCAATCAGAGAATGGTGAAACAGAAAAGCTCTTTTTATTTTCCCAACAGCAGCAGATGCAAACGGGAAGTGCATTGGGCGACTTTTGTTTTCAACTTTTTTCGAATTTATGACTTGGATCCCACATGAGTTCAGGCGTAAACAAGTTTTCACCTAGTTGTAACATTTTTCACAGGTAACAAGTTACTGTAGATGTTTTTAAATTTAATTTACACTTTGAAAATAAACTTTAATGTGTGTTGGCGTCTGAAGGCTGAAGTGTCGCCTGGAGAGGCAATTAATTACCAATTCAAATCTTTTAATAATGTAAGTGATGCTGGTGAAGAAGGCCAATATCTTGGGGTGGAGCAATTCGCCTTCAATTAGTGCAGAGGCGTCGGCTCGCCTTATTTATTCAGAGGGACGAGATGAAATAAAAAGGTAGAAAAATATCTCTGAGATAAACATTTATATGCCGGAGATGGGAGCCGAAGGTTCGGTATTAGAATACGTTCAAGGTGCTTCAGGAAAATATTTTGATTTACTACTGACTATTCGAGGGTTCGGAGACTGATTGAAAGTTGCACTCTGAAATCAATATCTACCGATTCAATTTCGAATGGTATTGAGCAGTACAAAGTGTATTTACTCGGTGTAGGTAAGTAGTTTATATGTACTGGGAGTTTAATAACTTTCTCTGATAATACAACGTTGGTTACCAGTCTCTAAGCCAATAACAGCGCTCTCAGAATACCACCGTATTCTTAGAGTGCTGTTATTGGCTCAGAGACTGTTAAATCATTGCGTTCGTGTGTCTTCGGAGAGCTTTTTGTTGCGCCGTGCGCGTGATTAGTTATAAATTGAAATACCTATACTTACCATACCACATTTATGAAAATATTATGTACTTATGTAAGAAGTTTACATATTTTTAATAAGATAAGTAATAGACATAATTTTAATACTAGAAATAAAGATAAAATAGATCAACCATTTTTCAGATTATCTAAAGTACATACATCTTTTATGGGGTATTGTGTTAAATGTTACACCATAATACTTTGTAATATTGCAATTAAATGATAGAAAATTTTAAACAGTTAGTAAAAGTACATTTTGTAAACAAGCGTATTACAAGTAAGAGGATTATATCCAAGATAGGAATGCTTGGAAACATGCTGGTCCAGCTCCATAGGACAATCTAGAGTGTAGACAAAATCAAACTGGTTGCTATTTTAATTGTATAATTTGTTATTTTTATGACATAGATTTTACATTCTGTGATTACCTAAACTCACACACTGACTTATTTTTTTTTTTTTTTAGGAAAACATACTTTTACGATGTTTGTAAATATGTGAGCACCATTTTCAAACAGAAAATCAAACCATTTTGGTCGTTTAAGATACTCTTTTATTATTTAAAAATGCACCCTATACTTATACCGTAGCGACAACCAAAACACACCATGAAAACACGGTACGTTAAAAATTTGCTTTACTCTGGCCACTGTGGGCTAAATATGATCAGTGTTGTGTGCCGGTCCCCTGATACAGTTGGCAACGCATCCGCGATGGCGTTACGACGGCTCCGCGGGTTTACGACCAACCTTGACCATTTGTTATGAGGTACTTAGACCCACCATATACTTTAGACACACAAGTACCATATATATCGTCGGGCAAAAGGTAAAATCCGCATTTACTGGTTATGGCATGAAGTATAACATCCTGGCGTTTGAAAATACGGATATACCCAATAGGACATGGGTATCAGAAAGGTTTTGTTTGAGTTTTGATGCTCGAAAAGTAATTTACTAGCGACCCGCCCCGGCTCCGCTCGGTTTTTACGACTAAAAAGAAAGAAAGAAAGAAAAAATATTTATTGGGACTCAACACAGGAGATCACAAAATTAAACTAAAAACACACTCTTAGAAACATAAATAACAAAAACAATACTTAATAAAAAAAAAAACAAAGCAAAATAAAATACTAAGTGGTAAGTACTTGATACAATATTGAGATTTTTTTACTATATGTACCTAAGTTTAATAATAATATACATAAACGATCCTAAATAAATTCTCAAAATGATGGTGAAAACCGCATCCAAATCATTCCGTTACTTAGAAGAACAACGCGGTCTCACAGACAAACACGAAAAGCGACTTTATAATAATGAGATTTACTTTTAAAGTATTAGAAAGAAAATAAAGAAAATATATTTATTTGCGGTAAACATAACGCAAAGAAATAAAAACAAACACAAAAGAACAAGTTGAGGGAAAATATGCTTCACATTCACGCAAAACGGCCTTCGCTCAGCATAATGCTGCGACCCTATGCGAGTCCCAGCGCTGGTTTAACACAGCATTATAACAGCTAATACTAAGAGCAAAGCCACACGATGTGTTGCAATCCCTGAGCGGTGACGCAACGGATGCTCAATGGACAAGGAGCCCAGAGAAACGAAGCGGGGTATGATTTTACGGTGCGATGCCGTCGGAGTGGCTTCGCAACACAGCGCAGTCTTGCTGACAGACCCAGCACCGAGACGCTGCGACGTCGTAGTAAGCGGCGATGCGTTGCGACACCGCATTGCCCGTGTACAAGTGACACAAGACTCCTCTCTGCGAGAGGGAGCGGGCCGTAATCCACCACTCGGGCCTAGTGCGGGTTGGTAGATGTCACATGTCTTAGAATTTTTGGTTCTAGGACATGCCGGTTTCCTCACGATGTTTTCCTTCACCGTTTTGAGAGCAATAGTTATGAAATAAGTTACACAAAGTAATAAGAGTCTGCCTGAGTTCGAACCTACGGCTTATAACTCGTAAGTTGCAGCTGTTACCACTGGGCTACCACTGCTCACACGTGTAGCATGCGTGGCACTCGGTTCGTTGAAATTGTAGTGACCATAGCGATGCAATTTGTTGAATTGCATTTTTGATATGGTAAAGGTACGCCAGCGCCGGGCACGCCAGTCGCTCACATACCTTTGCCTTGCCATGTCCTAATTTCACAGCCGTTTTTTTTTTTGTTGTTTTCTTTATTTTATTTTTATAATTGTAACCTCGTCTTCTTCTGCATCCTGAAAACTATAGCTGATAGGTGGGACAGCCCCATACTTGGACATTGGATACGCCTAAATGCCACTGTGGCGTAGTAATTAATAGTTTGTGTTGTTTTTCTGGTAGATTTAAGTACTAACACTAGTTTCTAAGTCGTGTGTATACTAATCAAATTGATCTGAAATAAAAGTTTTTTTTTTATACTCGTAGTAAACGATTTATCATATTCAGTATAAACCAAATAAAATTGCATATCATTTATCTGGACTCTAAACATAACTCGCACAACAAAATCATAGGGCTGCGATGACGCGACGCTACGCACGGGCAACGCTCGTGTGGCCTCACTCTTACATGCTTATAATCAAGCCACTATCATAAAAGCGTACACATACCTACTTCCAGAAAAACAAGGGAATAGATAAAACTTTAATGTTATTTTTATATGTTATTATCGCCCCAGAAAATCCGTTACAGATCCCTCTTAAAAGTGCGTAGATACATTGGACCTTTTTTGTGCCAAGGTGCCTCAGTTCCCGGATTAACATAATAGGATATTCTTTATCCCTATAAGTTGTAGAACTCCCGTGGGAGACCTAAAGTTGCCTTCAAACTCCGTGGGGTAAAGGACTGGTGTATTATAAAAAATCCATTGGTTTACGTCATCATGGAACCCTTAGAAAGTTGATTTTTATGACCAAGCAGCGCAAAACTGGTTAGTTTTTACTTTAAATAAAATATTTAACGCCAGTTTTGATGTTATACATATACAGGGTTATTTTTAAAACGTCAATAACCTCTTAAGGGGTCATTGTACTCATAAGTATGAACAACTTTTACTATGGGACCAAACCTGAAATCGCGAAAAAAAAATCAGCTGTTCCCTACATTTTAACGAATTATTCGAACATAAATGTAGGGAAGAGCTGGTTTTTTTCGCGATTTCAGTTTTGGTCCCATTGTAAAAGATGAGTACAATGACCCCTTAAGAGGTTATTGACGTTATCAAAATAACCCTGTATAATTAAGTTAGAGTTTATTTATACTAAGCTTGTTTTTGCAACTAAAATATTGGAAACATTTTTCGAAGAGAAAAATAAAAAAGCAAATCCACACGTTCTGTTGTTTTTATTATATCTGAAAACTACAAGTAGGTACTTTTAGGTATTTCTGTATAGTAAAAAACTATACATTGAGGTCTATAGAGATAATTTTATATGCTCCCTTAAAAAAATACAACATACAAAAACATTCGCATCAACGAAACAAAGAACGTTACCCCTTTTATATCAGACAATAATTTTGCCATGTAGCACAATATTTTTAAATTGTAATCATAGCAAAAGTACGTTAGTCGGGTCAGTTGGGGCGCGTGGCTCATAAACCATGGTTCGGTCTGCACTAAATGTCAATGTACAAGGGCACACTACTACAGTACCAATACCTGGAGTATGTACTACCACAGTCTAACAATATAAACACGTTACAGTCGGTCAACATGAGACTTCACAGATAAAACGTCTGTCACATCTGGATATCTCAAGAACTACTAATGCTATCAACTTGAAATTTAGAATAGTTTTAGATGACGTTTGCCCACTATTTTGCAAACAAAAAAAAAATATGCAAAATGGTCTGAAAGGGAGTATTAAAAATTTGAAGTGGGGCTTACTAGGGCATGTGGGGTATCATATGAAAGAACGCTATTTGCACATTCTCAAACATTTAAAAAAAAAAAAAAGAAAAGAAGATAAAAATGTCAAAAAAATACCGTTCCTTCCCCTTATCTCCGAAGTTTGCATAGATAAAAATCTGAAATTATTCTATGTGATAGAAGTTTATGTAAAGATTACAGGAAAAATAAAACGATGTCTCTAATAGCACAGTTTTTCAGAAATCATCAACATCATATATACGTACGGAACCCTCAGTGCGCGAGTCCGACTCGATCTTGACCGGTTTTTTTACTCTTTTATTTCTTGTGCGTATAAAAATAAAAATAAAATCTTTCTATTCTCTCTTTATACATTCTGCGGAAGTTTACTGGGAAAAGTGTGGAGCTTATGTCCAGTTTGAGACATAAGCTCCACACTTGTCCTAGTAAACATCGTTTTGTCCTACCACAGTTTGGGGCTTAATTAAGATATGGTATAAAGTCATTTATCAAACCCTGTCATTAGTATGGACGATGAACCACTGTGCGTTACTCAGCCGTTAACTTATCAAGTCTTCACTAATGAGACAAAATTAGTAATCTACCTATTGTTGCGCGACCCCCGGAGGTCTAACGCAAGAATAACATAGATTATATACATATAAATATAAATACATGAAATATTATAATATATATATAATATAGATTGTATTTGGCGAGTTTAGAATTAAGATAACCCCTCTGTATTGTAATTTCTTTAAATAATAAACTAAAAAAAATAAAAAAATGGCTGCGTGACAGTCTTTTTATAAATACATGTAACATCCCAGTTACTGAAGGTAATATAATATATACACTGTGGCACCACCCATCACTTAAAGGCTTCTACAGACCAGCGCGACACGCGATGTGACACAAAGGCCCCGCGTGTCGCGCGACGAGCGGTGCCTTTGTGTCGCGTCGCGATATATTGCGCGTATATATTATATTACCTTCAGTAACTGGGATGTTACATGTATTTATAAAAAGACTGTCACGCAGCCATTTTTTTATTTTTTTTAGTTTATTATTTAAAGAAATTACAATACAGAGGGGTTATCTTAATTCTAAACTCGCCAAATACAATCTATATTATATATATATTATATTATTTCATGTATTTATATTTATATGTATATAATCTATGTTATTCTTGCGTTAGACCTCCGGGGGTCGCGCAACAATAGGTAGATTACTAATTTTGTCTCATTAGTGAAGACTTGATAAGTTAACGGCTGAGTAACGCACAGTGGTTCATCGTCCATACTAATGACAGGGTTTGATAAATGACTTTATACCATATCTTAATTAAGCCCCAAACTGTGGTAGGACAAAACGATGTTTACTAGGACAAGTGTGGAGCTTATGTCTCAAACTGGACATAAGCTCCACACTTTTCCCAGTAAACTTCCGCAGAATGTATAAAGAGAGAATAGAAAGATTTTATTTTTATTTTTATACGCACTAGAAATAAAAGAGTAAAAAAACCGGTCAAGATCGAGTCGGACTCGCGCACTGAGGGTTCCGTACGTATATATGATGTTGATGATTTCTGAAAAACTGTGCTATTAGAGACATCGTTTTATTTTTCCTGTAATCTTTACATAAACTTCTATCACATAGAATAATTTCAGATTTTTATCTATGCAAACTTCGGAGATAAGGGGAAGGAACGGTATTTTTTTGACATTTTTATCTTCTTTTCTTTTTTTTTTTTTTAAATGTTTGAGAATGTGCAAATAGCGTTCTTTCATATGATACCCCACATGCCCTAGTAAGCCCCACTTCAAATTTTTAATACTCCCTTTCAGACCATTTTGCATATTTTTTTTTTGTTTGCAAAATAGTGGGCAAACGTCATCTAAAACTATTCTAAATTTCAAGTTGATAGCATTAGTAGTTCTTGAGATATCCAGATGTGACAGACGTTTTATCTGTGAAGTCTCATGTTGACCGACTGTAACGTGTTTATATTGTTAGACTGTGGTAGTACATACTCCAGGTATTGGTACTGTAGTAGTGTGCCCTTGTACATTGACATTTAGTGCAGACCGAACCATGGTTTATGAGCCACGCGCCCCAACTGACCCGACTAACGTACTTTTGCTATGATTACAATTTAAAAATATTGTGCTACATGGCAAAATTATTGTCTGATATAAAAGGGGTAACGTTCTTTGTTTCGTTGATGCGAATGTTTTTGTATGTTGTATTTTTTTAAGGGAGCATAATTATAAAATTATCTCTATAGACCTCAATGTATAGTTTTTTACTATACAGAAATACCTAAAAGTACCTACTTGTAGTTTTCAGATATAATAAAAACAACAGAACGTGTAGATATGCTTTTTTATTTTTCTCTTCGAAAAATGTTTCCAATATTTTAGTTGCAAAAACAAGCTTAGTATAAATAAACTCTAACTTAATTATACAGGGTTATTTTGATAACGTCAATAACCTCTTAAGGGGTCATTGTACTCATCTTTTACAATGGGACCAAAACTGAAATCGCGAAAAAAACCAGCTCTTCCCTACATTTATGTTCGAATAATTCGTTAAAATGTAGGGAACAGCTGATTTTTTTTTCGCGATTTCAGGTTTGGTCCCATAGTAAAAGTTGTTCATACTTATGAGTACAATGACCCCTTAAGAGGTTATTGACGTTTTGTAAGAAAGTGCTAATCCATTGCTTCATATAGAGAAAAAGTTCGTCTGCTCAACAACGTTAATAATGTCGCTTCGAAGACAGACATACATATTCACATATAAAATTTGTTATGATTTAATTATTAGAAACATATTTAATTATTAACCTTTTTAGGGCTAGTCAAAAATAAATAAGTACGTTTACCTATTTAAAATTAAAGATGTTCACCGATTAATATTTAGGTTGGCAACACTGGTGTCGCACCATTATTATTCCGTTGCGAACTTCCGGAGCAATGGTGGGGGGACGCTTGCCACACGAATATTGGAAAGAGTGTTCGGCAGTTGGTCATCCGATACAGTGGGAGTAGACATGGGCAAACTAGCTCACTGAAGAGTCTAAAGAGCTATATCTTCTAGCTCACTAGCTCTTCTATAAGCTCAGTAACTCAGACGCCAACTGTTAGCTCATTTGACTCACGCCACGCGCGCGTCGAAGATACGAGTACGGCTCGGCTCGCTCAATAGTCATTGTCAAATTCTGAGTGAGCTAAGTGAGCTAATTTAGCGAGCGAGTGAGTGAGCTAGAGCGACGTCAATCGAAAAGGGCTAGCTCTTTTTTATCACTCGCTCACAAGCTACCCCATGTGCTAAGTGCGAGTAACAGCTCTAGAATTGTGATAAAATAGTTTGGTTATTCTGATTATATTTTAGACTAGAAAATAAAGTTATAATTATTGTTTACGTGTGCAGTTTTTTTAAAGTCATATATACAACATTAGTTTTAGTATATGCGAAACTTTAATATTGTTTGTTCAGAATAAGGAACTGAATCGATTTCAATAATTTTTACACCATGTTATATTCTTTCCCAAAAATATTTAACGTATTCGTAAAAGGCGACTAAGGGACTTAGGTACTAGAAGATGGGCAGCAGCGTTCTTTATGCATTTTAATACCATATCACCAATATATACGATCACCAACCCGCCTGCCAAGCATGGCGATTATGACAACCCCCACGCCTTGGGGGAGGCCTATGTGCAGCAGTGGACGAGTTTCGCCTGAAATGATGAATGATAATGATGATTGTGAGTGTGTTACGTAATTATTCCGCAAATTTTGTAGCTATCGTCGTTTAATAATCACTCACCGTCTTATTACAAAACAAGGTTTATCTTCAGAACCAGGTTTAAACTGCTAACTTTACTTTCGACTATGGTAAAGTTTCTAATAAAAAACTGACAACTTAGTACCGTACTAAGCTTTCAGTTTTGTATAAAGAACGCTATTTCAATCACTGTTACGTTCTTATTACAAAAAACTGGCTCCATGGTTTAAGCCATGGTAAAATAATAAATCTTGTTTTGTAATGAGACGGTTAATGTTTTAGTAATTTTGTCTCCAAACCGTGCAGATGCTAGTCTCAACAAAACAGTGAACACTGAATGAATCAATATGCTCAATACATGTGCCCTCACGTCTAATGCCTCTTAGCATCGTAATACTGTCAATAAGTCTCGCTCTCTCGCGACTTACATGCATAATATGAATATTAATCGAGTAAGAACATTGCTTTATTAGTTTTATGACTGTTAAGTTCTAATTAACTATGATGTACTAGTCTAGTATTTTTCTTCATTTCAGTTTTCTACATTGTAAGTGTATTATTTCATCATCATCATCATCATCGTTTGCCATAATCGCCACGCTTGGCAGGTGGGTTGGCGATCGCAGCATGGTGTTAAAATGCATAAAGAACGCTGCTGCCCATTCTCTAGTAAGCCCCTTAGTCGCCTTTTACGACACCCACGGGAAGAAATGGGATGGTGTTATTATTTACGTCCAGTCCGGGATCCAATATATGATCTAGGACTGATAATAATTATTTTGTCGAGCTCTACCTAACTATTGGCGACCTACGTCACAGGGGTGTCGTTACTAGTGGCTGTTATAGGCTAGAGGAGCCATACTCAAAGTGTGCTCCGTGGAGCCAAGGGCAAAGCCTCTGTGGGGCTCCGCTAATACAATGATAACTTCTGGTAGAAGCTATCCTGTGCCGTCATATCTTTGATAGTTTGACATGAATTATGCAGTTTGTTGTCAAATTAAGAATTTGCTAAATCACGGGTAATTTACAAACCTATAATAATGCACTTGCTCCGTCTGGTGCCGGACGTAAATAATAACACCATCCCATTTCTTCCCGTGGGTGTCGTAAAAGGCGACTAAGGGGCTTACTAGAGAATGGGCAGCAGCGTTATTTATGCATTTTAACACCATGCTGCGATCGCCAACCCACCTGCCAAGCGTGGCGATTATGGCAAACGATGATGATGATGATGTTGAAATAATACACTTACAATGTAGAAAACTGAAATGAAGAAAAAGACTAGACTAGTACATCATAGTTAATTAGAACTTAACAGTCATAAATCTAATAAAGCAATGTTCTTACTCGATTAATATTCATATTATGCATGTAAGTCGCGAGAGAGCGAGACTTATTGACAGTATTACGATGCTAAGAGGCATTAGACGTGAGGGCACATGTATTGAGCATATTGATTCATTCAGTGTTCACTGTTTTGTTGAGACTAGCATCTGCACGGTTTGGAGACAAAATTACTAAAACATTAACCGTCTCATTACAAAACAAGATTTATTATTTTACCATGGCTTAAACCATGGAGCCAGTTTTTTGTAATAAGAACGTAACAGTGATTGAAATAGCGTTCTTTATACAAAACTGAAAGCTTAGTACGGTACTAAGTTGTCAGTTTTTTATTAGAAACTTTACCATAGTCGAAAGTAAAGTTAGCAGTTTAAACCTGGTTCTGAAGATAAACCTTGTTTTGTAATAAGACGGTGAGTGATTATTAAACGACGATAGCTACAAAATTTGCGGAATAATTACGTAACACACTCACAATCATCATAATCATTCATCATTTCAGGCGAAACTCGTCCACTGCTGCACATAGGCCTCCCCCAAGGCGTGGGGGTTGTCATAATCGCCATGCTTGGCAGGCGGGTTGGTGATCGTATATATTGGTGATATGGTATTAAAATGCATAAAGAGCGCTGCTGCCCATCTTCTAGTACCTAAGTCCCTTAGTCGCCTTTTACGAATACGTTAAATATTTTTGGGAAAGAATATAACATGGTGTAAAAATTATTGAAATCGATTCAGTTCCTTATTCTGAACAAAGAATATTCAGGTTTCGCATATACTAAAACGAATGTTGTATATATGACTTTAAAAAAACTGCACACGTAAACAATAATTATAACTTTATTTTCTAGTCTAAAATATAATCAGAATAACCAAACTATTTTATCACAATTCTAGAGCTGTTACTCGCACTTAGCACATGGGGTAGCTTGTGAGCGAGGGATAAAAAAGAGCTAGCCCTTTTCGATTGACGTCGCTCTAGCTCACTCACTCGCTCGCTAAATTAGCTCACTTAGCTCACTCAGAATTTGACAATGACTATTGAGCGAGCCGAGCCGTACTCGTATCTTCGACGCGCGCGTGGCGTGAGTCAAATGAGCTAACAGTTGGCGTCTGAGTTACTGAGCTTATAGAAGAGCTAGTGAGCTAGAAGATATAGCTCTTTAGACTCGTCAGTGAGCTAGTTTGCCCATGTTTACTCCCACTGTATCGGATGACCAACTGCCGAACACTCTTTCCAATATTCGTGTGGCAAGCGTCCCCCCACCATTGCTCCGGAAGTTCGCAACGGAATAACAATGGTGCGACACCAGTGTTGCCAACCTAAATATTAATCGGTGAACATCTTTAATTTTAAATAGGTAAACGTACTTATTTATTTTTGACTAGCCCTAAAAAGTTTAATAATTAAATATATTTTTAACAAAATCAACTAATAATTAAATCATAAAAAATAACAAATTTTATATGTGAATATGTATGTCTGTCTTCGAAGCGACATTATTAACGTTGTTGAGCAGACGAACTTTTTCTCTTTAAGAAGCAATGGATTAGCACTTTCCTTCAAAATCTTTCGGATAGTGATTGAAACTGCGAAAAACCCATTTGGAAAATAGGATTTGAAAATGTGAAAAGTACCAATTAGATAAACAAAGAAACTTGCACTTGCGTGTCCTTTATCTTTTATATCAAGTCTATTTGCAAGTAGATAACGTATTTTATTTCTAGTTCAAAACCCACACGTATAGGAATCACCAAAGGTTCTCTTATAAATAAATGCAGCAAACAAGACAACTACAACAGCATAAAAACTAATAATACTTTAATTTCAGCTTCCAAGAATTTTATAGAAGAATATTATACCTAATACGTTTGCGTAAGAAGGTTATTGTGTACACTGGAGTAATAAACACATTTTCTTCTTTATATTTTATCGTGAATTCGTAACAGTATGCTAAATTTATGTATCGTGCCGTCTGCGGCGCGACGTGCCTCCTCGCAGAACAATTGATGTTCACCATGAAGCCACTCACCGCTCCACAGCCCTCCTAACAACATAAAATTTTATGACCGCGAATATTTATTATTTATAGTTTTATGGACCATCGATTTCCTAGTCGTGTTCCAAATTGTAGCAGTTCACAAATGATTTTTCGGCTTATCAATTGAATATTTTCCTTGTACGTTGTTGGTTAGTCGACCTCATAATTATTTAACCACCCCTTTTTTTTTATATTTGCGGATTTGGTAAATTCTCATGGACGCCAGGACTGCCTCACTGGTAAGCCAGTCGGAGCAGTGCCTGACTCTTACTATCTAAAACCCTCCTGCCTTTCAAAATATCCCCCTGACATAGTCAGAGCCCTTGTTGAAATTTTATTTTATTTGATTTGCATTTTCTTTCTTGATTTCGCTGAACCGAACCACCCTAAGGTTGGATGTCACTTAGATGTAGCAAAACGAAAAGGTCGATTTATGAACGTCAGATAGTTTTAACCTATGGCGCCGTATACAAGGGGCGAGAGTATCGTGGCGATAGTCACGCCGTGGCATCAAATTGAATAGAAACTGTATGAAGCAATCTCCACACGGTGAAATCGTCGCGGCGAGACTTTGATGGCACGGCGAGACTATCGCCGCGATTCTCTTGCCCGTGGAGATGGCACATTAGCGAAGTTTCGATTTACAGGAAATTGCTGTCAAAGGTGGTAAGCAATTACGAGGTCAATTTGCATCACACATTATGTATGTCAAAGCTACATTCAAGGAGGAATACAACGCTTTTTACAACCAGAAGTAAGAACTAAATGTATAATGATATCTATCTGAATAAAGAAAAACATCAAAGCCGCAAAATCGCAGTATTGCTATAATTGAAAACATGAAAATGATACTCGGCAATGGGTTTAACCGTCAGTAAAAATGGTGTTTTAATCCGTCCATCGATACCTGCCGGCGACAGCCGGATTACCGTCCTGCCTGGTCCACCAACTTGCCGTTCTTTTTTTATATTTATGCGGCGCTATATTTTACATTTTTGACGTTTGAATTTTAGATTCAACCAGCTCGTTGCACTATTTCACCACTGTATAAATGAGGCTCATTAAACTTTTTGCTGTGACACAGAGTTTAATGTAGAACACATCTAGGTTCAGGTAGCACTGGAAGCCTGCCAACTACCTGTAGATGTTGTGCTCTTTAGGAAATTTACAGCTGGTAAGGTGGCATTATTTATTACTTTTTAGGAGTTATTGGAAACGATAAATGCAAACAAAAATGTATTCGAGCTCGAACATATACGGAACGTCCCGACAGATATTTTTTCTCGGTGGCTCGTGCATCTGTCACATGTTTCCTTCCCCTTTATTAAATTTATTAGAGTAGTATTCGGTAAATAAGTGAAGCGATAGGTAACGTTGGCCTGTATTCCCACGTTTAAGGCGCGTCACCGGGAATCCCGCGCCTCCCCGGGTCGGCCCGGCCGGGCGAAATGTTAAGCGGATTCACGTTATTGTTGGAGCCATTTTGTGAACTTGTATGGGGAAGTCGGATGTTTCGAGATAAATTCGCGACAAAAAGATAGCACTTTGAGAAATGCAAGCGTTTCTTACGATTCGTTTCCACAATCTTGCTAAATTCATTTACTTGAACAATAAAGACAGTGCCATCGCCGAAACACGGACTTCCCCAGAATCGATCCGTACACAAGTACTGATGAACATCAGGACTAGTTCGATGATATTATCGATGCCACGAAGAGGTTTGCATTCAACTTTACGACCTTGTTCGTATTTATTAAATATGTCGGTCTTTTCCGACCCCAAATTTTACGATAGTATAATAAAACATGTCTCGACATCCAAATTTATATGCGTACATAAAGTTTTATATCCGCGCGACTTGCACCGGCGGAGGTTTTCCTAATTGTTACCGGTCATGGACTGATGGAAGCAGGTCACAACGGGTTCATGACAACTTAAAAAAGTGACGAATCAACTGAAAAAAAAATTGTTTGCTTAACAAAAATCTTAATTCTCAATTCTTTATTGCATTCCATATGTATTAATAGATGGTATAAAAAAGTAAAAGATCAATATGGACCCTGTCGGGCACAGCAAAAATTAGGAGAGAGGAAGAGGGCTAAGTGGGTGTTTAATGTGATCACGCATCTTGACTCCATACGAGCCTAACAAGATCTTGACTTCTGAATCTAAGAGAACTAGTTCCGTCTACTAAGTAATGAATTAGTTTAATTACGGGTAGTTATTTAATTTAGCTCAAATGTTGGCCAGTTTAAGAATAATATAATGCTAACAAGTTGCTTATTACCATGAACTTAAATTATTATTTTTTGATATACAAGAGTGAAGAAGTAAACTCAAACAAAGCATGTATGATGTAACAAAGACCGGTGATTATTCTGTACATGTCACATTGTCGATATAAATAAAATAAATTTGTTCTGGCAAATATGCTATCTTGTTTATAGTAAATAAATAAATAATGATAAGAACAGAATATTCTATATTATGTACACCATAAAAGTTACAGATATAATATTTAAATTTTACATAGGGTGACACAATGGGCGGTCTTATCGCTAAAAGCGATATTTTACAGACAACCCTTGAATGAATTAAAGGGAGAAGAAGAGACTACTGCAGGTAGTCAGTGGTCAATGATTCCAAACATATTAATGCCAACTAAGAGAAAATGTATTTTAGTTAGTCTGCGTTTTTAGGGTTCCGTACCAAAATGGTAAAAAGGAACCCTTATGGTGAGACTGTCTGTCTGTCTGTCACACCTGGATATCTCAAGAACTACTAATGCTATCAACTTGAAATTTAGAATAGTTTTAGATGACGTTTGCCCAACTATTTTGCAAGCATGAAAGAAATTTTAAAAAATATATCTTTTTTGCAAAAGGGACTGAAAGGGGGTCTGAAAAATTTGAAGTGGAGCTACTAGGGCATGTGGGGTATCATATGAAAGAACGCTGTTTGTAGATTCGCAAACATATATTTTTTTTTAGGCAGCATAGTTTCCGACTTGTAATGAAAAATGTAAAAAAAAATACCGTCCCCCCCCCTTATCTCCGAAGTTTGCAGAGATAAAAATCTGAAATTATTCTATATGATAGAAGCTTATGTAAAGATTACAGGAAAAATAAAACGATGTCTCTAAATAGCACAGTTTTTCAGAAATCATCAACATCATAATATGATGTTCATGATTTCTGATAAACTCGCGCACCGAGGGTTCCGTACGAATATATTATATTCGTACGGAACCCTCGGTGCGCGAGTCCGACTCGCTCTTGACCGATTTTTTTTCAGTGTCGTGTCGGTAACAAGCGCTATGAATTTGATTTTGCGAATGTCATTGTACGCAGACGATCGATCGCGGACGTGTACTTAAAAAGCTAAGCAATCGTAATTGATTGGCGGTACAAGTATGGTCGATAACAACAGCAGCGCAACGGGCCCCGGCTCACACCGAGCGGCTATCGTGCAGACACCCGTTTATAGTCGCGCTTCTAATGATGTAATATGTGCCGTATAATTTCCACGTTACGTGTTGACACGAGCGGGCTTTGCGATCTTGTTTGTTTTAGTGTGTCTGCCGGCTTACGTCCTAAATGTTCAATTTGTGTGAGTTTTCCGTATCGTTTAACAATGCTCCATTCAAAATAACGTGTTCATGAATCGTTCATCGCGACTGAAAACGATTCACTGAGTCATGTTTATTGACCTTTTGTTGCTTTAATTAGTCATCGCGGTTATAACTCGTTGGCGCCGCATATAAAACAGGTGGGAATTTCATTTCGTTAATAGCGTTACCCTAATTGCGTATGCAGTAATTATCTGGCGGACGTGTTCAAGCGTACAGCTATCGGTCGTAAGGAGAGGCTGAGCTCGGAATTAGCGTGCAGTCTCAGGTGCCCCCTGCGTTCTATTCTAACACTGCATAGATAATAACGGTAACTACTCCAGCTTATGCAAACTTACTGATGCCAGTTATACACTCGGATATACCGTTCACTTTGTGCCTTGTTATTGAATTATAAATCCATTTCCAATACGTCAACTTGATTATAGGTTTAATAATAATTTGTATCGTTTTTTAGGGTTCCGTACCCCGAAAGGAAAAAGGAACCCTTATAGGATCACTCGTGTGTCTGTCTGTCCGTCTGTCACAGCTGATTTGCTCGGAGACTACAGAACCGATTAAGTTGAAATTTGGTACTTGAATGAAAAAATGAACTTCTCTGACCCAAACACGGACGTGTTTCGTAAATAAAAAAATTAATGTCACTTTTGGGGGGCAAATTAGAAAAAAAGGGGTTTAAGGAAAGGAAGGAAAAAATACATACTTTTGAAATTATTTAAGAAAATAGATTTAACAAAAATTACCATTCCCCCCCCCCCCCTTATCTCCGAAACTAGGGAGCATAAAATTTTGATAAAAATACAGAAAATAGTTCTTTACTTATAGATTACAGGAAAACCTATAAGAAATTTGTTATCTTAAAATAAAATGGTAAATCACTCAATATTGTGGGTACAAACTTACATTTGCAGTTGGAATGTATGGCGGATCATGTTTTTCAACTGCAATGTTAAGTTTGTTCTTGGGATAAATTCATCCCAACTACGGAACCCTTCATTGTGCGTGGTTCGACACGCACTTGGTTGGTTTTTTTAAGTGATAATGTCTTTAGGCGCGTTGAGCACTTTTTGGGTGGGAAAAAATCTTGGAACTCGCGTCATCGTCACCGAACGCTTTCCGTGAGCTATACAGGGTGTAAGGGACAGCCCTCCGCAGACTGATGGGGTGAATTCAGTATATCGTACTAAGATGACCGGTACATGAAATTATTTCAGGAACGTTATGGGAATCCAATGAACCTGATTTGTAGCGGCGGGGACGGCCGCGCTCGCTGATTTCAGGCGTCGTTTTCGTTAGAGAATTTCAACATCCATTGCTGTTTTATTTTATTTTAGCTGTGTTATACATTAATGGAGTACTGCGTACATAGAATGTAATTTTACATTGAAATAAAGGAATAGTAACTGAAATTACGATGAAAAAATGACAATTTTCCTGAGAAAATTTTCTGTGGAATATGATTCAAAATAAGCAGCTCAATGCAACCTGTTAATTTGCGGAGGGCTGTCCCTTACACCCTGTATGTATACTGTTTTCACTTCTATCAACAGTCCCCAAAGACTGCCCCGCATGTTTTTTTAAATGTTTTGTTAATGTGAGAACGTTGTAGGCTTAATATACTGTAGATTGACGGTTTGACGTCATCACGTCAACGTCGGCTGTCGCTGAAAACCAGCGCTGGGGCTCTGTCTCGCATAGGGTCGCAGCATTATGCTGAGCGATGGCCGTTTTGCTTGAATGTGACGCATATTTTCCCTCAACTTGTTCTTTCATGTTTATGTTTTTTTTTCTTTGTGTTATGTTTACCACAAATAAACGTATTTTCTTTTTTTCTTTTCTTTCTAGATTTGTACACCATTTTCTATTTTGTTAAGTACTTTTGACGGGCCTACACTGTCCTCTCATACCTACACACTGTAATTTTAAAACATTGTAAAAACCAATTATTTTTAAAAGAGTTAGTGAGAGTTTCTTGCCGGCTCTTCTACATAGGAAACGACCAATTGGAACCGTGCACCTAGCTTCTGTTTAATAAGTGCCCATGTAGGTTTATGTGAAATAAAATATTTTGTTTTTGATAAAAAATAGTTAAGAAAGTTTCCTGCTACGTAACTGTGTTTTATGAAGCGTGTAGGACCTAGTGTGTGCTACGAATTAACAAAGCCTACGCGTGCTCGTAGCCGTAGCGCGTAGCAACGTCGTAGCGCGTGGCGATTGTTATAGTTACGAATTCATTACTTTAATAATAAATATTTATAATAAAGAAAAGTCATTGAGTTTAATGAGAACATGGATAAGTAATCAATGTTAGAACAAAATCGCGTATTAGCACACCTATTTATAGAACAATTATTACAGACCGAAGTGTTTAAGGGGGATGCGCTAAGGTAGCCCGCAAAATTCAAATTTGATTACGTTTTTTGCAATTCGCAGGTGTATTGCCGGTTCTAATGATTATAATTCTGTAAAGCCATATTGGTTATGGCCGCGAATCATAATTAGATCAACATAAAACCTGTTTGCAACGTTTTTTGCAATCTTCAGGTCAGTACCTGAAGATTGCAAAAACGTTGGAAAATTTGAATTTCGCTGGCTACCTTAGCGCATCCCCTTTTATTAAAAGACATTCCTAAATTGTTAAATACGGAAGATAAAATATATTTTTTCTATATGATGTATTTCATAAAGGTATTTTGCGAATCCCAGTTGTGAAAACGGCCGGAGGGTTTATTACGCTGCAAAGATTTCGTAAACAAAATCGGAATTCATAATAAAAACATTCTTAAACTGAACAAACGTTTCTTCGTATATAAATTTATAGATAAAGCGAAAAATCGTACGAAGTAAAAAGTCATTGTACAATAATTGTCTGTTATTTCCAACAGCCCACGGCAAAAGCGTTTTCCCAGAATTTCGTCTGCATGGAGTCACCGCTCAACGGCCGCAGCGCGTATATAGAAAGGCTACTTGGAATTGGTTAAGGCGAAGTGATATAGGATTCCCTTGTTGTTTTTTCAAACATTATTGATTAATCTTTAGGTTTTTCTAAAGAATAACTCAACATTTTTGATTGATTGAAATTTCTCACGTTTTTGTAGATTAACAATGGAACACATATGAAAGTAATCTACTGTACCGATCCATCTCATGATTAAATATACGAATAATAAGATTTCATAACCTTTCTATAAATTTTTACTGATTTCGGCCCTGTGCATGGTGATGTGCTGAAACGATATAGGTAAATACGCGTCCGCGGCGCCAGACATTGACTCATATAATGCTTTAAGCAATTTAACTCTACGTTGAACTTTTGATATTTTATAGAACAACTGAATTCACTCACCTTTAGTTCACCATACATACCACTTATATGTGGGGTGCATTTAAATGACGTGTGTCAATTGAATTAAATTCACTTTAAAATTTGAGTTGGCCAACTTATCAGGTGAAAAAAGTTATCTGGGTGATTCATAATCATCATCATTTCAGCCGAAATACGTCCACTGCTGTACATAGGCCTCCCCCAACATTTGGTGAGGGTTGCCATAATCACCACACTTGGCGGGGTAGACCATCGCAGTATGGTGTTAAAATACATAGAGAATGCTGCTGCACATTATCTAGTAAGTCTAAGGGACTCCCTTTTACGACACGGGGAAGAAATAGGGATATCTGGGGGTATTTGGGTGTTTATGAAGACGGATTTTGATTTTACTTAGTAGCTGTTTTAATATTATGCATCTTTAGATTGGTTTGAAAAGATGGTACAGGAACGAACATGTAGGTAGCGGCATCAACATCGCCACATGCGAACTACGCGTCACACTGACGTCAAGCAAAATCCTGCATCGCGCAAGCAGAGTTTACCGCGTGACTAGCATATGTACAACGTCCCGACGTCAACCTTGGGGTAGTTGCCCACCAGCCACAACACCCGTCTGTCGGAGGATCCTCCCTTTTCTATGCAGGATGAGTGAACTTTACACCCGTGACAAAACAAACATAAATTCGAATTAAAACAAAATAATTGGCCCACCTTCGCAACTCTGTCAGCGGCTGTTTCCAGGGGAAGCAAAACTATTAACTATTGTTCCTATTTTGACAGGAATCGAATAAACAGTGTCAAAGGCGGGTAAATCTTTTTTATTCCCCTATTTCTTATCTGAGCGTTTCGCGAAGATTTTTCGTGGATGTCATTTAGTGCTAATGCCTGTTGCGGGACGAGTCGCCTATGAATTGCCACATTTACTCGTAGTGTCGGCCTCTCGAACCAACGTTAAATCCTGTGTTTGGAATGAGCCAATGCATCTTAAGCAAGGGAACGCGGCTTTAAATTGCTTGCTGACAAAACTGTGGAAAATTCTTGTACTTAAGAGTAGGAGATTCCATGTAGTAGCAAATTTTGGAGCTTATTCGAGGCCCAGGGGATGCCCATCCGATGTATATCGAGCAAATAATCTTGGCGTGACGATAAAATCACTAATTGAGGTTCGTACTTATAGGAGGGATGGGGAAAAATACTGTTACAATAAGTATGACTCACCGAGGAGTAGATATGACTTTATCACGTAGGTATGATGTTCACAAAATTGATATTTACGTTAACGTCGTGGTGGAGCTTGCGCGCTCCGAACTCTAAGTCTGTGCCGGTAGGGTTTACTTTGCCAGAACAGGCCTAGGGTGAGGAGCCAGACCAAGAGAGATACAAAAACTCGCAGGGCAGCATGTGGCGAGCTGTTGGGCAGTAGCGACCCCACGGACCTTATCTCCAGGGAGAAGTCTTGTTCCTCATCTCTGGCTTGTTTTTATTGACCAATTGAAGTGAACAGTGGCGAGAAACAGAGCTCCCACCTCATTCTTGCCTTTATTGGCCGGCTTTAGTGGAAATTCGCAAGAACAAACGTGCTCGGAGGAAGGAAGTATTCCAGTAAGTGCTGGTAGGGATCTTGAACATCTTCCGTACTCTGGGATGGTTCTGATAGTCGGTGGAGTACCACACCTCAAGCACCCCAGGAAGTGTTGCCCCCTTGTCGCTACGTCACTATGTGCTAGGGACAGTTTCCGGGGGGCCATTTTTGAATGTGCAAATCACCTCCTGCCATTTTATCCGTGTATGTATACTGCTTCCATAGGTCTTGGTAATTAGTCCACTTTAGCCACCCAAACCCATAGTGCAATTCGTTTTTTCTATTATCCTGCAATAGTCTACACCAACCAGGGGTTGTTCTTGGGTGTACTTACAAAGAGCAAACAGGGATAATCGTCGGTTGGTGCCTCAACACTTAAAATTGTCTAGGGGTCTTTGCGAATTGGTTTCGGCCCCTCATACTGCTCATATAGCTTACTGTCAGACCTTCTACACGTGCAGCCTGTGGGTCAATTTCACAGCGGCCATACAGCGACCGACCCGTTCTATATAATAACGCACTGAGAGTACTGCTGCGGCTGCCGTGACGTTGTAGTGCGTCAGGAATGTTTGCGGACAATAACATTGATGGTTTTGGCGCCAATATAAGAAAAAGATGTGCATCCCTGATGTCGCGTGTTCGCGGCAGCACCAACAGTATTCTCGCGTGTGTTCGCAGATCGGTGGGATTCCCCGATGTTGCGGAGGTGGATGCAGCTCCACGCTGAATTTTAATTGTTTTGTTAATCTTTGTCTGCACTAACACTAGATGATAAGTAAAATTGTTACTAACCCTATGGACATTTGTCTGAAATAAAAGTATTCTATTCTATTATTTTCTATACGCCTTCCAAAGGTCCGGGACTTCAGGGTCCCGAGATATGTCAAAGACTTATAAATAATAATAATAAAACGTTTATTTCGACCTACAAAGGATCGTAGGCACTAAAATTACAAAATTAAAAAATAAATGAAAACACATTTAATAAAAAAATAAAAACAATTAAAAATACCACATAAACATAATTATTGCAGACTTCGATTGCTTAGTATGTGAACCATACAGCAACATAATGGTTATGCTGTGGAGGTGCGATATAGGCTGAAAATTTCTTCAGCAAAGTTGTGTATTCATTTTGTTGATAAGAGTAGAGAAGGAGGAGAAAGGGGGAAGAGGAAGGGGAAGTTGAGAATATGGAGGACTACTTTTTAAGAAAACAACTATGTACGAATTACCCATGTTTGCAAAAATAATTGATTTGATTTGATTTGATTTTGATTTGATTTGATTTTGATTTGATTTGATTTGAAGAGTACAAAAGTCAGCAACCCAGCGGCTTTGGATACAAAATACAACAATCATTATTCGTTTTAACCTACATTACATTTGTATTATCCAGTAAAACGTGCACAATCAAAGTATTTAAATTTATGACGACACCAAATGGTGCAACACCATTGAATAAAATAGATGTAATAGATTTTTTGAAACAATTAACATAAATGGTTCTACATACATGTGAATGTGTGCGTGCAGTCACTTTAACAAGTTTAAACGCAAATTCAATAATGATTTCCATACTAAATAACGTTGCAGGGAGTGGCGAAATATGTTGTTTAGTGAATGGCTAGCTTGTATGATAATAACGGTCTATCATTTTATTGTTATAGATGTGTTTCAATAATTGTTTTTCAATAAATATAAAATTTATATATTTATTGAAAAACAATTATTGAGTCGATTTTAAATGTGCAAAAGTGAATCGCTTCTTACTTTCTGATAATGGCAACACTGCCACTCTCACTCAATGTTTATACAAAACCGACGAATGCCCTTAGTTAGTTCCTTCTTATATTTCTTCCGTTAGGAGACAGACATAATTCCTTCCCTGTGAAACGTTCAATCTATTGACCGTTATTTAAATTCAAAGTACTGCTTTTTAATTCACGCCCGTAACCTGATTTCCTACATTTTCCTCAATCTTTTAAAACGATTTAACAATGTGTTTATTTGGTTTTTCAATAAGTTGTCACAATACTTTTATACATTTGAGTAGGGATCTCGCCCCGAGAAATGTAGCTGTTCGTCTTCATGATGACCTAACAGTTAACTTCTAACCTAAATTCTCCAAGTTGGAACCGCCCCGAGATTTTAAATTCACTTTACTTGCGGTTGCCTTTCTTGGAATAACCTGCTACATTCTTTCAGTTCTTACTGATGATTATTATTCCACTGAATTGAAACCAATTTATTATAATTTTAGGATAAGGTAACATCACGCCTATAATTTCCGAAGGGTAAGGCAGAGGTGTACCTGTAGTACACCCACATTTCGCTAGTTATGTTTAAGTCCCATGTAATAGGGGGCGAGCCTATTGCCATCAAGCGGGCGCATATATCCAGACTCCGGGCTGCTGCTGAGAAATTCTTAATGGACAATCCCAATAACACTGCCCGACCTGGGAATCGAACCCAGTACCTCATGGTCAGCAATAGTGCTAGCGACCACTAAGGTCACAGACTAAAAGTATAAATAATAATAATAAATACATTTATTTAAAAACTAGAATAAAAAATATAAAAAATACTAGAATATTTTTAATATACTAGAACGATAGTCAAATATCTGTTTGTGTAACTTCCCTGCGACAAATACATGAACTTTATATAGCCTAAATAATATAATATATTCACACGCTGAAATAATAATTAATTTACATCGTATATTGTCACATCAGACATTTTATATTGCATTAGGTAGTTCAAGTTTAAGTACATTTCAAAACGTTTACTCTTGTACGTTCTAAAGAATACCATGTATCTTCACTAAAATTGTAATTTTATGCGACAATAAAGTTTTCGGTCATTGCTTTCAGCTTAACAACTGTAGTTTTACATTATTTTGTGCTTAAAATAGTTTAGGTACAACTTTACAACGTAATAAAATTTTAGACAGTTTTCGTAATAAATTATGTATGTATTTTTCTCAAGGGGTAAGGGTGTTAACAGGGGAATGTTGCTGCCTCCTGAATCAAACATAGAGGGGGTTATCGCGATGTTTTGTTCAAGAACATTCAGCTTTTCTTTTCAACGTAGCTCTGTGTGATTCTATTCTGAAACTTAATTATGTGTAAGTAGCTTTACATCATCCTAACTGCGTGTCAAGCTTTTAAATAAATTTCCAGAGCACCACAAAGTGAGTGCAGTGAATTTTACGATCGCGCCGTTTACAGCCATGCATGTGAATTTTATTCGCTTATATATAGGCTTTTAATGGGTCGTACGTATCAGAGACATTGGTTGTAAATGTTGCAATGTAACTTTTAGAGAAATATGTCCCATGTAATTGGACAATAAATTGATTGATAAATGTTACTGCACGAACATTCTGGCCGAATACGCGCCATGTTTACTGAAATATAATCAGTTTGATTTTATTTTATTGGTAGGTGTGGTGTTATTTGATGCTATAATTGATTGGTTACGGTAATTGGACATTTGATTCGACTACATTCGCATAGATTTAAATTTTGTTAAAATCTACAAATACGTGCATTGAGAAGTAAACCCACAATTCAATAAAAACGTTTTTAGTTGTCCTTTTAGGATATACCCATAAACAAGTATTAATAGCATGTCATTTAAACATGCAAAGCACCGTCGATTTATGGAGACATTAAACCATGATTATCGGTTGAAGTAGACGGACATCTACGTGAACGAGCGCGACACAATCGATGCGACATTTTCCCGTGTAAAACAACCCTTTTTAAACAATACTATTTGTCCATCACGGTAATATGGTGTGTTAGCGAGTAGGCAGCGAGCCGGCTGGCGCCAGCCATCGCCTAACGGCCCCTAATTGCAGTGTAGACGGTATGTTACTTCGGACAAATTCGGAACGTTATTATTAGCTACAATAACCGTTTACCTGCCGACCAATTCAATTCTACAAACTTACCCCATACGACTCGTGTGTTGACACAATTGGATTTTCCCAATTCCATATGACAATATAGGCTCACGTATCTGAAATAAATTTTGGTCGCTATCACACTACGCCATAATGTTTGCTGGGTTATACAAAAGTTGAATATCAACAAACGGGCGTAGTACGCCGAGGGGGGAAATTGCATAGGCTGTTAACGTGTCTACGTACTGTAATCAGGTTTGAATATTACAGTAAATTTGCTTGATTTGGGAGTAAAGGAAACAATGTTTATTTGATGTTTCTTTTTCCAACGGACAGCCAATCCACCAATGTTGAATTATTGTGCATGGAGCGGTTTGTGAGCGGTATGCTGTACTTAGTAACAATTTCACAAACTGAAATTATAAGTTGGGTAGCTGTTATTTTCTTATCATAAGTTAGTCATGCATTGTTAGGTACGTACTATTCAAAGGTTATTTACATTTTTTTCTCATAATTATAGTTTCGTCTAGCTACGTTAAATCAAAAAAGTTGAAACACGGGGTTTGGACAAAGGACAAGCAACAATAAAGGTTCCCCGAGATTTCCGTTTCATCTTAGGATACATAGGTACTGCCTTGTCTCCCAGAAAAAGGGTTTCAATTGGGTCCTTAAGCAGCGGATTAACCACTTGCGTAGTGCATATTCAATACTCCAGCTCGACATGTCCTCGTATGAGGACGGGTGCAGTGGGACCACTTGGGGACAGCTCATCGCCCCATCGGCGTGGAGCTTGAAAGAGACATGCATAAAATTGTGGGGAATAACCCCATTGTTTAGGTGTTGATGGAAAATAAGAAATAAGCTTTGTTTTTGTTTTGTTTTTTTTTATGGTTGTTAGCAATGTACCTATTTGATGATACTTCATCCATTTATTTGTGTGCATGTGCGTACTTAATTGCTAGAACTTCAATAGACAGTGAGCAACTCCCGAGTAACTAAGTATTGTTCGATGTTCCAAACAAACAACTAAGTTATATTGTGTTTTATTAAGTTTTGATTATTATATTGTATAGAGCGACTATTTGTTATTATGTATTCCGAGTGGCATTAATCAATAGAGTCCTTTCTTGAGCAGTGAAATGTTAAGGAGAACTGAGTCTGATGATCATCCTACCTTCAATGAACTCCTTAGGTGCGTCATATCGTTTGTTTAAACAATGATTTATGTCTAGGAAGCAAAATGGTGTTTATTAATCCTATATTTCGATCCACATCCCCAAACTGAATTCGTTAAAAATCTATAAGTGGTCGGGGTCCACTTATGCAGACACTGCACGTCAATGCGGACACACTTCGGAGAATCTAACCTAAATTCAGCACACTTTAAGATGATATGACATAATGTTTTTCTTATTTGACATTATTATACCTACAATTTTTATTATTTTAATCATATTTTATATTGTTTTTAGGGTTCCGCACTCAAAGGGTAAAACGGGAACCCTACTACTAAGGCTCCGCCGTCTGTCTGTCTGTCTGTCTGTCCGTCTGTCTGTCCGCCTGTCACCAGGCTGTATCTCATGAACCGTGATAGTTAGACAGTTGAAATTTTGTTGAAATTTTCACAGATGATGTATTTCTGTTGCCGCTATAACAACAAATACTAAAACACAGAATAAAATAAATATTTAAGGGGGCTCCCATACAACAAGCGTGATTTTTTTGCTCTATATTGATAATAGCAACAGGTAGACGCTTGAAATATTCACAGAATATTAAGTTGTATATTCACTTTAAAAATAAATAATTAAATTAAAATAAAACAAACATTTAAGGGGGGCTCCCATACAAAAAACGTGATTTTTTTGCCATTATGATAGATAATGGTACGGAACCCTTTGTGCGTGAGTCCGACTGGCACGTGGCCAGTTTTTTTGTTAATGTGAGGACGTTGTAGGCTTAATATACTGTAGCTGTAGACCATTTTCTATTTTGTTAAGTACCTGGTACTTTTGACGGGCCTACGCTGTCCTCTCATACCTATTACCACTGTAATTTGAAAACATTGTAGAAGCTATTTTTTTTTAAATGAGTGACCGTGGAGTTCCTTGCCGGCTCTTCTCCATAGGAAACGACCAATTGGAACCGTGCACCTAGCTTCTGACGTTTCATAAGTGCATGTCGGCTTACGTGAAATAAAAATATTTTTGATTTGATTTGGATAATAAATAGGACCTTTAAATACCTATTTTATAGTTATGCCCTAAAAAAACAATGAAGTCTTTCAATATCTTTTCTTTAAAATTAAGGAAGAGACACGAAATATTCCTAAACTGAATTCATTATCAGACAGTGCATGGCACAAAGCACAGTGTTGGTGATATAACAGGGGTAAATGGCGCGGACACCGGCTCCACTTATGCGGACACTGCACGCCAATGCGGACCCGTTTCGGAGAAGTTCGAAGTCGCTGAACTGTTGTGTGTTGTGTTTATATTGGGGTTATAGAAGGTGGGAAACAAATTAGTGTTTTTTTGAGGTGGTGATTAAGGCGCTGACAAGAGGCAAATTATATAAGTATGCTTGTCTTAGTTTGTGGTAGCGGAAAAAATACATGTTATTCTTGAACATATTTCTCAGAACTTGGTTGTTACCAAAACACGTTTTCGAGTAGAAAAAAAAAATCTTGATATAAATTAACGGTACAATAACCCTTTACTTTGAGTTTCAATCCAAAATATCTATATTAAATATCAACGTACGGTTGGTATTTAATCAATAACAAGAACTTCTTATTTGTACGCAGAACTTGGTTGTTTTTTACTTTCGATTACTCAATTTTTTTTTGAGTAATTCGTAATTTGCTTCATATTTTGCAATAAATTACAAGCGTTATGTCATCGCGCTTCTCTTTCTTTTGTATGCAGTCTGACAGTGACCGCGGTTTAGCTGTTGTCAGCGTCTTAAGTACATCATGTACACAAAGTCGAGAGTAATGTCTCTAAAATACAAAAAAATCGCATACAAATTGTTTGTGTTTAATTCTCGTCACTTTGCTTGGTTGTGTCTACTTATCCCGTCCATCCGATCACAACGATTTAAAAAAGGTTACTGATTGGAGACTTGATTAGGCTTTCAGAAACTGCATGCTAGGTACGAAATTCTATGAAAAAGTTTTTCTTTAATAAGGTAACCTAACTAGCGAAATGAGGGAACACCCCTGCTTTACCCTTCGGGGAAAACAAGAGCATGTTACCTTATGCATTTGCGCTAAACAAATAATCACATATCAAAATTATTCTATTAATTGGAAAGAACTTTTAAGCAAATTCTAAGAAAAATAATCGTTAAGCAAATCGACTACCAACTTAAATTGCTCGTATATTCAAACAATAACTGTTATTCTTTGACAGTTTTATGAAATGGCAATAACTTGGCAAATTGACATAGGCTGTCATTTAATTAAATTCCCTGACTGTACATATTATGTGATATGTGTTTAATTTAACAATTATAATATTTATTTATTTTTTGTGTGTTTCAGTCCCGTACTAATCCAACAAGATCTACATTGTGTTCAACTGTATCAGTCGAAGAGTTTTATTTGTCTTTATTTTAACATTTATTTGTTTTATTTATTTTAATTTTTTACCATGCTCACCGGCTTTGCTTGCCATATAATAAAAATAGAATAGACTGAACATAACACGGTACACGGTACTTATAAAAAAAAGGAGCTACGTCTGCCAACAAGCTGCTGTGCAGTTTGGCAGAGGTAATAAATATATCTTTATAAATATTTGTCTGAATAAATACTTTTTTTTTTAATAATTATTATTTTTCTTAACAACTCCTTAACAGATTCTAAAAGTAACCTAACCTGCCGTTACCTTTGAGCTAGTCGCTTGAAAATTACACGTTCAATATACCAACACGCTGTAAACTAACTCTATCCAAGCAATAAACACACGCCGTCTTCTAAGAATAGATGACCCTGTATGAATACTATTGTGTTCCATAACTACCAAGTTTGCTACCTCGTATGCAAGATACTAAGTTACTATACCAGTTTGTATGTTGATCCTTTGTCAGTTAACTTATATTCTTGTACGAGCTGCTGCCCGCGGCTTCACCCGCGTGGCTTTTTAAAAATAAATGTGTATTAAAAAAAAAAAAAACAAATATGCTGGATGGTTTTTTGTGAATTTTATTCATGTTGTGTGTGTGTTGACGTTGTTGTTGACGTGTTGTTGTTGTTTTGTTCATGATTTGTTGTTGTTTTGTTCATGTTGTTGTTTGTTTTGTTATTTTATTTATTTATTTTCCAATTTACATCTATCATTACAAGGGTAACCTAATGCGACAGTGAACTTATCTAAAGTCCTAACCTAACTTATTATTATAATTACATTTTGTAACTTATTACAAATAACGCATTCTTTGTGAATTCACTCAGAGAACAACAGAATAGGTCCGAGTCACTAGCTATGAGGTTGAGAGTGCGGAGTGCGCGCGTCAGTGGCGCCTCACTTAAAGATTGGTCCGAGCGCGCGGCTCCGCCAGCAGCCGTGGCTTATGTCATCATCATCTGCCCGCCTTTTCCCAACTAGGTTGGGCTCGGCTTCCAGCCTAACCGGGTGCCGCTGAAGACCAGTATTTTACATGGAGCGACTGCCTATCTGACCTCCACAACCCAGCTACTGGGTAACACGATACCCCTTGGTAAGACTGGTTGTCAGACTTCTGACGACCCGTAACAACTGTCAAAGATCTACAAATAACAGCCACGCCAGCGGCTTAACGTGCTTTCTGAGGCACGGTGGGGTCTTGGTAGGTAAAGATGGTCAAGCATCCACGGACCAACCGCGGCAAGCGTAACATCACCTGATCGATAGACCCGTGTGGCTCTTATTACTTAGCCACGAGCCCCTCTCATGTCATATACATATGAAATGGAATATGGAGATACAGTAGGCCGCACTCGGTGGTAACAAATCAGTATAAGCTGGCCTCATATTCCATTTAAACTCCGTACTACGCTAGGCCAGCTCAAGGTCCAAGTGTTACCAGCGATATGCTAGCTACTGTACAATAATATCGCCGTTCGGTTTTGCAATTCAGCCAGACTTTAGGGTCTGCCAAACAGTTGCAGTATTTAAAAGAAGAGTGAAAGTACTCGATCTTTCTACTTCGTCATAGTTGCGTATGTATTTATTATTTTAATTTACAATAAAATTATTCATATTCTAGTGATGTTTATTTTAGAAGTATGTATGTATGTTAGTATATACTCATATTATTTGTTTAATTTTATTATGTGAACTGTTTTTGATTTGTACTCTTACACACGGTGCGGTGTCTACATCTCTTTATCTACTTTACTGTCGCAAGTACGCTGGAAGAGATTGCTCGCGCCCTATCAGAATACCAGCGCTGTGGTTTTTTTTTTTAATATCGTAGCATTATGCTGAGATAGGAGCCTTTTTGGCATCGGACAAGTCTTGATTGTTTTTTTTTGTATATTGTTAGTTTTAAAGTGCGAATTTTGTATTTCTTGTGCGTGTCCCAAATAAAAATATTTTTCTTTTTCTTTTTTTTCTTTTCTTTCTTTCCTTTCTTTTTGTTCTTTCTTTTCTTTTTTCTCTTTCTTTCTTTTCTTTCTTTCTTTGGAAATAAGCATCACCTTTGAACGTATTTTTCTGTTATTTTGTTCTTTTCTCTTTCTCTCTCTATGTACATAAATGATTAAATAAATAAACAAATTATCTTCAGGTGCTGGATCACTATAAGTGAGCGAATACACTATTATGTTAAGATAACCTACTTTCCTACATTCCTTCGATAAATACCTAAAGGTATTAAATAAAAATAAATCAAAAAAGGTATTTGCTACAGTAAACTCCAAAGCAAATGTTGATCTTTAAATAATATTTTTCAACGCCAGACTTTTCTTTATGTACCGAGCAAACTTCAGCGTTTACGTACAAGGATTTTTTTTCAAAAGCATTCCATACAAATAATTATTATAAGTAAAAAGAGGTAGATAGGAACACACTCCGCAAGTGACACGTCAAAACTTGGCTAATTAGCCTAGTTACGTATCGTCTTGTCTTTTTTTCGCTCCCGATAATTGTGACATGCCATCCTACTTCCACGTATCATGTAATATTATGACATTGTGCCGTTTTTAAACATCGAATGTTGGGTAGTTACACATCTAACTCTTTTAACATCTAACATATGGACTTGTTAGACGGAGCGACAAGCAAATAATCGTAAACAACAACAAAGTATGTAGGTGAACAACATCGGAAAGTAATAAGGTTCCAGCAAGAGAAGCTGAGCAGCATTACGCAAAGACAAATGTCTCAGAGACAACATTAACATAATCCTAGAGTGGTGCGAAACAAAGGAGGTTGTGACGTCACAGGAGCGAGGCCCGACTTCCGGCCGATGCACGACTGACATAGAGCACATAATAAAATAAATTGATGTGGTCCATCAACGTGTGGAATTTCATTACCTTTGATAAAAAACCTCCTTTTTATTATTTTCGGCTTTCATGACTCTTATAATAACGTCATGTATTAGACATTTTTCTTGGGAAAAGTATCTCCATATACGAACGAAGTTTGTATTATAAAATTCAAGTTTATATACACAATGTGATTTTGATTATATAACTGTGCATTCTGTATTCATGAGGTAGTGAACTTATTTATACTATTATGGAGCTGCAGTATCTAAGGTAGCATATACACAGGGGCATGTTATTTGGTTTGAATGGACTCTGTTTAAAACAGCTGCACGAATTCTTTATGACTTGGGAACAAAGTATAAAGTTCAGTGCATATCATAGAGTAAAGTTTTCAACCGCATCTGTCCACCTGCCTGTTTGTTAGGGCCAATCTCAAAAACAATTTTTTGGATTTTAAAAGGCTTTGTCTGGTTATATTTAAAGACAAATTAGGTATCCTATTAATTTCCGCACTCACCCAAAACAACTATCTTCATATTTTCCAGCGTTCTGGTAAACTTTAAAACGTCTTCGCAATATAACCATATAAAAGTAATTATAAATAATGATGATTCCTTTTAAGTTATTTTTTACACAGAATTTAACGATCCGAACTTCCTTAATTTTGTATAGTTACATACACATATTGGTGAGTAAACGTATGGTCTTACCATTATATTTTATGAGCCTGTGGTAATAATTACTTAATTTTGTAAGAACTGTCTGGCTTTAAATTAAGTCCACAGCCATAGTAGATAGAATAGTTTGTTACCTATTTATTTTTAAACGAGCATCTGCCCATGACTGGTCGAAGTGTGGTGTGTCCAAGGTGTCAAATTTGTAGTACTCACATTGTAGCGGTGAATTTCTTGAAGACTATTTCGGATCTGAACAGCCGTGAGATGTCGATTCCTTAATATGGTGCTCACGATGAATTGGTCTTCTCGTGTAGTTGTGCACCTTGGCTTGCCATTTTCTGGTCTCCTGATGTTCATGCCGGTCTCTTGAAATCGCTGGAGTACTCTTTGGACCGTTGATAAAGATACTCCTACTTTTCTAGCAGTCCTACGCTGACTTCTTCCTTCTTGTACCATGGTTATAATCCGAGTACATTGTTCAGGTGTTAACGACATGATATTGCACTGAATACTCTGATCAATCCAAGGAACCATTTATAATGACAGCTCAGTTGAAACAAAAGTAGAAAAAATATTCTTTTCCTAATTTAAAATTTTTCAAAATACAGTTTTTTTTTAAATCTGTAACTTATACAAATGAAACCTCTTTAGAGATTTAGAACAAGCATTAGTAACCTGCTTACTACATAACATTATTTGTTCTAGGTATATAATTTATGGAGATATCACGGTTTTTATTAGTGACCCGGATTTTTGCGATCCAGTGTAGTTATGATTGTTACAGGCAGTTTTTGTCACTTTTCCCTTCAACCACTGCGCTTCTGCTGCCCGCTGTCTACGAGGTAGCAGCCTTAGACAAGTAAGACATTATAGCTATTTTCTTCTTACTTAATTTTTTTGTGAAGTTAGTCTTCAACAGGCAACCGAAGCCGATAGCAAAAAGCACTAGTTAACTTTATGATACTCGACTTTAAACCCCTAATTAATAACCGCAAAGCCAGGAATAACCTACTAAAATTAATTGTCCATAAAGCTAAGAAGGTCTGGTGTTGCCAACGTGTAAATCCAACTTAATCGTTTTTATATAAACTGGTAGAGGCACAGAGAGGCACAGAGTGATCTGGTTTTAAATTCGGTACAAAACTTTAACAAGTGCACGTAGTTTATCCTACCCTACATGAGACACTATCTCACAAATACATCAATCTTGTTCAGGAGTCACTGGGGACCGGCTGGTCCATCCATTGCTGCATCGCTACGTGAGCGGACGGTACCTACCGACGGAATTCCAATGCTAATACCGTAATGGACAGATACACTATATATATGTGAAGCGTATTCTGAATACTGAATTGTTTTACGTTTCGTTTTGTGTACAGTACATAATTAATGGTAGGTACGTAAATTGTTGATCTTCAATTTCGTTTTTAAGTGGTTTGTTTAGATTAGTTTTGTTACTTGCGTAGCATTGGGAATACCCGGCTACGGCGTAGCAAAGGAATAATTATATTTTACTGTAGCTCCATAACTGTTAAACTGATTAAGAAAGCTATCATAATCAATTATGTATTACCTTTAGATGCGTTACCATGGCAAAGTAAATGCCCGGCACTTGCCTGACATTTACAATAATAATAATAATGATTACGTACGCGCCAAAAAACATGCAGCAGCTAGTGACGTAACTAAATATGTATGTTCTGCTCTTTCTAACAATAGATATCGGTATAGGTCTTTCCTTTTCTTCACGTGCCGTATGATTGTATGCAAGTATGTAGCTACAATCATGGCTTACGCTGTTTTTGAGTGCACTAATGTTCGTGTATGACGCGTCTATTTATAATACGTCATTGATCATAATGTCTTTTAAATAAATAAATACACAAAGAAATGTCAATTTAAGTCATTAATTCATAAAGTACACCAAGCATTAAGCGATCGAAACCGTGGCTCACCGAATTGAATTCAAACAATGCTCCACATAATTCAAAAAACCAAGATTAAACCTCAAATATGAGCGACATTACCATTCACTGCGGAAAAATCATTTAATTAACTCCGCATAATCTATTCAAAAGCATCCACGTTCAACAAGTAGGTAGCTCGGTTTCAAAATTCCTCAATACTTTTATGTGGGTAGCGTACAAAGTAATGAAGTAGAGTTTTCCTTGGGAAAAAAGATTACTTTTTTTGCATCGGGCGTCAAAGAGTGGCGATCCTCTCGAAGATTTTCTTTCCGCCAATGGTCTGTGAATACTGCACCACAATGCTAGGGGTTCAAAAGCGCTTGATGAATTCCCCGGTTCTTTGTTTCCGCTCGCTCTGTCTCGACAAGGCATTACTTTTTAATTTAGACCATTTTGCCTCCCATTTTTTATTTTACTAATAAATCTGGATAAGCAGTATCTGTTACGGTTATTTCCGCTGTTTTTGAGTGGGTAGTCGATTAATATTAGCTATATTTTCGATTCCATATTTTAAATATGATAGTGACTTTGTTTATATTTATTTATTTATTTATTGGTATATCTACAATCGTTACACTGTTCAATCAATTAACACAAGCCAACATACAAGCCAAGTGCATAGACACACCATGCAAAAACAATATTATATAAAAAATAAAAACAATATAAATACAGAAATGACATATAATTTTACACAATTTTAACACGAATGGTTGACTGGTTGGTTGGTTGGTTGGTTGATATCGTGTTTATTCGACGCATATTTATTTCCTTTTTCATCATCCAAATATTATTAGTACGTAACTAAAAATCTGGAATAGAAACCGGTACAAACTAAAAAAAAATTGAGCCGTCACGGGACGACTGGCAGATGTGAAACATCGCACTGCACACACATATACACACTACTACATATAGACTGTATAGTGGCCGATCGCCATGCGGCATGCGTCGCCCCGCCAGTAATCGGTTTTACGTGCGCCTATAGACGTTTCATATCAAAAATTGAGCCGTCATGGGACGACTGGCAGATGTGAAACATCGTACTACACACATATACACACTACTACATATAGACTGTATAGTGGCCGATCGCCATGCAGCATGCGTTGCCCCGCCAACAATCGGTTCTACGTGCGCCTATAGATGATTCACATCAAAAACTTTTAACGTGAATGACGGGCACATCTAGTTAATTACATCATTACCTGGAGTCACATTTATCTTCCTAGCCATCTGTCATGCCTAAGACTGTTTATAGCCGTTAGTTTTATACTGCTGGCATTAACGTTTATGTCCTTATTAGCTCGACGGTTAATAAGGGGTTATAAGCTCAAGGCGTAGTTAATTATAACTCTTCAAAGACGGAATAGAGCTGATTTGCTTGTTGAGACATTATTTTCATCTTTGCATCATAAAGAATCAGCTTTGTTGAAGACCAATTACTTGTTTTAAACCAATCGTAAATTCAAAGAGAACTGTGATCGATCCCGGAACAAAAGCTCTTTTAAGAATAACATGAAGACGTCGGAAAATAAGAAGAAAATCTTCGGAAATTCGTGGAAGGTTAAACGACAAAAACCCATCCGAGCTTACTGCTTCCAGATCAATGAAACGAACATCAACAAAAACTAATTTCGAAGTCGGTAAACGGATTTTAAACTCAAACACTAAACAAAACACTATCGGGCTGTATAGCCATCACTACACAGAAGGTAGATTTGAAATGCTTTCTAGAAATAGAAATGCAAGAGAATAATGTAATTCCCCGGGTGAGAGAAGTGGAATAATAAGTTTTTTTCGAATAAGAGAGCAAATAAAAGCGTTAATGCGGCTGCATCGAGATTTTCCTACTGGGAAAAATTGCTCTTTTATGTTAGGGCGCTAAAGGAGGTTTTAATGAAAATTCTACCCTGTCCCGGATAGACAAAAGTTTCGCGTTACAACAAAGTGAGCCCGGCCTTGTTTCATAATATGTGCAACTTGTTAACATGTTTTGTTGTAAACCCACGTCTTTATAATGTGTAATATGATGTATGATAATGTGTGTTCTATGTAAACGAGGTGCTGCATGGAAGTGCGACCTTCAATATCTTTCGTTTACCGGTAAATATTAACAGGTTTAATATAAAATTGATTTTAAATTGTTATGCTCTTAAGTTTAACGTAAACGTGAAAATGATCTTGTACCGGCATCAACATCGCCACATGCGAACTACGCGTCACACTGACGTCACGCAAAATCCTGCATCGCGCAAGCAGAGTTTACCGCGCAACTAGCATATACACAACATCCCGACATCAACCGTTGGGCAGTTGCCCACCAGACACAACACCCGTCTGGTTGGAGGACGGATGAGTGAACTTTACACCCTGTTCCTCATACCTCTAAAATGTCCAACTAGTTGTTTTGGTTGAAATGTAGCACAAACAAACTTCGCAATTTGCATGAATACTAGTATTTTTAGTTGTAGGTAGTTACCTAGGAGAGTTAATCGTGACATTTCGTCCAGAGGACTACCATAGACACACTTCGATATTTTATAAAACTATTTTAGAACTTCGATACACACTTCGATATTTTATAAAACTATTTTAGAACTTTGATACACACTTCGATATTTTATAAAACTATTTTAGAACTTCGATACACACTTCGATATTTTATGAAACTATTTTAGCACTTTTTGCCTGAAAAGTGCACAGGATTACCTCGTTCAGGGACGTAGTCTTGGGAATATAATTTACATGCAAAACTGTACTAATTTGTATGCCAATTGTAGTAATTTTTTTAATAAATATTGTTATTATTATTACAGATACGTATTTCTCCAACCCAGTAGCTTGTACTATAGTGTGTATGTCTTCTTATAGTGGGCGAAAGGAAATTCACTCATTAAAGACTACATACACTGAAAAAATGCGAGCTAACTAAGATAGATAGATAGTTGGCATTAAAATGTTTGGAATCATTATTTATTTATTTACTATAAACAAGATAGCATATTTGCCAGAACAAATTCATTTTATTTATATCGACAATGTGACATGTCATGTACAATAATTTGAGTTGATGGTAACATGCAACTTGTTAGCATTATATCATTCTTAAACTGACCAACATTTGAGTTAAATTAAATAACTACCCATAATTAAACTAATTAATTACTTAGTAGACTGAACTATGATAATTTAACAAAGTTCTCCTAGCTACAAAAGTCAAGGTCTTGTTAGGTTAGTATGGAGTCAAGATGCGTGATCACATTAAACAAAATGTTTGTTAAAGCAAACACTTTTTTTTTTCAGTGATAACTGGTGAAATGAAGGTATAGGTACTATAAGTCACCACTGCCTAACCCTTCGGGGATTACAGGCTTGATAATATGTTCAGACTCTTCAATAGTCAATTTCACGTTAACCATCTCCATAATACTTGAGGTGTCCAAATGCGGTAGGGGGGAGCAGTGGTCGCCCAACATTACAAAGTTCGATACTTATTTGAACAGACAGCTGCGCTGCTGGGGAGTTTGTTGCGCTACTTCTTCTTCCCAGCTAAAGCACTAGGAAGTGGTGAAGGGCGGGCGTTTTTGGGGGACTGTCTTATGTAATTTTTGACGTTCGAAAAGTGCTGATTCTCAGACTATGTTGGCTGGCAGGCAACGGAAGGAACACGGGTGGGTTTTAGTCAGTAAAAGTCTGACACGCCCCACTCCGCCCAGAGCGGGAGAAGTTATTTGATAAATTCTCACCCAAAACTAAACCAGTCAAGAGCGAGTCGGACTTGCGCACCAAGGGTTCCGTACGTATATATGATGTTGATGATTTCTAAAAAACTGTGCTATTTAGGGACATTGTTTTATTTTTCCTGTAATCTTTACATAAACTTCTATCACATCGAAAAATTTCAGATTGTTAGCTATGCAAACTTCGGAGATAAGGGCGGGGGGGCGGTATTTTTTTTTACATTTTTCATCAAAAGTCAGAAACTATGCTGCCTAAAAAATAAATGTTTGAGAATGTGCAAACAGCGCTCTTACATATCATACCCCACATGCCCTAGTAGCCCCCACTTCAAATGTTTAAGACCCCCTTTCAGTCCCTTTTGCAAAATAGATATTTTTTTTTAATTTATTTCTTGTTTGCAAAATAGTTGGGCAAACGTCATCTAAAACTATTCAAAATTTCAAGTTGGCATTAGTAGTTCTTGAGATATCCAGGTGTGACAGACAGACAGACTTAGTCTCACCATAAGGGTTCCTTTTCACCATTTTGGTACGGAACCCTAAAAAGGTTGAATAAATGACTTTTGATTTGATTTGATTTAAAATGTTACCTACGTCTTGACATACATTTTATTTTTCTTTTCCCGAGATGATCCTAGTGCAGTACGAGTACAATGGAAGTATTATGTAGTCGAGCTGCAGACTGTATCAACAACAGTGTATTGGATTTAAAAACGACTACAGTACTATATGCGGGTTTGCTGCTCACATGTATTCTGTTTTATTCTCTAGAAGATATTACTACCTTTGTAAACATATGTAGGAAAAATATTTCAAACGAGTACCTACATTTTATTTAATCTTTAAGTATTTGAGGAGCTCGTGGCTTATTAATATCAGCCGCCCGGCTCGATCCATCAGGTTAAACTACGCTTGCCGGGGTTGTTCCGTGGATGGGTGACCTACTTTACTTACCGAGACTCCTCCGTGCCTCGGAAGGCACGTTAAGCCGTTGGTTGGTCCCGGCTGTCATTCGAGGATCTTTGACAGTCATTAGGGGTCGTCAGAAGCCCAAAATTCTGCACTGAATAAAAAAGTGTTAGTTTTAACAAAAATTTTGTTTAATGTGATCACGCATCTTAACTCCATACGAGCCTAACAAGATCTTGACTTCTGAAGCTAGGAGAACTTTGTTTAATTATCATAGTTCCGTCAACTAAGTAATTAATTAGTTTAATACGGGTACTTATTTAATTTAACTCAAATCTTGGCCAGTTTAAGAATGATATAATGCTAACAAGTTTCTTGTTACCATCTACTTAAATTATTATTTGATATACAAAAGTGAAGAAGTAAAATCAAACAAAGCATGTATGATGTAACAACGTCCGGTGATTATTCTGTACATGTCACATTGTCGATATAAATAAAATGAATTTGTTCTGGCAAATATGCTATCTTGTTTATAGTAAATAAATAAATAATGATTCCAAACATTTTAATGCCAACTAAGAGAAAATTTATCTTAGTTAGCTCGCATTTTTTTCAGTGTGACAAACAGTCTTACCAAGGGGTATCGTATAACCCAGTAACTGGATTGTGGAGGTCAGATAAGCAGTCGCTCCATTTAAAATACTTGTCCGTAAAATCCGTCTTATTACAAAACAAGGTTTGTCTTCAGACCCAGGTTCAAACCATGGAGCCATGATTGAATTTCGAACTTTATTCCGTCTATGATAAAGTTCCTAATACAAAAATGACAACTTAGTACCGAACTAAGTTTTCAGTTTTGTATAAAGAACGGTATTTCAATCACAGTTACGTTCTTATTACAAAAACTGGCGCCATGGTTTAAGTCATGTCAAAATATAAATCTTGTTTTGTAATAAGACGGGATTAGTTTATCTTTCTCGGCTTTCACGAGGTTCCCGTCATGAGGGACCGTTATGTCAATAATCATTGTGCGCCGCTCTATTCGATCCACCACCACTATACTCGTATCAGACTTATTGGGAACAATAGTCCTGTTAGTGATGATGGATCGGTCCCAGTACAATGTGATTTTCAAGCTAACGAAGAGTACTTGCAAAGACACAACCGTATAGCCAGGATTATCCATCAGCAACTTGCTCTGAAATACAGCCTTGTGGAATCGGAGGTGCCGTACTACAGGTATGTGCCCGACCCAGTTCTCGAGAATGGAAATATCACATTGTACTGGGACCGATCCATCATCACTAACAGGACTATTGTTGCCAATAAGTCTGATATAGTGGTGGTGGATCGAATAGAGCGGCGCACAATGATTATTGACATAACGGTCCCTCATGACGGGACCCTCGTGAAAGTCGAGAAAGATAAACTAATCAAGTATCTTGACTTGGCTCGCGAGGTTTTCGACATGTGGGATGTGGACTCAGCAATCATTGTGCCGATAGTTGTATCACCCAATGGCTTAATTTCTAAGAGCCTCGACCAACACCTAAGGAGCCTCTCGTTGGGCAGCTGGACTAAGGGCTTGATTCAGAGAGCGGTACTTCTGGACACGGCTCGCATTGTTAGGAGGTTCCTCTCTCTAGAGCCCTGACCGCCGCCGGTAGCTTGGACCTTGTTCCCGATACCGGTGGGCTACTATTTTTTATATTTTTAAATATTTAATAAATAATTTATATGTATATTTAATGAACTAAAGGAGATAATAATAATAGTTACTTACAAATTAGTATTATGTAATATGAGCCACAACGCTCTCAATTCAACATATATTACCAACCAACTAATATTACATAGCTACCAATGAATTTACATTCCTCGAAGGCCTATATAATAACGTCATTAGCCGTCCGCATCGAAGGGTCCCTGACATGGAGCCCTCCGTAATAAAGGCCCATCGGCGGGTGTCATCATAGATTGATAACGTGTCTATCTGGCCGGTAGTTGACTTCCAAAGTAGCTTGTTGTAGGTATATTAGATGTGATTACATTAAAGTCAAAGTCAAAAGTCATATTATTTATTTATAAAAGGCACTTTGAACGTCAAAATTTACAAAAATAGAATAGAATCAATTCGTCATCCCTTCCAAAAGGTAATTTCGTATGGAGAAGAATGGACAAGAAACTTCACCGTTACTGTTTTTTTTTAATGTTTTACTATATTTTTATAGGTACATTCATTGAGGAAGTTAGGAACACAAAAGTGATAACTCGCCAATTTTCAATTATTTTTTCTACTCTTATAACTTGTTTTCTATCTACCCTTGGTATGTTTTCGTACCAAAAAGTATTAAAATGTTAATAATAAAATGTTAAAATATCAAGTTGGTACAAAAAGTGTTAATTTTTATATTTTCTTTTTTATTTTCAGTTAGTTCTTATTATATTAATATACCACATTAGGTAAAATAATTAAAAATGAAGCAATGACAGATAAATTAAATAAATGATAGATACATGGTGCTCACATATTTACAAACATTGTAAAAGTAATGACATGATTACTTTATTTATTTTTGTGTGAGTTAAGGTAATCACAGAATGTAAAATCAATGTCATAAAAATAATAAATTATACCTACAATTATTAAAATAGCAACCAGTTTCATTTTGTCTAGACTCTAGATTGTCCTACGGAGCTGGGCCAGCATGTTCCCATGCATTCTTATCTTGAATATAATCTTCTAATTTGAAATATGCTTGTTTACAGAGTGTACTTTTAGTGTGTTTTAATAGCAATATTTATCACAAGGTAACATTCAACACAGTACCCATAAAAGATGTATGTACTTTAGATAATCTGAAAAATGGTTGATCTATTTTATCTTTATTTCTAATATTAAAATTAAATCTATAACTTATTTTACAAAAAAGATGTAGATTTTATTCTTAATTCTTAAACTAACTTTTAGACATTATTAATTTAATTTGAGGACCCTAAGACGACCCACTGACCGAGTTCGTGCTACGTAATAACAGCCACACGGGTCGATCCATCAGGTTAAGCTACGCTATCCGGGGTGTTCCATGGATGGGTGACCATCTTTACATAACGAGACTCCTCCGTGACTCGAAAAGCACGTTAAGCCGTTGGTCCCGGCTGTCATTCGTGGATTTTTGACAGTCGTTATGGCTCTTCAGAAGCCCGAAAGTCTGACAACCAGTCTTACCAAGGGGTATCGTATTACCCAGTTACTGGGTTGTGGAGGTCAGATAGGCGTCCGATTAGACTGGATGCTGAACCCAACATAGTTGGCAGATTGATTGATTGATTGATTGAGATTTTATTTACAGAGGTACGTTATTAAAAGTACACTGTCAGGCATTGCAAGGCGGCACGGAAGGCTAATTAAGTGGAAAATTCTCCAAAGGATGGTAAAAACTGTATCAAAATCCGTTGCGTGATTTAGAAGAAGAACGCGGTCACAAAGACAGACACGAAAAGCGACTTTGTGTCGTATAAAAGAAAGTCGCTTTTCGTGTCTGAAGATTCTTTTGTCTTTTTAATAAAAATAAAAGAAAGGTTAAGACAAAATAATCTTCCCTATTACTAGTTTATAGTGGGCGGAGATGTTAGTTAGCTTTGTTTATTCCCACTTAAGTATCAGAGGTAGTTATCTACTTGTGTTATGTTGGATCATTTAGCTCCCTTCGAAATGGTTCTGCTGAATGGTGCCAATCCATGCATCATGTTCGAGAACGGCCGCCGTCAGTACAGACTGGTCATCTCTTAGTTTATTTTAATTTTATTTTATTTATTACCGACGCTTTTGACGTTTTGCATCGTTCTCACATGTATAATTTCAACATGAATGATGTAACCTATATTTTGTCCATAATTTATCATTTCTGCCGAAAGACGTCCACTGCTAGATATAGGCCTCCCCCAAAAAGGGGGGGATTTGCCATAATGGCCACGCTTGGCATGCGGGTTGGTGATCGCAGTAATGTATTTAAAATGCATAGAGAACGCTGCTGCCCATTCTCTAGTAAGTTCCCTAGTCGCCTATTACGACACCCACGGGAAGAAATGGGATGGTGCTATTCTTTACGTACTGCACCAAACGGAAAATGTTCATAATTATGTTAAATTAAAAGAGTGGCCATCGAGTTTCTTGTCCGTTCTTCTCCATAGGTACCTACTACGCTTTGGAATGGGCAACTAGCTTCATCTCTCTGACTGACCGACCCCTTGACAATTCAAAAGTGCCTGTAATTGGTTTATTTGAAATAAATGCTTTGAGTTGAGTTGAGTTTCGGTAAACAGAAAAAAAATTGCCATGACAAACACGTGCACAACTAAAAACAAGGAAAAATATATAAATCTAAAGTTTTTACCAGCCATACAAACAAGCAGCCTCCGACGTTTAATGAAATCATTGGAAACTTCAGAAAATTGTCGGAACACATCGGCACGTATTAAAAGCTTGTGATGCAGTTCCTTATGAAATTTTCAGATATTTCCAGATAATGCCCATTGACATTGACAAGGGTCGACTGGTGCTCGCCCACCCATAAAAATATCTGACTGCAAGTTTTTTTAGTTATTTTATATTATACATATATCAAACGTAAAACTACATTTGCGAACTTTTATAGATTTTAGCAGGAAATCTCGTGATGAATATCGGATGTTTTATTTATTGTTCACACCATAAAACATAATGCCGTTTGTATTGAAAATGTGTCCGGAAAACTAGTACGATATTTTTTCAACAATCGCACAGAGTTTTTGCGTTAAAATGACTATTTTATTTGAAGCTGAATGTTTTAATCACTTGCCACTCTGACACCGGATTTGGCGAACGCTTGCGCTTCTTTTTAAAGTTAAGCAACATGATTTGTCGTAAAAAGAAAAGTCTGTCTATATGGAATCTGATATTTTATAGTATAATATTATTGGTGGCTACGGATAGGAACCCAGTTTGCACCAGTATTTTCGCGGAGCCCCCACAGAGGCTTTGTGGAGCACTAGGGCTCCACCGAGCACAGTTTGAGTATGCCTGGTCTAGGCCTACAGCACTGACTAAGGAGAACAGACCACGCTTGGTAGATGATTTAATCATTTATCTGTCTAGGTATCTTTTATTTTATTATTTTATCAACCTAACCCTTTAAAGCCATTCCCAAAAGACGATTACTCAACCCTGATTAAACAATCACACATGTAAGTTCTAACGCTCATGTAATCGTAGTATTCACCTGAAACCAGGCGTGTCAAACACGGTTCAAGATGGTATTCGTGCATATTGGTGGCGTCGGAGCACCCTCGTCAAAGTCATGCCTCATTGACCCCCAGCTATCAACTGTGAGGCAATTTATTTTATATGAATCTTCGGCTTCTTTTGATGCTGTCAATAAGCGACCTTTTATTGGTAGGTGTATAGCGCATTAACGTGTCATGGAACGTAGGTAGTTTTTTCGTTAAATTTTTACAATGTTTTTAGGGTTCCGTACCTCAAACGGAAAAAATTGAACCTTTATAGCATCACTCGTGTGTCTGTCTGTCTAACCGCTTGTAACGTTAATAAATTAATTTTGAATAAGGGAAAATTATAAAATTATAACAAAAAGTTTTGTATTGTGTGGCATATCAAGTGAAAGGGCTTGTTGTGAGAGATTCCAATATATGTTTTTTTATTATTTAAAACAAATATTTTTAAAGTTATTTAAAAAAATAGATGGAAATTTACCATTCCCCCCTCCCCCCTTATCTCCAAAACTACTGATCCAAAAATTCTGAAAAAAATACAGAAAATAGGACTTAAAGATTACAGGAAAACCAATAAGAAGTCTTTTAACACCATATGTTAGAATAACATGGTAAATCTCTCAATATTGTGCGTACAAACTTACATTTTTTATGATAAATAAAGTCAAATTAAATAAAAGTACTTTCCTACAATAACAGGTAGAAATCTTCTCTCAGAATTCAAGGAAATACCTACAGAGAAGTGTAGAGTTTTATTTAAACATGTGGAGTCGGATGCAATAGCTGCGAGTGAAAACGGACAACTGAACCGACTGTATCTTTAGAAAGTGGTTTGGAAAAAGATTAAAGAATTAAAGTTTAAGAAAAAAGTTTTAAGGAAGCTGTTAAAGCCAAGTTGGTGAAGAACTGGTTAACAATTACTAAGTAGCCCCTTCTTACATTAGATATAATTAAAAGAAAGATTATGAAATGATCTCAAACTTGATAATGAACGTTCACTGTTCTTGTAACCAAACAAGATGGAACATCCATCCATACTTCCATACCTTATAAATGCGAAAGAGTGTCTGCCTGTGAGTTTTTCACACTTTAACAGCTGAACCTTGTCTGCTCACGACACCGTTTTTTTTTCTTGGTGGTAAGTTATCAAATAACTTCTCCCGCTCTGGGCGGAGCGGGAGTGTGTGTCAGACTTTTACTGACTAAAACCCACTCGTGTTCCTTCCGTTGACTGTGTGCGAGGGCCACGATATCCCTTTCGGACAAACTCGCAACCCTGGCAGGCATTGGCCCTATCGGACCCCGACAGTTGGTGCTGACGACCCCTAACGACTGCCAAAGATCCGCGAATGACAGCCGGGACCTTAGCCGGGGGCTTCACGTGCTTTCCGAGGCACGAAGAAGTCTCAGTATGTAAAGATGATCACCCGTCCACAGACCGACCCCGGCAAGCGTAGCTTAACCTGATGGATCGACCCGTGTGGCTGCTTGTACTTAGCCACGAGCTCCTCCCGAGCTCTCGAGATGTAATTTACGTATATGGTGTCCATAATAAAAAGTCATCATTCATTCTCCTGCCTTTTTTCTTGTTTCGGGTGGAAAATCCTCATGGATGTCCTCCACCCAGGGGTGGGCGGAGGGGCCTTTCAGACTCTTATTGACTAAAAACCACCCCAGTATCCCTTCCCCCACTTGTACCGGGGGATCTTGGGATCTAGTATTAGGTACTTCCGCAATCGCTGGCTAGTGCCGGCCCGCATCTGCGGGACCTCAAGTCTGGGCGGGGGGTGAGGTGTTTGACCCCCCGCGACGTATGAAATGGGCGCGCGAGGAACACCACCCGCCGCCACCTCGGGTCCAGTGTGAAAGGGGGCGGTGGACGTCCCCAAGTGCGCTGTCCCTGGACCCATTTAGGGGGCTGGTAGGAGGGCATTATCTGCCCTCTGCCGACGCCCAGTGCGCCTGCTGCGGGCCGGATGAGCGGAAGAGATCTCCCGCTCCCTTTCCGCAGTCTCCTTCTGCAACACGACTGTTTCGCAGAAGTATACTTATCCCAATTTATTTGGGAACGGAACAACATAATTTTCTTTCACACTTCTTTCTCTATTAGAGAATAATGAGAGTATTTCATAATGATGATGATGATGGCCAAATTGTGTAACTGATAACTTCTTTCTCTATTAGAGAATAATGAGAGTATTTAATAATGATGATGATGATGGCCAAATTATGTTGTTCCGTCCCCAAATAAATTGGGATAAGTATCCTTCTGCGAAACAGTCGTGTCGCAGAAGGATACTTATCCCAATTTATTTGGGGACGGAACAACATAACTTTCTTTCACACTTCTTTCTCTATTAGAGAATAATGAGAGTATTTCATAATGATGATGATGATGGCCGATGGGACCGAAAGGTTCTGGAGTGGCGACTGCGTACCGCAAGACGTAGCGTTGGAAGACCTCCTACAAGGTGGACCGATGACCTTGTGAAGGCCGCAGGTGTCCGCTGTATGCGAGAATCACAGAAACAGTCGGAAGTGGCGGTGCTTGGGGAGGCATATGTCCAGCAGTGGACGCCTTTCGGCTGAAATGATGATGAGAGTATTCTATACTATTCTAAAAGGCAAGGCGATTGAAAACTCCTTGGTCACTTAAATATACGCCCTTTATGCCTGAATGCTTTTATTTAGGTTCTGTACGTTTTAGGTACGTTTTTAGTTTTTTTTCTGCTGAATATAGTTATCGATGTTTTTTTCGTTGTTTTAGCGGCGTGTGCTACATAATAATACGGAAAATAATTTTATTTAATGTTTTGTGTTGCGTATTGTAAATTATTTTGCGTATCGTAAATTAAATTATTTTGAGTATTGTAAAGAATCAAGTTTTTCTAACTGATCAGACAGCTGTGAAGTTGGAGAGCTTGTTGTGGCAGTTCTTCCCAGCTAAAGCACTAGGAAGTGGTGAAAGGCGGGCGTTTTTGGGGACTGTCTTATGTAATTTTGACGCTAGAAAAGTGCTGATCCTCAGACTAGATTGAATACTTGACTTTTGATTTTGAAAAGGAACTTCAGATCAAGTAGAAATAGGTTAAGGCTGTTCCAATGTATTGTTTCTTGTGAAGACGAACCAAAAATAACGACAGTTACTATTAGTTTCATGCAATAAAAGCCAACATACATAGAAATAGTTCTTAATAACACATGAAAGCTCACGATCTCATTCCCCTCCTTAGCAAAAAAAAATAATAGCAAAATGTTGTAGTGAATTATTCAAGAAATACTGGTAATAAAAAGTTAGTATCTTTAGAAGCAATAAGCACGATTTGGTAGTTAGTCGACTTAAACTAATAACGTCGCCCATAACAGCTGAGGCATTATAATAAAATACAATATATTATAGGCATATTATACATGGGATAGTACATACTATCTACAATATACAGAGTGCCGCTACAGTGGCGACATTAATTTGACACACAGGTAGGGCTAGTGGCCAGGGAGCCTAAAATGGACGCTTTGGCAGAATCATGCGTGCAATTCATATAACCCGCAATTCATCTGTTTGACAGCTGCTATTTGACATTAGACTTCACTATATTAATTCTTAATTTGTGGACCATTTTACGAAACTCCATAAACAACTGTCAAACAGATGAATTGCGGGATATGAATTGTACGCAGATCATATTATGATTCTGCCAAAGCGTCCATTTTAGGCCCCCTGTAATCATAAAAAATATTTTTAATAAAATATTTTATGTAAAAATATATATTTTTTTTTAATATATATATTATGTTATGATAATTAATTATAAATCCAAAAATAAAAAAAAATCAAACAAACTAAATAATAAAGTTATCTCTTTCTTTCAATTCGCCTATTCCTTGCACTTTATTTGTTTTAATTTCATTGTTTCGTTGACCCCGGCTAATTACCTCTGTGCTACAGTTATTTAAGTCAGTTTGCTCCAAGATGCTATTTTAGAAAATTTTAAATAAATCAATAAATAATAATGTTTAATGAAATTAAAATATTTTTATAAAACGTAAAGGCGAAACTGTATACGTGTGTTAAATTAATGTCGCCACTGTAGCGGCACGTTGTATAGGCATATTGTACATGTGCGAGTATGGTATGCCTCTTCACTTCTGCCTCTTCTAGCGTTAGATCCATGTTTCCTAAGTGATTGGGTACTATCATCAGGCTTTTTCCAACTATCTGAGGGACGGCTTTGAGTTTATTTTGTTGCTATTGAATGTCAGTACATAAAAGTATCCATCTACTTTTCCATGAACATACACATTGATATTATTGAGATTTACTGACGTTCCATAACGTTTGCAATAGGATGATGACTTCAGGTGTATATGTGTAGCAATTGTATTCTTTATTCCGATTCATTGTTTGCAGCACCAGCTTAAATTCTTCGCAGAATTGTGTTACAGCACAGCTACGCATTTCTGCAATGTATTGCTCCAACTTCCTTATTAAAATTCCTATGAAGCACTTTAATTTTAAGAACGAGCACCAAATTTAAATAATACTCGCAATAAAAACGCAACTTTTAACGATAAAATAAAAAAAAATGATGATCCTTTCAGATGTCATAATTTTATGTATGTAGCCGTTAATATAGTCGAAAATGCAGTTTGTTTAACTTTTATTACGGTGTCACGTAATAAAATGATTGCTATTGCCGTTATTGCCGTTATCGCCGCCCAACGGAAGATTGTTTTACTTGGAACAATGCCATAACGGCGTAAGGAAGTACAATATATAAATACATTTTGCATGCCACTTAACAGTCTGTGTAATATATCATGGCTCGAGACAGCCGCGAGTTATGCTCTGGGCAATAGTTTCACAAAGAATAAGGCTGTGACGACTTATTTTTGAATTTAAAAGTTTTAAATTTTCGCTTGGTAATGTAAAGTTTCTTGTTTTGTTTGCACACACATTTGCTTTATTCTGCTTTATTTAAAAACTCCAACTTCTTTGCCATGTGTTGTGATCCTTGTAAAAGCTGCTCTAAAGTTTTGTTAGACAGAAGTAATTCTGGATCAGTAACAGTCCTCTTTAGCGGATCATTTGCTGTGGCAGCCTTCTGGAAACCTTAATTTTCTGGCCTGAATTTCTAATTTACTAGGTACTAATGGACAACAGGGAACGTACCCAATTTTCTTAGAAACTACGCATCTAACTTCACTAATAAACCAGACCTAATACAATACCTAAATTAAGCTGATAGCTCTGAATTAAACGTATTAATTATAACAATTATCATAATGTAGATGGCCCTCTGCTGAACTCGTCATGTACAGTCATGAGGATATTAATATTTACAGTTACGCAATATAAAAAACGTGAAATGAAAATTGAACTTTGAGAAAAGACCTATTTCGTAATGGTATTTTTTTGATAATACAGCGTAACCTGGGGGTCTACTATGAAGATAAATCCGAAGTATCGGCCGAATGTTCGGCCGTTTCCTGACTACGGCTGACTACGGAAAAAGAAAAAAAAAACGGTTAAGAGGGATTGATGATTTCTGAAAAACTGTGCTATTTAGAGACATCGTTTTATTTTTCCTGTAATTTTTACATAAACTTCTATCACACAGAATAATTTCAGATTTTTATCGATGCAAACTTCGGAGATAAGGAGGAACGGTATGTTTTTTTTTCATTTTTCATCAAAAGTCGGAAACTATGCTGCCTTGAAAAAAAAAACAATGTTTGAGAATTTGCAAACAGCGCTCTTTCATATGATACCCCACATGCCCTGGTAGCCCCACTTCAATTTTTAAGGCCCCTTTCAGTCCCTTTTGCAAAAAAGATAAGTATATATTTTTTATTTTTTCTTGCTTGCTAAATAGTTGGGCAAACATCATCTAAAACTATTCTAAGTTTCAAGTTGATAGCATTAGTAGTTCTTGAGATATCCAGGTGTGACAAACAGACAGACAGACAGACTTAGTCTCACCATAAGGGTTCCGTACCAAAATGGTAGAAAGGAAGGGTTCCTTTTTACCATTTTGGTACGGAACCCTAAAAACGACAGTCAAAGAGATAAGTCAAAGTAAAAAATGTGACATGAATTCGGTTACGAACTTAAATTAAAAAAAAGGAAACTTTGGAAGTCAAGAAACGGCTGCAAAATTCGGCCGATATTCCGGATTATCGCTTCGGAGTAGACCCCCTGGATAAGTGGGATCTCAAGGGACCTAGGATTATTTATAACTTAAAGAGGCTTTTCATTTACCCAGTTTCCCAAATAGTCAGGTTTAAAATGACAGTTGTCGTATTAACAGAGGCACGCAGGCTAAGGCAGGTCGGAAAGTACCGTTTTGCACTTATAAACGTGAAAATGTTTATTAAAATCGTGTTGCGACCTGTCCAGAACAATTTGCAAAATGATAAATCATTTTCAATCGTATCTTTCTTATACAGGCTATAGAACCACAAAATCCCAATTATAAAGGTAAAAATAATCTAACAAATGAATTCTCAGTTATAGAGGTTTAATTATTCCGAGTAACAGAGGTATTCCAATGCAAAAGTGTTGTGACCTCATTGTAATTATCATTAGTTGAGGTTAACCAGGTTACACTATACTATGTTCGTAACTCCATGACATATCGATCAACACTTTAGGAGAAAATGGCTTATTTCCTTCCAACAATGCCATATTTTCTACAACAAAACGCAGCTTAGCGCTTGTTATCCGCCCAACGCTTTCTCTGTAACCGATCAGGCGACCGCAAGTTACATTAACCTTAATGAATCGGCGATCGAGTCTCCTGCTGACGTCCCAACGCTAGAGGTGGGACATAATAAGCCATGGAAATAATATTAAGACGCCGTGTTGGCGGGACGTGATCTCCACTGTGCACAGCTGCGCCGGATTGTGCAAACGTGTACACTATGAGTATAAGGCAATGAGTGCAGTTAAAGTTGGGAAAATATTCGTCGGAGAAAAACTCTTGTCTTGTTAATAACTTTGCGTTGGTATCCCTTGAAAGTATGTTACAGGTGTAGAAGAACCTTTGAAGACTACCAAAGTACCCAATGGCCATATTAAGGTCACCTCCCTCTGAACAACCTTCTGTGTTTGCTGACAATGGTATTGTTATTGTTATTAATAATTAACTGTATATTTATTTTACTTCGATGGTGCTGGTGTATATTTGTGACTTCGAGTTATACTCGTAGCTATGCTTTATGTAAGCGGACACGCCGTTTATGCTTGGAGGCTTTTATTTAGGTACGTTTTTAATTGTTTTTTTTTTATTTCTGCTTGATTAAAGTTTTCGATGTTTTTTTTTGTTGGTTGATATAGTGGCGTGTGCTAGCTAATATTTATGGCCAATAATTTAATTTAATATTTTGTGTTGCGTAATGTAAATTATTTTGCATACTATTATAGAATCTAATATTATAGCATATAATCAAGTTTTTGTAACTGAACAGACAGCTGTGCTGCTGGGGAGTTTGTTGCGCCACTTCTTTTTCCCAGCTAAAGCATTAGGAAGTGGTGAAGGGTGGGTGCTTTGGGGGACTGTCTTATGTAATTTTGACGTTTAAAAAGTGCTGATTCTCAGCCAATTTGAATAAATGACTTTTGATTTGATTTAAAATATTACCTACGTCTGGACATACATTTTCTTTTTGTTTTCCCGAGATGATCCTAGTGCAGTACAATGGAAGTATGCCGTAGTGGAGCTGCACAAAATAGTGTGGTCACCAATCCATTGGCAAGACAATTACGAATATGTTCGTTGCATACAAATGTTAAGTAAAGATAAGTAGGTATTACGGGGTACTTCCCAGGACTACAAAACGGAATTTCCAAAACTGTCCATTTACAGACAGGTTTTACTCAAACTCATAACCTTGCTTTGAGATTTACCTTAAAGCATTATTTCCTATCTTTCATGTTCAAGTTTCCAGTGGTGGCCAAGTACCTATGACAACATATATTCCTTAGCTAGCCTAATGGCAACCCTCGGTAAACTGTTGCTAAACAACAACAAATCTGCCTACCCCCTCAGAGGTCACAAGGGTGAGGGTAATAAATGTTTTCTATCTAGCAAGCTATGTCTAGTTGAACACGACCGACACTACGTCGTTTACGGGCCGATCCATATTCCCGGCTCCTGATAATGGCACGACCGTTTTGCCGTGTCGTGGCGTTGTTGCGTGTCTTAACTTACCCTAACGCGTTTATAGATTTGTTTGTTGTTTTAATTATAATTATCGCAAGTTAATCGGCTTGTCTCTTTAGGGTTCCGTACCTCAAAAGAAAAAACGGAATTCTATATATATAGGATCACTTCGTTGTTCGTCTGTCTGTCAGTCCGTCAAGACCCTTTTTCTCAGGAACGCGTGGAGCTATCAAGTTGAAATTAATATCAAATACGTAGGTCTATAGTCCCTTGGAGCTCTAAAAAAATTAAGCTTTTACGTCAACCTAATAAAATAATAGGGGGATTTATGCGGCATTATGTTGATACTCGCAAATATATCAAAACCTATAGGGTAGTTCCCGTTGTTCTTTTTTTTTTTTGGGAGGGTATCTATCAAATAACTTCTCCCGCTCTGGACTGAGCAGGAGGGCGTGTCAGACTTTTACTGACTAAAACCCGTGTTCCTTCCGTTGCCTGTGTGCCAGGGCCACGATATCCCTTTCGGACATACTCGCAACCCTGGCAGGAGTTCCCGTTGACCTAGAATCATTAAATTTGGCAAGAAGCAAGGTCTCACAGCACATGTAATGGAAACAGTTGGAAAACCGTAAATTTGTAGTTTCATCACATAAAACTACTCTACACGCATCCAACTTTACTTATAAACCAGACCTAATACAATACCTAAATAAAGCTGAGAGCTCTGAATTAAACATATTAATAACAATTATCATCATGTACAAGGCCCTCTGCTGACCTCGTCATGTACAGTCATGAGAATATTAATATAATACAGTTACGCAATATAAAAAACGTGAAATGAAAATTGAACTTTGAGAAAAGACCTATTTCGTAATAGTATTTTTTGATAGGTAATCATGAAAGAATCATGAAAATTTCATGCATGAAAGAATCATGAAATTTGGCAAGAAGCAAGGATCACAAGTAATGGAAAAAGTTGGAAAACCGTAAAGTAGTTACATTACATAAAAAAAAATGTTTTGGGATAAATTCATCCAACTACGGAACCCTTCATTGTGCGTGGTCCGACACGCACTTTGCCGGTTTTTTATTACAAACGAAGCACTAATCTGGGTTTCGCCTGCATCGTGAGCCTACCTAAGAGAACCTAGCTAATAAATAGAAACATTCGTTTTTTTGCACATACAATCTCTCACCTTAAACACCTTTTTTTTTCTTTTTTTTTTTTGGGTGGGAAATTATCAAATAACTTCTCCCGCTCTGGGCAGAGCGGGAGGGCGTGTCAGACTCTTACTGACTAAAACCCACCCGTGTTCCTTCATTTGCCTGTGTGCCAGGGCCACGATATCCCTTTCGGACAATCTCGCAACCCTGGCAGGCATTGGTCCTGACGGACCCCGTCAGTTGGTGCTGACATCTCTTTGAGGCGCGCGTGGAACACAACGCGCCGTCGACCCGGGCCTGGTCCTTATCGGACGGCGAGCTACCCATCGCTCGCCGTCCGCAAGCCCGCGCCTACGGTGGCCGGAAATCGGCTTGCAACTCCCGACGCCCGGGGCGTCTCCTGCGGCGACTAGAGGCGCGAGGGCGCGAACCTTGCCTCTCCCTCACGCGTTCCGCCTCCTCCTTCGCGAGCATTACTGCTTCGCAGAAGGAGGTGACGGCCTCCCATGCACTCTCGCTCCGAACCATGGCCTGAACCAGTGCTGGACGCGAGAGATCGTCGCCGCCGATCGCCTCCGTGAGGACACGGCGGTGCTCCGCCCAAGCCGGGCAGATCTCCACCGTATGCTCCACCGTGTCCTCCGGGCGATCCACACAGTGGTGACACCCGGGCGTTTCCTCCCGCTTTATCCTGAACAGGAACCTCCCGAAACAACCGTGTCCGGTGAGGACCTGCGTCAGGCGGAAGGTGAGGACTCCGTGGCGCCTCTCCAGCCACTCCTCAAAGAGGGGACTTATCGCCACAATTGTAGCGTGCCCAGCGCTAGGTTGCGACAATCGCACTCTCCATGCCGCCATGAGATCTCGCCGGAGTTCCGTCCGCTGTACCGTGATTTCTCGCGGCAGCGGAGTTTCACCCCGGCGTTTCGCCTCCTCGCGCCACTCCCAGATGTGCGCGAGGACTTTTGCCTCCAGATCCCACGGCGGCAGTCCGGCTAGGAGGCTCGCCGCCTCACGGGAGACCGTGCGGTAACCCCGTACCAGCCTGATGGCCATGACCCTTTGGGACGCGTTCAACCGCTGGGCTGGTCGCAGCCTCAGAGAACGCGCCCACACCGGTGCCCCGTAAAGGGCCATGGACCGCACGATCCCCACGTAGAGCCTCCGGCAGGAGGCGTTTGGGCCCCCTAGATTGGGCAGAAGCCGCTTCAAAGCAGCCCCAGCACTCTCCAGTCTGGGAGCCAAACGTCGGAAGTGCTCCACGAAGTTCCACCGGCTATCGAGGACGAGTCCCAAGTACTTCATCGTCGACTCGACACCGATGTGAACTCCTCCCGCCGTTATCTGGGAACTCGACAGTGGCGCGTTCCGAGGACCATAAAAACACATGGCCTCGGACTTGTGCAAGGCCACCTCGAGTCCCAATTGCCGGATCCTATCGACGATTGTCGCAACCCCACGTGCCGCCAGTTCGGCCGCCGCCTCATGCGACCTTCCCTGCGCCAGGACCAGCGTGTCGTCAGCGTAGCAGACTACGCTGACGCCGCTAGGGAGGTCGGCGCGCAGACCTTAAACACCTTAAGGCGACAATAACCGACTTTTAATGCTTTTATACTGAAGATCACGTCTAAACGAGTAGTGTTAATGTTTAAAAAAAAATATACGTTAACTTAGAGCATTTTCTGTAAAGTTATGTCTAACGCGGATAAGAAACTGAGAATGGCGCAGAATCTTCCAAGTGTATTTTTCTGAAACCTTCACCAATTTAAAGATAATTTAATTATTGATCTTTTAGTATACGCGTTTTATTATAAAATACCTTTTGGTTGTGTATAATAAATTAATAATGCGTCAAATTGGGGACAGCGCTCCTTGATGGGCGAGTCCTATTACTGGCTGAGCGTACGACGCGTTGCGTGAGCTCAGTACAGAACACGCAAGCTAACCACTCAAGGTCACTGGCATATAACTGCGTCTTAAACGCAAAGCACAATCTCTCACCTTCTCCGTTCCGTCGTGGGTAATTATTTTACGTTATACACCTTTTTCTCATGAATTGTACTACAGCAGACGTAGCATGATGCTATTTCTACTGTAGAATAGAAATCGCTTGTCTACCCTTCTCGGTAGAAAACTGTCAACTGTCTACACACGGAAACGTCATTTTTGTCTACTCTTCCGTCGACAAAACGCTTTTGTACGGTTTTCGTGCCAAGCCTGCAGTTACATATTGATATTATTATGTTTCCATTTGAACTTCGAGTCAATTAAGTTGCGATAACGCCCTATGGGCGTTATTACAAAACAAGGTTTATCTTCAGACCCAAGTTCAAACCATGAAGCCATTATTGAATTTCGAACTTTATTCCTAATACAAAACTGACAACTTAGTACCGAACTAAGTATTCAAATATGTTTTAAGAACGGTATTTCAATAAGAGTTACGTTCTCATTACAAAAACTAGCTCCATGGTTTAAGAGCCATGTCAAAATATAAATCTTGTTTTGTAATAAGACGGTATGAGTTTTCTTTACAAAAAACAAGTACTTATACCTACATACCATATAAAATAATATTGGCAGCCTTTGGACGATGTATATACCTCTTTTTGACATCATACCGAATACTTATAGTCGATATTTTTAATAGTACGTGCTTAAAACTTTTCTTGTCCTTCTTAAAATATCGTCGACATGGGAATTAACTGTAAAATCCGCTAAAAACGAACTTATACATACATAACATCATGCCCGTAATCCCCGAAGTGTTAGGCAGAAGTGTACCTATAGTACACCCATATTTCGTCAGTTATGGTTAAGTCCCATGTAAGAGGGGGCGAGCCTATTGCCATCAACCGGGCACGAATCCAGACTTCGAGCTGCTACTGAGGAATTCCTAATAGAAAATCCCAATAATACTGCCCGACCTGGGAATCGAACCCAGGACCTCAAGCACAGCGCTTGTGGCCAATGAGGCAGTCGAACTTGTAATTGTTGAATATTACCGTAACCACCAGAGAGCCAAGACAAAATTACGTTCTATCACAGATAACGATCATGGAAAAGTCAAAAATGTATTGGATTGACATAAGGTACCGGATGGGCAGCGTTCTCTATACATTTTAACACCATACAGCGATCGCCAATCCACCTGCTAAGCGTGGCGATTATGGCAAACCCCTTTAGGGGCCTATGTCCAGCAGTGGACGGACGTGTTTCGGCTGAATCATGATGTAGGTAACTACCGAAAAGCTTGATTCTGAAAATCCAGCACCCTACTTGCATGACACACTATCAATCACAATTTTAATGATTTTAAAGGATACCTACTTTTAATCCATTGTTTCATATTATGTTCGAAAAACAAAAGTTGTTTGCTCAACGTAAATAACGCAATGAATTTATTTTCAACACACTTGCTTGTAAAGTGACTCTTATGACCCTGTTTAAATAATTTAACCGAAGGAGATAAACATCTCGCAGTACCAACATAATAATATGTGAGCTTTAGTCAGTCATCATCATTCATCATAATTTCAGTCGAAAGACGTCCACTGCTGGACATAGGCCTCCCCCAAAGGAGGGGGGGGGTTTGCCATTATCGCCAGGCTTGGCAGGCGGATTGGCGATCGCAGTATGGTGTTAAAATGCACAGAGAACGCTGCTGCGCATTCTCTAGTAAGTCCCTTAGTCGCCTTTTACGACACTCATGGAATGAAAAGGGATGGTGCTATTCTTTACGTCCGCTGTGTGCTCCACACGGTACTTGTGAGTGGTGACACGGTGAGCAGTATTCAGTACTTTGATTATTTATATGTCTAGATAGTGTCGCGCTGCAAAAAAACTATAACAAACAGGCCAACTTTGTTATGCTGGTGTGCGTGACAGCTACGTCTTACACTCGCGCCACGTCATTGTGTTATTGTAGTGGGCGTGCATCTTGCGGTCAACAGTTGGACGCAATATTTTTCGAAGAGTTTACGGCTTTGTCTTTCTATCTAGACATACTTATATTTTTGAGTCAGTATAATAATTATATGTTTGTTACAGGAATAATGTAGATAGTTTAATTAATGAATGCGTGACAATTCCTTGCGTAGTAAGTCAAATAACAATAGTTCAATGGTACCTATTGGTTCATGGATCTAGTCAATAGTGATTATACAACATGTCCCAGAATTACGGTAAACCTCTCAAGGGGTCATTGTACTCATCATTATGAACAACTTTTACTATGGGACCAAACCTGAAATCGCGAAAAAAAATTCAGCTGTTCCCTACATTTTGACAAGTTATTCGAACATTTATGATGAGTACAATGACCCCTTAAGAGATTGTGCGTTAGTTCTGGGACATGTTGTATTATGCTGCCTTTGAGCTTTGCCATGTAGCTGTATCTCTGTATTTCTACGGAATGGAACATGTACGTCACTTGCGTCCAACGATCCGTGTAGGTACAAGACGTCCATCAAAATTGTATGTCGACAAAAGATCACCTAGCCCAAAATATCTTTGAAACATTCAACTTAATCAAAATCAATCTGCCTAGCCTTTTCCCAATTATGCACTGAGAAAAAAAGTGTTTGCTTTAACAAAAATCTTGTTTAATGTGATCACGCATCTTGACTCCATACGAGCCTAACAAAATCTTGACTTCTGAAGCTAGGAGAACTTTGTTAAATTATCATAGTTCCGTCTACTAAGTAATGAATTAGTATAATTACGGGTCGTTATTTAATTTATGCACAAATGTTGGCCAGTTTAAGAATGATATTATGTAATGCTAACAAGTTGCTTGTTACCATGAACTTAAATTATTATTTGTTAAACAAAAGTGAAGAAGTAAAATCAAACAAAGCATGTATGATGTAACAAAGACCGGTGATTATTCTGTACATGTCACATTGTCGATATAAATAAAATGAATTTGTTCTGGCAAATATGCAATCTTGTCTATAGTAAAAAGATAAATAATGCTTCCAAACATTTTAATGCCAACTAAGAGAAAATGTATCTTAGTAAGCTTGCATTTTTTTCAGTGTGTTGGGTCAGCTTCCAGTCTAACCAGATGCAGCTAAATACCAGTATTTTACATGAAGCGACTGCCTATCTGACCTCATCAACCCAGTTACTGGGTAATACGACACCCCTTGGTAAGACTGGTTGTCAGACTTTTGGGCTTCTGACGACCCGTAACGACTGTCAAAGATCCACGAATGACAGCCGAGACCAACGTCTTTACGCACATTCAACTTAATAGACGTCAATTTGAGCATCTTCGCAAAAAAATTGTGCGAATAGCTATTACGGTTAGGTCAAGACCTTATAGCGGCTTGGGACTAAGATTTCGGGCTGTCACGTACGAACCTAAGAGCAGCCGTTTGCTTAAAATTCCAATGTAACTACTTTAGTAAAACAAAACGAGCGAGCCTTACAGTGGTCGCATATGATGTGTATCATCTGACACCTTGGTAATAAGCAACTGAGCAGCGGCAGAAAATAACCTAAAAATGGAAAAAAGCTTAATCAATTAAATATTTATTTCTCAAACATGCTTGGAAATTCGAGCATTATTTTGACAGCCTTCTTCGAGATAAATCGAAATTGCTGTACTGGGCAAATACTTGCGAGCAGCGGCCACCAAAAGTTGTATGAAAATCCATATTTGTGTCGCGGTTTAGCGGCCAAATAAATTACATAGTAAACTCATATAAATCGTGTAATTTAAAAATGGAACGATCTTTTACTCCGAAACATGGCAACCAAGGAGGTAACTTATCAAAGGTTTAATTAAAATTTCGAACTGGCTTGCAAATAGAAAATCATTAGCATTAGAAAAGCCTGTTTATAGAAAATCAAAAACAAATGAACACTATACAAGCCTTGGCCGCAACCAGGCATTAATGGACTCACGTATGTGTGCCTTGGCTTCGCCTCGGCCCACATTTTTACACGTTAGTCCATCAATGCCCCTATTGCAAGCCGCTGCAGTAATGTACTATTCATTACTAGTGGTCACCCACTGGTCGTTATTCGACCTCCTCTACTTCTCTTTCTATATCATCATTATCATCATCAGCCCATAGCAGTCCACTGCTGGACAATCTATATAGTACAAGTTACTAATTCCATGAGTACACTAATTTCATGCTATTATAAAGTACCTACTTACCAATTGTATGCTATTAAAAGTACTTACTTATTCGATGCTCATGCTGTCACTTCCTGTTACACACTTCCGTCCCTTTTCACGAAATCACTCCCACAGAGAGGAAAGATGTTATAAGTACATCAAAAAAGTTATTACTGAAAGCCAGAAAGCCCCACATAATAAGCTCAGGGTCAGGGTAGCTTTACCTTAGCTCGCCGTCTGATAATGTCCAGGCCCGGGTCGACAGCGTGTTGTGTTCCACGCGCGCCTCAAAGAGATGTCAGCACGAACTGACGGGGGCAAATGCCTGCCAGGGTTGCGAGTTTGTCCGAAAGGGATATCGTGGCCCTGGCACACATGCAACTGAAGGAACACGGGTGGGTTTTAGTCAGTAAACGTCTGGCACGCCCTCCCGCTCCACCCAGAGCGGGAGAAGTTATCTGAAATTTCCCACCCAAAAAAAATACAAAAAGGTTAGATTTACCTAAAAAACATCCAAGATTTAAAATGTATTTTTAATTATGCTAAAAGTACTATACAATAACCTTTTGCCTGATCTATCCCTGAACCTTTTCATCACCAGAAGAATTGACTAATTAGGCTATCAGTTCAGAATATTGTCTTCACACTACACAGTCATTACTGGCCCTGGAGATATGACAGAAGTCTTCCAATTTCTAAGTTGCCATTTTTATACAACAGAGATTAAGGGTTACAAAAGTCATTAAAGATGTAAAATTAGCCCCACCAAGCTAAAAAAAACCGGTCAAGAGCGAGTCGGACTCGCTAACCCAGGGTTCCGTACGTATATATGAGGTTGATGATTTCTGAAAAAATGTGCTATTTAGAGACATCGTTTTATTTTTCCTGTAATCTTTACATAAAATTCTTTCATATACAGGAAAAGTTTTTAACCAGTGCGCAAATTTTTTTTGGTGGTTTAATATCAGTAACAGAACACATTTCCATTATTTATTCAATACTTTTTTTTTTTTTTATCCTACTTTAAATCAGAAAAATATGGACACAATCTATTCGTAATAATATCAATGGGCGCGCGCGGCGGCCGGCGCAAGCGGCGGTGTTGCACGGGGGTGAAACTTCCTCTCGGGCGGCAGGGCGCGCCGGGCGCTGTGGCCGACAGTTCGCTCATCGCACGCGCTGTCGTGTGACGTCGCGTCTAATCGATACCCGCGCAAGCGCCGCGCCGCACGTATGCCGTGCTACCGGTCACGATGTTGGACTTCAGTAACCGCGCGTTTTACGAGATGGTGCGAGTGTATGTACTGAGTGATAAAAGTTTGCGAGCAGCTCGCAGAATGTATGCGACGGAGAGCATACCTCGAATGCGAGCCCATGGAATCCTTAACCCCGCGGTCCCTAATGAAAGGACCATTTTAGCGGCCACTCAAAGGCTGCTTGATCACGGACAGTTCAAAACCCCGAATCATGCACGAAGGTCTGGCAGACCCCGACTGGCGATCGAAATCGAAGAAGCCATCCTAAGCCCATTAAAGTATGAAGGAAAATTTGGAATTACTCTTCAAATAACTACAGGTCACGGCATAAACATAAAAAAGTCTAGTTCGAACCTGATAAAATTAGCGATCAGTACATTGTAACCCACATAAATACCTACGCCGGCGAATCGAGCGAGCGCACAGCTGATAGGTAGGTACATTCGCGCGTTCCACTTCGTCGCGCGCCGCCGGGTAGCCATACAACCACTTTTAAAGTAAACATTTTTCGTTAACGATATTTTTTGTTTTTTGTACTAAGACGTATCAAAATAAAAAATATATGTTTATTAAAACTCGTTTAAGTTTAACTTGTCAAAATTTGCGCAGTGGATAAAAACTTTTCCTGTAGAATAATTTGAGATTTTTATCTATGCAAACTTCGGGGGGAACGGTATTTTTTTTAAATTTTTCATCAAAAGTAGGAACGTATGTTGCAAAAATAAAAAAATGTTTGAGAATGTGCAAACAGCGCTCTTTCATAAGATACCCCACATGCCCCACGTCAAATTATTAAAACCCCCTTTCAGTCCCTTTTGCAATTTTTTTTTTTTTTAATTTCTTTCTTGTTGCAAAATAGTTTGGCAAACGTCATCTAGAACTATTCTTAATTTCAAGTTGATAGCATTAGTAGTTTTTGAGACATCCAGGTGTGACAGACAGACAGACAGACTTAGTCTCACCATAAGGGTTCCTTTTTACCATTTTAGTACGGAACCCTAATAAGTACGTTCCATAATTAACCTTTTCTTATAATTGGGGTAAAAGAAAGTAAGGCTCTTTCATTCTGTTGTTTAAGTTACCTGGGCCATACTGCCCGCTCCGGTGTAGAGTACAATTTGGGTAGTCTTAAGCAGGAACTTTTTGTTAATACCCTATTCATTTCAAAGGGAAACTTTTATTAAGTAATATTGTACGAGGTTATAATATAACTAGAAATTACTCTTATTTATAAGATACTAGCTTTTGCCCGTGTACCGTGTGGTGCCGGACGTAAAGAATAGCACCATCCTATTTCTTCCCGTGGGTGTCATAAAAGGCGACTAAGGGACTTACTAGAGAATGGGCAGCAGTGTTCTCTATGTATTTGAACACCATACTGCGATCGCCAACCCGCCTGCCAAGCGTAGCGATTATGGCAAACCCTCTCTTTGGGGGAGGCCTATGTCCAGCAGTGGACGTCTTTCGGCGAAATGATGATGATGAGCTTTTGAACTCGGCTTCGCCTACGTGGAGGTCTAAAATTATCCCACGGAAACGTACTACCAGGATAAAAAGTATCCTATATCCCCCTATACCCACGTCATTGTTTACCCATGTGCCAAATTTAATTCAAATCCGTTTTTTTCAAATTTAATTCAAGCGTAACAAACAAACAAACTCACTTTCGGGGTGATTCACTGGGCGGGAGCGTTCTCTATGCATTTTAACACCATACTGCGACCGGCAACCCGTCTGCCAAGCGTGGCGATTATCCTTTCGGGGGAGGCCTATGTCCAGCAGTGGACGTCTTTCGGCTTAAATGATGATGTGATGAATATTAGTTAGGATAACTAAAGTTGTCAAAAAATAATAGATACGTTACGACGCCATGGACCATCGCGACGTAACTAGTGAAGTAACCATACAACTCGATACTCGATACCTACTCACGATAAATTGATTCAAGTTAAATGTCAAAACGGGCCTATTATTTTTTGACAACTTTAGTCAAGAGTTAAGCCCCTTTTTGTCGTTTAGTAGGTATCATAAAAGGATAATGAATTATGAAAGGAAGATGAGCTTCAACTAATTCCACTTATGTGTGTATTAACATTGACTTTATAGCGCGGTAATTATGGCTAGATATTGATATACTATGATAAGGGCACATTGATTAAAATCTCCGAAGGAAGAATTAAAAAAATGCCACAATATAATACAACAAAAATGTAGTCATCAGTAAATACATCGTTTTCAAATTGCCAACTTCTGAAAGGAAAATTGTACAAAAATGGTCCGTGTAAGAATGTAACGTTTTATACAAATTACATCGATTTGGGCGCACTGCGGGTACATCACAATGACCTGAACTCACAGACTTCAGCGAACTCACCAACTTATGCGAAAATGGAAAACAGAAGTTCAACCATATTTAAATGAAAATGTAAAAGGGGAAAATAGTACATAATGATTTCAATACTATTTTGTAAGTTTAGGGGAAGAAATAATTTTAAGTGCTTTTAAAAATGGTAGATTTTATTGTTTTTATTGTTCCATAAAGTTTAGTAAACATATAAATAAACCGATTTTGTCTATACGGAAAAAAACGTAACGGCTGGAAATAAACAAGTTGTTGGTATTAACAACCGGGCGACTTGGTTCGGAGGGAGCCTGCAAAGTTTGTTGCTAGAATTGAACAAGTGAACTTGGTTAACGTAAATTGGTAACGTTAACTCAGTTAATTTATTGAATAATATATAACCTAGGTTGGTTACTTTTAAGGTATTCACTATGTACACTTAACAAATCTAATTTTAGTACTAACCGACTGACTTGGTTAATTTTAACCAAGCAAATTTGTTGGATGTAGCAAAGTAACTCAGTAGCTACAACCAATCTAGTCTGCTATTATAAATCAATTTAATCGGTAACTGTAATTAATTACTTGGTTATTAGGACATAATCCCAACTGTCACTTCAACTATCGTGCTTTGTTGGATTTAACAAAGTTACTCGGAAGCTACAATCGATAGCTAAATAGTTTTTGCAAGTACCAATTCTAGACGACACATGACAAGCAGAGTATAATGAGAGTAATTTTCAGTAGAAAGTGACTCTCATTTTATGGGAAGCCTACAATGCGCGGTCAGCTTCTACTGAAAATGTATAGCTTGACATGTGTCATCTAGAATTGGTACTTGCAAAAAGTACTGCTGTAGTTACCCAACTCAACCCACTTGCCGCAGCGTTCTCTATGCATTTGAACACCATACTGCGATCCCCAACCCGCCTGCTAAGCGTACCGGTTATAGCAAACCCCCTCCTTCGGGGGAGGCCTATGTCCAGCAGTGGACGTCGTTCGCCTGAAATGATGATGATTATTAAAAAAAAAACCTATATCACAGATAACACATATTACAATAATTTTAAGAATTATTCACTTGCGCTTTGCTTGGTTTCGTGACGCGTCCGTCCCTTCTGATAATTGAACAAAAAGCTTGGTTGTATGCCCGTTGTTATTCAGCTAACTTCATGTTTCATTCTAAATAAGCCAGTACTAGTTCAGAAATAGTTGCAATACCCGGTTGTTAACTGCCGAGCTGTGTTTATTTACCAATACATAATATGGTTATTTCTTTTTTAATATGTTACATGGTTATAAACATCATGGTGACATATCTTATTTTGATCAATACTGAAAGGTCTAAAATTAATTTGTTATTGAAATTGTTTATTGAAATAATTGATTTACATAAATATTTACAAAATAGGGCCTTATACTAGAGGTTAAGGTAAATAATAATTGGATTCTATCTGAACTAGGAATAAACCTGCCGATTCTCCCCCCCGTCTCGCCGCGCGCATACCTCAGGGAGAGTGCACAGCACTAATGGCCACACGGGAGTGCACAGCACTAACGGTAACACTATATCTAAGATTGTAACTGATTTATCTACTATCAATTATGATTTTATTCAAATTTAAGACATTTTACAACCATGTTCTATCATGTTTTTTGCAATGTAACATTTTTAACAAGGTCGCCTTTACTTTAAACATAAGTACAGAAAAATTTGCCGTGTCAACAAAAAGTAAAGATTGCATGTTTGCGAACGAATTGTAAAAACTAAAACTATTTTTATGTATAAAGGGCAATATTAGTTGATAAATACATTAATATTAGTTAATAAATACAAAATACATTAATTAATAAAGACTCTCAGTCTCAATAGCCTGAACGTTATTGCTACTACGCGACCTAAGCGAAATAACATACTAGTCAGTAAATAAACGTATAAACTTGTCTATGATTAACCAAATTAGATTACTGTTGAAATTACTAAAACAATCATTTTGAAATATACGAGTAGATTTTTAATAATATCCGAGAACATTAAGCAATACTTGCTTGTTTGATATAAACAAAGCTGTATAGGACGTTTTAATTAAATAAGTCTTGGTTATTTGTAGCCGTATAATTTTTTGCCAAGCCAAATCGGTACTTTGCTAAAGGTTGATTTTTTCCGTATACTCGTATGTATGCCTTCACTAAATCGAATATATTTCGATAGTCGTGGACTTGTCAATATCAGTTGATGGCTGTCGCTTAGGTGGAAACCACAAATCTAGGTGTTTCACTTGGTACTTAGTGCTGCGCTGCGCTGTGTGCAAGGTGACATCATGCTCCTAGCGAACCAATACATGGGTTTCCTATTGCAATGCTGCACTGATGCTTGGTTCCACGCTGCATGAGATGAGAACAAAAAAAATACATAAGTACCTCTTTAATATATTTTGTCAAAGCCTCGCTGTAGACTATATAAAAAAAGTTGTCTGTCTGTTAAGGAATGCAAGAATAGTTTTAACCTATATGTGAAAAAGTGTCACATGTTAATACTCGTATGTACCAAAAAGAACAAAAGGAGCTAAGTGTGCCAACAAACCGCTTTGCAGTTTGGCAGAGGTAATATGTCTTGTAAAAATATTTCTGTGAATAAACACTTCTTTTTAGGGTTCCGTACCCAAAGGGTAAAACGGGAACCCTATTACTAAGGCTCCGCCGTCTGTCTGTCCGTCTGTCACCAGGCTGTACCTATCTCATGAACCGTGATAGTTAGACAGTTGAAATTTTCACAGTTGATGTATTTCTGTGGCCGCTATAACAACAAATACAAAAAATAAAATAAAATAAATATTTAAGGGGGCTCCCATACAACAAACGTGATCTTTTTTTGCTCGTTTTTGCTCTATATTGATAACGGCATCAGGTAGACACTTGAAATATTCACAGAATATTTAGTTATATATTCATTTTAAAAATAAATAATTAATTTAAAATAAAACAAATATTTAAGGGGGCTCACATACAAAAAACGTGATTTTTTTGCCATAATGGTACGGAACCCTTCGTGCGCGAGTTTTTTTTTATAAAAAACGTGGCATTATATGGATTGGAAGGCTTCTTCAATAGTTAGAAGAAACTAGATTACGACGCGACGGCCTCATTCTTCTTCCTCTGCCATTATAATACCCAAAAATTTGTAATCTAGATATCTGTTTCGTTACAGAATGAAACGCGACTGTTCACGACCTGAAATATAAACAGTATAATTAATATTTTACAGACCTTTACAATATTTATGTGACCATTTATAGGCGTTTTGATGTTTCCTAGTTTATAGATAGCTACAAAATCCTAGTCACGGATAGACAGTAACTAAATTGGTATTTACTGTTTTTTATTGTACAGATTTTATTATAGTTTCTCTGATTCCATTATATGTACGTAATAAATGTTGTAGATTTTATTACATCTGCTTTGTACCATCACTACACGGCGTATTGTGGGCAAAACTGGGCATTATGACGTCACAGTCACAGGGCGGCAGTCAATGTGCGTTTTTATAATTTATTTAGTATTTATATATCATTGTGGACGTCCACGGCATAACCATAACAGGGAATTAAAATGTATGGAAATATATGAAGCCGCTTTTAAATTACCGTCCAGAATAACGTTATAATGTGAACGTACTTCTTTCTATACATTTTATGGACGTAGATGTCCACGATAATATCGTCACGTTAGAAATTATAAAACCGCGGAACAGCTTGAAGCAGTTGCTAGAATCGTGTAGCAATATGAAGCAACTGACCGTATTTCGAAAAAACGAGCGAGCCTTTGATACAGTAGCCGCATATGTATCATCTGACATCTCAACTGAGCAGCGACAGAAATAACCCTACTTACAATCTGTACCAATCTCCCTGTACTACCAATTCCATGAGTACACTAATTCCATGCTATTATAACGTACTTACTAATACCATGCTATTAAAAAGTACTTACTTATTCCATGCTCATGCTGTCACTTTCTGTTACACGTTTCCGCCCCTTTTCACGAAATCGCTCCCACAGCAAGCGAGTGAAAAGATGTTGCACATGAAAAACCATGTAAGCTGAGTAGTTGTATGTGTTGTGAAAATATTTGTCCCATACACTTTTACTATTGTCGTGATCAACTTTTCCCTACATTTATGTTCTCATATCTCGTCAAACCCACTTCTCCTTCTTACCTGACTTCCCAAATTAAATACTTATGCTCTCCCCATAGTAAAAATCTTCGTTCCACCAACAATCGTCTTCTACGATGTCCTTCGCACCGTTCTCCTTCATTAATTCTTCTTTCTTTGTCCAGGCGATCTTTCTTTGGAATGCGCTCCCTCTGAACATCAGGATGGCACCCAGCCGGTTATCATTTAAAGTGAAGGCACGTGAACATATTAGTCAGAAGTTGGCCGAAACATCTCAACAGTGATTGCTGGAGTCGTTTTCTTCGCTACCGGTCGTTATTTCTCCTGACAAAGTTTGTTTTGGTATATTATGTATATATACAATTTATCTATCTATCTATCTATGTATTTGTATTTATTTATGCTTGTATTTTATAGTTATTTCCGAGCTATCTATCCCGTACGTTGCACCTGCCATGTTTTGTCTCTGCATCACCCTAAGGTTGACTGGTAGAAAATGCATTAAGTCCGCCTTTGTACAGTGTATTTTTTTACTTGTGCATAAAGTTTTAATAAATAAATAAAATGTAGGGAACAGCTGAATTTTTTTCGCGATTTCAGGTTTGGTCCCATAGTAAAAGTTGTTCATAATGATGAGTACAATGACCCCTTAAGAGGTTGTGCGTTAATTCTGGGACATGTTGTATAGGAACTCGTGGCTAAGAAATAACAGCCGCACGGGTCGATCTATCAGGTTAAGCTACGCTTGCCGGGGTTGGTCCATGGATGGGTCCCATCTTGTTGGGGACCATCTTTACATACTGAGATTCCTCTGTGACTCGGAAAGCACGTTAAGCCGTTGGTTGGTCCCGGCTGTCATTCGTGGATCTTTCACAGTCAACTAAGTACTTAGCAGTAGCACTGAAGAATATCTTTAATATTGTTTTGCGTTCGCGTGCAGACGTCTGCGTAAATGTAGGACGCTCCATTTGCGAAATACATCAATTGCGTTTGTGGTAGAAGCTAAGGTTAGAATTAAAATCTGTTGGTAATCGTAATACGACACGGGGGCCGTTGCTGGCCGGCCATATTGAGGCGTCTGCTTCGAAACGAGTTTTGTTGTGTGCACGCAAGCGCAGGCAGCACTTTAGAAGCTCAAAAGTCTGACAAACAGTCTTACCAAGGGGTATCGTTTAACCCCGTTACTGGGTTGTGGAGGTCAGACAGGCAGTTGCTCCATATAAAATACTGGTATTCAGCTGTACCCGGTACAGCCGACCCCAACATAGTTACTGCATCTTGAAGATTAATTGATTTATCTACCAATTGCCAGGTCCATTATAAACATGCACGATAAATATATAATTATATACCATGACATACATTCACACACATACACACGCACACACACGATCACACAAACACCATCACGCTCACACATACACGCACATGGACACATCCGTCACACACGCCTCAAGCAGGTTTTGTATACCTAATTTATCTGTGTAAAACTACTGGGAGAAGATACTGATTCCTGTAAAACAGGTTACAACCTAGCGCAGGAGTCAGGGCTTCCATAGAAATGTAACATACTTTTATGTCAATAAAATATTATTTATTTTTATTTTTAATTTCATCACGAAAAAAACTTCTCCATTAGTAAGTTAGTAACATGAAAACACAGCAACAAAACAATAATTATTAGCAACAACACTCAAACTATATTTCTAATCTTCGCTGTTTATTTTTTGAATAGCAGTAACGACGAGAATTACCCTTCGACTGGTCATTCTTTGTTCTCTGCCGAGCCTCTCTTGTTTTCCTGATGGGTTTAGTTACACAATGAAAGTGAAGCGAAACGATACAAGAACAATGTGTAACACTCATTTTAATGATTCTGCTACGTAAATATAGGAAAGAAATTATGTTTTTTCTAGAAAGCAATGTTTCTTGTTTATTATTGTTTTTCAATTTAGATAAACAAGATTATTGACCCAGCCAAAGTCCTTGGTCTAATAAAATTAATTGACTTACATCCAATGATATTATATTACACAGATATGTTATACACTCACAAAACAACCCAAAAAAGTGTGCCACGCAGCAGCGGCAGCACACCCCCACTTTTCATACATTTTACATTTCACTACAAGTAAAATACGTCCCAATTAGGACGTTTTCGAGTCTTCACAATTGCGCGCTCACAACATATCTGTTTAATATAATATCATTGCTTACATCCGTCAGTTTCTTAATAACAAATATGTTCTATTCTATTTTTTACTATGGCAAGCAAAGCCGGTGTCGACTATTCTGCCAATGTCTATAGTGAATTGGAATAGCAAGTGTGCATTGTTGTTTTCCTAAAAAAAAAAAATAGAATGGTAGAAATCATTGATAATAGAGTTGAACTGTGGGGTCTAATACTGGACTAAAACAAAGAGATAAAATTACGTAAATATTATAATACACTAACGAATATACATATGTTTTGCGAATTTGATCCTTATAGTTACCAGAAATTGTTCAACTGACACGTGTCAGGAACGCATTCTCTCGACGTCCGGACTGTAAGTAAACATAAACACGTCTGTTTGAGCATCCAAAGTATGGGAGATAACGTCTTGCCTGCTGGAGCTTCCTTCTGAAACCATGATTGAAAATTATGAAACGCTTTTTTAACCCCCGACGAAAAAGAGGAGTGTTATAAATTTGTAATGTGTATCTGTGTGTCTGTCTGTGAAAACGCCAATCAGACGAGGCTTATACCTAGAAATAATGAATGTATGCTATTATAGAAAGGATAGCCTCTGTTAACTTCCTATTTTCATAAGCCGCCCCCGCCGCGACGACGCGACGTTAGTATCAAAATATTACTACAACTTAAAGAGCCAATACCATTGATGTATTAAATACATGTTCCGTGTGGTGCCGGACGTAAAGAATAGCACTATCCTATTTCTTCCCGTGGGTGTCGTAAAAAGCGACTAAGGGACTTATTAGAGAATGGGCAGCAGCGTTCTTTATGCATTTTTAACACCATACGGCGATCGCCAACCCGCCTGCCAAGCGTAGCGATTATGGCAAACCCGCCTCCCGCCTTTGGGGGAGGCCTATATCCAGCAGTGGACGTCTTTTGGCTGAAATGATGATGATTATGATTAAATACATCAATGGCCAATACATGTCATATTATTTTTTTTATTAGATTTTTGGTTGTTTGTTTAAAAAACACCCGGGGGTTTTTTTAAATATTTAATTTAGTTTTTAAATTATAATATTTTTCTTTCTTTCTGTCTTGTGATCGCATTTAGCTTCGTTGTATTTACAAAAAAAACCCTTCCCTGAACCTGGACTTCTGCCTATCCCGTTATAGTGTTCGTATGTACGCTCGGAGTGCACGTGAGCTGCATACTTACAGCCTCAGCGCTCGTTTGAATTTCTTCAACGTTTCGCCCCCTATTAATAGCTCTTTGTCGAATACTATGAGAAAGACTTCAAGTTCTACTTATGAAGGCCTGAATACATTTTGTATTAACTGAAGAGTAATTGCAGGTACTTGCCGTAGCGCGTGTGAAATTTAATTGGGTAAATTAATTAATATAAAACACGCGAGAACTACGAACCACATGAGTGTGTTAGGTGATGAATTATTTTTGACGCCATTAAATCACGAATTTTGATGATATTAAATATTATAATATTGTTTGGTTGTATAATGCCATCTGTCAAATTTATGAAGCTTAGAAGCTATGTAGGAGTTTATCCGTTTATGCAGACTGCTTTACAGAATGGCCAAATATTGTACTGAATTACTATCCATCGTTGTTTATAAGGTTTAGGCTTAAAGATATTTATTCTCAAAAAAGACACAAAGTCACTTGCATGAGAACAATGTTTAGCATAAATTATAAATATAAAGTTCGTCATAGTCGTCACGGTAGCAATTATGATACACCCATCCAATGCATTCAGCTTTTAAGGAAGGGTGTTATTTGTGATTAAATATTCAGTTAACTGAGTTTTGAATGCATTGAATGAGCGTAACTTTTTTATACATGAGGGTATTTTGTTGTATAATATGTGCTCCTTCAAAAGTTAAAATTTTTTGCCAAACTTAGTTCTCATCTACGGTAAAACCAGAAAACTAGCTCGGTGAGTACTAAGTTGGGTTACTTGTTTTACTTTAGTAAACGATAAATTATAAATACGGTAGATTAAGTTATAACGTATTTAAATGTATTTCTTTCATCAAAAGATCATTTCAGGCACCAATCTACATGGTCTTCACATGATTTGACCAAGATTACGTCTGGACTTTAAAAGAGACTGCGACCTCTGAGTTTGTTTCAGCCTTTCTTCTCAGAGTAGTCAGTTACGAAACGCCGACCTCATCTAGTTTTTTTTTAATATTATGTTTGACGTGTAAAAGTGTTTGTACAAACCTACTTACAGAAAATAAATCATTTATCATTTAATGTATTCCTACAAAAAAAAAACCACCCGAACGATTTCGGTGACGGTGGCAAATCTCAACAGAGATTACCCGGTACGCAGGATATATTATAGCGCACACAGCGCGAGCAAGTGCGTTCTCTGTTCCTCTATTCTCATAGTCCGATGGGACCGAAAACCGACATGACCGGAAAGCGATCAGGCGCAAGACCAACGACTGTACGTGCTTTCCGAGACACGGGGGTACCACACTATCAACTTCCAAACTCCAGGCTGCTACTGAGGAAATTCCTAATGGAAATGCCCAATAACACTTTGCCCTACCTGGGAATTGAACCGTTACCGCCTTATTACAAAACAAGATTTATATTTTGACATGGCTTAAACCATGGGGCCAGTTTTTGTAATAAGAACGTAACTGTGATTGAAATACCGTTCTTTATACAAAACTGAAAACTTAGTTCGGTACTAAGTTGTCAGTTTTGTGTTTGGGAACTTTACCGTAGTCGGAATAAAGTTCGAAATTCAATAATGGCTCCATGTTTTAAACCTTTGTCTGAAGATAAACCTTGTTTTGGAATAAGGGTGTGGTGTACTCCGAACATAAATCTGAAGTATCGGCCGAATGTTCGGTTTCATTGCTTGACTCCCGCTAACTATAGCTGACTTAAAGCGAAAAAAAAAAAAACGATATGCAAAGAGATAAGCCAAAGTCTAAAAAATGTGACTTGAAGTCGGGTAAGGATTCAAAGTCAAAAAGGAAACTATGGAAGTTATAAAACTGCCGAACGTTCGGCCGATACTTCGGATTAACACTTCCAGGACGCTTGCGCTTGCGACCATGAGGCTAACGGGGCCGATTATAAATGATATCTTGATAGTTTACTATAAATGTAGAAATTATTATGTCCGCGAATAGAACCTAGGTAAGTCAAGTGATAACATAGAACACAAAACTCCAATAATTTCGTCATTGAGTAATATCAATAAAAAGGCATTCAAACAAGTCGAAGTACACCATCAAGTTTTTCATTGGATAAATAGAGATGTTGGCAATGAGTGTAATCTTCTGCGTGAATATGACGCAAATGGTCTTAAACCCTCAAAAACTGTCTCACAACGACTACTTATTAAGGGTTTTGGTAACTCCGCAGTTATGCCCAAGTGTATTACTTTGGTCAACCTTAAAATTAATGAAATCTTATCTAATGTAGAAGTACCTACTTGTCTAGTCTGTCTAGCCTGAAGTAATTAATAGTTTAAAAATAATATAATAATAAAAATATGTACAAGTTTAATTAATAAATAAGAAGAAAGAATCATAGGGCATCAAACAATTCGTCCGCATCGCTGTCAACAGGAAAAGTGCTCAAAAGATTGGCAGTATTATCACGTTGTATGGCAATACTGATTCCTTGGCCAAGAAATAGGTCAGCTCTCTGGGGCCCAAGTCTGCTATTTTTATAAATTCAGTCATTCCAACACGATCCCATTGTCATGCCATTGTCATTTTGCTAAAAGTTCGTAATCTGCTAAATTCATAATGGTCGATCATTGGTCGGTCAATGTTCTCGTAATAGAATTGTGTTATTATAATGGCATTGTCGTATTGCCATTATTATAAAACCCATTAGCAGAAATGTCATTCATTTGTCATCATGTACGAGATTACCAATAAATGCAATTTATTTCAATGTAGTGTCAGTGGCCGACCATTGGAAAGTCATAATGACGCCATTATAATAATAGATTACCAAACTTGTCAAAATCAACCATTATGTAATCAATGATCGACCATTCTGACACTATAGTAATAGCAGACTTGAGGCCCTGGTCACGTGAAGAGTCGACTTTTTGTCATTAAGACGCAGATATATGCCAGTGACCTTGAATGGTTAGCTTGCGTGTTCTGTACTGAGCTCCCGCAATGCGTCGTACGTTCAGCCAGTAATAGGACTCGCCTATCAAGGAGCGCTGTCCCCAATTTGACGCATTATTAATTTATTACACACAAAACAAAAGGTATTAAAAAAACGTGTATATTAAAAGACCAATAATTAAATTATTTTTAAATTGGTGAAGGTTTCAGAAAATTACGCTTGGTGGATTTTGCGCCATTCTCAGTTTTTTATCTGCTTTAGACATAACTTTACAAATTAATTTCACTATGTAATAAAAACATAATCTAAAATATTCACATAACAAATCATTAACACTACTCGTTTAGACGTGATCTACAGTATAAAATCATCAAAAGTCGGTTATCGTCGCCTTAATGATGAGTTATGCAGACTGCTTTATTGATTGACCAAAATTTTACTGAGTAAATATTTAAATCCATAGCTGTTTATAAAGCTTGGGGGGCATGAGGCTTGTGGCTAAGTATAATAACAGCCACACGGGTTGATCGATCTGGTTAAGCTGCGCTTGCCACGGTTGGTCCGTGGATGGGTGACCATCTTTACATACCAAGACCCCTCCGTGCCCCGGAAAGCACGTTAGGCCGTTGGTCCCGGCTGTTATTCGTCGATCTTTGACAGTCGTTACGAGTCCTCAGAAGTCTCTGACAACCAGTCTTAGCAAGGAATATCGTATTACCCAGTAAAATATACTGGTATTCAGCAGCGTCCGGTTAGACTGGAAGCAGACCCCAACATGGTTGGGAAAAGTCGAGGCACATGATGAGCTGTTTATAAAGCCTTTAATGATTTAATTCACATGAGAACTAAGACTGCGATAAAAAGTCTTGAAAACAAATTTTATGACTTTGGCTTACCATCTCGAATAATATCTGATCGCGGTACTTCTTTTACTTCATCTACTTTCAAGAGCTTTTGTGACAGTCATAGTTTTGAACATGTTCTTAAAACGCTGGAGTATGTCCCAGGGAGCACTCTCAAGCTGAAAGGTATAACCAAACTATCGTCAATGCCCTGGCGAAACATAATGACGGCAATTATGAACGCAACTGTGACATATATCTTGGCTAAATTCAGAAGGGTGAAAATAATTCCGTTAATTCTTTTTTTTGTTGCGAAATGGGCCTGCTAACCTCGATCTCGCCTGGCGGAAAGCAATGGATGAAGTCTACGATGGAACGAGCAAGGTCTGAAGATGGCTGACTTTTGCTTTGAAGGCTGACGGGTTATACGTGGAAGGCAACACTGACGCTGGCAGAGATTTCCACACTTTGGCCGTGCGATTAATAAATGTGGAGGAGAAGCGCCGAGTACTACTAGTTGGTATGTTGACCAAGTACGAATGGTGTCCTGCAATACGTCTTGTAGCGAAAGGGAGATGGTAGGAACAGGTCGTGAAACTCCAGCACACATTCTTCGAAGTACAATCTGTAGATGACCGACAGATAAGCAACATTACCCCGATGAGCCAGGCTATGAAGCCTAGCCCCCAACGCTTCGTTGCCTATGAGCCTTTTTGCTCTGCGTTCCACCGATTCAATTGCAGTGAGCTGGTAATTTACTGAGTGATCCCATAAGTGGCTGCAATTCTCCATACAGGAATGGACCTAAGCTTTGCACAAATTCAGAAGCTGTCCAGATGTGAAGTACCGTCTGACCTTATGTAGGATTCCAAGCTTTCTGGCTGCAGTCTGTGCTTGAGACCTGATGGTTGAGCCGAAGTTGAGATCTGACGTCAACTTCTTACCCAAAAGCTCCATGCGGTCGGTAACTGTTACAGATGCATCTAGGAAAGTGGGAGATAATTGAAACTGGCTCCTTTTGGCAGTGAAAAGACAAGCCTGTGTTTTAAATTTTTGTGTTAGAGTTTTTTAACAGATTGTCGTCACCCCACTGGGAAACGAGATTAGCCTGGGAGAGGGAGGGAGAGAGAGGCGCCTGTTCGCACAGGTGTCATGAAGCGCTTCAGGTGCTCCTGCAGTTACACACCCGAAAGAAACACGCTGCAAAACGCTGAACGAAGGTAAAGTCCACGGCATCAAGGTGTGTGATAAAGCACTCTTACCCCGGGGGCAGAAAGGGAACCTAAAGACGAATAACTCGGGACGGGGGCCAAAATCCCCAACACCAACTCCTTGGTATCAGTTCCGTTGTTCTGAAGTTATTCAGTTAGTCTACAAGGTGTCATGAAAGTTAAGTAATTTTGTATAATCCCTTAATGATTGCTTATAGGCAGAGGTGTACCTGTAGTACACCCACACGTCTTCCCATATAACAAGGGAAGAGCCTATTGCCATCAACCCAGCACAAATCTAGACTCTGGGCTGCTACTGCCCCCCTCTCTCTCTCTCTGGTCTCTCCTTCCCCCTTTAATCCATCCAAAGGTTGTCTGTAAAAGATCTCTTTTAGCGATAAGACCGCCCATTGTGTCACCCTATGCAAAATTTAAACATTTATATCTGTAATTTTTATGGTGTACATAATAAAGAATATTCTATTCTATTCTTTGTGTATTGTCAATATCGCAAATTTGTTAAATTGAATTATGGAATATTCATTTATTTTCCGTGCTATTGTTAGTATGTTTTATTACTATGAGCATTAGTTAGCTATTAGTACGAAACCCTTGATGATTTAATGAGTTTTCTTCAAAATCATCTTAGAGCAATTAACCTAAATACTCTAAGAAATAGGTAGATAAGCGAAAATTACTATGGCTAGTTCATTAAAACTCGACTTTTAAATTCGTTTCAGTAACTTGACAGTTCAAAGCTGTTGAAAGTAAAATTAAGATGCCAAACTAAAACATTAATAGTGTATGCTAAGCTCTGTTCTGAAAGCATCAGATAAAAGTGTTAACAAAGCCTGTTCAGGTTAAATTCTTACGCAATCAATGTCTAAAGGGATTTTTTTTAATACTTTTTTAATGGCCCGGTTGCTGGGAACTTTTAGCCAAGTCTTTATTTTGTTACAAACTTTGTTTAAATAATGATAAAATATCATGCATTGTTTATAGTTCATAAACAATGCATGATAGATGATATCCCCACCCGCCCGCTCCCCTAGTTTCAGTAAAGATTACCCTATATTATAATTTTGTAGTCTGTGGTAAAGATGTACACTATATGCACTTTACTGAAACCTCACGCGGACTTCTTGAGAGAACTTGAAGTGATGTTGCACTGTTTTGTTTCATTTGCCTACACTAATTCACGTTCACGAACACATAATGGTTAATAATCCACCATTATTACACATTAATATTCGGCTATACCCAATTTTTTGAAAATAAAACTTAACTGCTAAACATGACGCTTCACTTTCCCGCTAAGAACCTAAAGGGAATTAGATACACAACTCACACAGCCTTATTTTTTTTTATTTTTTTGGAAAACATACTTTTACGATGTTTGTAAATATGTGAGCACCATGTATCTACCTCATAATAAAATTATCTGTCATTGCTTAATTTTTAATTCTTTTTACATACTGCGGTATAGTAATTTTATTCTAAAGTCAACGCCATGAGACGAGATAAATTTCATATGGTTCAGTTTCCATTGCAACTAAAATTATTTTATGACGTTTAGCGATAATTTCTTCATTCATAAATCAACTTAGATATCTTGAGTTTAAAGTTGATAGTTGTATAATTTGCAATTTATGTATTTATAGCTTCTCATGACGGTTACTTTAGGTGCATCGTCTTCACATATAATTATCTTAAACAAAATATTGTAAAACATTTTTAAAAGGGTAACGGTGGAGTTTCTTGCCCATTCATCTCCATACGAAACTACCTTTTGGCAAGGGCGTCTAGAATACATTTTTTTTTGTTGTAAATGTTGTCTTTCAAAAGTGCCTCATAAGTGCCTATTTGAAATAAACAATTTGACTTTGACATTCGTCTGTATTTAGATTTCAACTTAATATCGACTTTGACATTCGTCTGTATTTAGATTTCAACTAAATATCTGACCACTTATTCTAAAAATTGTTGTTTGAAAAACATTATTAAAATAAAATTGAAAAATCATCGTCGAAAATTGAGGTTATAATTAACCTCAAGTGTCAAATGAAAAACATCTGGGTGATTTTAAATTGGAATTTGAGGTTGAAGTATTCAATTTAATCAAATAAAACATTCCATTTGTAAATTACACTACAAACTGGCATCTTCAGGTAGGTAAATTTTCTGATTCATTTGTTTACTTTTTAAAAAGATACTTTTGGAACAGACTACTAGTTAAAGAATTTGCGAAAAGAATGGACATTTTCAAGGTTTTGGGAATAATTCATATTGCTGATAATAATTTGAAATTATACCATTAAAAGTACCTACCACTTACTTAAGTGTTTGAGCGGGAGAATTTTCCACTAACTATTTTACAGTAAAAAAAGATGTTCATTAATTGATGTTACAAAACGTACACAAAACTAGTAAAACTTAATAACTTTTAAAATTAAGAAAAACAAGTAACAGTATTGACTCGAGAAGAAAAATCTTCATCAAGATAACAATAACAAAATAACCGCGGCAGGAAAGTGCTTAAAGAAAAACGTTTTGTTTATTTCATAAAGTTCAATAGTAAAATAGAACTGTTACTAATATTGTAATTAACTGTATGTGTACAACGGAACGACAATCGAAAAAAAAGAGGGTAATTATTTGACAAATAATTTCTTATTTGTACCCTCAGTGCAAATTAACACAACAGCTATTACACTGTACGCGTGACTACACCGCCGACACGACTTATTTTTAACTTACACAAACTTATTTAATTATCGCAATTATGGTAAACGGTGATTAAGTTGATTAATTGTCAAGTTGACCAGTTCGTTAGTGCTGTGTGTTGTGCCTGATGACCAGTTTACGCGGTAATTTTTCGTTGCTGGCGACCCGATTTGCGGTGGAACCATTGCATGCAGGTATTTTTGTGTAATTATTTAGTTTTTAGTTTTGAAATAAGAACTATTGTTACGTATATCCGCAAATGTTATTTGAAAATACATAGTTTAGATGTGCAAATCGTCGGTTGAAAAGTTTGAAGCGTAAGTTAAGATAGTTGAAGTGGTGAGTGTATGGCCTAGGGTCGGGTCGGGTCGCCTGCTGAGGCGACGCGGCGGCGGCGACGGCGACACCGGCGACGTCGGAGGCGTGCCCCGGCGAGCCAATGGCGCGGCCCCGCCGCCCGCCGCCCCCGGCCGCGGCGCCGATACACCCAGCTCGCCAGTAGGTTTGTGTCCTTTTGGCTGACCGCATGACTCCGGATCTCGCTTCGTCGCTGTACTCGTTGTAACCTGTGTACGTGCAGCACGCGCTTCACCCTCTCCCCACGGCTGACAACGCTAGCTTCCGCCAGAACGCCTCATACTCGGTCACTGAACAGAACTCATCGCCCAAGTTTGTGAACTAACTAGTTGAAAAACTTTTGAAAGTAAAAGTGGGGAAGCAGTGAAGAGCCGGAGTGCAGGTGTGCAGCGCGGCGCCCTATTAAGGTACTGTGTCTGCCGAGACTCACGCCCCCGGGCCCCTGGGCCCCCGGGCTCCCCGCTGTCAACAAGACCGGCGTGTCGTGTTGACGGCTGTCACTGACGTTTCCACTACGATCATGTGGCGCGCATTTTGTACTCAAGACATGTAACTCCATTATTTACGGTCTAAACATGTACTTCATTTATGTACGTCTTTACGCATGATACATAAACATGTTCTCGAATGCAGGATATAAATGATATCCACGAAATCTATGTCGGAACATGTTAAATAAATTGGCTTAAGGTAAGTATAAATCGGTACCGGGATCTGTCAAAATTCGCAGAAACTAGGTATGTTGGTATCACGTAACGTGAAAATTGTTATGAAATTAACTTTATTGTAAGAAGGCGGTTATTCTATTTATCTTCCACGGCGTAATATTATTTTCTTGAAAACACTGACATCGTAAAACAAAGCAATAAAAATGTTTCATTGAATAGCTATTTCTCGGATGAAAGTATAATCCAAAGTCTGTACGTATGATGAAGTAGATATTTCTTTTATTAAATTGATCTCGTCAGTATTCAGTGGAGCCGGGGGCATCGAAAACGAAGGTTGCCGTGAAATCAGACTCAACTATACATATTCAATGCGATCGCGGTTACGCGTAACGGCGTACTACGAAAACCCAATCGCATTAAAACGGCGGAAAAATAAAAAAGGGTAGCTACTCGTAGATACACAAGATTCTCTGAATAAACAAAACAATTTCCAGTTGATCGCGGCGGAACGCAGCAGACAAATTAAGGAACATTTTTGTGTGGGAGCACAGCCTCCGCCGGCTTCATAAAACTTAACTACACGCCGTAACCGCCACTAATTATAAGGGTGGGTTTACATAACGTATTTATGAGCATGAGATTTAACAGCACCGCGCCGGTCTCGGGTGGTCTGTTATCGCCCCATTAAAAAGTTGTCCTCTGCGGGCGCGTAAATAACATAATATGACGCCACGTTCGACCACCCGACCACCCGAGCCGACCACCCGACCACCCGAGCCGACTGCGGCGCGCCATCACACGCCGACACCGACAACGACGCTTTGTTCTTGGCATATTCATTATTATTTGTGTACACACGGCTCCACATCAAGCTATACATTTCCAGTATACGCTGACCTCGCATTGTACGGAAATCCTACACAATGCGAGATCAGCTTATGCTGGAAATGTATAACTTGATGTGTAGCCGTGTGTACAATACCACGAAAATACGTAAATTCCGAGTGCTGAATTTTTTTGACGTAAAAGTAACCCTGTTATTAGCCATTTGGCGTTAAATCTACGGCTTTGTAATAATGTTAATAAACGAACACCCTATACCCACGGTATCCACGTATTATTTTAACCTTTGCTCGCGAACATATAAAGTCTAATATTCATTAATCAGGCGGTGTCTGCAGTGCAGCGTGACCGCTGCAGTTAATAAGGACGCCTAACGCCACAGTTCGTCCCACCACATATTTTATATACAATGAACACTCGGCTTTAGATTTAATTGTATATATTGAGTTGGGTAATGAGAAAATACACTTCGAGAAGCTTGTGCCCGCACATATTAAAGATATAATTTAACCGAGGTAGAATAAAACTTGTAACAAAACTAATAGCACGAACTGATGCGATAAGCTAATATAAGCCGGCAACTTACACGGCGGGTGAGATTGGCCGCCGTTGCCGGGACGTCGCCGGGACGACGCCGGGACGACGGCGCGCCGACGCCACTTTCAAAGTTTTTATGTTTACACACCGCTCCGACGATGATACTCGCGCTAATTTCTGTATTTACGACAGCTCCCTTGATACTTAATAAGAAAAACTTGCTTATCTCTTTGATAAACTCCAAAGTTTGAATTAGTCTACGGATACTTGAAGAGTATTTTTATTTTATGAACTAGAAATTAATTGGTGCTAGGGTTTTTAGCCAACTTTTTGATTTAGATGACACATTTGCGAGCCACACACATTTCGTTTCCACAGCCCATTACATTCGTGAAGTTGTGCGGGAAGGGAACATTAGATACCGCACGGATAAAATGTGGCGCAATTCACATTGGAATTATGTCTATTTTATTAAACCAACTTTACACCACATTTATCTGCGTAGCTTAGTATTCATTTTATTTTAAACACTGTTTATGAGGTTTTTAATTCCTAACTTTCATTTAAGACGCTGAAAACAACTAAACCACGGTCACTGCCAGACTGCATATAACATAAAAGAAAGAGAAGCGCGATGACACAACGCTTGTAATTTATTGCAAAATGAAGGAATTATCTATTTACTCAAAAATTTGTTGAGTAATCGAAAATAAAAATCAACCAAGTTCTGAATACAAATAAGACGTTCTTGTTATAAATTAAATAATAACCATACGTTGATATTTAATACCTAGATACTTTGGATTGAAACTAGTTAATTCGTATCGAGCACACAACGTTAATTTGTATCGAGTTTTTTTTTTTGGTAACAACCAAGTTCAAAGAAATATGTTCAAGAATAACATATATTTTTTCCGCTACCACAAACTATACAGATTTGGCAATTTATTTGTTTAAGACAAGCCTACTTAGATCATTTGCCTCTTTTCAGCGCCTTAACACCCATAATATTCGTATCAACCAAGTGCTACGAAAGCGTAGCACCGGCGTAGCAATGAACCCCGCTACGCTACGTAGCCGCGTAGCAGTGCGTAAACGTAAGTAGGCTGTATCACCTGTCACAAGAATTGACAAGGTAATTTGACAAGTATGTAGATATGAACAGGTAGGCTCAGTTCCGCGCCAAATCCTCGGTAATCCAGGCGGCGCGCCGGGCGTCTGCCTCTAATACATAACTGAGAAAACAAGTTAATTTTATTGAAATATCGCGGTCGTATAAATCCTATGTTTGTTCCTATTATTATTGAATTGATTGGTCTTTGGGATAAAAATAAGAAGCAATAGTTCTGATTTACCGCAAACTAAGAATATTTATTTGGTAAATTGATATGGCTAACTTTCGGAATAATTAACATCTAAAGTTTGGGTTAATATTGAAAACAATTTTACTGTAGGAAGATTTTATATTTAAACGCTCACGTTGCCGACAGGGAATAACATAAGTCAATTCCAATTTAAAACAAGATGTACTTAATACCGTCAAAAAATATTATTTCTCGGAATGATTTTACCCGGAAAACAATAACACAAAATCCTTTACAAAAAGAAAAATATAAATAATACTCACACGTTATTTTTGGAATTGAACAATATTCTTTAAATGTTGTTCCTTGTGGTGCCGTAAAAGGTGACTAAGGGACTTACTAGAGAATGGGCAGCAGCGTTCTCTATGCATTTTAACACCAAACTACGATCGCCAACCCGCCTGCCAAGCGTGGCAATTATGGCAACCCCCCTCGTTTTGGGGAGGCCTATGTCCAGCAGTGGACGTCTTTGGGCTGAAACGATGATGATGAATGCTGGAATTACATGAATCATGTACCTAAACATAAAAAATAATCTTGTAATGACTTCATTTATGCACAATGAAGTCATTATAAGATCATTTTTTATGACTGGACTACCTAATGGATGGTCAGCCATCCACCGACCGACCTCGGGAAACGTAGCTTTACCTTTGATCGACTCGTGCGGTTGTTTTTATTTAGCCACGAGCCTCTCCAACGCAAAAAAAAAGAAAGCATAAAATTATTTTAAAAGTCATTGATGAAGTATTAAAATAGGAAGATATGGTATGCGCTCCTCGACGTGGACCGGTAAAATTAGGGGAAAAGGACACAATCGACCTTAGTTGCAATTGAACTGGCGTTTGTGTAGCACCTAATAGTGACAATTATTGCTATCTCGTTCCCACTATAGCCCGCTTAATGTCTCTCTATTTCGGTTGTCGAGCACATGACGCACGACATCGGGAAATGTAGTTGTGTGGGTGTGTTTACATGTAAGTGTTTCTAGTGCATTTAATATTTACGTGATGTTAGAGAGTGGCCTATCTTCCTATTTAATATATCAATGTTGAAAGTATTCTATTCTATTTCGTGTTATAAGGCAAGCAAAGCCGGTGTCGACTATTCTGCCAATGTCTGAAGTGTGGTGAAAGCAAGTAAAATCAATTGTTTGTAATGGAATAACTTTGATCTGTCAATTACTCGTGGCATAATCTATCCTAAACAAACAAACGTTGGACTAAGTCGAGTGAATATATAAGGAGCGTTATATTTCACCGGCCCACGCATCGTGATAAGACGTATTGTGTTTTCTTAGCTCGAGTTTCAGATTTTCAGCTGAAATATTATTTCAAAAGGTATTACGGTAAAGTTTTGTCATAGGATTTCAGAATTAGTAAGATATTATATTTTTAAATTTTTGTTTTACAGCTTCACAAATATAGCTGAAACATAGCAAATCTTTTTTTAAACAACTAAATGAATAGCATTTCTTTTTAGGGTTCCGTACCCAAAGCGTAAAACGGGAACCCTATTACTAAGGCTCCGTCGTCTGTCTGTCTGTCTGTCCGCCTGTCACCAAGCTGTATCTCATGAACCGTGATAGTTAGACAGTTGAAATTTTCACAGATGATGTATTTTTATTGCCGCTATAACAACGACAAATAGTTTTTGCTCTATATTGATAACGGCAACAGGTAGACGCTTGAAATATTCACAGAATATTTAGTTATATATTCACTGTAAAAATAAATAATAAAATTAAAATAAAACAAATATTTAAGGGGGACTCCCATACAACAAACATGATTTTTTGCCATTTTTATAGATAATGGTACGGAACCCTTCGTGCGCGAGGCCGACTCGCACTTGGCCGGTTTTTATTATTCTATAAAGTAGGTATATTTTTTTTTAATTTTTAGTAGTTGGATGCCAGTTACTTTGGGCTGGCCCACAAGGGAACTGAAGTGAAAAATAAAGTATGAAAAACTTTTGTCCTCTTCCGTTATCTTAGCTCGACACAAGATTTTCGAGACCGTTTTAGAGAGGGAAGGAAAACATTACGTTTATCTGACACTTGGATTCCTACAGTTCACTTTTCGCTTTTAATAATTAGTCTGTTTAAGACGCAGACCAGCCACCTTGCCAGCCAGCAGCCAGCTTGCTTGCTTGGCTTGCTGGCCAGTGACCTTGAGTGGTTAGCTTGCGAGTTCTGTACTGAGCTCACGCAACGAGTCGTACGTTCAGCCAGTAATGGACTCGCCCATCAAGAAGCGCTGTCCCCAATTTGACGCATTTTTAATTTATTATACACAAAACAACAGGTATTTAAATAAAACGCCTATACTAAAAGATCAATAATTAAATTATCTTTCTATTGGTGAAAGTTTCAGAAGAATACGCTTGGTAGATATTGTGCCATTATCAGTTTTTTATCCGCGTTAGACATAACTGTACAAATTAATTTCACTATGTAATATAAACATATTCTAAAATATTCACATATTAAGTCATTAGGGAAATCATCTAATTTAACATATATATTTTTTCAAATCATTAACACTACTCGTTTAGACGTGATCTTCAGTATAAAATCATCAAAAGTCTGTTATCGTCGCCTTAATAACAGTTCAAGTTCTCGATGCATTATAATTTTCTGGGCAAAGAAAATCGTGAATAAATACACTGCCGTCGTAGCTATTTTCAATAACGCAGGAACAATGGAAACATCCAACACGCGTATTCGCCCAGACGCACCCGTTCACACTCTCATACATTATCACCGACATATTGCGGCTGTCTGTCCTATACATAGCCATGCTAACTACATCGCCCCTCAACACCTACGCAGCGAGATATGAAACCACACCGTACTATGAATACAATAACAAAAGCACAGTTGAGACCCAACCCTGAGCATGTGACGTCATTTAATCGACGAATGGTGCTCCACAGAGCAGTTTATCGCGATGTCAATAAATCTGAACCTAAGCGTGGAACAGACTATGTTCTTACATCTGAGAATTTCTCGTCATGGACTCCAATTCAGCGAGCTAACGTCTCTAGTAAATTACGTGATATCGCACTCGCAGGTAGGGCATGCTATCTGGATATCCAGGAAAACCAAATTATCCGGATATCATTTGTTTTACTATCCGGATAAAACGAATAATACGGATAGTTCCTTTTGTTCTTTTTTGTATTTTATTACATCAAAATCAGTAATAATATAACATTTAACATTGTGTTTTAATAAAATAGGTATTCGTAATCGTGAAAATTCATACGATAACTTCAAAATTCATCTAATGACACATTTTCAAAAGTACTTTTGCCCAGAGGCAAAAACACTTTTGAATTATCGTTATCGAGTCGAGCTCTGGCTCGAATTCTGTTGACGACAACGATGATGATGACGTAGTACTCAAAGATTATCAGCAGCAAAGAGAAACTGTAAAATCTATTAATTTAACAGAGAAAATAAGCAAAGATATCGAAAGTATATTATTATTTTCTCTCCATCAGAGCACCCGCCATCTTATCTCTTCACCACCCTTGGTTGACTGGTAGAGAATTCCTAAGGCATTAAGTCCGCCTTTGTTCCTTATTGTGTGCGAGAAGTTTAAATAAATAAATAAAGGAACATGCCCAATACAACATCGACATCCACTACAACTGATTGCAGTTGCAGTAGACGTGGAGCTGATAAACTAAATGATTTTGTGAAGTATTGATCATCATCGCTGTCGTCAACTGAAGACGAGAGTTTCTAAATTAATTTAAAAACTCTTTGCCGAGTACAAATGGCACACACCAAGAAACATTAATCTTAGTCAAGTATACAACCGATATACATTACGATTCCTCCAACCAGCGTCAAAGCTGAATATTTTTTTCCACCATGCACTGGTTACATAATGTAATAAATTAAGGTCTAAATAACGCGTTTCCTGAGATTTCATTACCAAATAATAAAAAGTTAAATTATTTGATTTCGTTGTTTTTACTTTATTTTCAGAATTATTTATATATAATTATCATCGACCTTGTGAAATTGATGTGTGCATGCAATTATAAACATTAAGGTGATAAGGTGGTTGTCTACCTCGTTGGTCTAGTGGTCGTAAGTGCTACTGTTGAGCATGAGGTCCTGGGTTCCATTCCCGGGTCGGGCAAAGTGATAATAGGTTTTTCTATCTGCAATTTCTCAATAGCAGCCCAGAGTCTGGATTTGTGCCCAGTTGATGGCAATAGGCTGGCACCCTATTACATGGGACCCAAACATATCTGGCGTAATGTGGGTGTACTACAACAAGGCGTGGTTTTATGTATAAATTATTTTATTTCATTAATAGAATATAAACCATAAGTTTCGAATAATAAAAGTATTACGATTGTCTGTTTTATGACAGCTACAATAAACATACATACATTATATGTTATTTGATTAGGTACAGATCTACGACTTTTATTTATTTACACTTCTTTTAGGATAGATATAGAAAACCTTTTTTGTAAAATAAAAACGATAAATACGATACAATATTAACTGGCATGTACGGATATTAAGCTAATGCTAATGCTTTGAGCTAATATTGTTATCATTTAATTGCAAATCCTCGAAAAGATCAATATAGTATTGTATTGTATAGTAGTAATGATGTTTATTTTTAATTTAATTTAATTTGATGTTGTTTTATTTTTATGTAATGTGAATGGGACGTAGTGCCTTAATAAATAAATAAGTAATAATAATAATTAATAATTAAACAAGCAAGGTCAAACTTATTATTAAAAATGCAAAAATAGGAAGAAAAACAAAAATAAGTTCAAAACATCTTTATTTTTTATGGAAATTCATTATTTATATTCTATCAACCACTTATTATTTTAATAAATAGTATAGCTTCCATCAGCAGCTATGACGGCACGAAGACTTTCTCGCATAAATGTGACAAGGCGCGCGAAAAAATCAGTCCCTCTGATATGATCCCATACCCGTGCACAATGTGATCTAAGTGCTTTAGGGTTTCCTTCATTCTGACATTCCCAGCGTTGAACCATTTTTTTCACGTAGATTTTCAATCGGGTTCATATCTGCTGACCAAGCAAACCATTGAATGAGACGAATGTCACGGTGCACGTTGAACCATGCCATAGTAGACCGACGGACCGTGAGTATCGGTGCTTTATCCTGAATGTAATCAATTTGTGGGAATTCTGCTACAGGATACACAACGCAGACATTAGGCAGCATCAACTCTTCCAAAAGCGATACATAATTATTCGCAGTAGCCCTAACTTCTAACAAAGTCAATTCTCCAACGTCGTCGTCGTCGTCGTCGCTCATCCAACCCCTTTAAGTTGACTGTTATGCATCCAGATTCATTTTGAGGCACGATATGAGCTTGAAATACCGAGTGCGATTATAACGCCATAAAGTTAATCTTCTGATTTGACTCGATTTAAAAGATTATTTAATTAATATAACAATAGACCAATCAAAACCAAGATGTTGTCGCGGAAAATTAAATTGGGCAGTTTTGTGTTGAGGTTTGAGTGCAAGTTTAATAGCCTGATGTCTGTAGTGTAGCCCAGCTCGGTGAAAAGCTGGTCGAAACGTCCGAGGACTCACATCATACAAAGCAGCAAAATGACTAGTTGGTGTGAAACCGTGCTCTTTGTAATGACAAACCATATCAGTTATTTGCGCGACGGTTTGTATCGACCGTCGTCTTGAATTGATCATAGAAGATGATCAATTATTTGCCCTTCTTCGCCATGACGCCGAACCCAAAATCTCACGGTGAATCGAGACATATTGAGTTCTCGTAATATAGCACTAGCATTTAAGCCATCTGCATGGAAAAATAATATTTCAGCCCATTCGCGTTGTTGCAGGGTTAAACTTACCATTTTATTTCAATCATTAACTTTTGAATATATTTCACACCTTATAATTTGGATAAATGTCATTGTAATAAATGCAATACTTATATCAACTTTTAAATCAAGAAATGGTTTACATCATCAACAAGTCATTAATACTCTTTTTGTTAGAATAGATGCTTCATAACTAACTATTAAAAAGTAATAATTAAGTATCTAGATATGGCATTTTAGACTGCACATAGTGTGATAAAGAATCTAATTTGAAAACTGACCGAACTAAACATTTTCAGATCGCAACTGTACGTTAAGAGTTTCGTTGTTCTTTAGATCTCACTCAAAATATGAAAACTGAAATTAGTGATGAAAACGTTCCAAATGTACATACTTATCTAATGAAAACAACGTGTGATTTATTATATTAAAGAAGATATGCCTTGTAAACATTACATTATCTGCCTAGGCTTTTTCTAAATATGAAGACTGAAAGTAGTGAAGAAAACGTTCCAAATGTACATACTTATCTAATGAAAACAACGTGTGATTTATTATATTAAAGAAGATATGCCTTTAAACATTACTTCATCTGTCTATCCGTTTTCCATATACATATGTTGCGGTTGGCTTCCAGTCTTGTTGTTTTAAAAACGTTTTAAATGTTATAATTCGTTAGTAACATAATAACACGAACACGATACGACACGACATGACACGTATGTTAGAACACGATTAATGGAGAGTTTTTGTAATGAAAATGACGATTGGAAACTTATATTAGTTTGATTTAACTTTTTAACAGTTGGATCCATAGTATCCGGATAGTGTTCTGGAAGTATCCGAATTATCCGGATAGTAAAATAGGGCGGACAATTGCATGCCCTACTCGCAGGTGTTGGAAATTTACGATATCGCTCTTTTAGAAAAATCACCGAAAATGGTTTCACATTACTTGAGATTAACCAAATTGCTTTTTCACGAAAAGTAACAAACCAAAAAAAAACTTCGTTAAAAAACTTAGAAAAATATAAAAGTATTTAAGTAGCTGATATTGTCTAGAAAGGGAACTCTTGAGCAACAGTAAGACGCTTTTAACGCGGCAGTACAAATGCGATGCTTGAATAAACTCAGTAAGTTTTCACGCGGAAAATTGTATAGGAACGATACTTCATACATTCCACCCCCGCCAGTTCGACCCACGCTTTATTGCAGAACTGCCATCTTAGAAATATGGTTTTAAGTTGACGTGAAGATTTAATACATAGCTTTTGCATATAAAACTGTTTCATTCGCAGAGACTGATTAGGATTACAAATATTTCATTAGATAATAAACCTCTGATAGTAGGTAGATAGTAATTACTCATAAAGTTGGAAGTCCTATTATATTGAATATTTTAACTGTAACTTAGTAACATGACTCATATTTATCCAACGTGACTCGTATTTAAAGCAAAAAAATGAGCTTACGCAAAATTTTCCACTAATTTCGTTTTATTATTATTTATAAAAAAATAAACACGTCGCAAAAGTTTTACCTTTCAAGGTAGCTATTGCAAAATCTTCCCTCGAAGAAGCATTGCAAACTTTTTAAAAGTTGTCCATAACGTAACACCACAATAACTAATAGCAAAGTTTCGAAAATGGTAAAATGATGAGGGCATTAATTTTCAACTTCATTTTAACTACCAACTTGTTGGTATCAAAGATGGCCACCATATCATCGCATGTATAACAAAAGAGGAACGTTTAAATGGCTCAACCTGTTTCTTACCGTCCCACTGAGCCAGTCCAATCACATAATCAATTTATCAGTGCTGTATAAAAATAGGATACGTCGTGTTCTATTCCAATCGTTCCGGTTTAATAGAATTTTAATTTCAATTTCACACATAGCGGGGCACGCGGATTACGACTAGCACCGAGTCGGGCCGAGTCGAGTGAATTTTTCCGATCGGTTCGGCAAGTGTACCGTAGAAATTTTGATGGGCCGTTATTACACAGTCCGTTTCAAACGTATTGTGTGCAAATGCGCTACAAAAATAGCAATATTTTGTATTGTATGTGGGTAACGTTGCTGTTTGAGTTGGTGCGTTTTTACCTTTACGCCCATCGCTTTGATGAAGTCCCGGCTTATCTGTTAGAAAATTGAAACACATAATGCAGAAAATGTATGCAGCAATAAATGAGTGAAAATGGACAGGATTTTCAGTTGAAATGATCGGAATTGGATCGTGTTCAAGAGGGAATGGACCAACTAAAGTAGCGATATGTGATTAGGGTGGAATATGAATAGAAACCATGTAGATACTTCCTCTTGCGGAGTTTATGTCTTAACAAATATTAACCAAAGTGCTATAGTTGCCTAATCAATTCAGAAAGATACAAATGACACCGCAAGACAAAACAAACTCCACGAACATCACTGAAAAAAAAAGTGTTTGCTTTAACAAAAAAACTTGTTTCATGTTATCACGCATCTTGATTCCATACGAGCCCAACAAGATCTTGACTTCTGAAGCTTGCAGAACTTTGTTAAATTATCATAGTTCCGTCTACTAAGTAATGAATTAGTTTAATTACGGGTAGTTATTTGATTTAGCTCAAATGTTGGTCAGTTTAAAAATGATACAATGCTAACAAGTTACTTGTTACCATGAACTTAAATTATTATTTGATATACAAAAGTGAAGAAGTAAAATCAAACAAAGCATGTATGATGTAACAAAGACTGGTGATTTTTATGTACCTACATGTACACACGCCTACACATCAAGCTATACATTTCCAGTATACGCTGACCTCTCATTATACGGAAATCCTAGACAATGCGAGATCAGCTTATACTGGAAATATATAGCTTGATGTGTAGCCGTGTGTACCTACATTTGTACGATATAAATAAAATGAATTTGTCCTGGCAAATATGCTATCTTGTTCATAGTAAATAGATAAATAATGATTCCAAACATTTTAATGCCAACTAAGAGAAAATGTATCTAACAAAGGTAAAAATCTAACTAATTTAAAAAAGCGCATTTTATTTCCTCAAAACAACTTCACGTTTTCTTCACATCAACTGTCACTTCTCAAAATTCCTTCAAACCTTTTAACAATAACCAAATAAAATCAAATCATTTATTTGCTTCAATATGGGTACTTACATGAGGTGATACATACAAACAAGTTCTTTAAACCATATCCTACATAAACAGGTGTGCAAATATCTACTATAATAGGATTATTTCTTACATTATTCATTCGTTTACAAATATGAATATTATTTTTATTAATTAATATTAATATTAAATTAATTAATTATATAATTTTATTATTATTACTTACCTAACTTAAAAATTTAATTACATTTATCATTAACTTTGTAATAAGCTTTATTGATCAGATAAGTCTTTAATTTATTTTTAAATGATGTAAAATTGTTTGCTTCTTTTATATTAACCACACCATTACGACACGATAATCAGATGTGACACGTTACGTCTACAGCAGCATAATGTAGTTGCAGTCACCTGGAAACTGCCTGTTTTATATTTCATAGCCGTGCCTGCTGCGGCCTGCACATCCAATTAACATCAGTCGTCCGGCCGCACATTTGAAATGTTCAGTGAAATATCGAGGGCTTGATGAGAGCCGTCGGTGTACGGCTGTCTTTATGACCTACATGCTTAACGCACTCCGGGAAAATGAGTTAACTGCCCCTATGACAACTCTCGGTAAAATTAAAGTTTATTATTTGTGACTGTAAATTCTTAACGTGTCATGAATGTGATTTTAATAATATCGTTCTTTTTTCCCATAACGAACGTTTTCAGCGCACAATTTATTATAATGAAAACTCAAATACAGGTAAAAAAGTATTAATAATCTGATAACTCATTCCTTTTTATTTGTTTGACAATTCCATTTTTCAATATCGTAATATTCCGTAGAGTGAGTTTATCAAACAACATAATGTTCGCAGAACAAATAACGCAGCGTATTATAATTGAAAATAATATGAATACAATGTAGAACAAACCTTTCCATATAAAAAGAGAAAAACGATGAACAATCTCATTTGGAGCGTAACTATAGTGTGTCGGGAGCATAAACTAAAGGTTTTTGCTGTTTATTTTTATGGTCGTCACAACCGTACGCTAAACAAAAGTGAATGGTGTGTATGATACAATGTAGGCACGATTCGAACGTAAAATCTGATTCGAAGTTTTTTAAAACATGTCGTTCTTTCTTTTCTTTTTATTAAATAACGTTGCCCCCCACACTAGGAATCATAATCGTCGTTGTTAGGGTTCTTAGAGTCTGTCCGAAAGGGATATCGTGGCCCTGGCACACAGGCATTTGAAGGAACACGGTGGGTTTTAGTCAGTAAAAGTCTGACACTCCCTCCCGCTCCGCCCAGAGCGGGAGAAGTTATTTGATGATTTCCCACCCAAAAAAAAAAAAGAAAAAAAAAGGGTTCCGTAGTAAACAAGGAACCCTTATAGTTTCGCCATGTCCGTCTGTCTGTCTGTCTGTCTATCTATCCGTCTGTCAGTCTGTCTGTCCGTCTGTCTATCTGTCCGTCTGTCTGTCTGTCTGTCTGTCTGTCCGTCCGTCCGTCTGTCCCCGGCTTAGCTCAGAGACGCTAAGTCGTAGAAAGCTGTAATTTGGCATGGGTGTACATATTAATCACGCCAAGAAATTCGTAAAATAAAACCATAAAAAACATTTTTTTTTGGGTACCTCCTTTGCACGTAAAACGGGGATGATATATTTTTTTCTCGTCTAATACATGGTGTGGGGTATCGTTAGATAGGCCATTCAAAAATATTGTAGGTCTGTGATAGACATTTTTCAATTCTAAGATCCGTTTGCGTAATATTAAGCATTAAAGTGCTATTTTTTGTTAGAGTCAAGTGTCCCCCCCCCCTGCCAGCTAAATGGTTGGTTTTGGATATGTGAAAAAATTCATGGCAGTAGTATATATAACGAAATTAAAAGGAAAACTATCACAGCTAAGTAGGGTTTACAAGTTAACGAGTAATCGTTGACCAACTTAAATTTGCAGTTGAAGAATTGACCGTAACGTATATAGATGTATGGGAGAGCATGATTTTCAACTACAATGTTAAGTTTGTTTTTGGGATGAATTCATCCTAACTACGGAGCCCTTCATTGTGCGTGGTCCGACACGTACTTGGCCGGTTTTTTTCGTTATTTTCATAACTTCGATATATTCATAACACTGGCGTTAAATAATGCTCAATGCAACTGTATACCGAGGTAATAAAACATCTTTAATATTCTCTTGTGCGAGTCGAACGGAATGGTTCGGTGATTTGTAGCTTAGAGTATATATCGCGTTGCATTGCCATCAATCCGTAAGTGAATCTAGGAGCGAGCACGTCGCAGCTGCAACTGATATCACCTGACGATGTCGTTTGTACCCGTCCGACCGGGATTAGGCACGGGCTACACGCGCGCAAAACGACAGTTTGAATTACGCTTACGGATTTACGCTATTGAACGCTGGACTTTAAAATATTCACAACATATCGGCGTTTTACCCGCATTGAATACGTTTCAAAAGTTTGGAATTGTTATTTTACATTTAGTTCAACAAATGCGATTCTCACTCCTCCAGAGCGATGGCAAAGTAGATGGGACGGTTAAGGTACTGACAAAGAGGCAAACGATCTAAGAAGGCTTTTCTTAAAAAAAAAATGCGTAATATACATAGTTTGTGGTAGCGGTAAAAATATATGTCATTCTTGAACATATTTCTCAGAACTTAAAAACGTTACAAAAACACGTTTATAAAAACACTACACACTCTCGATACAAATTAACGGTAAACTAACCTTTTACTTTGAGTTCCAATCCAAAATATCTGTTTTAAATATAAACGTATGGTTGGTATTTAATTAATAACAAGAACGTCTTATTTGAATGCAGAACTTGGTTGTTTTTTATTTTCGATTACTCAACTCATTTTTGAGTAAACAAATAATTGCTTGATATTTTGTAATAAATTACAAGCGTTGTGTCATCGCGCTTCTCTTTCTTTTGCATGCAGTATGATAGTAAAGTAAAAGTAAAAAAAAGTTTATTCATCAAAATAGTAACAATACAATGTGACATATTCGGTGAGCCACAAACTAAGCAGTGCAGCATAATGACCGCGCTTTAGATTGTTAGTTGTCAGCGTCTTAAGCACAGAATTAACACTGGATGAATGAAATGGCGGCAGGTCACGGGACCAATCTGTGACTCCCGCAACCTTAAACTTAAGGGTAAATATATAAAACAATGGTTAGATCTGCTGTCTTGTATGGATCTGATCCATACAACACAGCAGAACAGATCTTACCATTGTTTGTGCTGGGCCACAAAAGGGATGAATGAAAGGCAATTGCATGGAGCTGAGATGAGAATGCTATGGATAGAATAAGAAATAAGTACATAAGAGGAAGTCTGGAAGTGGCACCGGTGACTGAAAGGATGTGCGGAAATCGGTTGTCATGGTATGGGCATGTGATGCGGAGGAATGAGGAAAATGTCGTAAGGAAAGTTTTGAGTATGAATTTCGACGGCTATAAGAGTAGGGGAAGACCAAAGAAACGATGGATGGACTGTATGAAAGATGATATGGCTAGAAAGAGATTGACTATCGAGATGAAGACTAATAGGCAATTATGGAAGGAAGGGACGTGTTGCGCTGATCCCAACGAATTGGGATTAGTGCACGAGAATGATGAAATGCTATTTGATGCAATGAATGATCCCTCGCTAGATCATACATTACTTTTAGATGAGGGATGAATGGAATAAAAGAAGGTAACTACTAAAACACTACTGTATCGTCTCAAAGGTACTTAAAGGTAAAATGAGCTTAATAGACTGATGCTGTGGAAATGAAGTAAGTGACGCGGCCCTTGTTGGCTGTCACGAGAACGCCTGGCTGACTTGATAGCCGAACGCGAGAAGTATGGAAGAAAGGGACATGTTGCGCCGACCCAACGAATTGGGATTAGGGCAGAAGAATTATGAAATGCCATTTGCTAGATCATAAATTACTTTTAGATGAGGGATGAATGGAATAAAAGAAGGTAAGTACTAAAACACTACTGTATTGTCTTAAAGGTACTTAAAGGTAAAATGAGCTTAATAGGCTAAAGGTGTGGAAATTAAGTGAGTGACGCGGCTCTTGTTGGCTGTAACGAGAACGCCAGGCTGACTTGATAGTCGATCGCGAACTGAACTAATTATTATGAGTTGATATGAATGTGTGGCGTAAACTACTGAATTGCAGAATCATGATTTCAGCCGCAAGACGTCCTCTGCTGGACATAGGCCTCCCCTAAAGAGGAGGTTGCCATAATCGCCCCGCTTGGCAGGCGGGTTGGCGATCGCAGTATGGTGTTAAAATGCATAGAGAACGCTGCTGCCCATTCTCTAGTAAGTCCCTTAGTCGCCTTTTACGACACCCACGGGAAGAAATGGGATGGTGCGATTCTTTACGTCCGGCACCAAACGGACAATTGCAGAATGTTCGGTTGCAAATAAACGTATTTTCTTTCTTTTTTTTTAACCGTACAATAGTAATAAATTATTAGTGTTCTTTCCATTTGATTAACCTAGATATCAAAAGGTTTTTCCGTCAATGCGTCGAATCAAGTCTGATGTTCCAATTTCATCGAAGTTTCCCTTTGTCTCTCGCTCGAAAGCGGATTGGAATCGTATGGCTCTCAATCTGACGTGTAGTGCTTTATTGCTTATGGTGTTCCGGGTCTAAATCCTCTCCTTTCAAATCGGATTATGATTGATATAGAACTTGAAATATTTGGAAAATATTTGTGACCATTTTATGACTTCCCAATATCCTTTGCGGGTTAGAAGCTTTGAATAAAAAGTAGGTTAAAGTTGAATTTGGTAAACACGCAACCTATTATTGTTATTAATTTGGGGCAATTTTAAATTACTTTGTGACATCAGTGTAGGTGCCTATGGTACATAGGTTCTTATACGGACTTACATCTGATAGTAACTATGTTGAGTTATCAATTGACACGAAAAGAAGATGGAGAAAAGCCACGGAAAATAAATTTATTCAACAAATAATTCAAATTCAAATTCTTTATTACATTCATGTGTACATTTAGTTGTTATTTAGAGGTATGAGGAACAGGGTGTAAAGTTCACTCATCCTCCATAGAAAAGGGAGGATCCTCCGACCAGACGGGTGTTGTGTCTGGTGGGCAACTGCCCGACGGTTGATGTCGGGACGTTGTATACGAGTATTACGTACGAGTATATGCTAGTTGCGCGGTAAACTCTGCTTGCGCGATGCAGGATTTGCGTGACGCGTAGTTCGCATGTGGCGATGTTGATGCCGCTACAGTTACAATATAAATAAGTTCCAACATGTAACCCGGTTAAGGCAACATAATAATAAGCAGCGATACTAAACACATGCAGACTCGTGAGAAAGTTTCTGCAATGTGAATCAGAGAACCCACATCAAAACATAAATACGCAACCATCTTCCGTGTAATTTTCTGCACATGACCGCACTTAATCCACCTGATAATCACTTGGCTTAGGCCCGTGTTATCAGGTCTTCCCGGCTAGCCGAGAAAATAAAATAAATTTCAAAATAATAATTTTAACATAATAATAATAAGAATATGTATGTGTGCTGTTTTGGCGACTAAGGGACATACTAGAGAATGAGCAGCAGTGTTCCCTTTGCATTTTATCACCATACTGCGATCGCCAACCCGCCTGCCAAGCATGGCGATTATGGCAAACCCCCCCCTTTAGGAGAGGCCTATGTCCAGCAGTGGACGTCTTTTGGCTGAAATGATGACTAATTCCATGCTATTATAAAGTACTTACCAATTCCATGCTATTAAAAAGTACTTACTTATTCTATGCTCTCACTTTCTGTTACACACTTCTGTCTTTTTTCACAAAATCACTCCCACAAAAAACGAGAGGAAAGATGTTAAACATAATTATGTAATACGTTAAACTTAAGTTTTTTTTAAACGTAGGTAGTAAGTTAAATATACTAAACTAAACATCATCAGGGACTTACTAGAGAATGGGCAGAAGCGTTCTCTATGCATTTTATCACCATACTGCGATCGCCAACCCGCCTGCCAAGCGTGGCGATTATGGCAAACACCCCCCTTGGGGAAGGCTCGTCTTTCAGCTGAAATAATGATGACGATGATCTTTAATCATTCATCATTTCAACCGAAAGACGTCCACTGCTGGACATAGGCCTCCTCCAATGCTTACTGATCGCTATTTTTAATATAAATTATTATTTTAAATGAATAGAATTGTATTTAATTTTATTTTTATGAATTGCATTGTTATCTAAATTTAAATTATGAAACTATTATTAGTATTTTAATATTATTGCTAATTACTAAATGTGCAGGTACTGCATGCTTTAAGGCTTTTACAGACCGGCGCGACACGCGACGCGAGACAAAGGCCCCGCATGTCGCGCGACGAGCAGTGCCTTTGTGTCGCGTCGCGAGTCACGAGTTTGTAGAAGCCTTTAAGTATAACCAAGATGTAAAATCTTAATATTTGCACGGCTGAAATGCCGAATATAGTGAAACCCAAGTTAGCTACATATTCTTGCAAATAAATATCATTTATTCATTCTATGGGGATGTTTGCCATAATCGCAACGCTTGGCAGGCGGGTTGGCGATCGCAGTATGGTGTTAAATGCATAGAGAACGCTGCTGCCCATTCTCTAGTAAGTCCCTTAATCGCCTTTTACGACACCCACGGAAAGAAATAGGATGTTGCTATTCTTTACGTCCACCGGAAAATAAACTAAACGCATAGATGTTATTTAATTAAGTAATAACCCACCACAACCTGTACCACACAGCTAATCTACCACATAAGCCAACGGAGCCAATTTAATAATTTTACGAGAAACTAATAGTAAAGTAAAGGAGCCAACATATCAAAGAGCCAATATATTTTGTTAGCATAAAGCCGCGTGTGCACGGTCGCTCCGGCGGAGTTTCCGCAAGTATCCACAGGGAAACCGCGTTACGAAAACATTTTTCATAAAGCCTCTGCACATACTTGATACGTAATTTATGGGGACACCGCCTTATACCTCGCTACTTGAATGTTGATTAGAAATATTCTACGAAAAAGCTGCTGTAAATCGAAGGAGAAGTTGATGCTTTCTACGTGCAGTATAAAATCACTGATGACAGGATTGAAGGGTTTTTGCATACAGTTTGTCATGTTAAGTTTTAGGGTTTTTGCGTGATTCTTTGATAAATTATTTGGCTTGACTAGTGGCATTTTCATGGCAAATGCACGACTAGTTTCTTTTCCGTATTCTGCTCAAGAAGTATTTCGTGTTTATGAAGCATTTCTTTGTGTTTGATAATTTACGAAAACGAACATTTAATGTTAGCTCTTATCTTTCCAGTATTTATTCTAATCTTTATTTATTTTCCTCCTTTTACATACTTACCCAAAAATGCTAAGAAATAGTACCTACAGTCAGCAACAAAGGTCAAATAACACTATAACTTTAACATAGCATGTAAATTGATACAAAATGATTCAAAGTTGCAGGATGGAAGAAATAGAATAGATAACCGAAATGAACACCCTTTTAATAATATAAAACAGCTTTTAATTTAATCCGCTTTTCACCTTTTCACATCTTTTTCTAAACCACCACTTATTTTTGGGTTCCGTACCCGAAGGACAAACAGAACCGTATTACTAAGCTGTCCATTTGTCCGTCCGTCCGTCGGTCTGTCAGCGGGCTGCATCTCATGAACCGTAATCGGAAGCCAGGTGCAAGTTTCACAGATTGTGTATTTCTATTGTCTCTATAATAAAAACAAATATAAAGAAAAAAAAATATGGGGTATACAATAAACGCGTTCTTTTGTAAAAAAAAAGTTTAGTGTTAAATATTGTGTGGTGGTACGGAACCATTCGTGTGTCGAGTCTGACTAGCACTTGGCCGGTTTTTTTTTTGTATTTCATGTAATAGCTAATATACACTTAAAAAATATTATATTTATATTTTGTTTAGTAATTAAGATTCAAAAACTGAAGTGTTAATCGACGTTTCTTGCTAACTGTACCTAAACAGAACTCATTTTCGTAGGTTAAATCGTTATCACCGTAGTATCAATTCAAACTGCACAATTGGACATAGACAAAGTCTGTTGGTAGCCTGACACTAATGTATGTGCGTGTTACGGTACCTACATATAGGTACTATAGCTCCAATAGTTCATGTCCGAAGTGACAAGTGGTACCTCGTATCAGACACGAGCAGCGTCATACATTTAGATTGTATTAGCATCAAACAGAATGCCAGCCCATTGGGAACTGGTGATAAATTTAGATCGCGTATGTAGGTAGATAGGAAAAAAAACAAGTTGTGTATGCTATCAAACTAAACTCCGCGCTCCCGATTTAGTTTTCACATGTTTTTCCGACAATTTATAGCATTGGAAAAACGTATATAGTTACTGGAATATTTACAAAAAACGTTGATAAAACCTACAATAAACTACCTACTTGCAAAAAAATATTATTGATAACAAAAGCTTAGTAAAAATGAGTGCAGGGATGACACACCTCCAAAACAATACTAAGTACTTCTAATTTCATAATTTGATATGAAAAAACCAAATGAATACGAGCGCTATTCCATTTTTGAAATCAAATCATAACTTTTTTTTTCAAATAAATAAGAAGAAGACTTCTTGGCGGGAAAGTGAAGCGTCATGTTCAGCAGTTTGTTTAATTTTCCAAAATTTGTGTTTAGCCGAATATTAATGTGTAATAATGGTGGATTATTAACCATTAAGTGTTTATGAACGTGCATTAGTGTTGGCAAATAAAACAAAACAGTGCAACTTCGCTTCAAGTTCTCTCAAGAAGTCCGCGTGAGGTCTCAGTAAAGTGCCACATCTTTACTGAAACTCAAGGGGAGTGGGCGGGGATATCATCATCATGCATTTATAATTAATTTCATCAATACTATACAAGAACTAAAACGTGACATTGGCTAAATGCACAAACCGTGCGAAGCCAGAAGGAAAAAAATGAAAAATAAGAAGAAGATTATGATTTGTTTTCAACAATGGAATAGCAAATCATTTAAGACCATAGTGCACACGGGTGAAAAATACACTTCTTTACAAAATGCATCGAAAAAAAAGCATCTGCGACGACTGCCACGGTCGCATAACTTAATTTCCGGAAACCGGGTAGTATCGCCCGGTTACCCGGTTGTTTGTTTGTTTATCCGGGCTTGATTACGACCACCCGGGCGTGGATACCGTCGCTCGTAAGCCATGTAATCAGCCATCAATAGATGGTCAACATTGTTGATATGATATCCATTAGTCGTTAAGCATTTTGAAATTGGTTTGTTATTGATTTTTGCTTCTATTGTATTTTGTGGCCTTGTGGGAAGACCTGATAAATGTAGTTTTTACGCGGGGTTAAATGTGCGTCAATGGTTTGTTGTAGGAATAAATATTATACATTTTTAAATTTACAGAAAGAGCCTGAAAAAAAGCGTGCCTTACAGTAGTCGCCTATGATGCTTAGAACATGTTTAGAAATGACCCCCTCTACATACAATCTACATATATAGTACTTACTAATTCCATGCTATTATAAAGTACTTATTATTTCCGTGATTTTTTTTTTAAAACGTTGCCCCACACTAGGAATTTCTCCTGTATCGTGGGTGCGTTTACAAACATTTAAACTCACATACACAAACAGCCAGACCCGGATCAATTACTTGTAGGTCTTACAAATATTTGTTCCGTGCGGGAATCGAACCCGCAACACGCAGCGCAGCAGTCAATCGCTTAACCACTGCGCCAACCGTGCCGTCAAATATTAAAAAGTAATTACTTATTCCATGCTCCAGCTTCCTGTTACTCGCTTCCGTCCCTTTTAACGAAATCACTCCCAGAGAAACCGAGAGGGTGTTACACATCAATAATAATGGGCTAGTCTACAGTATACGATGGTATACAAATTCAAGATAATAAATTCATAACGTTTCGTTTGTGAAATGTAGGTACGGCTCTGTCTTACCCTTTGAGGAAGACAGGCGTGATGCTATGTGGTGTTGTTAGTTTCATTTATTTTTCAACGACTATACAACCTGTTTTTTTTTATATCCTATCCTACCTAAACAGGTGTGCAAATATCTACTATAATAAAAATATTTCTTACATTCAATAATTTACAAATATTATCTAGGGTTATATTCTGTAGGTAAAAATAATACTAAAACTCCTAGAATAGGTGGTCCAAAAATGCATCGTTTCGGAGATATCATCAATCATAATTAAATTAGGTCAAAAATTGTCACCAGTATGACGAATCTTTACTTTTGCGAGGTTGCCAAACTTCGCAGTAGGTAGTGTAGTAAAATAAATATTAAAATAAAATATGTAGGTATGTTGGTATCGGGGCTTCCCGGCGGCAGCTAGTGAAGGGAAAGCTACCTTGTCGACGTTGTCATATTTCACGTAAGGGTGTTTTACATTAATAATCGTGACTTTGCCGAATTATTTTGTATGAAAAATTAAAATTAAAATAACGAAGGATTGGAACATAACTCATATGCCAGTTGATTCTTTGATATGGCCTCAATCATACCCTAGAGTTATGGGATATCAAAAAAAACACGTTGTATAAATCTTTATTTATGATAAATTCAAAATCAGTGACCTCAATGTTGACATTTAAGACTAATTAAACTTAAATTCTGCTAGTCTGTTACAACAGCCATCTAAGATATTAATCTTATCTCTAGAAAATTAAGCCTGTTCACGAAGTTTAACAAATCAAGTAAAATATAACTAGAATATTACTATTAGTCTAAAACTAATACAAAGACTTTTCTAAACCCACAAGTTGTCTGAAAAGTTGGAACGCAAAGCACAACGAAAATAACTATCTACTAATATATTAGTGCACGAAATTGGATGAAATTGCAGAGTTATTAACTTATTTGTTAATATAATTAGAGCTGTCAGATTCAGTAAAATTTTCACACATTTATTATATAAAATTAAATTAAGCATAATTATTAATTTATGCACGAGCGTATTTCAGACGTAAACATAATGAAAATATAGTCGTCCTCGTATTTGCTTTACCACCCTATGGTTGAATGTCACTTAAACGTTATAAAATGACAAGGTCTATTTGTTTATGTGACAGTTGATAGTTTCAACATTAATATTAACTTTTAACAAATCTGAGATTTTTTGTCAAAAGTGTCAAAGTAGGTAAGAACGAAGTCCTAAGTGTTTTTTTTTATTATGTAACTGAAAGTTTAACAAGATTCTTTCACACAGTAACTTTTAAGTTATGAAAGGATTCAATGCTTGATACACAATACGTTTAGTTTCCCGTTACCTTCAGAGATGGCGCTAGTTAATAATCTGAGCAAAAAGGACAAAGAAAATTGTTCATTTCCTTAATTCCCTCTTTGCGCTTGATATTCTCTTTTAAATATCTCTTGGAATGACTAAATAAAGTACACTAATTATGTAAAAGAAGCAAATAATTTATAAAGGTGCGCACAGAGGCGTAGGTAAGCAGAATCACAAACCGCCTTATTACAAAACAAGATTTCTATTTAGACATGGCTTTTACCATGCAGCCAGTTTTTGTAATAAGAACGTAACAGTGATTGAAATACCGTTCTTTATACAAAACTGAAAACTTAGTTCGGTACTAAGTTGTCAGTTTTGTGTTTAGGAACTTTACCATAGTCGGAATAAAGGTCGAAATTCAATAATGGCTCCATGTTTTAAACCTGGGTCTAAAGATAAACCTTGTTTTGTAATAAGGCGGATGAAGTTTAATTTACTTTCAAACAGCAACAGAGTTTAATAGATAGGCTACCTTTCTGAAATTAGTCTTTAACTAGATTTAAATTGCACAACGGGTTATATAGTAATTAATTATTGTGATCTTAATATAAAAAAATAAAAACTTTCAATCTTTTTACGTGGAAATGTTACAAGTTGGATTTATTTTACTAAAAGATGGAACACAGAGTACTTATTAACAGCACATCAAATACAGGATAAACAGGTCCGATATGTTTAGATATTTTTACTATAACGGTTGTCGACAAAAATATTAGGTACATATTTGGTAGTTCTTTATTCTTAAAAACTCCCTATAGTATGTCAAGACCACAAAGTGTACGCCACCACCACGCTTAGTGCCTAAGTACCTGCACTCGTGGACAAAGAATTTCCCAAAATGTTGTAATACCGTCATAGGGACCTATTTCCACTTATACGAAACTCATGAGTTCAAAGAAGTAATCCTTCCTCGTAAACTCCTATGCTGAATTAATTGTTAAGCAAATGAACACCCTGCGTCAATTTGCCGTGATATACTTAGCCATGTGATAGGTATTTTATGTTGGTAGGTAGTCAATTTGCTTAAAATATAGTGTCCTTGACTTTACACATTTAATATACCTATAGCCTATGAGGCTTGTAAATGGCTTGTCGTGAATCCTTGCTTTCTGTACATTATGCAGAACCGCTTTGTTGAAAAATAGTTTTTTTGTAATGGCTTCAAACAAGTATAATAAAATATGTCCCTATTAAAGTTTAAGAAAGCTATCACCTCGCTATTAATTGAAACATGTTGTTATACTGTTCCAGATTTTATAAATGTTAGTTTTTAATATTTTTAGGGTTCCGTACCCAAAGGGTAAAACGGGAACCCTAATACTAAGGCTCCGCCATCTGTCTGTCTGTCTGTCTGTCACCAGGCTGTATCTCATGATCCGTGATAGTTAGACAGTTGAAATTTTCACAGATGATGTATTTCTGTTGCCGCTATAACAACAAATACAAAAAAACAGAATAAAATAAATATTTAAGGGGGTTTTTGCTCTATATTGATAACGGCAACAGGTAGATGCTTGAAATATTTACAGAATATTTAGTTATACATACACTTTAAAAATAAATAATTAAATTAAAATAAAATAAATATTTAAGGGGGCCCATACAACAAACATGATTTTTTTGCCATTTTTATAGTTAATGGTACGGAACCCTTCATGCGCGGGTCCGACTCGCACTTGGCCGGTTTTTTTTTTTTGAAAAGGAACCAAAACCAATAACACTACCTAGTTGAAAAATCTACTTAGCATAAGCATAAGCATAATCAGCCTATAATGTTCCCACTGCTGGGACACAGGCCTCCTCTCTTCGAGAGGGACTGGGCTGTAATCTACCACGCGGGCCCAGTGCGGGTTGGTAGATGTCACATGTCTTTGAATTGTTGGTTCTAGGACATGCCGGTTTCCTCACGATGTTTTCCTTCACCGTTTTGAGAGCAGGAAAACATCTACTTATTTGTTTAGAATTCGCGTGAAAGGTTATTGTGAAAAAATGAAATGAAAAATGAAATAAAAGTGGATTTATTTATTTCAAACTAAGTAGCTTCTGCCCGCGACTTTGCCCGCGTAGAGCTCGGAAATTATTTCACGGGAACGTACTTACTATATTTATGCACAGTGCCTAAAGATATACTTTTATGTTATTTTATTATTATATAATATATTTATTCATCTTATTGGCTGTATAGTTGAATTATATTCTACATATCCTCTCTCGTGTCGGCTTTTTGGCGCGAAATGGGGATTTGCCACTATACGAACTGAATCAGTCGGTCTGAACCAGATCGGATGGTGAATCCGGCATAATTGACATCGGCCTAGTGTAGGTCAATTGACAGATGAGAGGGTAACCTCTTCTGAACTAGCGTATTTGGTGCGAAATTGGGTGTGCGCCACGAACGAACTGAATCAGTCGGACTGAATCAGACCGATTGGCGAATCCCGCATAATTGACATCGGCCTCCTCGGCCTCATTAAGGCCGCTCGGCGAAAGAGAGGATACATACATACTCACGCCTTCTTCCCATGGGGGTAAGCAGAAAGTATAGGACGACACCTGCTACGCTCCTTACATACTCCTTTTGCTTCGTCTAAGTTCATACATCTGGTCACACACTCCGCCGGTTGCAAGTACGCACCTGAACTTTCTAAAGAACATCACCAATTAGGACATTATAAGTCCTCCTAGTGCCATCTGCCTTGTACATACCTTTTATTAGTCGCGTTTCAAACCATCCAAGCATTCTCTTTTCAATTTTTGTCACTACATCTTTGAAACCACACCGTTGCCTTATCACATCATTTTCCAGCCTAGCATTTGACATACCACAGCTGCTTCGCAAGGAACACATTTTTACGCAATTATATTCTAAGTACCTACTGTTTATTTTATTTTAGACGTCGCAGAAATTATTCTGTATCTTCTTAATGTCAAGTGTACCTATCTAGAATACTAAAATTCTGTCAAAATATTAATTATGACAGAATTTTAGTATTCTTGAGACAAGAGCACCAGCCAGACAATTTCATATAAGCAACCTCGATCCAGACAAATTCTACGGACATATCAACAAAGATACTTTGAAAACCGCAAGCTCACCGAGATTCAATGATTAGTACCTAACTACAGAGAATTCTGCGTAAATTAACTTTGAGAGATTACCTGCGTGTTTCATTTATTATTTTATTTATAACGTTCACACAAAAAATTAGAGGCGGTCCGCGGTTTCCAAATTTGTTAATTAATTCTCATACATAATTTATAGGTAAATACGTTTTGCTATGGAATATCCCGTTGTACTGTAATCCGTTTGGTGCCGGACGTAAAGAATAGCACCATCCCAATCCATCAGCAATTTCTTCCCGTGAGTCTCGTAAAAGGCGACTAAGGGACTTACTAGAGCTTGGGCAGCAGCGTTCTCTATGCATTTTAACACCATACTGCGATCGCCAACCCGCCTGCCAAGCGTGACGATTATGGCAAACCCCTCCTTTGAGGGAGGCCTATGTCCAGCAGTGGACGTCTTTCGGCTGAAATGATGATGATGGAATATCCCGTCAGCATGTTCTATGATTTCAGCTGTAAGCGCTTCGTCTTTTGTAAAGGGAAATATTCAACTGACAGTTTAAAAACTTTTTACGCTTTCTAATGATGGACTCTTTTTAAATTAATAAACCTCTAAAAACTTTTTGCGCTTCTAATGATGCACACTTTTTTTTATAATTGAGTCTTTTTATGGTTCCGTAGTAAACAAGGAACCCTTATAGTTTCGCCATGTCCGTCTGTCTGTCTGTCTGTCTGTGTCCGTCCGTCCGTCTGTCCCCAGCTTAGCCAGAGACGCTTAGTCCTAGAAAGTTGTAATTTGGCATGGGTATACATATTAATCATGCCGAAAAAATGGTAAAATAAAATACTACACTTACACGTGAAATGTTGATGATATTTTTTTTCTCGTCTATTCCATGGTGTGGGGTATCGTTGGATAGGCCGTTCAAAAATATTGTGGGTTTGGCAAAACCATTTTTCAATTAAGGGATCTGTTTGCGTAATATTAAGCTTTAAGTGCTATTTTTTGTTAGAGTCAAGTGTCCCCCCCCCCCCCTGCCAGCTAAATGGTTGGTTTTGTATATGTGAAAAAATTCATGGCAATAGTATATATAACGAAATTAAAAGGAAAACTATCACAGCTAAGTAGGCTTCACAAGTTATCGAGTAATAGTCGACCATCTTAAATTTGCAGTTGGAGAATTGACCATAACGGATATCGATGTATGGGAGAGCATATTTTTCAACTACAATGTTAAGTTTGTTTTTGGGATAAATTCATCCCAACTACGGAACCCTTCATTGTGCGTGGTCCGACATGCACTTGGCCGATTTTTTAATTTTATGTCTTTTTCTCACAGTTCATCGCAGTAACTAAGCTAGGGCTCCCCGACCAAATGGGTCAGGTTAGGTTGGAACTGTGACTGCGTTACATCCAAGTTGGTCGTAGTTAATTGGCTATTTAGTAATTATATTTTTAGGACAACAAAAAAGGAATTATTTGAGATCCACAAAAAGAGGCGCGCTGTCATTATATTAGAGCGTTCAATAATATCTTAGGAGCGCAAAACGGGAATTATTAGACGTTCCATAAAATACGTGCATTATTTAAATGATATAAGCAAGCTGGTGTTTAGGTATTTTAAAAGGAGTAGGTAATGGAAATAACTTAAAAAATCATTATTAAAAAAAATCACCAATCACGAAAAATATCTTCTGTTCCCTACGTTTTATCAAGTTATGCGTACATACATGTATGGAGCAGGTATTTTATTTGCGAAAGGTTTCACGTACACCTTTGTTAATAAAAAAATGTTCTGATTTAACTTTTCGGACCTTTGTATCCTGCATATGCGTATGAAGTTTCATTAAAATCGGTTCAGTCATTTCGAAAAACAAGGGCTAGAAAGTTTGTATGAAATGCCCTAAGGTGTAAACGCTCTTAAGAGGTTTTCGGTTATTTCAATAACAGTACCGTATATTTACCAAACATCATAATTTTCCGAGAAAAATAGGTTCGCATAATCTATGTATGCATACCTATAGGTATCTACCGCGCATCGATCTACCGATCTCTACAGCATTGCGAAGAACCTTATTTCCTCACGTTTAAGTACTTTTTCAGCTCAGCAGAAACTTCTTTCAGCTATTTCCATACGTAACAGGGTTAAAACGTACATACTCGTCTAAGTGAAATAAAAAACGCAGTAAAAATCCCACATGGGTGTAGTTAGGGGCACTCCAAATGTCAACCGCTCTTAGCTAAGTAATCAGGTTTAAAATTCATGGGGTCAGAGTTAGTGGCTACCCCAGGGTGTTTTATCGGGAGAAAAGTTATGGTTCACTCACTTAATCGGCTTTTTCTTGAATATTTTCTCGCAAAGTATGGAATGGATGACTCAGCAGTATCTACCACATTCGTGTTATTAACTATTCCGACTATTATGAGTATCACTTTCGTTCGTGAATGTTATTTGCGTATTGAATAGTAGAAAATCATTCATAGACTCTGATAACCACAATGCCTAGCGCCATCTCATAACAAAAAGCAGAGTTATTTAATGAAAACTTGTCTTTATTTTTCTCAATTTCCTGATCTTTTAGACTCGTGAAACTTTTATAACTGTAAACTTTGAAATACAACAATTGCAAAAATAAAACAATATTTGCTGCACATTGATTTTGACACCTAAGCAGGCGGCCATAGTCTGGGTCTGTCCTTTCATTTAAAAATTACTAAAATACACAATAAACATCACATCACGTCTTGTATCCCCGAAGGGTTAGGTAGAGGTGTACCTATCTATAGTACACCCACATTTCGCTAGTTATGTTTAAGTCCCATGTAATAGGGGGCGAGCCTATTGCCATCAAGCAAGCACAAATCCAGACTCCGGGCTGCTTCTAAGAAATTCAATCAATCTGCATCGCCTTTCCCAACTATAAATCTATATATATAAACGGCAACCGTGACTGACTGGTCTATCGGGCTTTTTGGCACACAGATAGTTATTATGACATAGGTATCGGTTAAGGACAGGTTTTTGGAAATTCGACCTTTAAGGGGGTGAAAAGGGGGGATTTTTTTTGTATGGTAATCTTATTCCTTGAGTTATAATAAACTTGAAACTTGGCACGGTAAATTATAATGTTTGTCGTTTTTGTTCTTCTAAACTACCCCATAAAGGGGGATTGGGAGAAGTCAAAGTTTGCATAAGTAGAAGAATTTTAACGCGCGGTCCGATTAACTTGATACTCAGTATTTATACTTATAAACAAAAACGACATGTAACAAGGTTTTTCGAAAATCTACCCCTAACGGGGAGAAAAGAGGTTGTCAATTTTACAAGAGAGGATTTTACTGCGTGGCTTAATTAATTCGAAAATTGGTATAAATAACATATAAGTCAAGTAATGGAAAAGTCACAAACCACTTTTCAAAACTTAATCCCTTTGGGGGTGACAAAAGGGGGGGGATACAGTTTGTACACATAATTAGCCTATAATGTTCCCACTGCTGGGACGCAGGCGTAATCTCGTTGAGAGGGAAGGGTTAGTTTGTATGAAAAATCTTATTCCTTGAGTTATAACAAACTTGAAACTTGACACGAATACTTACCTACCTAAATAAATTACAACGTTCTTCATTTTGTTTTTCTAAACTACCCTCTAAAGAGGGGGATTGGAGATGTCAAATTTTGTATAGAATAATTTAAAAATCTTCTTTCGATGATCTATAAACTTGAAAGTTTGCCCGAATACTTCATCATAATTTTCCTGTCCTAATCCCAATTTATTTGGGGTTAGCTCAACATGTCTACCTATACTTATGTATAAATCTATTCTATCTATATATAAAAGGAAAACGTGATTTATCAAACACAAAGCTCAAACCACTGAACGGATTGTGCTGAAATTTGGGACACAGATAATTATTATGACGTCGCATCCGCTAAGCAGGAGCGCGATCCGATTAACTCGAAACTCGCTACTATTACTTTTGACTGAAAATAAACAAAAAAAAGTCGAAGAAGTATTTGGCTTTTTTTAAAGTTGACCACGGAACAAAAGGGGGTACGACCACTAGACTCATACGAAAATAAATAGTTCAAAACCGCATGGTGCAAGTGTTTTCCCTGAAAACCTATTTTCATCCAAACCAAATCAAACTTCATTGATCAAAATAAATCCTGGGACCTTGAAAGTAAAAATAAATGTACTTGTTATATAAATAAATTCAGGTATTAAAATCGTTTAATTCAAGTATTAAACCCATAGTTAAATTACAAAAATAAAAAAAAATAGGAAATATAAAAAATTATATAAAATAAATATATAATTATATATATATATATATGTATAGGGGTCGGAAGGTTTAACGGTGACTATAAATAGAAGCAGTCATGAGAAATATTGATCATTTAAATGCCGTAGTTAACGTTAACCGCCCGTGGACACTACACCTATAGTCGTTTAGATTAGGTATCCAAAATTCGGCATTGTAACTAGGCCGTATTTCAGATCAGCGCGCTTTGAAACTAAACCCATTCATTTGTGTCTAGGCTTGCTTATTGGAAGCCTTGATTGATGGTATTAAAACCTGTTTTAAAGAGAATTTGAACATAGTTTTAATAAAACAAAGTTGTAAAATAACTTCATTTTTACTTTGCGAAACTTGTAAATAAAATATGTTGTCAGAAGTTTACAGACAATATTACGTTTTCAGGTTATTAAAACTCGAGTAATAAAAGAACAAAAGAAACAAAAAGTCAGGTAGGAAATAATCAAAGCTCTCATTATTGTGATCTCAGAGAGGAATCTTTTTAATAAGAAATTTGTCGTAATTCACCCCCAATGACTTTATTCACCCGATGTCGTCCCAAGTAATGTTAATTAGATTATTAAATTTCGACGTTTTCTGATGAAATGTTTAAGAAGAGTTTTCTTTTATCTTTCGAGTACCTGCTCGACTTTGTAATAAGCTTATAGTTAATGCTCTGACCACGAGTGGTGTTTTTTTTTATGATAAAGGTGATGTTCCATAATGTATGGAGCCTGGGCCTGGTCCCTGTACACTATACTTAAAAATAGGGATACGTATTTGAAACAGTTATCAACTGTCCAATTACTTTAACATGGCTTGGATTACTGGTAAAACACAATAAATTACACTTGAAATTGCACACACAACAAAAACCCGTCATGGCGGTAAGCTGTTATTTTAATTGATTAATGACGTTTGACATGTTTATTTCTTTGGAGGTTGACTGAAGTGACACTGACGTGACAGCTGACAGTTCGCTTCTGTCAGTTTTCAAACACAGTAACTAAATCGGTGAGAAGCTTAGTGAGAAGCCATGTTGAATGTCGATAAAAATAATTGATATAGTATATCAATCACTACCACAACAGTATACATGTAGGTAAATGAATTATCTGTATTTTTCCCGAATTCTACGGATTTTTTTTATTTATTGTAAGGTAGTGTACATAGAACTGGCCCATTTTGAAACATCTCCTTTAAGCTTAGTAGTAGTAAGTTGTAGTAAGTAATGAGCTTTGGTGGCCCAGTGGTATCGGCCCTGACTTACGAATTGTAGGTCATGGGTTCGAACCCAGGCAGACGCTTTACTTTGAGTAAATAATTTCATCACCACTGCTCTCAAAACGGTGAAAGAAAACATCGTGAGAAAACCGGCATGTCCTAGAACCAAAAATTCAAAGACATGTGACATCTACCAACCCGCACTGGGCTCGCGTGATAGATTGCAGCCCACTCCCTCTCGAAGAGAGGAGACCTGTATCCCAGCAGTGGGAACATTATAGGCTGGTTATGCTTATGGTAGTAGTAACTCGTATAGTACCTAACTGAAATTCACTCAGCAATACCTGAAGACTTATGTGGTTAGGTATAGACCTAGATTAGTTATGCGTTGTTTAAAGTTAATAACTACTTAGTGCCAATTTCACCAATAAAACTGAACGCGATCAGCACATAAAAGAAAAGAAGAGCTGTCAGTGTCCAATCCAATTCCAATTTTAAAGTAATTGCTCCATCGTTTTACCGATGATTCTGCCAATGTCAAGGTTGAAGGAAACAAAGTGAGTTGACCAATTGTATTGCCTTTAATCTGATTTACTTAATTTGGATCCGTTTTAAAAGTAGCCTGTAAGGACAACACAAAATATTTGTTAGTACACATTGTTAGTAAGCAGACAACACAAATTAACTTTAATATGAGACGAATACTATGAACCACCATTAAGAGTTGATTGGTATGTTAAACAAAAAATTAATAATTTAAAATTATGAGTTATTTACATCATTTAGTATAAAATGCACATACTTAATATTACTACTTAAAAAATATGTTGTAAGGTCTCATGTTACTTTGAGGCAAGCACAGCAATGCTGATTAAGTGCGAATTTCACCAATCAAACTGAACGCGATCAGCACATCTAAACCGAGTTCAAGGGCTGTCAGTGTCAATATTCCAAACAAAATAATGACACTGACAGTTCTTAAACGTAGTTTATGTGCTGTTCAGTTTCATTGGTGAAATTCACCCTTAGTGGTTTACAAAAAAAGCTTTGTGATAAATTTAAAATCATTCTGACATGTCTGTTTTCGATCGTATAGGCTGATTTTCATTGGTCGATACGGCTCGTATGCGGGGTGTGGGAGATTTCTGTAACGGTTGCCATAGGGCCTGCATGCAGGGAACCGTTTTCATAAATCGTTAGGGCCCGAATATGGGTTGGAGATTTCTGTAAAGCATGCCATGGAGCCCGTATTCGGGGAACCGTTTTCATTAGTCGATAGGGAACGATTGTGGTATACGTAGAACCTGCTTCGCACGTTTGACAGTAGCTTTGTAGACTCATTTTCATTAGGTGTGAGTCTCCGCAAGCCTTTTAGCGACCGACGAATTTCATTGGTCTATGCCCGGTACAGGGATTCCCCGCAGACGGTGTACCGACCGCGTTATCAACTCCTGACTTTTCTTAGTCATTACCCCGCTTGCGGGGAATCCCCGCATGCTGTATATCGACCGAGTTTCGACTAATTAAAATGAGCCATAAAACTAACACCTATTGTATGTTTAACCAATTAGAAAATGTTTTTTGTAGTCTTCATTTCAAACCATTATTTGTAAATACTTCTAGAGATGAAAGGGTATGTATACAGAGTGTTAAATAAACTGCGTGCCATAGCTTAGGTATAGGTTCAGTATCGATACAGGAACCCAGGAAAAAAAAAAAAAAAAACACCAAGAGAATATTGCAAGTTCAACCTACCTACTAACTTAAAATAGGTATCGTTTAGAATTCAAATTATTTTATTTAACGGTCCTAAGCCCGTTAAAGTACGAAGAGACTTATTTTTTTTTTTTTTATGGTTAATTAATATAATATAATTTTTATTTACCTATTTTTTTTCTGGGTTCCTTACTCGATACTGAACCTACCCCTAAGCTATGGCACGCAGTTACTTTAACACCCTGTATACATAGAAAGATTAAATAGAAATCGGTTATTAGTTAATAAAATATCCTTAGATTTCCACACATAACAGTAGTGCCAATAAATCCTAGAAATAAGCAGTTAACCCTAGTGCCATCGTATCCGGCGGCAGTCATTAGGTCGTATCGAAAAGCTATATATCACTAATAATCCAGAAAATTGAGGATCGGGGTATACACTCTTGTCGCCATACTTAATAACTACAATGTTCTAGCAATTATTTTTCATTAGATTAGTAGGATTATAAGAATGAGTTATCATCACACTATTACACTTCACACTAATATTATAAAGGCGAAAGTTTGTGAGTGTGTGTGTATGTTTGTTACTTCTTCACGCTCAAACGGCTGGATCAATTTTGATAAAATTGGATTTAGACATAGGCGACTTTTTATCCCGATATTACCACGGGATCGAGACTAACGCGGGTGAAACCGCAGGGCGCAGCTAGTATAATCATTTATTTATTTTATTATTTATGTACACACAGAAAAATACAAAGAGATATGACATAATAATAATTTAGTACAAAGGTACTGCTTATTTCTTAAGAAATTTCTTCCAGCAGACCTGCGAAAGGAGAAATTAAAAAGAAATGTAGACGATAGTGTGTGAACAAGAAGAGAAAAATAGGAATATGCGAAGTCTTAAACTAAAATGTTAAATATACCTTAACTATACCATAACTTTAAATATAAAAATTACACACGTATTCGTACACACGTGCAAAACCTACATAAACTTAAATAAATACATAAAGCGTATATAAACAAATATATATATACAACCTGTTTTTTTTGATATCCCATAACTCTAGGGTTATATTCTGTAGGTAAAAATAATACTAAAACTCCAAGAATAGGTGGTCCAAAAATACATCGTTTCGGAGATATCTTCAATCATAATTAAATTAGGTCAAAAATAATAAATATATATTATTATAATCATATGTATGTTGCCTTCAGTATGTTGATTGACGACATCATTTGTTGTTCTCGACAATCTTACGGATGATTTTAGTATTTATTCTGTACGTAAATAACAACTTATACCTAATTCATTAATAAAAATAACAAAATTATAATTATCCTAACTGAACTAAAACTATTCACAAACTAAAATAAGGCGTCGAAAAATTCATCCGCATCGCTGTCGACCGGTAATGTACCCAAGAGACGGCAATGCCACGTTGTATGGCTTAATTCGGTTGATTGGTTAATGTCATATTTGAAGTAGGTACCTACCTACTGATTGACAGTGACAACATGAAACTTCCTTAAAAAAATGTCTTCTTGAGCGTTCGCTGAAGTCTTTTTGATGTCTTGGCTACGAAGATGCGAGCTTAGTTGAATATGTACCTATTGGTTTCAGTAAGTACTTGTTTTCTGTGAAAAATATCCATGATTCTAAAAACTATATTAAATACTTATAGTTTTCAGAGTCAAATGGCTATTTTAATTTATTTAGAGTCAATAGTAAAAAAAAAAAACTTTAATTTTACGAAGTCTAATTTTATAAAGGTCCCCGATGCCACATTAATTAAATATTTTTATCAGCTAGCTTCAGCCAAGATTGTGGTTATAATTTTATTCGTAAAATATTATATTCGAGTCTCTGGTCCTATTAAAATATTTAAAACGTACGCCTACGCCTTCACTGGGTCGTTTTTTAAAATATTTATTTTATTTTATTTCGCTGCTATAAGAAAATGCCTAGGTTTTAGGCTGTTACTTAAAAATATTAATGAATAAGTGTTTTTTTGGATTAAAAAATTGTTTAAACTTAGTCAATGGTTTTTTTTTAAATCGATTTACACAAACAAAACTCTTGTTAAGGAAATAAACTCAAATTAACTTGAAAAATAAACCTAGTCTATCGCCCATTTCCTGTAACTATTTGATGAAAAATATTATGGTTGGTAATGAGTGGGTGGCCCTCTGCTCCGTGTGGACTCTCTGAACCTATCTACTACACTTTCAATAAGATAAGTAATAATTTGTTCCGGAATTCATTCCCAACAGAGTTTTAGCGCGATTATGAGCTCCTGTTGACTGTTAACATGGCTGTAGTTTTCTTTAAGGCTTTATTACAATTGATGCCATAAATGCTCAATGGGTTTGAGAACGGAACTCATAGCTGGCCATGACAAAACCGTGATATTAGCCTCAGAAAGTGCTCTTGCAAAGGGCCGTGCCGCGCGAGCATTATCATGCATAAAAACAAAGCTAGCGACCACTATTTGTGAAAATTTGATGACATGAGGTTGGATTACCCGCTCAACGTAACTGGCGGTGGTTACAGTACCACCACCCAGAATATCCAGCTCTGTTTTGCCTACCAAGCTCAATCCCGTAATACCATAGCACTTGTGCCCCCAGAATGACTCGTTTGTCATCACTGAAAAACTTGACCTTCGTTCGTCGGTAAAGAGCCATCCAGTTATCCATTGCCCAGTTCAAATGCTCGCGAGCGTACCTTAAGCGCGCTGCTCGATGGACTCTTGTCGTTTTTAACAGCACGCACTAGGGAACGTTGACCATCTCCGTGGGGACGATTACGAATGGTTTGGTCACTGACCCTGGTACCAGTAGATTGCCGCAGCCGTCGCGACACACTGAGAACTATTGCTACAGATCTCTGAGAGCCTTTCTCCTGAAGCATAGCAACAACTCTTGTTGCGCTTTCCATGACAGAAAGTGACGCGTCATTGTATTTTGTAAATACAAGTGACAGAATTTCCCTGCCAGGGTTGCGAGTTTGTCCGATAAGGATCAGGCCCGGGTCGACGGCGCGTTGTGTTCTACGCGCGCCTCAAAGAGATGTCAGCATGAAATGACGCGGTCCATTAGAGCCAATGTCTGCCAGGGTTGCGAGTTTATCTTAAAGGGATATCGTGGCCCTGGCACACAGGCAAATGAAGGAATACGGGTGGGTTTTAGCCAGTAAAAGTCTGACACGCCTTTCCGCTCCGCCCAGAGCGGGAGAAGTTATTTGATAATTACCCACCCAACAAAAAAAAAAGTGACAGAATTTGTGCAACAAATGTTTTTTCAAGCACTTCTCTTTTTCTGCCTACCTACTTGAATTCAACGTTAAAATTGACGCTCGAAATATTGATATAAGGACCCACAAACATGTCAAGAATAAAGTTTTGTGCTTTAATTCATAAACGCTTACCTTATTATTTATTCTTAGACAAAATTCTAAAGGATGATGCCCATTTTGGTACCCCCCTCCAATAACCATGTGTATACATCGTTGAATAGCTCTTTTTAAACTGAATAGAAGTTACTTAGCGCCTTATTCCACATCCAAACATGCCAGTTTTTGCCATGCGATCCATATCTGTATTTTGTTTTGAGTAGTTTAATAGGAAAAATCGTTCTGAAAAAAGTCTAAAAATCACTACAATAATAACAAAGGTATCTGTACTTTTAAGTAGAGTATCTACACTCAAAAACTAAAAGGAGCATTTCGAAGAATTTTGAGTGTTGTATATAGCTCTTCAGGTGAGTAACGGATTCTGCAAACGATTTTACTCTTTCAATCTAAAAGCGACGAACGGAGTAAAACCGGGTAGAAATAAAAGGGATATTCTTTCCAAAAGTCTATCGAACTTTATATCTTTGTAAGTATAATTCGGAAAGGGCAATCAGCTCGGCTATTGGAAAAAAAAGAAGATTTTTATTTCCTAATGATTCAATTCTGTCTCGAGCCAAAAATATGTAAATCAACTTCACACTCTCAGTAATCGTGCTAAATCGTCACAATACCAATAAATAACCCAATTCCTTTTATCTAATCCACTAAAAAAATAAATATGTTTAATCGCTGTAATAAACCAGCCAAAATACCTCCATCCACATTAATTGCTTAAGCAAGCCAAACACATCTGAAAATACGTTCCGTATGCCATTTGTAGTTAGTATTTCGGCTAAATTCTCGTCGGGCAGGTACACAAGTTGGTGGTTACTGTTCTGTAATAAACATAGTTTCTGTGCAGGTAAATGTTGGGACACACGGTTGCTGGGTGTGAAAAATGAACTGGGTCAGGCTGTGCTAGGTCAACTGTAAGCGGTATTTGGTCTTATTACAAAGCAAGGTTTTCCTTCAGACCCAGGTTTAAAATACGTCTTTTTTGAATTACGAACTTTATTCCTACTATGACTAACAACTTAGTAACGGAGAGTACTGACACACGTGGCAGCCTGGAATAAACATGCTCTGTAGTAACACAAAAGCATGCTCATTTCGGGCAGATGCTACCTAGTAGCACATAATTAGCATGTGTATATGAAAGGAGTATGATCATTTTACACACACGGAGAGCATGCTATTAATAAGCATGCTACTTACTAGCAAACAAGCATGCTTTTTAATAGCATATGTATTTCAGCCTTCATGATCAGCTGTGTATATAGAACTGTATTTCAATCACAGTTACATCTATATAAAACCGGACAAGTGCGTGTCGGACCACACACAATTAAGGGTTCCGTAGTTGGGATGAATTTATCCCAAAAACAAAGTTAACATTGTAGTTGAGAAACATGTTCGCCCATACATCAATATACGTCAAGGTCAATTTTCCAACTGCAAATGTAAGTTGGTTGACTCTTACTCGTTAACCTGAAAATCCTACTTAGCTGTGATAGTTTTCCTTCCAACTTCGTTATCTAAACCTACTACTGCTACTATATATTTTTTTTCAAATACTTATCGAAAAACAACTATTTAGCTGGCACACTTGACTCTAACAAAAATTAGCATTTTAAAGCTTAATATTACGCCAAAAGGATCCCTGAATTGAAACATGGTTTTCACAGGCCCGCAATATAAATATATGAACGGTCTATCCAACGATACCCCATACCACGGTATAGACGAGAAAAAAGTATTATCCCTACTTTACGTGCAAAGGCCCTACATATTTTTTATGATTTTATTTTACCATTTTGTCAGCGAGATTAATATTTAAACTAAGTATGCATAATCCATGCCAATTTAAAACACAGCTTTCTAGTACTAAGAGTATATGAGCTAAGCAGCGGACAGACAGTCAGACAGACAAACATGGCAAAACTGTATTGGTTCCTCGTTGACTACGGAACCCTAAAATTTAAATATTGTTCGTTGGTAAGCGCATAACTTGAGAACGGCTGCACCGATTTGGCTATTTTTTGTTTAAATGTTCAGTCCGAATGAGGTTCTAGAGAAAAATTGGAAAAGTTTCCCATAAAATGTTCAAATTCGGGAACTACTGAACGTCCCTTTTCTATGACATTTTTGTATGATTTATTGAAAATATGTGATATTAAAATAAAACTGGAATTGAAGGTAGGCAATTTTTCATGGTTTTAATCACAAGAAAAACATAATTTTGTAATAAGACGAATTGAATTTAAAGTCCGTGAATTTCTTGCACATTTTGCAAAATTGTTTATATCATAATTACAAAAATAACAATACAGTATTCTCGGTTGTGTAGTAATTATAATTTATTTATTTAGTTAGTACCTGATACATTAAGTTAACAAAACGACATGGTTTTTCTTTTATCAATAAATTACATATAAAACCTTTTTGCATCCTCAGATGTTGAATTGAAAGTAAACGTATTAAGTATATTATTGAGTCAAAAAATTAAATAGGTACTTTGGTTTATTTATTTTTCAGATTCAATATTCACTTGTCATTATTTCGTACCTACTTCTATGTATTATATGACTAATCGTCGTCTATTCTTTTATTCTATGCTACAAATATAATTCCCACCTGATATGCGATAATTTATATAATGTTGTACTTACGTACTAAATGTCCGTGTGTCCGCTAGGTTATGTCCCAGCTCCTCGTGGAAGTGGAATCTCATAGATATCTCGCTGTAGATTCCATACACCGGTGCCGTTCACAGTTATTCACAACATTCATTTGTTTTCAAAACTCCACGGATTTATTTAAAATACATAACTGTTTCAGTGTTGCCATGTAACGTAGGTGTTTATTTTTATAATTAAAGCTTAATTTCCTGACAGTAATAAGCGATAAGGCCGCCCATTGTACAATTTGTGGTGTTTTTTTTTTGCATGGGAATTAAACATTAGGTACTGGCGAAACGTGGGTGTAATATAGGTAGACTTTTGCCTAACCCTTCGGGGATTACAGGCGTGATAATGTGTGTATTTATTTTTAAATGAAATGCAATGAAATTTATTTATTTGCCAGACTAAAGGTACTTACATAATAACATGTTAAAATAATTTTAGTCTCACTATTCGAATGTAATGTGTGTGTTGTGTATGTGTGTGGTATGTGTGTGTGAGTTTATTGTCAAAAATCAAAATCAAAAATATAAGCCTACATGGGCACTTATGAAACGTCAGAAGCTAGGTGCACGGTTCCAATTGGTCGTTTCCTATGGAGAAGAGCCGGCAAGAAACACTACGGTTACTCTTTTAAAAAATAATTGGCATTTACAATATTTTTATATTACAGTGTTAAGAGAGGTATGAGAGGACAGCGTAGGCCCGTCAAAAGTACCAGGTACTTAACAAAATAGAAAATGGTCTACAGATCTACAGTCTATTAAGCCTACAACGTCCTCACAATTGTAATGTATAAGCTGGTGTACCTACAACAAAGTATAATTATACCTAAATATAAATAAATAATTATTTTGGTTATCTTTCGCTGTTTATAGGATTAGAAAGTATACCTATCGTGAAATAAACTTTATTAATATAATTACAATGGCTGGTGCAATCACGGTGCGTTTTATACAGTGAACTGCGTTTATCATCTTGATTGGCTAGGCTAGAAGTAATTCTGCTGACATCTGGAAACGTCCCTAGTTTATCGTGATATTGATTTGTCCCCAGCCTAAATCCAGAATGCAGTCCACAAAACAGTCACGCATCTTCCTCTAAACGTTAAATTCCTGTTCTCGGGTTGAGCAAAGCTCTAATAGGCCTTCATTTAGGTAAATAAGCCGCTTGCAATGACTCTCAGTGGTATTGTGTTTAGAACAGGGGAGATTTCAACAGCCACTACTACACAAAGAGCCACTTCAGCTGGTGAATTGATACAAACAATATTGTTTCGAGAATTTAGTAAAGTAATTGTGTATGTATTTTTGACTTGGGAAATAATTAAGAAGGATTTAGTCAAGTAATTTGTGTGTGTATTTTTGACTGGGGAAATAATTAAGCAATGATGGGTTTTTAAAACAGTAAAGTTAGGTGACTGCTGTTAGCAGTGAAAGAAAATTGAAAAAAAAAATAGATTGAAGCAGAACAAAAGAAAAACCGGCCATGTGCGTGTCGGACCTCGTAATGAAACGTTCCGTATTTGGGATAAATTTATCCCAAGAACAGACTTGACATTATAGTTGAAAGACATGTTAGGCTTAAATATATTTGTTTCTTATAAGAACTTATGAATAACAGGATACAAAGTTACTAAGTTTCCTCATACATTCCAACTGCATTGTGTAAGTTTTAACGCACAATATTGAGTAATTTACCATGTTATTTTCAGACCATTAGATTTCTCATAGGTTTCCTGTAATCTACAAGTAAAGAACTATTTTTTGTATTTGTCTCAACATTTTAGGCTTAGTGGTTTTGGAGATATGGTCAAGGTTAAAGGTCAATGTTCATCTATTTTCTTAAATAATTTTAAAAGTGAACATGAGAACTACGAGTCACACTGACGCCACGCAAAATCCTGCATCGCACAAGCAGAGTTTACCGCGCAACTGACATATATACAACATCCCGAAATCAACCGTCGGGCAGTTGCCCACTAGACACAACACCCGTCTGGTCGGAGGATCCTCCCTTTTCAATAGAGGATGAGTGAACTTTAGACCCTGTTCCTCATACCTCTAAAATCTTACGATTATATAAAAAAAAATATGTGAAATTCTTACAATAATTTTGCTAGTTTACTCTAATAGATTCTTTACAGTTTTGTTAAATTAGATTACATTAAGGATAGCATAACCGAAAAAACCTTACGTTGCAAACATATTTTTTCATTTGTTTCAAAAAACACTTCACATTCAAAATATTTGATGTCAATCTTCACTTATTTAATCATCCAACGGTTCCAGACAATGGCGCCTCGGAAAGCACGTTAAGCCGTTGGTTCCGGCTGTTATTTGTTGATCTTTCAGACAATTGTTACGGGTCGTCAGAAGCCCGAAAGTCTGACAACCAGTCTTACCAAGGGGTATCGTGTTACCCAGTAACTGGGTTGTGGAGGTTGTCAGATAGGAAGTCACTCCATGTAAAATACTGGTATTTAGCTGCGTCCGGTTAGACTGGAAGCCAACTCCAAAGGCTAGGCAGATGATGATGTTTGCAGACAGTCTTGGAAAACCCATGACTTGTTTTCACTAGCTTACGTTTTTACCAGTTAGTCTATAAACTGCTCTATTAATATCTGCTAAAGTCCGGTCGCGAAGCAGAAAGAATTTCGTACAATAACCCCTCATTACTTAGCTCTATCGCTCGCGTACAATTGTATTGCCGTCGCGCTCGCGCATTTTAAGGTCCTTCTAATGATTTTAGCTAGTATATCATTTGTGACTTCGAGTTACAGCTATAGCTTTATGTAAAATAAATAAATAAAAATAAAAAGTTTTTATTGTTTCTCATGCAATTGTTCCACAGCACAAAATTGAGGCAGCCCCGGTAAGTTATAAGGATACTTGTGATGAGGTTACCTCGCAACTTCCCATGGGTTACTATTTACAATGTTGAGACATGAATAAAAAAGAAAAGAAAATGTTTATGTTACAAAAATTGTTGTAGCATGTTCAGGTATGTGTAGTGTTTGTGTGTGTGTATGTTGTGTGTGAATATGTCAATGAGTGATTAACTGATGAGCGGGGTACACGGAGCCAAAATCTGACAAAAATACATTAATTTTTACTAAAATATTCGTAAATCCGAGGACAACAAATGTCCTGTAATAATTGCATATCGATTTGTGTAAATACAGTTAGTAAATATTACATGTAACATTTTTGTAATTTCAAGCGTGTTTTAGTACAAACGAAAATACTAATTGTTTTATAATTCTGAGAGTTCAATAGTAATATCGGAAATGATGACGTTATAGACAAAAACTAACTGTTTTGTAATTTCAAGAGCATAATAGTTCTACGAGTAGTTTCAAAGTTTCAAATCAGTGAAAAATTTACAATCTCACAAGGGATCTTTTAGGAAATTGGGGTCTCGGTTACTACGTTGGTGCATTCTGTGGTAAGCTTATTTACAAGTTATTTATTTTGGACTACCGAGACCGGAAATTGGTTCCTAAAAGATCCCTTGTGAGATTGTCCATTTTTCACTGATTTGAAATACTGAATCTAGAAGAAAACTTGATCGTTTTGGCACATCCATGGTTACGAACAAAATGGGCATAGTAAAACGGGTACCTAATACTAAAACGATCAAATTTTCTTTGCTTTTAAAGACGTTAATTTTTACAGCAACTTGTTACTCAACTCACGCGCAAACTCGAAATGGTGGTGGTGGTGGTGGATGGTGGTGGTGGTGGTGGTGGGTGGTGGTGGTGGTGGGGGGACTTTTATGGTGTACATAATAAAGAGTATTCTATTCTATTCTATTCTACAATCGCGGATGGCCATAAGCTTGTGCCGCATAGAATTACAAAATTTTGTGTTATTATTATTTTAAGAAATATGTTAGTAATTTCAAGTAAATCGTTTGTAAATATAATGTTGTTGATAGTTTAAATCACTAAAGTTTGTAATGTTGCCATGTACTAAAACCACTTCTTGATACTACAGAATGACCTTTTGTATGATACAAAATAGATTTGCAAAAATTACAAAACTTTAACAATATTTACTATAATTTGCGATAACTATGAAAATATGTAATATCTTAAATTTACTACAACTGACTTTTAGGAATTACAATTACAAATACTAAGGTTTTGCTAAAAAAACACGAGTAGTTGCGAAAACAGCAAAACATTTAGTTTTTTCGTAAAATAAATTACAGTTTTTTAATTTCTGGTGTTATCTTTTTTCTCCGTGTACTACCACTTCTTCTTCCCAGCTAAATCACTAGGAAGTGGTGAAGAGTAGGCGTTTTTGGGGGACTGTCTCATGTGATTTTTGACGTTCTAAAAGCTGATTTTCACCCTAGTTTCAATAAATGACTTTTGATTTTGCTAGTTTTTTATTCGGCTCTCCATGGGAATTAGACACAGTGAAACACAATAACAATGGCGAAATCACGCCGTCGGCGGCCACCGCTTGATTTACACCCACTGCAGCTACACTAATTAACTGGAAAATTAATTATTATTGCAACCAGGAAGCCATGTAAAGCCTCCTTTCTGTGATACTATTCGTCATAGTTAATTGCGTAGTAGTTAATTGCAGTTAAGTGCGAGGGATCAGAGGTTTGATCAAGAAATCTGTAATAAGATTTTCAGGCTTCGAGACTCGATTATTAAGAATGCTCATAGTTACGGGTGCACTCTTAACCCGAAAATAACTTACGAAATCAATCCATAAAAAACGTTTATTCATAACTTATTAGAAAATCAATTATTTACTTCGTTAATAGACTGTAGATCTGTAGACTATTTTCTATTTTGTTAAGTACCAGGTACTTTTGACGGGCCTAAGCTGTCCTCTCATACCTATTAACACTGTAATTTGAAAACATTGTAAAACCCAATTTTTTTAAAAGATCAACCGTGGAGTTTCTTGCCGGCTCTTCTTCATATAAAACGACCCATTGGAACCGTGTACCTAGCTTCTGACGTTTCATAAATGCCCATGTAGGCTTATGTGAAATAAAAATATATATGATTTAAATTTCGTTTAAGACGGAGATATACGCCAGTGACCTTGAGTAGTTAGCTTGCGTGTTCTGTACTGAGGTCACGCAACACATCGTACGTTCAGCCAGTAATAGGACTCGCCCATCAAGAAGCGCTCTCCCCAATTTGACGCATTATTAATTTATTATACACAAAAAAAAGTTATTTTAATGAAACGCGTATACTAAAAGATCAATAATTAAATTCTTATATCTTTAAATTGATGAACGTTTTAGAAAAATACGCTTGGTAGATTTTGCGCCATTCTCAGTTTTTATCCGCGTTAGACATAACTTTACAAATTAATTTCACTATGTAATATAAACATAATCTAAAATATTCACATATTAAATTATTGAGAACGTGCTCTAATTTGACATACTCGTATATTTTTTTAAATCATTAACACTACTCGTTTAGACGTGATCTTCAGTATATAATCATTAAAAGTCTGTTATCGTCTCCTTAACCAAGAATAAACAGTGCAGTCGATACGCTACAGTGGCGGTTAACACAACAACAGATCAAGCGTCATACACTCGAACATAATTGTATGACGCCATTCTCTCTGAATTTAGATGTAGTGTCGCGTTAAGCGCCGATCGTATAGCTTAATTATCTCCCTCTATACAGCAGCTCAGTCAAGCCGTGTGGATTACAAACCGCCGCGCCTGTTTATCAGCCGAAGTCTCTAAAGCGATTGGTTTTCGCATCATCTGGCTGATTCGCCAACTACGTACTCACATAATAGAGCCGTCACCGTTCACCTGGAAATATTCCAATATATTTTGCGGAGAACGTAAATATTTTCATCCGGACAGCATCGCGGTCAGTGCATCCAATTAATGCAGGCGTTGGACGAAGTCGCGCCGTTTGTAAAAATCGCCTTAACGCAGCGTCGAATGAAAACACATTGGTGGACTGGGTGCCGGTCGGCCGCCATCCGCCTCGGGCACCGTCCCGCCATAATAATGACATAAAACCTGATAGTGTTCCGCTCACAAAAGATATTATTTGCCATAATCATTATGAATAGAGGTTATATAGGTACGCGTAAGTGCGTACACGTGGGGCTTAACGAGAAATTATAGTAGGTGTAGGTATGTATAAGATTATGAGCGTATAAAGACTTATTTAGGAGCTTACATTGTTATCTTTTGCGCATTTGACTCGGCTGTCCTATTTTCAGAATGTGAATGATATTCACATTCTGAAGTTTGTTGCGCCACTTCTTCTTCCCAGCTAAAGCACTAGGAAGTGGTGAAGGGTGGGCGTTTTTGGGGGACTGTCTCATGTAATTTTTGACGTTCGAAAAGTGCTGATTCTCAGCCTAGTTTGAATAAATGACTTTTGATTTTGATTTTGATTTATAAATCGGCTCCACCTAAAATTAGTCTGTTTCTAACAAAAATGAGGGTTGGTTCTATGCAAATTTTAGTTTCTTGTTGATTCCACTGTTGCCAATAAATCAAACATATTCTCCCAGCAACTGTCAGAAACATGAAGGTCAGGCGAAACAATATTTGTGAATGGTGCGGGTTTGGCCCGCGGCAGTCCAGCCCGTGTTTGCCTAGGCCGGCCGGCCATATTTGCCGTTGGTGTCGCCAGCGCCGGTCCCCACATAACCACTAATCATATTTTATGGTGCCCGCTTAACTCAAATATTCGATTTGGATTAAACGACGCATGGAAAAAATGCGACGCAATTTCCCATGTTTTATTATAGATTGTAATTTGAGGAGTTGAATTAATTCTATCGATCGCGTCGATGTCATCGTAAAGTTAGTACTTTATGCGGTCGTTGTCGTGAACTAATGATCGAGAATCGTTCAACAGTTACCGTCGAATGGTATTTAAAGGGTTAATAGCTTTTTAGGCTTGTGCGTTTACTTTCGTGATTAAGTACATACCTACTTTGAAAAGGCTTCAACACACTGGCGCGACTTGTCGCGCGACGCGACACCAGTAGAACAATTTTCTTGAATTTTTGCTCTACCGGTGTCGCGTCGCGCGACATGTCGCACCAGTATGTAGAAACCTTAATTCTACACCTCAATATATTTATAGAATTACTCCACAATTTAAGCTATAATTAAATAAGATCCTTTTATCATTAAGCACAAAATATATCAAATTACATAAAAACTCATCATCATTTCAGCTGAAAGACGTGCACTGCTGGACATAGGTCTCTCCCAAGTACCGCCTCTTCAACCGGTTGTATGCTTCCCGCATCCAGCGGATTCCTGCGGCCTTCACAAGATCATCGTTCCACCTTGTGGGAGGCCTTCCAACGCTACGTCTTCCGATACGCGGTCGCCACTCCAGAACCTTTCGGCCATATCGGCCATCTGCCCTGCGAGCAATGTGCACAAAAACTGTTATGATAATACTCTCCACATTATTGAATCAATACAAACAATAGCGGAGTGGTACGATCCTTTAACCCATGAAAATGTGTAATTGTCACGACACTATCCCACAATTTACGTTTGATATGCGAATGTTCCGCGTGACAACACGCGTAGCTTGTCATGCGTCACGTGACTGATAGCTTTAATATAGTCCCGTTGATTATCCAGCCGAGCGGAAACGCCAAACGGTAATCTAGATTTAATACCACGGCTCGTCGCGGCTCGGCCTGCCTCGGCATTGTCCTTGTACCTACGCACTCCGTACCTAATACACCCTGGCCTGATGTTAATTGAACTGTCTGTAAGATTTCTAATGTGTGAGTCCGTTGCGTATTGACAGATGACTGCTGTGAGCTCGATTATTACCATCTTGATTAGCAAACGGCTCATTTTAAAATTCGAATTGAAAATGTATTCGAAATTGTATTTCAATGGAGCAGCAATCTAAACAGTTACATTCTGTATTCGAAAAAACCTTTTAAAAGCCGATAAATTCAAAACTAGAAGCTACTGGAGTTCGAATTTTAAAATGTCTTTTAAATAAAGTTAAAGCGAATAGTGGAAGTTGGAAGACTGGAATAAAAATAGCAGCCTGTGTTTGAGTTGTCTTTTAAATTGCTTGCTTAGGCAGAACTAGGGCTAGGCTAGAACATCGGACCATTTATTATAATTAGCGTGGGCGACTGACACAATATAATTTTCTTTGTTATTTCTTCAACTATCCCGAGATATTATATAAATTAATTTAACTATGCTCTTGCAGATTTTCTCTTTTTAAACCAATATTTATAACGGTACACATAAATTTAGATTTTTAATAAATTGAAGGTCCGAAAATACCGGGTGTCCACTCAGTATTTTTCATATGAATCACAGTTAAAAAGTAATTTAAAACCATTTTCAAATGCCGACGAAAACATTGTGTCAGACGTAATAAAGCTGGGAATAGCATTCTAATGAATGATATTGGTCCTCCCGTGGGATTACAAGTTAATCCTCTTGAAACGGAACCAGTGGCGGGGGAGTGCGGTGGGCGGGAGGCTACGGGAGGTAATAAAATTCTTACGTCATCACTGGACCGACGGACTACGGGCTCAAGGTATTACCGCCTCATCTGCTTTGTTTTTTTTTAAATTTAATTCACGGATCATTTCCCCCGAATTAGCGAACTTGAATTTTGATTCCGTAAGGCGGCGATTACTTTAAATTAAGAATTGCTAATTAGTGACTCCAGTGAGACGGTTCCCATTCGTAATTCGTGACTCCTGTTCTTTCTTCCTTCTGTATGTACTGAATTTCAGTTCACAAGTCTCTTAACTTTTGAGGAATATAAAGATTAAAATATAGAGTAACGACGTTCCAGTCTTATTTCGCACAATGCATATCCTGTGCGGTAATAAAATCCCAAGGTAGGTAAAATAAAATTATTATATATCTGAGTCACCGGCTCACAGCGCGGATCGTGACATTTCTCGTTCACGATATTCAGTCGTTAGGCGAGATTTTCTTCTTGGAACCTATAAGTAAACTCTTATTTTTACGAAGTATTCCGTGATTCCGCCAATGTCAATCTCCTTTGTTCCTTCGTCTATACCGGTTCCCAACCTTTTCTTGGTCAGGGACCACTTTTATATTATTCTTGTTAGCAGGGACCACTATGTAGGTATAATAAAAATAAACTGTAATAATCTACTGAAACTTTAATTAACAACTCAATAGGAAATTACATAACAAGAAATAATAATGTTTTTAGGATAAACTTCTGTAATTTTGTATTAATGTGATTTCTGAGCTTGCATCTTCAAGAGTTTGGCTATCCTAGGACTAATATTGTTACCCCGCGTACCGCCCCCACCACCCGCGCTCTTCTCACTCACTGCAAGGCGACCAACGGCACACCGCCCGCTAAAGGGCTATATTTTGGCTTCTGCGGACAACTGGTTGGGAACCACTGGTCTATACAATGACATTACTTCTAACCGTAAAGCAAGCGTAATAGTTGACACTAGTAAAAGCTTTCGAGGTCGTGGCTATAAAAAGAAAACAATATTAGTGTTGTGGTTCGGGTGGCACATTAATATACATTTGGCTGTGAAGCCGCGGGGCGGGGCGACGGGGCGGGCCGCAATTTCATCACAAATTGAACAACAAAATAAAATTAGCTAGCCTTATTTATTTCAGTTACACAGCCATTACAGGTGAATTAAGACGGAGATATATACCAGTGACCTTGAGTAGTTAGCTTGCGTGTTCTGTACTGAGCTCACGCAATGCGTCGTATGTTCAGCTAGTAATAGGACTCGCCCATCAAGGAGCGCTGTCCCCAATTTGACGCATTATTAATTTATTACACACAAAACAAAAGGTATTTAAAAAACGTGTATATTAAAAGACCAATAATTAAATTATCTTTAAATTGGTGAAGGTTTCAGAAAATTACGCTTGGTGGATTTTGCGCCATTCTCAGTTTTTTATCTGCTTTAGACATAACTTTACAAATTAATTTCACTATGTAATAAAAACATAATCTAAAATACTGACATATTAAGTTATTGAAAAAATGCTCTTATTTAACATATATTTTTTTAAACCATTAACACTACTCGTTTAGACGTGATCTTCAGAATAAAATGATTAAAAGTCAGTTATCGTCGCCTTAAGTTCACGTCAACGTAAGGCTGCAGTGACAATAGTTCGCTCCGAATTAATCGAAACAACAACGACGTACAAAGCCAATTTGAAACCAGATGAAAGCATTACTTTCTTAATATAAGGGGTGGTAGTGAAGATTAATGTTTTCGTTATTTTCTCTCTATCACATCACAATACTCAGTTAATTAGTTTAAATAACAGTGTTTCGCCAGACGCGCAAACACAGACCCCTAATGAAGGCAACCAATTCTCGGGACTGAACCGAAAAGGCCTTTTATTTCAGCCTTAAAGGCGCAGGGCGTCGCAATACGCTCCGAGTTTGCCAAAAACAAGCCCAATAACGGTCTGGCAAACAGTACAAATGATGAGTTAGTGACAAAACGACGTATATGCAACCCTCCAGTGCCGCGCGAGCAGCGGAGACAGACGCTGACGAGCACGACGGGAAACAAGACAGGTTATTATCTCCCAACGAGCCAAAACACGTCAGAAAACCTCGGATATTTTCCACACGTCCTCGGGTATTCACTGGAGACTGGAAACGAAAATTAGTTACTGAAGATTCCTTGTTTTTGTCTGAATGCGTTGCGTGATTTTCATTGTTAAGAAATAACAAACGCCACCTTTGAAATTGAAGTACGCGCACTGAATATCAAGGAGTACGCAACTATACGCACACGTCGCCCGAGATACTTGTTTAGAAGATCCGGGAATCCGGAGTGTCCCGCTACTTTTAAATTAAATTATTTCCTCTACGTCTTCTGTGGTAAAGCTACTTGCACTAGGTACTTGGAACGGAAAAAGGAAAACGTGATAAAGTCAGGTTAGCAGCGGGTCTGTGTGTAAGCAGTGGCCGCAGAATGTAATGATATCCTCTGTCGCATATTTCGGAGTAGACCGTTGTTCCCGCGCTGCCGCTTTGTATTCTTTTGGTTAATTTTTTGCCGGATTAATTTGTCTGCGTATTCAAATTGCAAATTGTGAGATAAAAGGATGACCTTTTTACATTTGTTTTGCGAAAGATCCGGGATTTTTCCCGAAAAATATATCGGTATGAAAATGAAGCTGGAACGAAAATAACGCTGTGTTAATTTTTGAAAAAAAAAAGGTGTGTTTTTTGGAAAATATTTAGGATATTTTGTCGGTTACAATATCAGAACACGGCTCGACACAAGCAACACGTCGAGCGTGATAGAGGGTGACATTTTCTTAAGTTACCGCATTCTCTTACCGATTCAATATCCTTTTTCTATTTTGTTCGTGAAGCATATCGCGCGATCCTTACTCTATATTCACGCCTGAGTTTTCACGAGATATGAGCACAAAGTTCAAATACTTTGTAAATCTTTTTACAAACGGATTTGCAGAAAACTTTTGAAAAAAAAAATACTTTAAACAACGGATTATATCAGCAGGTTAGTTTTGTTTTAATGCAGAAAGTAAAACGCATTTAAACTTACAAAAATATTTCTGGGCTGTATGTTTCACTACGAAGGTATTATGTAAAGTTTTATTACGCACATAATCTGAATTCCACTTGATGATAAACGCAAGCCTGCGGCAATTTTTGAATATCGATACCGGACCTCTGGTTTCTACCCCATTAGTCTTCCAAATTGCCCATCTTTCAAACCTAAATATGTACTACAACCCGAAGTAAATTATTAGAATGCGTAAAAGGGACACACACAAAGATGAATTCCGCTACCATGCACGCACATTGTATTTATGTTAATATATTCTAAGACATAATAAAAAAAGTTAAAATCTTCGAAACGCAATTGTTGGAATAAATAAAACGAAAAGGAAGCGTCATCCTCTTTGACGATTTACTTCAAATTGAGTATATCAAAACAGACGCAATATTCTATTGTAGCGATTGCTAAATTCTTACAAGGAGTATTTTCAATTCGGCACCGCTCGAGCAAGTGGTGGAGGCGCCGAGCCGCGTTCCCCCCTATATTTTCCTGTATATTTTTTCCCCTCTCTATGAAGAAGTCATAAATCACGTGGATGTAAATCTGTAGCATCCAGTTGCGGATGAGTGACGCGCCATTATCGCTAGTCGGCGAAGCCCCGCCACAGGCCTAAAACTTGACGCCGAGCTAAACTTTTAACTCCGACAATCCATTTTATCCGTTGTAGCTTAATATCATAACTTGAATAATAGTGAGTTTATAATATCATGTTGATTGTTGAGAAGACACCGGTTGAACTTTGCTTTTGATAATCTTGAAATAATGAAGTAGACCTAAATGAATACTTTGGTAGGACGCCCAATGTTTGAAGAGATTTTAAATTATGGATTACGGATGACGATCCATTTGTTCTAAGAAACTGTTTGGGACATTTGGACTGTTGAATTCGTGATTTGATGAGAATAGTCGGCATGTTATTAAAACTTACCTATACTTATGCATACAACAGAATTTTCTCTAAAGAAACTAAACTCCATTTGAAATGAGATTTGAAATTTTGAATTAACCTTCTTTACAGTCTGTTCAACCGTTTTTGACTTCTATTCTGTAAGCATACGGATGGCATTAAAAGAAAAAACGTAGTTGGAAGTCAAAATCGGTTGAACGGACTGTAAAAAAGGTTTATTTAAATTTCTAATCTTATTTCAAATGGAGTATACATATTACAGAAACAGGATCCCATGCAAAAAAAAAACTACAAAGTCTGTTTCGTTGAACATTAATCTAATAAAATAATGGAACGTCACACACGGAGATTTTGTTTGTGAAGTACGTTATTGTTCGTAATAAGCCAACACGTCTCCGGACTGCCACATCCATCATAGTCCCGGAGTCATGACTCCGTGTCTGCGACCATCCGTCACGCACTCTGATGATCGTGGGCCAAGATTCCACTTTGCGAAAGATTGCTCACAAGTTGGGTTATGTTGGGGTGCTTGATTGATTTAGTGTCTTGATCAGGTTTAATAGGTAAAGAAATAGGAAAATGTATGATTGATTTTCTTTTAATTTTCAGTTTATTAATAATCATTAACAATAAAACTTGTACGCAAAAGAATAGGAAGGGGACCGATTCATGTTAAAAATATCAACAGACATTTTCTTTGTACACATCACTTTTCTTTTATTCATGGTTATATGAAATAACAAACACCTACAATTTAAATTTCAACAAGGTTCTAACTTTTATTATTTTAATCATATTTTATATTGTTTTTTTTTTGTCAATGTGAGGACGTTGTAGGCTTAATAGACTGTAGATCTGTAGACCATTTTCTATTTTGTAGAGTATCTGGTACTTTTGACGGGCCTACGCTGTCCTCTCATACCTATTAACACTGTAATTTGAAAACATTGTAAAAGCCAATTTTATTTTTTTTAAAGAGTGACCGTGGGTGGAGTTTCTTGCCGGGTCTTCTCCATAGGAAACGACCAATTGGAACCATGCACCTAGCTTCTGACGTTTCATAAGTGCCCATGTAGGCTTATGTGAAATAAAAATATTTTTGATTTTGATTGATTTTGAAAAAAAAAATTTTTTGACGTAAAATTTTCGACAAAACACATGATTATTAATTATAGTTACATTTTGACTTGCTCTCAGACTAAAAGGTGTTCATTTAATAGGAACTGTCACCCCTAAAAATACCTATAACCCTAAGTCATCAATTCAGATAATTTATGTAAACAAAGGTGATAACAGATCAAAAAAATATCGTCATAATGGTAATTCACATAAAATGGCGGAAAACAAGGCTATATTGGCTTTTATGTACTGATTTTAGAAATAATAATTAAACAATTATCATACCGTGTTAATTTTTATAAGTTTTCGGTTTTAAACAAAGTTATTAAAAAAAGAAAATTTTGTGGTATAAAAAATATTATGATACTGGTAACACTACAGGAGTTCCCAACATTCTCAAATTTCATTTGACATAATTTGCAAACTCGCGTCTTTTCAATACGTTCGTTTTCTTTTCTCCGATCATATTATTCGCTGCGTGTTTGTTAATTGTGCTTTGTTATCATCGTGTTAAGTGTTTAATTTTGTTGTTAGTTGTTATATTTCCTTGTTTCTGTTGTGTTTTTGTTAAGTTTGATATATGATAAATTGTTTTGCAGCACTGTCCTGTCATTTTGACAGTGACATTTCTTTGTTTACTAAAATTATCTGAATTGATGACTTAGGGTATAGGCACAATCTTATACGTATGTGAGGACTACTTTTAAAAAAAATACACGATACAATTAAATATATTTCACGGTTTTCGGTTTTCTAAACCCCATTCATCGTGTGAAAAAAAATCTCATAATTTTTCTGAGATAATTAAATTTTATCAAATGTTAAAAGCTTAATAGGCGTGTTTATTTTGTAAATCATAGTGATCTGTTATAATAAATACTTATACGAATTTCTTTTACTTTCAGGTAAGGCGAAAATCTGTGTAACTTTCTGTTAATACAACGCTGGCTGAGACGAGGTAAGTGATTGTTAAGGAAATATCTATTCTGGTATGTTTTGTCCTATTTTGGACAAAGGGTATAAGTTTAATTATTCTGAAAACCACAAAAAGAAGCTTAATAATTGTGTAAAATAGGAATTAAAATTACTATAATTAAGGATATAATTTAAATAAAATAATAATTATAAAATTTAAAAAAAGAAAACAAAAACATTAAAATAAAAAAAGAATATCAAAATTAAATATAGTAGTACTCTAGTAGTAGTAGAGAATAAAAGTATTATATATAAAACTATATAATATTTTATTTTTTATTAGGTATAAGCTGTTTGTTATGTACATATTATTTTAACTCTGAATAAACTTAAAACATGGACTTAAAAAAACTTTTTGACTGATAGGTTTTTAAATAATATAAAATATCATTAAAACGTGACCGTTGACGATGAAATTGCCACACATAAAAATGTCTGCACCAAAATCGTAAATGAAAGAAAGCTGCTGAAGAAGAGCTGTAAGTAAATAGTCTATCTAATCTTTTTTATATAACGTTAAGACTTAAGTTTAAACAAATTAATACCGAAGAAACGTAGCTAATTAAGTTAATTACGTCCGTCAACTTGTCGGCAGCATAAATTAAATTAGTTCACAGTTTAAAAATTTTAAATTTACAATTGTACTTCTTAACAAGTACTGTTCAAAAGTTGCCAGAAATTTAACTTAATCAAATCGGTCGTGGTCGACGTTAAACCTATTTTGTGAACAGACTTCACCTCACTTAAACGGGTTACTTTAAATAGCACTTTAGCTAAGAAATGCTAACTTTTATATTTGCATTTATTATTTTCATCTGTTCGTATAGGAATTGAGAAAGTCTGTAGTAAAAGAGCGTTTATTTAAGTGCAGAAAGTAAGTGAATAAAGTGAATTCGTTTTGCTAGATAGTTCTTAAGACTCAGATATATGCCAGTGACCTTGAGTGATTAGCTTGCGTGCTCTGTACTGAGCTCACGCAACGCGTCGTACGTTCAGCCAGTAATAGGACTCGCCCATCAAGGAGCGCTGTCCCCAATTTGACGCATTATTAATTTATTACACACAAAACAAAAGGTATTTTAATAAAACGTGGATACTAAAAGATCAATAATTAAATTATCTTTAAATTGGTGAAGGTTTCAGAAAAATACGCTTGGTAGATTTTGTGCGCCATTCTCAGTTTTTTATCCGAGTTAGACATAACTTTACAAATTAATTTCTCTATGATATAAACATAATCTAAAATATTCACATATTAAGTTATTAAAAATGCTCTAATTTAACATATATTTTATTCAAATCATTAACACTACTCGTTTAGACGTGATCTTCAGTACAAAATCATTAAATGTCGGTTATCGTCGCCTTAAGACGTCCATTCTGACTATGTTTGTACCCAATGATATATTATGTTTAATGACCTACCTACTCAATATTCGATCTTCAAAAACGGCACAATTTCCCGCTATTAGATGACACGTGGAAGTAGGACGGCATGTCGTAATTATCGGGAGCAAAAAAGAGACAATACGAAAAAAATGTGGCTAATTAGCCAAGTTTTGACGTGCCACTCGCGGAGCGGTATAACCTATCTAACTCTTTTTACTTATATTATGATAGTTTGTACCTATATTATCTGTGAGAAGCTGCTGCTCATTCATCTATTGGATTCCTTGTCTGATTCTTACAGCACCTTCGATGGCTTAAGCTGGTCTTTTTGGAATTTCAAAATCCTCATTTACCTAATTGGCATTTCTAAGCAGATCTTCTATCATGGACATGTCCTTCTGACCTAAAAACAGAAACTTTTCTATCTCCGCCCAACGTTTTATTAATTTAAAATTTTTTAAACTAATTATTAAGCAAATCATATGTTTTTCTTCTTCTAGTAATTCTTTGACAATAGGGAAATTTGATTGTTATTTTTTTTTCACAATAATAGACAGTAATAAATCGAAGAAAAGTATTAAAAGTTAAATTGAACTACTGCTTGTTCCTCAAAAAATCTACATTTCAAACGTCCGTTTCTGTCGCGGTCATGATGTGACGTCATTTCACCACGAAACTGCTTTATTTACATCTGTTTTTAGCCTTATATGATATAACTTACTTAAATTATTGTTTATGCCTTATTCAGGCAGTAATCGCAGTTACTTACCTATACCTTAGTGAGATTTCAAGCACCTAGCAAAGAATAGATTTTATTCACATAGTATTTTTCGTCACTTCCAGCATTTTCGAAGAGGACGCCTTTTGATTTTGTGTTCCGTTCCACCAAAAAAACGCAACATAAAATAATTAATTGTAAAATAAATAATGCATTAAAAATGTAAAAAAAAAATAATATGTTTCATGACTACTACACAATGTTTATTGAAATAATGGATAAGTTTTGAAATACGTGCATATTTCCTATTATATGAAATGGCTCTTAATTAAGTTTGTGTTGTTACGTTTTACATTATAAGTTCCGATGGGACTGGCATATACAATTTTATAAAAGTCCCTAATAATAAATAAAGAGAAAAAAAAATGGGTCTACGTAACACGGCAAGTTGACGTAGGGTGTCAATATGCTTAAATAATAATTTATCTGGCTGTACCTACCTACACCGAGCCTTTTGTAGGACTCCTACCGACTTCTTCTGCTTAGCTTGTTACAGGCTAAACTTATTCTAAAGGTAATGTTTGACCAACAAATGGCTGCAAACTGAAAAAAAACTGCCACATTTTCACCTCCCCCAAGGTTCACGACATACTTTCAAATAATTAGGTCAATTAATTATTTTTACGTTGAAAATGATTCACTAATACTCTTAGCATGGGGTAGTCCTGTCGGAATTATATTAGATTTATAGGGCAGAGTGTAATATTATTATTAATTTTAAATCTTCTTCATGATCTAACGTACTTACATTTTACTAGGCTTGGTGATAATCATTTGGAACGCACTATACTTTGATGGTAATCTTAAATTAAGCATCGCTAATAAAATTGCGTTAATTTCTATAGCATGTCTACGAAATACCAATTATATTAATTAATAACAACAATAAGTCCTTCGGAAATTACCGAGCGGTTCTAACAAAGTGCGATTTCCGGGTTAGTTCGAATAAAATTGATTTCTGTTCGGAAAATTGTAATAGTAGATATTAAACTACTTACGACATAGTCATTCAGAATTACCTATAAATACTCCATTTGAAATAAGATTAGAAATTTAATAAACCTTTTTACAGTCCGTTCAACCGATTTTGACTTCTATTCCGTACGCTTATGGATGGCATTAAAACAAAAAAAGTGGTTACAATACCAACTGTTTATTACAGCTGCCATTTGTCATGCTACCAACGCAATAGAGGGTCAAAATTGGTTGAACGGACTGTAAAAACAGGTTAATTTAAATTTCTAATCTTATTTCAAATGGAGTAGGTATACCTACTCCCAGAAAAAGACAATTTTCAGCATTGTCTCTGGTATGGCCCAACGCACCTGCAATGAGGGTTTACATGATAATTCACGGCACCAGTTGCGCCACTTTGACAAGAGGTCTTCCGTTTCAACAATGAAAAAATATATGATGACGTTCATCATTCATTTCATTCATTCGTGTATCATTCAGTCACGACTAAAGAAAATAAAGGCGCTTTGACACTTTTGACAGGTGTGACGTGCTAGTGCTGCCAGGAAAACCTATTTTTTTTTTTTTTAATATTTGAATGGCCGGGTTTTGGCTAAAAGGTCGCTGGGACGTTTTAGCCAAAACTTTATTTAAGTAATTTTCTTCACTACACTTCGAAAGTGTTTTTAAAATATTTATATATTGCTCGATAACAAGTCTTATTTAGTAATAATTCGGTCGCTGCGCTTTGGCGCGTTGCAATTTCGTGCTCTATGGCAACAGCACAGAGCACAAAATTAGATGCATTGGTGTCGGTGACTGCGCACGATAAGTAGGTCGAAGGCTTGTTTGCCACATATACAACATGTCCCAGAATTAACGCACAGCCTCTTAAGAGGTCATTGTACTCATCCTTATGAACAACTTTTACTATGGGACCGAAACTGAAATCGTGAAAAAAAAATCTGCTGTTTCCGACATTTTGACGAGTTATTCGAATATAAACAGCAGATTATTTTTCGCGATTTCAGGTTTGGTGCCATAGTAAAAGTTGTTCATAATAATGAGTACAATGACCCCTTAAGAAGTTGTGCCTTAATTCTGGGACATGTTGTATATAATATATATTTTTAAGTCACAACTTTAGCACCTTCAAAGAGTCAACCAAGGCGATGATAAAAGTCACATTTCTACCCAAAATTACGTAAAATAAAATGACCTGTAAGCAAAATTACAAACAATAATAAACTAATAATAATACTTACATGACAACGTTTATAATACCAGACCTCTTTCAATTATTATTTGTGCCGTTTGAATGAACCTCAGCAGGTTTTGCTAAAATATATCCTTTGATACTAACCGTAAAAATAGAAATGTAATAGAGTCTATCCCTTACCACAAGGTCGTTTGATACAGTCGTAACATGTTATTATAAACTACTTAAAAATGCAGCTATTTAACATGGTGACTCCGTTATGTGGTGCATTGCATGTCGAGCTATTCCATAGCGTGCATTAGCCAACTCATGATTTTGCCTCGCGCTATATTCGTAGCGTGAGCCACCGTACTTAAGTTTAATATTTCTTGTAAAATTTCTGATTTAATGAACTATTAAGGAGTGCTGTATTTTCGTAAACTAGGAACCATTGAAAGCTCTAAAATTAAATATAAAATACTGTTTGTTGTAGTAAGAGGAATAGTCTCTTAATTTATTTAAGTTACATGTCCGTGTTTGAGTCACAGAAATTCATAATGTGTACCAAGTTTCAACTTATCGGTCCAGTAGATTCGGAGCAAATTGGCTGTGACAGACACACGAGTGATCCTATATGGGTTCCGTTTTTTCCTTTTGAATTACGGAACCCTAAAAAGAACCTTATCGTACAAAACCCCCAGAAACCTTTGCTGCAAATTATTTTCGTGTGTCGAACACATCAAGAAACGAAAAGCACGTAATTAAAACCCGCAAAGTAAAACTAAAAAACTCAGCAAAAGTGGAATATCACACGAGAACTTATGAGCTAAGTACCAGACTTATGGTACTCACGAAAATTAGTCCTTGCATTCATTAAGGCTAGCTAGGAAATAAAAACAGAGTAATGACGCCTGAAAATACTGACGGGACTTAAAAGAGAACGGCTCTGCTTGACTAAGTTAAGGTGCCCTTACACGGGCAAATTAAAATGGCAATTATTGTCAATCGACTATGAAGTCACCGTAATACCGAGCAATTTACGGAAAATCAAGCATTATTGTAGCAATTGTTCTCAGAAGTACCTCGATCACATGGAGCGACTTAAGAGCATTTACGATGTACGGCATTTCATACAAACTTTCAAGCCCTTGTTTTTAGAAATGACTGAACCAATTTTAATGAAACTTTATACGCATATGCAGGATACAAAGGTTTCAAAAGTTAGCTAAGGTGACGTTATGAGTTTTTAATGATTTTATACTGAAAATCACGTCGAAACGAGTTTTGTTAATGATTTGAAAAAAAAATATGTTAAATTAGAGCATTTTTTAAATAATTTAATATGTGAATATTTTATATTATGTTTATATTACATAGTGAAATTAATTTGTAAAGTTATGTCTAACGCGCACAAAAAACTGAGAATGGCGCAAAATCTACCAAGCGTATTTTTCTGAAACCTCAACAATTTAAAGATAATTTAATTATTGATCTTTTAGTATACGCGTTTTATTAAAATACTTTTTTTGTGTATAATAAATCAATAATGCGTCAAATTGGGGACAGCGCTCCTTGATGGGCGAGTCCTATTACTGGCTGAACGTACGACGCGTTGCGTGAGCTCAGTACAGAACACGCAAGCTAACTACTCAAGGTCACTGGCATATATCTCCGTCTTAAGAACATTTTAGAAAATTTCTTATTTAAAAACAGATAACTGGAAATCTCTGTTTCTATGGAAAATTTAAAATCGGTAATTTGGCTGTAATACTATTTTTCTAAAAAGTTTTAACTAACTTAACTTTAAGACCTTTGTATCCTGCTTGTGCGTATGAAGTTTCATTAAAATCGGTTCAGTCATTTTGAAAAACAAGGGCTTGAAAGTTGGTATGAAATACACGTCATAAACGCTCTGAAGTAATACTCGTACCTAATACGCATAAGTACGTATTGGCCTCTTTAATTACAAACGTTGGTTAAAGATAACAAATGAGATTAGAGACTGTTTTCCATACATTTTTGACGTTTAAAAGCAAAACAAAAAACAATCAGCCTAGTCTTTTCCCAACTATGTACGTTGGGGTCGGCTTCCAGTCTAACCGGGTGTAGCTGACTACCAGTATGTTACATGGAGCGACTGCCTATCTGACCTCCACAACCCAATTACTGGGTAATACGATACCCCTTGGTAAGACTGACAAGAATTTCGGGCGACCGAAGACGACTCCTAACGACTGTCAAAGATCCACGAATGACAACCAACTAACTAGAAGCAACATTTATAAATTTACAACTTAGATATTATTGCGCCATCCATGTTAGTTGTGAATGTTGTGATTACGTAATTTAACCAAAAGCAACTAAACGTCAAACAAATAGTTTTCTGACAGCTGCACGCACAGATTAAACGCCGGTGGCGCGTACGTCGTTACCGACGAAACGAAATGTTGACATTGTAAATATTATATATTATAAACTTAATTATCTAAGTAGTTTGTATTTATTTTGTTTCTTATTTATAATCTCACTGTATGCTGCACCGGTCCACGTCATCACGTCAACGCCGGCTATCGCTGAAAACCAGCGCTGGGGCTCTGTCTCGAATAAGGTCGCAGCATTATGCTGAGCGGTGGCCGTTTTACGTGGATGTGACGCATATTTTCCCCCTACTTGTTCTTTTTGTATCTATGTTCTTTCTATGCGTCATGTTTACCGCAAATAAGTAAACGTATTTTCTTTCTTCTTTCTTTCTTTCTATAAATAACCCCGGGATATTCATCAGTTCACATGGGTGACATTAGCTGAATTTTTGAACCAATTTAGAGAATAGAATAGAATAGTATTTATTTGATATGAATGTGAGGTGAGGTGAGGTAATGGGCATGAGGCATGACTTCCTAGGTTCGATTCCCGGATCGGGCAAAGTGGTATTGGGTCTGTCTATCTGGAATTTCTCAGTAGCAGCCCGGAGTTTGGATTTGTGCCCGGTTGATGGCAATAGGCTCGCCCCTATTACATGGGACTTAAACATAACTGGCGAAATGTGGGTTACTTCAGGTACACCTCTGCCCAACCCTTCGGGAAAACAAGGCGTGATCTTATGTTATGTTATTTATGTGATAAGAATGTAGGCACCTTAAAGATATTGTCAAAACAACTGAAGCAATTCTTGGCAATTAAAAAAATATTGCTTTAGTAATGTATCCACCCCTTCTGGCAATTATTGCTGAAGAAATTGCCCGTGTAATCGTAGCTTTAACATTGTGACCTTTGAAGCTCTATGCTATTCTAGTATGTCGTTGTTCTACAATGGCAGAAGATTGAAAATGCATATTTAATTTTCGTTTAAAGTGTAGGTCATTTCATTACACCTTTTCTGTGAACTATTTTAAGGGGTTTTTGTTGCCTACTGCCTACTGTTTTTTGGGCAACGCAATTGTTTTTGTGATTGCTTGGCAATAGTTTGACTCGTAGGTGACGGCAATCGTGAATATGGGTCGACAGTTATGGATTCGAAAGGAGAATAACAGAAGCAGGTTTAAAAAAAAATACTGAGATTGCTGATTGCAGTAGTCAAAGTCAAACCGTTCATTTTATTTTTATTTTATTGAAAGGAACAGCATTCAGTTATATGTATAAGAAATGACAACTAATGTAACATAAACAATTTTAATAATAATATAACCCACAACGCTGTCCAGGGGTAGACATAAAAGTTAAGAAATATTTGTGAAATCGCTAGGAATTTTAGTAGCAGTACGAGCAGTAATTAGTTGTGTAATGAGCATTAATAAAGTAATTTTGATAAAGGTTACATAATATTAAATTAATATGACCTTAGTAAGTTTCATGATTTTCAGAAAGGGTACACACATGGGTTTTTTTTTAATAAAGAGGAGCGGGTGAAGCTTTTCAATCTATTCATTGGACAATAATTGAAGATGTCAATATTTACTAACGTGCTATTGTATGAGTCAACCATACGGCGGACTGGCGAGCGCTGGCCAGAATTAGTTCGGCAAGAGTTCACTGCAAAAAGAGTACCTGCGCGTACCTGTCGCATGTGAAAGGTTCTAGGTACAGCGTAACAAATCATCTGTTAAGACGCAGACATATGCCAGTGACCTTGAGTGGTTAGCTTGCGTGTTCTGTACTGAGCTCACGCAACGCGTCGTACGTTCAGCCAGTAATAGGACTCGCCCATCAAGGAGCGCTGTCCCCAATTTGACGCATTATTAATTTATTATACACAAACCAAAAAGTATTTTAATAAAACGCGTATACTAAAAGATCAATAATTAAATTATCTTTAAATTGGTAAAGGTTTCAGAAAAATACGCTTGGTAGATTTTGCGCCATTCTCAGTTTTTTATCCGCGTTAGACATAACTTTACAAATTAATTTCACTATGTAATATAAACATAATCTAAAATATTCACATATTTAGTTATTGAAAAAATGCTTTAGTTTAACATATATTTTTTTCAAATCATTAACACTACTTGTTTAGACGTGATCTTCAGTATAAAATCATTAAAAGTCGATTATCGTCGCCTTAAATAACAAATGTTATTTAGATATAGACAGTTGAATTTATGTCTGTTTATGTTTTTGAGTGTCAACAAGGTTAGGTAAAAAGAGGGTGCTGTTCATCTACTTGATAATCAAATTTTGTGATGTTTGTCGAGAATTTGCAAGATACACCTACATAACTAACGTAAATAAAGAGCTTACCTACGTATATGTCAGCGCAGCAAGTGCGCCATTTAGTTTTGTCATGAAGTTACTGGTATCACCGAAAAGGTCGGATAAGAGTGACACTGGCTGCTGACAGTTACTCTAGCAGAGCGTCGCATCGATGGTTTCGTGCTTGTTAGTATTCTGAGGTTTCGTGGCGGCTGTCTTTTGATGACAGAGAAGATGATGTCAGGGGAGTCGCTGTCGTACCACGTCCACGACAAACTGCTCAGCACGATCCTGATGATATTGAAGCTGTTGAACCACTAATACGATGATCACTTCTGGCAAGGTTATCCTGCGCCGTTATACACAATGCATCCTGAAAGTCCAGTAAAAAATCCACTATTTTCGTGTAGCTATATCATAAGAACCGAGAAATAAATTATTCATGGTTTAAGCGATATTCACCTCTTAAATTGATAACATTATACCTACTGGAAACTCTTTACTACTATCATTAAATGCATGAGAAAAATTTAAAATCCACACATTGCACATGGCTAGTTATGGTGTTACAAAATTAACCCGACAAATTTTAATGAGTGCTTTAGACAAAGAAATTAAATTATTTACTTAGTATCTATCTTAACTATCTTTGGCTTTAGAGTCTAAAGCCAAAAATACAGCGAAAAATAAATCAGCTGTTCCACTAACGTTTAATACCTACTGGTCTAATCTGTATGGGACAGCTGATTGAACAGCGATTTCAAAGTTGGTCCAGTAGTAAAAGTTATTCAATTCAATGGTTTAAATTTAAAGCATCTCTTAAAGTTTGTTGGGTTCATTTTGAATCACCTTATATATTATAGTTCTTAAGCCGATGTCAATAGGGTAGAAAATTTAAAAATTTAAAAATAAGTTTGAGCATCTAAACCCCACTAGGTAAAACATATACTAGGACTAGTTATTTATAACACTGCAGAAGTTGGATAACACAGAGATGAGCAACCTCAGCACCCGGTTACCACTTTTGTGTCGTAAAATCTTAATTTTGGAAAGACTTAAAAAGAAAGAAAAGTATAAGTATGCGCGAAGTATTAAACAGCGCTTACGTAAGCAAGATCTTCTCGGAATGGACGAAGATTTGCATGTTAACTCAGTTTTCATAAGTAATAGTTTAGTTTAGTTGAAATAACCCCGCCAACTTTGTTCCGAACGAGCCAACTTGACGATTACTCAGAAATATTTAGAATGTAACGAATAGTTGGAAAAGTTATATTAGTTTTATGGGCAGATGTATACTATTGTAATTTATAGAAGTGTCGCAAACATGTAGATAGTAAAATCATTTCTTCGTTACAAACCAAGTGCACCCTTCTGTGAACTGTTAACTAAATACCTGTGGCAAACAAAAGTTTGTGTAAAGCTGTTAAACTTAAAAGGGTTAATGATATTTCTTAGCAGCAATAAATAACTTACAAATTGTTAAAGGTGTCCCGGGGGCACAGACTGCGCCCCGCTGACGATTTGCGGAGGAATAAGTTTTTCCACTCAAACTTTATTCGCACCTCAAGTTGCGCCATCTGTCTGCTACTCGCAACTTATATTCTTGCTTCAAATGATTTAGTTTGGGAGTACTCTTTCAGAAAATATTTTCTTTTGTTGCTCGTCAGACGTATGAATGTACAATGGCTGGCTCGACGTCGTCGGTACGTTTTCTATACCGACAATAAGTTCACAGGAGCCGTTTGGAGATTTACACAATCACATTTCACTATTACCTGATGCTGGGGAAATATATTGTTGTATCTTGTATGAATATCTTATATACAAGACTTGCGTAGCGTCAAATACCGCAGCTGATTCTTGTATATCGAAGATTTGTTGTATATTGCTTGTACGAACTACAAAGACAGACGGAAACAAAGAACAAATAACTAACATTACGAAGCACACAGATTTGCAAGAGATTCCTTACAAAACATTCTCTGCTATAAAACTATTTCAGTTTCAGTGCACTTGTTGTTTCAGTACGAGTTCTGTAACAGATCTGAAGCACATAACCTACCTCTCAAAAGCAACTTTCTTATTCTCTCGTAAGTGAAAACAAAATGATTCCCCTAAACTTGATACAGACACCAATAAATCTAGCGTCGAGATAAGACTCAATAAAGTTTCCGGTGGCTCGAGCTTGTCATAATTTTAAGAGCGTTCATAAATCCATCAATATTTAAGCTCTCAGACCACAATATTTTTCTTCGCAGCGAACAAGCGCGAGGTGCGTCACACACTGCCTCATAAATTCCGATAATCCCTGGCCTGTGCACATCGCGCTGCTATTTTACTGTATTCATGGCTATTATTCATGTGTTTGCTTTGCGGGCGGACGCCGCCAAGACTTAATAATTCGAGAGTAATATCGATGTACTCAACGTTTTACCGACGCCGACGACGTACGCAAATTTTGTTCACTAAACGCTTTCTAAATTAAATTTTCCCACGTTAAAAACCTAAATGGAAATTGTTTTTCTTTACAGCAGATTATTTCTAATAATAGCATGGTGTTTATGGTTAAGACGCTGACAACAGGTAAACCGCTGTCACTGTCAGACTGCATACAAAAGAAAGAGAAGCGCGATGACACAACGCTTGTAATTTATTGTAAAATATGAATCAATTATTTATTTACTAAAAAATTAGTTGAGTAATCGAAAATAAAAACAACCAAGTTCTACATACAAATAAGACGTTCTTGTTATTAATTAAATAAAACCGTACGTTGATTTGTTGATTTTTGGATTGAAACTCAAAGTAAAGGGTTAGTTTTCCGTTAATTTGTTACATTTTTTTTTTTCTAAACGTGTTTTGGTAACAACCAAGCTCTAAGAAGTATGTTTAAGAATAACATGTATTTTTTCCGCTACCACAAACTATACAGACGTGGCAATTTTTTTGTTTAAGACAAGCCTACTTTTATAATTTGCCTCTTGTCAGCGCCTTAAATGAACGGCGAAAGATAATGATGAGGTATTATTTTACGGATTGCTCATGACGGCTTTCTTTTTGGAAAATTACTGAATTTCCTTGACCTTTGTGTATTTTCAGTCTTAATCCACAATATTTACGTTGCAGTGTCTTTTTCTACCTTGATTACGGACGTATTATTTATTGTTTTTTTTTAATCCAAATTTGTATGTGTAAAATTGACCAGAATAATATATTTAGGAAAGAAAAAATATATGAAGAATTTTTATCTTCATATATTTTTCTTTTCTAAATATATTTTTATAAAAAATATTAAATACTTTTTGTACTTAATATTTTTTTAGGAAACGTGCCGTATAAGAAGCACATACATATTTTATATTTCGCCCATGTCCCAGCAACAAATTTCGAATAATCGTCATGTGTTATGAAGTGTCGCATTCCGCGGGCATGTTTGCATTCCGCGGGCGCCGCGCGTCTCCGAACAAATTGTATTAGACGATGCCAATACGTGACCCTAAGAGAAATTCACGCAACAACATGTGTACAACGACGCCATTTTGGTTTTTTCGATATGAAAATTAGGAGCCCTCCTGCGTGTTTGTCAGTTTTAGCACGAATTCTCTCGAAGGGGAATCTCTCTTTTTCGCGTATGTTGGTATATTACGTACTTACATTTGTGCGTGTCTACGTCAAATGATTTTATGATGAGTTTATTATTTCGAGTGTGTTTATTATTTAAAACAACTGGACAAGTGCGTGTCGGACCACGCACAATGAAGGGTTCCGTAGTTAGGATGAAATTATCCTAAAAACAAACTTAACATTGTAGTTGAAAAGCATGGTCTCCCATACATCGATATACGTCACAGTCAATTGTCCAACTGCAAATGTAAGTTTATAATCGCAAAAAACATTTTTTTTATGTGATAAAACTACAAATTTACAATTTTTGGGTTTTTTCTTATACTTGTGCTGTAAGACCTTGCTTCTTGCCAAATTTCATGATTATAGGTCAACGGAAAGTACCTAGGTCTGATTTATTTGCGAGTATCGAAATATGTCACAACAATGTCGCTTAAATCACCTTATTTTTTAATTGCGTTGACTTAGAAGCTTGATTATTTAGAGCTCCAAGGGACCATGGACTTACGTATTTGATATTAATTTCAACTTGATACCAACACGCGTTCCTGAGAAAAAGGGTCTTGGCAGACTGACAGACAGACAGACAGACAGACGGACAACGAAGTGATCCTATAAGGGTTTCAATTTTTCCTCTTGAGGTACGGAACCCTAATTATATTTTTTTACAGGCAACACAAAGATATTTTATTAAGGAATAGGTACCCAAGTTGGATTTGAGTAAACACATCGACGGCGACGTGTGCACCACGATGTATCTGTGCCAAACTCATCAAATTAGCAGAGGCACAAAGGCAGTTTGCAAGAGAAACTTGGAGGATTTAATGCGTAACAAAAACATTGGTGTAATTGTATTATTCCGAGAAAAACAAATATCTTACGCGAGCTAGTAAAGCTGACTAGGATAGCATAAATATGTTGAGCGTGGCGGCGGTAGATAGCAGCATATTTATCGCTTACGGTGCCCGCCGTTATTGGACTTGTCTTTTCGTCGTTTAAGGCGCACGGTGATGTGTTTATTCAATTTGCTGCCGTGGGAAATATTGTTAGCTGCCTGCCTCCGTTTACTGCTGTCGACTACACTCGTCTCACTATAGTTACCTTGGGATAATGTTGGGGATGTCACGAGGAGCACGATGATGCACCGCTATGAAGCAATTTTATGCAATGAGGCAAGTCGTGCCTTACAACGAATCTGTGTTTTAAAACCCTTCATAATTTATACATGATATTAGACTTCGAAGGCCTTTCCCAAAAATTCACAACCTATTTATAAATTGGCAATTATTGGATAGAAAACATTACAATATATCAATCACTGTGACAATATCGCATACAAAAAACATGAACATTTAATTAAATCAAACATTTCCAACTAGTTTACAATACGAGAACCATTTACGTCGTGATGAAATATTGAAAAGTATCGATATATCAGTTGGGTGGTATCAACCAAACATTTTCGTTATGGATGCGGTGCATTTGTAAACAATATTCATCGAGTTTTGAGTGCCGACGGACGGACGGATGGACGAGCTGCGCCGCGTGTCGCCGTCGGCTGTCTTTAATTTTATATAGACTGTTGTTTGCATACCCGAATTGTTCATTCCCAACGTTCTGATTCAATAAATTGGTACATATTCGATGTCAAACACTATCTGACATTGTTAGCATACGAATGTTACCTACCTCGCATCGTGTGTGTAAATGGTTATGATTAATTTAATCAGCCCCAATTTAGTTTTTCAGTTAATTAAACAGAGTGTCGAACTATGTTTATAAAAGCGTACTCGGGAAGCATAAGTTTTTTCAAATCAAATCAAAAAATCAAATCAGTTTATTGCAAACATGTTGTACAGAGGTTGGAATAAGAAATAAAAGTTTCAAACATGCACCCTGTAAGGGCTCTGCAAACACTTACAATACAATACATTTTATATCATTTGTGTCAATTTACAATTTCAAATCAATAGAATAGAATAATTATTGTTTATTGTTACTATAGCTTTCAAATTATATTATTTATTATAAGAATTAAAGAATAAAAATAAGTTAAATCAAAATAAAATGAATCAGTTGAAATAAATTAAATATGTAGGTATGTGTAGGTACAAAACAATGGTGAGCAGCATTTATTCCATTACTTTTTATTTATTTATTTACAATAATATCGTTTTCTAAGACGATGATAGACTTATAACGGGGAAAACTTGCGTGATAAAACGCTGGATTAGTAAGACGGGATCTTAATATAATCTAAAAGTTTACCACTAAAACAAAATTTGTATCGTCAATTCTAGTTTAAACGGGAAACTCCGGAATACAATTCGAAAACTCCTCCCATAACGGAGCTTTTAACGAGACCTTTTTCGAGAAGTAACTAAAAACATCCCCCACAATGATCCATTATCTTCTCACAAGGACAAGTTAGCGATCGCCTTCCGTCTATTTTCACAAGTAATAACTAAATTTATCGTCAGACTTTCGGCCGTCGTCGTTGAGTCTTCCAATATCAGTGGTAGTTGTGCAGTCGGGTCACGCGCGGCCGGGCGGTGCGGCGCGGGCGGCGGTGGGCGTGCCCGTCGTGTCGCTCTGGTCGGCGACGCGTCATTAAAATTAAGCATCATTACTCTTGTAAAGCGAGTCGCGGTGTACCGGAAGGCGGCGGCTTATTGGGAAGTTTGTCGCCTCCTGACGGCTGCTAATCCTCCGCTATATTGCTGTTCTAACAAATGATTCCCCGCTGGCGAGGCGACGTGACGCCCCGGGATGTGTCGCACGTCGCTTCCCACATGCTAATATAGAGCCTCCCTTAACAAATTAACTTGGCCCCCGTTTTATTTTATTTTGTAGTGAAACTGTGGAATGTAAACAGAGACATTATAGACCTACAGTTTCACATACAGAGTCAGATAATAAAAATAATGTATCCGAGAGCAACACATCGCGGAACACGTTTCAGTTCAGTCTGAACATCAAGAAAAGTCAAAGAAAAATTCCGCCATAAAAAGTATACCCGTAAAACCTTCAGCCGGTGCGGTTTTGGCTTTGAGGTGAATAAAGTGAAGAAAGTATAAATATTCATTCAGAGAAAGAAGCCACGCACAGTAAATATAAACTTTTATTTCAGTTCACCATTTGAAAAGCGGCGGGGACGCATTGAAAATTCGACTCGCGACTTCTAATTAGAGAGGACACGGCGTCCTTTCTTCCCGAGTTCCTTTATTAATGGAAAAGTCCGTTCCAATTGATTTCATATTTAACATCCTTTTCTGTCTAAGCTCCTTATAATACAAAGGAAAGTTGGAAACTGGTTATTGTGTACATCTACTTGACTGAATCTTCGGTAATTTTATTGTTTCTTGGTGGCGAAAAATGTAGGTACAGTGGACAGTTCGCGTGCTGAATTACATTTGAAATGCGTCGCGTAGCACATGAATTACGCATGAAAGCGGCCAATGAGCGCAATGTACTGTAATGCTAACAGTCTCCGCTGAATAACACGATACATTTTAAACTCCGAAGGCTCAAAGCGTCGCTTCAAATATGAATTTTTGCGCGATGAACGTTTGACAGGTACACAATAGTGGTGTGTGGTATTGTTCCAATTTCAGAGCTTGTATCGATACATTGGTTTTTTTTCTCATAAAAGTATAACGTATTAATTGGAATTTCTCACAAAAGGGCAGGTCGAGACAAAGGCCCCCGCTGGGCCGCGGTGCCGTGCCGCTGTGCCCATCCCGTGCCGCTGACGTGTGGTATCATCGTCAGTGTGTGCGGATGAGTTTCATTTGCCCATATCAGTTCCTAGGAAACTGCGAAGAGATTTTTGAATTTAAGTAAGTAGTAGTAGGTACTCGTACTTCTAGGAAAATCTGTTAAGTAAGTATTTAGTAGGTACTCGTACTTCTAGAAAAATCTGTTAAGACGGAGATAAATGCCAGTGACCTTGAGTGGTTAGCTTGCGTGTTTTTTACTGAGCTCACGCAACGCGTCGTACGTTCTGCCAGTAATAGGACTCGCCCATCAAGGAGCACTGTCCCCAATTTGACGCATTATTAATTTATTATACACAAAACAAAAGGTATTTTAATAAAAAGCGTATATTAAAAGATCAACAATTAAATTATCTTTAAATTGGTGAAGGTTTCAGAAAAATACGCTTGGTAGATTTTGCGGCATTCTCAGTTTTTATCCGCGTTAGACATAATTCTACAAATTAATTTCACTATGTAATATAAATATAATCTAAAATACTCACATACTAAATTATTGAGAAAGTGCTCTAATTAAACATATATTTTTTTCAAATTATTAAAACTACTCGTTTAGACGTGATCTTCAGTATAAAATCATTAAAAGTCGGTTATCGTCGCCTTAATCTGGAATTGTATACGGTAAACAATAAAAGGCTCAAAAAGAAACATCTAGTGTGTTTTCTTTTAAGCCTATTTTAAAGATTATTTTTCCTATTTATTTCGTGATCAGAAAAAATAATCTTTAAGCTCAACCCATTATGAATCTACGTCTAATAAATCCACGCTTCCCTGGAGTCTCAATTCCTTTAAAGGTTTTTCCCATTTTCTCATAAACTCGTAGCTTCGGCTCTGCAGCGCAAATAACTTAAAAAAAAAACGACACAAGCCCCGAGTGCGGAGAGGGCGGACGTCGGGAATTTCCAAAATATTTCCTTGTATAAAGGCAACAATATCGGTTATGAAGGTCAACTGGTTGTATAAAGCAAATTTATTCTGTTCGGTGTATTGGCTCATATAACTGGTGATCTCCGCGGCGACAGCGGTGGAATGGTAACGGTCTAATTTTGGAGGCTGCGGCTCTATTCCTTATACGACCTAAATTACATTGCGGCCTCGCATCCGCCCTGAAAGGTTTTATTCATAAATCTACTGAAACATTTCATAAAGTCGTGGAAAAATGTTCGCTTTTGATGGTTATTTAAAATAAACTTTTTACCTTTCGTGTCCGCTATTAAAGTTCGCTTATAATTCAGTAAAGTTCTCTTTCAAGAATCGAGTCTTTAAACCACTGAAATTTGTCCACAAATATTCTGTGTAAACGTTAAGGGCTTAAGCTGGTATTTATTCGTAACGAGAGTTAGATACCTACTGATTACAAATTAAATACTCACTAAGCTCATCAAATTTCTAAAACGTTAACGATATAATATAATTTTGGCTTGGTTTTAATTAAATTCCTTGGTGAAATTAAAGTTGAAAGGCAATCAACATAGAGAAGATAATTGAAAGATGGTTTATCGTAGGTATCTGAGTGACGCGGCGGGGTGGTGGCCCGATGGGATCGGCAAACATTGACTGTGCTAATAGGTTGAGCTAACGCCATCCGATTTGCCTAATGAGGAGCGATTCCACTCGCCGCCTAACTCCGCACAGGAACATTATGCAAACTTGTGTTTAACTTCTATATCAGCTCCCAACTTGATCACAATACAACAATTGTTTAAAGATATGATAACTAACACGTACTGAGTGAGTATTATGGAGATTGCTTGCTAAAGGAAGTTTCAGGATATTACGGTAGATAACTTTGAAGTGCTGCTGCAGTCATTAGGATTAGTGGATTAAGATTAGTCGCACCTACCTCCATGTAGGTATAATGTCTTAGCTATAATAGAGTTTTACAAAGTGGCATTTTCTAAGAATAGATCAGTCGGTCTCTTTTCGTGAATATTTAAGAAGTGGCTGGCTTTTATCTAGCTGGCTGGGCATCAGCTTCCAACCTGCGTATGCGTTCTGAGGCCTCCATTTTATTCGAATAGAAGGATTCAGGCCAGTTTTTTTTAAAGGAACCTTGGCTTTTGTACTGTCAAGCTTTGAGTGATCTAAAATGATTAATGCCTCTTATCCTTTTAAACTTCGCACGGCTTTTAAATAGATGGAACTTGTAGTTTAAAGTGTAAACTACAAGTTGGTTTAAACTTTAAACCATGACCGACATAAAGTAGAAAAAAGTCGGCCAAGTGCGTGTCGGAAAATGCACAATGAAGGGTTCCGTAGTTGGGATGAATTTATCCCAAAAACAAACTTAACATTGTAGTTGAAAAACATGTTCTCCCATACATCGATATACGTCACGGTCAATTCTCCAACTGCAAATGTAAGTTGGTCGACTATTGCTCGTTAACTTGTAAAGCCTACTTAGCTGTGATAGTTTTCCTTTTAATTTCGTTATACATACAATTGTCATGAATTTTTCACATATCCAAAAACAATCATTTAGCTGGCACACTTGACTCTAACAAAAAACTGCACTTTAAAGCTTAATATTACGCAAACGGATCCCTGAATCGATAAAATGGGCTTCACAGACTCGCAATATTTTTGAACGGTCTATCTAATGATACCCCACACCATGGGATAGACGAAAAAATATATATCATCCCCACTTTAGGTGTAAGGGACGAACCCATTTTTTTTTTGTATATGCACTGCCGGCGTGATTAATTATGTACACCCATGCTAAATGACAGCTTGCTAGTACTAGGACCCGTATTTATAGAACGTTACTCAGTACTCAAGTATTACTTAAGACTAGATTCAAGCCATTGGATTGGTTGAATTTAATCTTAAGTAATGCTTGAGTACTGAGTAAAGTTCTATAAATACGGACCTAAGAGTCTCTGAGCTAATCTGGGGACAGACAGACAGACGGTCATGGCGAAACTATAAGGGTTCCTTGTTGAGGACTGAATCCTAAAAAGCATTTAGTAGTCAGATCGATCGAGTTAGATTGCCACAACCTCATACTATACTAGTAGGTAAGTAGTATGTTAACAAATAAATAAGTCGATGTTTAGTGAGTAGTACCAAAGACGGCAGACGATTGCGCTACGTTGCTATATACATCTTCTCTATATCCTCCTCCCCCTTTATAGCTTGTTTTCCTACAGATTAATGTAGAGATATATTTTGTTTACTGAATGTACTACGAAGTAACTATCTACTTACGTAAATCACACCGCACATAACATTAGTTTTTAGCTTACAACACATAAATTGTTACGACTGTACAATATATTTCGAAACTCTTGCTCCTTCAGGTTCTTCATAACAGCTATATTAGACGCAAACAATAACGTTTAAAACTTCCTAGAAATCATACTTCAGCAAAAAACTTTCTTGTTTTATTGAGTACTTAGGTTGTACGTTTTCCTTTTTGTAAATAAATGTTCTGTTAAGAGTTAAACTTCGATACTTTGTGTTAGCTTGAAAGTGAGCGAGGGGGTTACATACGGGTTGAAGAAAAATGATTTAAAAAAACCGGCCAAGTGTGAGTCGGACTCCCGCACGAACGGTTCCGTACCATTATCTATAAAAACGGCAAAAAAAATCACGTTTGTTATATGGGAGCCCCCTTAAATATTTGTTTTATTTTAATTTAATTATTTATTTTTAAAGTAAATATACATATAACGAAAGATTCTGTGAATATTTTATTATTTGTCTATCTGTCCATTTGTTACCTTTTCACGCCGTAACGGCTGAACGGGTTTTGATGAAAGGTATACGGATAAGCCATGACTAGGGTTAGGACATAGGATATTATGAATCCCGGTAGTAGGTACGTTCCTGTGGATTAACATCCGACCTTACACGGGCGAAGCTGCGGGCAAAAGCTAGTTTATAATAATCGGTAGTTAGGTATATATACCCGTTTTACCCTTTGGGTACGGAACCCTAAAAAGAAAATGTTAGTCATCGATGCTCGTCGTCGTCCGTCGGCATACATTGGAAGTAGACTTTTCCTCAATACCTACTTTCCAAGCTAATGAATTCCGAAGGCGCTTCGGTTCGTTAAAAATAATACAAAACTCTGTTCCCACTGAGTTCCAAAGTTTCACCAGAGTAGTTCCAGTCACCGAACATTAATCTAGTTATAATTCCGAAAGCTCGCCTTTTTACTTCACGAACTTCCAAAAAGTGTACCTCTTAACTGTCACATTTTTTTAACTTTCCTTATTTATTGTACGTTTCTTTTTTAAAGTTACGGTGTTAAGTTACCGTTACATTATTGCTTTGAACACTAACTTTGGTTACGAATTTAGAGCCAGGATTTCGTGGATCATGAAATTAATGTCTTGACACCGGCGCGTAGCTTATTGTGGGAAATTTATTTATGCGTAAAGAAAAGTTTATTAATAAATGGACATTTTATGGCGACACGGTTTATTTTCTGTGGAAAGACGAACTAAGCAACATAAGCACAGTGTTCAACCAACACAAGGCTAATGGAATAACCTTTTAATTTTCCCTAGGTTAACAAAATATAACTAAAGCTGCCTGGCTATGTGTGTAGTGTGGTACGTGTTTTTAATAAATTACCTAATATATTAAAAATATTAAATTGCAGGTTATTCAAAATTAAATTATGCGATTTTTTTGAACATATATTATAATGTTTACAATTCAAAGTCTATTTGTCTAAGTTTGCATGCTTTAATTTACCCATTCGATGCCAAGAACCCACCGTATGGGTCGAAAAATTATTTGTTCGTATGCCCACAACCGCATCTGAGTCGCTACACGTAGCAAAAAATGAAATGAAATGAAATCGTTTATTCTGTAAATAGGATATTAAAATCACTTTTACACGTCATATAAAAAAAAAAAAATCTAGATGTAGCCGACATTTCCTATCTGACTACCCCTGAGAAGAAATAATTTATAATAATTTTTTTTTTTTTAATTTTTAATAATTTTTTTTAATTTTAATAATTTTATTTACGTCCTTTTACAAAGTAAAACATTTACAAACTTATAAATACTTAGTAGTACCAAGTTCTTCAACAAATTAGCTTAAGTACTTATAAACAAAGTAGTTCAATTTAATTTAATTTACACATGTTGTTACTTACCTATGAAAGGTGCATTGGTTTGGTACTAACATTATAACTTGTGTGGCGACCTGCCTGAGCTAGGTTAATAAAAACCTGTGTTTCAGGCCATCCCAAGACTAAGCGATCAAGCTGATTGTTTGTACATAGTTAATTGATTATTGAAATAATACTATCCTACATATATTACTAAATACAAATAAAAAATTACCAATTTAATATCTACATAATTATTGAAGCACTTCTAGAAGCTTTTCTGTGTCTGTGTAATCAAGCTTACCCAAATATTCGCATGAGTTGTAAACTGGGTCTAAATTTATGCTGCGTATGTCAGTTTCAAGTTTTGTCATATTAACTTTGGTATAGCTGCGCATGCATTTTTTCCTGGGTAATGATATTTGCAATGTTAGTAAAATTGCATTATGATCAGTTAGCGAAGAATTAGTAATGAATGTTTTGGTTGGTTTTTTTGTTTTCAAAATTATATGATCTAAGCATGATCCACTTTGATGCGTGGGGTAATGATAAGCCGTCAATAGTCCGTGATATGAGCAAATGTTTAGGTAATTATGTGCATGATTATCGAGTTTACCGGAAACAATGTTAATATTTATGTCACCTATTAGTATAATGTTTTTGAAATTACACAACTTTTTTAGAAGAGTGTCAAGAGAGTCTAAAAATCGGTCAATATCTTGAGAAGGAGGTCTGTAAACAGCCATTACCACTACATCGGGGCTAATTTCTATGATCAAGCAATTACTATCCTGAATTATCGGTTCCTCTACTGTTGCTTTCAGATTTTTCTTGATATAAACTACTAAGCCATCATTTTGATTGAGATGTCGATTGGTTTTGTGGGAAGAGTAACCATCCAGGGGTGGTAAACTGAGTGTCTGATTGGACAACCAACATTCTGTCAGGACAATTACATCACAGCTTATGTCAAGATTCTGTAACAACACTTCAAAACCGTTCATGTTTTTGTTTATGCTACGAATATTTTGGGTAAGCACAGTTAATGTTTTATCCACAGCGGGAATAAAATGTTTACAGTCTGCAACATTGCAGATAGTAGTTTCAGATACAGAAAAGCTATCTAGGTCACAAAGCAAATTATCGATCATAATTATAGAAGTAGTTACTATTTAAAATATAAAAATAAAATTAAACCCCTGCTAGCGTGCTTAAAAAGATACGAAAACTGTAGCGCTCTTAGGCGCCTTCATAGTCTATAGAATTTATGTAGTTTTCCTCTGCGAACTTGCGTGCCGGGCAACTAGGATCACCAGTGTTATGGTCACTTTTGCGCTTGAAGCGATTGCACGTCGCACATTTGGGGGGAGCATTTTTATTGCTGCAGTCCTTAAAGGAATGACCAGCCTCTCCGCAGTGGTTACAGGTTGCGCTCGTTTCTCGGCAATACTTAGCTGCATGTCCGAATTGCTGACAATTGAAGCACCTAGTGACTATCGTGAAATCTCTCACGGGGCAGGACGACCAATCGATGAAAATTCGCCCTTGTTCAATAAGAAACCTCCTGATGTTAGCTGGTAATTCTAGAATATAATTACAGGTGCTCAGATTTTTCTAACCGGATTTATGGCTTAGTTTTACCGTAGCTAAGAAGGAGTCACGGGTTGTGTTCGGCAGTTTCTCAGACAGGTTTTGCTCGAAAATACAATCAAATACCTCCTGTTCCGTTAGGGCTACGGGGACACCAATAACTGCAACCCTAGGACGGCGCTTTGTTGGTTCTTCAATGGTAAGGCCTGACGCAATTAGTTTTTCCGACTTCCGTAATTTTTCTATGTCTTCCCTCTTGTCCGTGCTGATGATGACCCCTCCGTTTCTCACTTTTCGAACGCCACGAACATGAAGTTTGAGTTCCTCGGGAGAGATGATTTTCTGGACAAGGGACTTCGTGTCGTCGCTGGTTTTGGATTTATCGCTATGGTAAATAGCAACAGAGCTTAAATTTGCAGGGCGGATGTAGTTGTCGGAGCCCTTCTTGACCATATTTGCGTAGGAAGTAGTTTCTGCGGGCTTCATTTTACTTTCTACGACCTCTTTGAATTGCTGGAGTGATTTCACAACGCCCTGCTTTTCTTGTAGATGTTCAATAGTAGTGTACGCCTGTGTAGTTTTGTGTGTCAGAGACTGATACAGGACAGCCATCTGAGATGTCCCACTAGTCACCTTACGGCATAAATTAGTCACACGGATCTTCTGTTCGGAGTTCATTTTGCCCTCAGCTACTATAGTACACACTTCACTCAAGATGGAGTCTATTGTGCTCATCCATTTCTTAATTTCCGACGTGGGTAGAACTTCAGAGGGTAACTCATATTCCGTGGGAGCTGGTGGAGTTGCTATGGGCTTGTCTCGTGCAGTTGGTGTCGGCGGAGGACTTCGCAGCAATTGGCTACGGTCAAACGGGCTAGATCCTGAGGCAGCCATATCCACCACAGTAACTATAGTCTATAAGATTTAGGTCATTGCTAATGCAATGAACGCGTAAGTCAGTGTTTCTATCTATCAACTCGCGACACACTTTAGTTTTAATGCTTATACTGCATATGTAATTTCAATAACAATTTAGTAGTAATTATTTAATTCTCGCACATTATAAGCAAAACAAAAGGCACGTCCGCTTAGGCAAGCGATCGATCGTAAATTCCGAAACGAGGCGAGGCGAGGAGAAAAATGGCGAAACAAACTCAGGGGTCAAAGTCTCTTTTAAAGTCCAGACATAATCTTGGTCAGATCATGTGAGGACCATGTAGATCCGTGTCTGAAATGGTCTTTTGAGGAAAGAACCACGCAAATTTGAGCGGACCTGACCAATCAGTGTAAGCATTTGTCAGTAATCGTGCAGCTCAACTCAAAACTTAAGGAGCTCAACGACTCGACGAACAGTACCAAAAAAAGGACATTTGGGTAGGCCGCATAAAGCGCTCAAAATGTCAGACCATCATTAAAACTTAACTGAGCAAAGAAAGGAAAACATTTAAAGAAAAAAAAAAATGACCCACATAGTGCTCACATTCACAATAAATTAAAGCAGTAAATATAATACTTTTCAAAGTAAACATTCATGTAAAATTGTATACAATATTCTGCAATGTCAATATGTATATAAAATCATGCATAATAATTAAAATGTCAAGTTTTATCACAAGGCTAGCAGAGCGAGCAGCTCAATCCCAAGCTTTTTTGTCCTCTAAATAATCAGAAATCTTATAGTACCCTTTTTTACAAAGTTTAGTTTTAATACAGATTTTAAATCGTTTAATGGGTAAGTTCCGAATGTCAGTAGGAAGTTGGTTGTAAAAGCGTATACATTGACCCATGAAAGAGTTGCCTACTCTGTGGAGGCGACTGCGATGTACAGCAAGATTGTGTTTATTCCTGGTATTTAAACTATGAATATCGGACATTTTCTTAAAATTTGATTTATTTTTGTGTACATATAATTGATTTTCAAGTATATATTGAGAGGCTACAGTCAGAATATCTATTTCTTTGAATATTTCACGAAGTGAATCTCTTGGACCTAGATTGTAAATGGCTCGAACAGCCCTTTTCTGTAAAATAAAGATATTATTAATGTCCGCACATGTTCCCCAGAGAAGGATCCCATACGACATAAGACTATGAAAATAACTAAAATAAACAATTCTGGCAGTATCTACATCAGTAATCTGTCTAATTTTTTTAACAGCATAGGCGGCCGAACTAAGCCTTCCTGACAATTTTTCTACGTGTGGGCCCCATTGTAATTTACCGTCTTAGCTATAGATGACTTCTGTTCATGCCCAGCTACAGCATGCTACGTAAAGCGGCTCGGATGCGGGTTGTGTGCACACGAACGCATTACTTTTCGACCCATATATGATCTCATTTTCTATATTAACACTTATGTATCCCATGTTTAAAGCAAATAAATTAGGTTATCTTATCTTAAAGTTCCCAAAGAATGTTATCCGGAACGTTTCCAGTACTATTTTCCTACATTTTTATTTTACAATTTTCCAAGCAGTTTATTGGTAATGCCAGCTTTAGAAACCAATCTTCAAGCACATCTAATACAATATTCTTCTAAAAACAATCGTCGATATATTTCAAAACTTTGTCGATAAGCAAAATAATGCAACAATTCCATATCATGCATCTGACATATTCAATTTATTTCGCTGTTTCAAGCAAGACTACATCGAAAATCGTTTGCGAATCGAACTGTTTATTCTGATGCAAATTACTATAAACTAGAACATTGTAGTTAGTCAACCAGTACCCTAAATGCGATACACATTTTCAATCAAAATCCCAAAGGTTTAGAAGGCAATTGCTAATGCATTGCCATTCACATCACTTAAGATTTTATTATATTATTTTTATTTTTTATTTTGTTTCTCCTCTCTTCCAACAAATAGTTTGCCCGTATAACATAAAAATGGAACTTTCGTTAAGCATTTTCTATAATAATATTTTTGATGATATTTTTGCCTCTAGGGGGGAGTCCCTGGTGTCCTGAAATACAAGTCACGGCTTAGTTTAGGCACCAGTCTCCCACAAATGAACATTGTCCTACATCATAATTATTTTTGTACATTATTAAGTTATATTTAATAAGTGTTATTTGTGGAAGAAAAAATTATCTTTTTTATATAGGTTCGAAAAGTTCGTATGCTCAACATCGTAAATAACTCAATGAATGTTGTTAAAATGTCAAAATGAAAGGTATCGCCATTGTAAGTCTGTTACACAATTACCCCGCAGGGGTTGTGAGGGCAGGCAGGTCCTCACAAGGTTTTATAAGTCAAAAGTATAAAGGTCCACATGGCTGGTCCGTCGACGGGTCCCGCAGTCACGTTTCGTCTTATCGTACCTTCCAAAAACACTCGCTTTACGTCTCTGAATCAATATGACAAGCGTTCACTCGGATCGGATTGCTACCCCTGAATTTAGGGCGATCGAGTTCAGGGATTTTTTTTTTTATTTTGCCATAAATATTAGCTATCATGGAAGTAAAGTGGCGATTATTAATTCCTTGACACGGATCGAGAATGAGACAAGGAGGTTTTCTGTTCTTAAATAATATTTGGGCTTTTGTTATTTTCTTTGTTTTGAAATCACACTATATACGTACGAGATATCACACTATAATTTAATCTCATCTCACTAATATTTTATAAGCACAAGTTTGTGAGTGTGTGTGTGTGTATGTTTGTTACTTCTTCACGCTCAAACGGCTGGACCAACGTTGATAAAATTTTGCAGTGGTAGCTGACACTCTGGTTTAACATATAGTCTACTTTTTATCCCGATATTCCCAAGGGATCGAGACTTACGCGGGTGAAACCGCGGGGCGCAGCTAGTTAAATATAAAAGGATGTGTATGATAGGTATGTAGTTAAAGTTACTTACTACGTAGAGATCCTGCAAAGATATCAAAATAAAGTTCTGAAAAACATAACAAATGCTCCTTGTTTTACCAAAATGTCTGCTTGAGCTACATGTCTGTCTCAAAGTCAATCATCATCATTTCCGAAAAGACGTCCACTGCTGGACATAGGCCTCCCCTAAAGGAGGGGTTTGCCATAATCGCCACGCTTGGCAGGCGGGTTGGCGATCGTATGGTGTTAATATGCATAGAGAACGCTGCTGCCCACTCTCTAGTAAGTCCCTTAGTCGCCTTTTACGACACCCACGGAGAGAAATGGGATTGTGCTATTCTTTACGTCCGGCACCAAACGGACACGCCTAAAAATCAATACCGTAAAGGAAAAGATGAAGCACAGAACAAAACTTTACAAAGGGCGCATTAAAAAGCACGTCATCGGCCTGGATTCTGCACTGACCAACCCACTAGAACACCGTCGATTGAAAAGACAGCACACATAATATGGAACATAGCTTGATCTAGTCAACCAACAAGAAGAAGGACGGCCCTCATTGGAGGACCGTACTCGAAACGCCAACAATCACAGAACGCTTCTGCTAAAGCCTTGAGAAGCCGATTGCAAGATAAAAAGTTACTTACTATTAATAAAAACAGCCAGGAGAGGAAATCAAAATATCACAACACTCAATTCACCGGGAGTCTACCGGAGGAGCGCCTATCCTCCTATCTTCTTCGCCTAAATCGAATGAACACAAAATTTGCATTTTATCTGAAGTTATTAGTATCCACGTTAAATGGCATTGGTGGCCCCCCCGTCCCCTGCCCATCACCCCCTGTCCCCTGTCCAGAGTGTTCTCGGGATTGCTGATTGAATCGCACCGATTATGACGTTAATCTGTTCAATGCAAATTGGACAAGCTAGTCATTTACATCCCTTTATCAGAATTCGGCGTTAAAATATTCAAATATTTATTGTTTTGCTAGACAGCCGTACCTCTCGGCTTTGTCGCACAATTGTCGGATGAGTCGATAAGTTGGAACGTCACTTGACTTGGAATAAGATTTTCGGCTGTTTACCTGTTTGTTCGATAAATGAGGGATTAAACTTGACGGCGCAGCAAGTTGCGCCGTCTATTTTTCGGCTGGTGACAGTCACTCTAGTAGAGCGTCGCAACGATGGTTGCGTGGCGGCTGTCTTCTGATGACAGTAGATGATTTCAGGGGAGCCGCTGTTGGGCGGAGCACCGCCGTGTCCTCACGGAGGCGATCGGTGGCGGCGATCTCTCGCGTTCGGCCCTGGTTCAGTCCATGGTTCGGAGCAAGAGTGCATGAGCGGAACACGTGAGGGAGAGGCAAGGTTCGCGCCCTCACGCCCCTAGTCGCCGCAGGAGATTCCCCGGCGTCGGGAGTCGCAAGCCGATTTCCGGCCACCGTAGGCGCGGGCCTGCGAACGGTGAGCGATGGGTAGCTCGCCGTCCGATAAGGATCAGGCCCGGGTCGACGGCGCGTTGTGTTCTACGCGCGCCTCAAAGAGATGTCAGCATGAAATGACGCGGTCCATTAGAGCCAATGTCTGCCAGGGTTGCGAGTTTATCTTAAAGGGATATCGTGGCCCTGGCACACAGGCAAATGAAGGAATATGGGTGGGTTTTAGTCAGTAAAAGTCTGACACGCCCTCCCGCTCTGCCCAGACCGGGAGAAGTTATTTGAAAATTTGCAACCCAAAAAAAAAAAATGGGGTAGCCGCTATTGCACCACGTCTACGACGAACTGCTATATTCCGGCACAAACCTGAAGATATTGAAGCTACTGAACCACTAATACGATGATCACTTCTGGTAAAGGCTATTCTGTGCCGTTAAACTTAATATTTGATTATATTTTTAGCTGTGTAAAGGATCAAGATTAAGATTGAGTCTTAGGTACAATTTAAAGTCTATATTGCTAATTTGGATTATGATTTAGATACCTGTTATAAATGTTCAAGGCGGCACCGTCTTTTTCAACCTACGTGCCTTGCTAAATATGGTTCTTTCAAAATACCGGTTTGACCGTTCTAGATTGTATGATTCTGGTAGTGTGATCAATTTCTCACTCAAACAGTCAAGACCTTTCCCGGCCCCTGTATTAACTTTCGAACACACACATACCCCCCCCACACACAAACACACACACACACGCTACTCTTCCACTCTTCCAAAACATGTTTACTTACGTATCTTACTTATATCTCTAATTACGCATGTTGATATCTTCATTGTTTTTTTTTTTTTTTAATAATAATTATATATTTTATTTCATTGATTGTTACTATTATTTTATTTTTGATTTCTTATTTTAATTCATATTTTCATAATTAATTATTACTTGTCTATTGCTGTGCTGTGTCTCGCTGAACAGTCATTAAACCAATCTGTCTTTTCTATCTATATTGGGCCACCAAGATACAGGCTGTGCCTAGTTTGGGGCCCACGGCTATATCTACATAAGCACTCCTTCTATTAACATTGTTCCTGTTTACAAATGTTTCCTAACTTATGTGTCAATAAATTGTTTTTCTTTAATTCAAATTTAATGTTAGCTGTTGTTTGCTGGCAACCAAAATTAGTTGTGTTATGTTCTAATTACTTGCATCGACTCTTCATCGTCGTTTTTAGGCAAATTCATCAGCATTGCCATCCAACGTGGCAAAGCTTTTGGGCACATTTCCCACTGACAGCTCTTCCCTTTTTCCCCCTTTGATACTTGTACATGATATACATATTTTAGTTTTAGATTGTATGTTGTATAGCACTTTCAGAAACCTGGGGTTAATCACCGCCATTATAATTACAACAAGAGAAATCCCATTAAAATGTACTCTAAATGAACTAAATCGTATTAAACAAAGACTAGAAGCAGTACCTAACTGTCTTGTAACGAAACTAATTTCAAGACGCTTCTACCATTATCACGGTAAAGAAACATAAAATACACGCGTGGCGCATACAAGTGTACTAAAGCTATTCTTAACACCACTTCTAACAACAATTTGTTTACTATAATGGAATGGTTGGATATTTCTTGTACTATAGTCTGTTTTAATCCACCAGCCACTTATAAAAACAATAAGGAAGTTTTTCAATTTTGTATTTCCTTTGTGTGTATTGGCGAAATTGTGTATGTTCGTCATACATGCAATAATTTGGACCGTTTTGTTTTTCTTGAAAAAATACACTTTCTTGGTGTTCTCCTACCGAGTATTTAACCAGGTCACGGATTGTGCGGTTGGTTCTTAGAATCTGAAATTGTAAACGTGCTGAACATGCATAAAAAGTACACACTACGTGTAAAAAATAAATATCAAACAATTTTTTTTTTAGGATTGCCGGATAATAATAAATTCTCAAAAAAAAAAAATTGTTTTCATGTGCTCTTTCCTTTTCTTTTCATCATATTTACACTTAACAATAATAAGAAAATACAGCAAAGACTGTTGAATGTTGATGACACCACTCTTGACAGTTGTATCTTCTAACTAAAGCGAAACAATATGCTGCTAATATTTATGTCCTAAGTTTTCTCTGTATAAATATATAACTCGTATGAAACTATTATATATGTGCAACTCCAAGAACAATGCCAGGAATATAGAGTTGTCATTGTTTTAGCAGTATTTTGAAACATTGACATAACAAAGAGGCGTGCAAGTTAGCCCACTTTTCAAGTACACACCTAATGACATTTATGATGATTATTTAGTACCCTGTATCCCAACCACTGAGGACTATAAGCCAGCCGGTCTATTCTGCAAAATCTTTAATTCGATCCAACCCGTCCCTTGCTGCCCTCCCCCAGCGACGCCCTAATCCGAGTTCCGTACCCTACAGGGGGTACCCTTAGCGTGTATTCGCTTAGTTTATAAGTTGTGCCATGCCTGGAGGCCTTATTTTATTGAGGCACATATAGGTAAGTCTAGTTAAGTAGACGACAACCTCCTAGGTGTTGACCTGCGAGATACCATGTATATAAAAAAAAAAAACGAGCGAGCCGTATAATTATGATGTGTAACATCTGATATCTCACCTTGGTAATAAGCATCTGAGCAGCGACTGAAGATAACCTCAAAATTTAAAAAGCTAAATATTGAAATATTGATTAGAATAATTTCTTCATGGTCAAAATTCGACCAATACTTACAATGTATACCTATAATACCTACTTACTAATAAAAGAAAGAAAGAAAATACGTTTATTTGCGGTACTATAACGCAAAGAAAAAAAAAACACAAACACGAAAGAACAAGTTGAGGGAAAATATGCGTCACATTCACGCAAAATGGACATCACTCAGCATAATGCTGCGACCCTATGCGAGACAGAGCCCCAGCGCTGGTTTTCAGCGACAGCCGGCGTTGACGAGATGACGTCAAACCGGTGCAGCATTAAATTAGGTAAAAATAAACAAAATAAGAAATAAAATAAATACAATATTTCGTTCTAATTAGTTACGTTTATATAAAAATAATATAATAATTATATAATTCCATGAGTACACTCATTTCATGCTATTATATAGTACTTAGGTACTAATTCCATGCTATTATAAAGTACTTACTTGTTCCATGCTCAAGCTGTCACTTCCTGCTACACACTTCCGTCCCTTTTCATGAAAACACTCTCACAGAACGCAAGAAGAATGATGTTACACATAAAAAATCTGCAAAATCTCACCGTGTAAACTTAGGTGAAGTCAACTTTCATTCCATTTGATACCTAGGGATTGATAATACTGACAGCTCACTTCAAGTCACTTCACGTAATTTTTCACGTTGAGATTTTTACAGAATAGGTCGGTTGTTCTCTGTTATTCCAGTATAAAACGGTATCTGCCGTTTGTTGCCACCTTTTGTTTTGGTATTTTGAGTGGGAAATTATCAAATAACTTCTCCTGATAGGCGGAGCGGGAGGGCGTGTCAAACTTTTACTGACTAACACCATCCCGTGTTCCTACAGTTGCCTGTGTGCCAGGGCCACGGTATCCCTTTCGGACACACCCGCAACCCTGGCAGGCATTGGCCCTGACGGAGCCCGTCAGTTCGTGCGGACATCTCTTTGAGGCGCGCGTGGAATTTAACGTGCCATCAACCCGGGCCTGGTCCTTATCGGACGGCGAGCTACCCATCACTCACTATCCGCAAGCCCGCGCTTACTTACGGTGGCCGGAAATCGACTTGCGATTCCCGACGCCCGCGCGCCCAGGACGTCTCCTGCGGCGATTTGAGGCGTGAGGGCGCGTAATTTACCTCTCCCTCACGCGTTCCGCCTCCTCCTTGTTGTTTGTTTCCACCAAGCCTCATAATGTCAATTCGCCAATTTGCAGCTGGTCTGCCCGTCATATTTTGTATTGCTTGAGTATAATTTTCGTTGCATTTGTTAGTATATTGGCGTGTGCTTGCTGACGTATGGCAAATAATTTAATGTTATGTTTCTGTGTCTCGTAATGTTAATTACTTTGCTTACCTACTATTGTATAGAATCAAGTTTTTCTAACTAAACAAACAGCAGTGCTGCTGGGGAGTTTGTTGCGCCACTTCTTCTTCCCAGCTAAAGCACTAGGAAGTGGTGAAGGGCGGGCGTTTTAGGGGACTGTCTTATGTAATTTTGACGTTCGAAAAGTGCTGATTCTCAGCCTAGTTTGAATAGATGACTTTTGATTTGATTTGATATCTTCGCCTCTTGGCTACCAATCACTTTCATCATCATCATCATCATTTCAGCCGAAAGACGTCCACTGCTGGACATAGGCCTCCCCCAATTGGGGTGGGGGGTTGCCATAATCGCCACGCATGGCAGGCGGGTTGGTGATCGCAGTATGGTGTTAAAATAAATAGAGAACGCTGCTGCACATTCTCTAGTAAGGCCCTTAGTCGCCTTATACGACACCCACGGGAAGAAATAGGGTGGTGCTATTCTTTACGTCCGGCACCACACGGAATATCATCCATATCCATCAATCCACTTTCAGCTTCGACAATTCTTTCAAAATCTTTATTAAATAGCCAACTATCCTATCTTAAACTATAAACATCTACTTGATTGATGATCATCATTATCACATTATTATCACATCATTATTTATTGCACTCCATGTGTCCAACAAAATATGATTTGGTTTTATTTGATTGTTCTTGTAATTTTATTTGTTGTGTTTCACTAACATAGGTCTTAAGCATTTACTAACACAATTATGGATGTCTTTTATGGTCTGAAATAAACTGATTATTATCATCATGTGCAGCATGTCGATGTTGTAAAAATCTCACCGTGAAATCTTGAGTGGAGTGAGCTGTCACTGTCATCTCACTGATGGTAAGGATTAACCAAACATTACATTTACTATCATAATCGAGATTTTAATAATATTTTTTATGCTAAATCTGTTGATTATTTTATATTATTTCAAAGCTCGTAATTAAGTGTCTAAACATTACTAATTAGGAGGTCAGAAACTCAATTTTGTTTTATTTCATTTTTATCCCAGACTACATTACTATGTTTAGGCAATTAAATACTAGCTTTGAAATAATATAAAATAATTAACAGAATTTTTATTATTAAAATCTTGGTTGTGATTGTAATTGTAATACTTTAATAATACAGTCCATCCCTAGCATCAGGTGGGATGACACTGAGAGTTCACTCCACGCTCACTTCTCCTGTTTTCACGGTGAGATGGTTACAGAATCGACATGCTGTTCCACCCACTGTTGATTATAGGCCCCCTCCATGTGTCCTGCTTCCCTGGTCTGTGTGAGACTCATCCAGGATACGAGTATGCCTCAATCCTATAATTTGGTTTAAATAGGTTATTTTGTATTATTTCATTAATATTATAGTGAGAGCAGTGGTGGCCCAGTGGTAAAGGCCGTGACTTACGAGTTGTAGGTCGTAGGTTCGAACCCAGATAGGCGCTTTACTTTTTTTGTTCTTTTTTTTTTTGTGTAAATACTTTTTTTTTAACGTTGCCTCACACTAGAAATTTCTCCTGTATTGTGGGTGCGTTTACAAACATTTAAACTCACATACACAAACAGCCAGACCCGGAACAACTACTTGTAGGCCATACAAATATTTGTTCCGTGCGAGAATTGAACCCGCGACACGCAGCGCAGCAGTCTATCGCTTTACCACTGCGCAAACCGTGTCGTCAAAAAAAATTTCATCACCACTACTCTCAAAAACGGTGAAGGAAAACAACGTGAAACCGGCATGTCCTAGAACCAAACATTCGAAGACATGTGCCATCTACCAACCCGCACTGGGCCCGCGTGGTGGATTACGGCTCACTCTCACTAGAGGTGGCCTGTGTCCCAGCGGTGGGAAAATTATAGGCTGATTCATCATCATCATTCATCTTAGGAGCTTGGTACTTGTTGACAGGCCTACACTGTCCTACTATTAAAGTACCTACGAGTATTAAAGTTGTCAACAAATAATAGGCCCGTTTTGACGATTGACCATCGCGATGTAACTAGTGAAGTAACCGTACGACTTGGACCCAAAGAGTGTCCGTGGAGTTTCTTGCCCGTTCTTCTCCATAGGAACCTACTATTTGGAATGGGCAACTAGCTTCATATTTGTAACTGACCGACTTCTTGACAGTTGTAAATGGTTTAATTGAAATAAATGATTTGAGTTTGAGTTTCGGTACTTTATACTCACGATAAATCGATTCAAGTTAAATGTCAAAACGGGCATATTATTTTTTGACAAGTATAACACAGTAATTTGAAAACATTGTAAACGCCAATTATTTTTAAAAGAGTAACCGTGGAGCTTCTTGCCGGCTCTTCTTTATAGGAAACGACCAATTGGAACCGTGCACCTAGCTTCCGACGTTTCATAAGTGCCCATGTAGGTTTATGTGAAATAATATATGTTGATATTTTTTCACCCGCGAATGCACCCATCTGGATTGATGATACTCGATATAGAGATCCTGTTTTTTTATTATATTTGTTTTCTAATTATATTTTTACCTCCCTCTATATCTTTTTAATCCTGGTTCAAAGGGTACGTAAACAATAATCCGTCGCTCCGATGTCGCTAGTTGACCTTGTTCGTTAAACCACGTCAGATGAATGACGCCATCCGACATACGGGCACCATCGCCCAATAGCACCCCCATGTCCCTCTCGGCTTGTAGGTACAGGTGACCCTGCTGCACTTAGATAACACAGGGGAAGCATAATTATGGTGGTTTGAGTATATATTACTATTGTATTTTGTAGGTATGTGTGGTGCCGGACGTAAAGAATAGCACTCCCCTATTTCTTCCCGTGGGTGCCGTAAAAGGTGACTAAGGGACTTAGTAGAGAATGGGCAGCAGCGATCTCTATGCATTTTAACACCATACTGCGATCGCCAACCAGGCGCCAAGCGTCGCGATTATGGCAAACACCCCCCTTTGGGGGAGGCCTATGTCCAGCAGTGGACGTCTTTCGGTTGAAATGATGATGATCATGATTGTATTTTAACACATCATCACGCCTTGTTTCCCGAAAGGTAGGGCAGAGGTGTACCTGTAGTACACCCACATTTCGCTGGTTGTGTTAAAGTCCCATGTAATAGGGGGCAAGCCTGTTGGCATTAACTGGGCACAAATCCAGACGGGCTGCTACTGAAAAATTCCAGATTGAAAAACTCAATATCACTTTTCCCGACCCGGGAATCGAACCCAGGACCTCATACTCTGCAATAGCGCACTACTACTAGCGCGTGCTTACTACTACTATTGTATTTTAATTTGCAAAAAGTGGCTTATGTCGTACCTAAGTGAAGAAGAAGGAATCTTTCAATTATGTATGTTTGAGAACATATACAACCTGTTTTTTTTTATAAGCCCCTAAGCCTGCTGTGGGGCCCGCTATTTTTATAAATTCAGTCAATCCAACACGATCCCATTGTCATGCCATTGTCATTTTGGTAAAAGTTCGTAATCTGCTAAATTCATAATGGTCGATCATTGGTCGGTCAATGTTCTCGTAATATAATGTTGTTATTATATTGGCATTGTCGTATTGCCATTATTATAAAACCCATTAGTAGAAATGTCATTCATTTGTCATTATGTACGAGATTACCAATAAATGCAGTTTCTTTCAATGTAGTGTCAGTGGCCGACCATTGGAAAGTCATAATGACACCATTATAATAGTAGATTACCAAACTTGTCAAAATCAACAATTATGAAATCAATGATCGACCATTCTGACACTATTGTAATAGCAGACTTGAGGCCCTGGTCTGCGGTTTTCCTCCCTATTTGTACCTACATATAGTATTTGCTAAGAAATAATGGTAATACAACTCTGGGTAGGGTACATTCCCCATCACCATCTAAAAAGATGCACATAAAAGTTACAAAAGTTTCTTAATAAAAGAAAAATACAACTCACCTCTCCATTTAAAATATTCCCGAAGTTAATAATAGAAGAATAAATAAGGTGGTGTGTTCACAAATCTGCGCATTTTTTCATTCTATCGGCACATTCAAGGTAACAAATCGGCGCCGTTTGAAGTGGCTACGGGTTAATGAGCGAGTATTTGAAAACGTCTGAAAAGATTAAATGCACGCCGTAATTCAAGAGGAGTGATCCCCCCACGTATTAGATCGCTGACTTCGATGTTTGAATAACTGTAGGTAGATCCTCCCAGATGTCTAATAAGTGCTTAATTATGAGTTATGCTGGATTCGGAGTCAGTCGATCGTGTTATTGGAGATAATAGTGTAAGTCTCGTTTTAAACTTTTCGTTTTGTTAGGTTTCATTTGGTCTTTGTTTAAGAGCGTTTACGACGTACGGCATTTCATACAAACTTTTTCGAAATGACTATACCGATTTTAATGAAACTTCATACGCATAAGCAAGATACAAAGGTCTAAAAAGTTCGAAATGTCTTATTTAGAAACAGATACCTAGAAATCTCTGTTTCTATGGAAAATTTAAAATCATCTAATTTATTTTTCGAAATTGTTCTTAACTAACTCTTTAGACCTTTGTATCCTGCTTGCGAGCTTGTAAGCGTTTTAGTTTAGAAATATCAATTACAAGACTAGCTGCACCCCGTGGTTTCACCCGCATAAGTGTCGATGCCGTGGGAATATCGGGATTAAAAGTAGCTTATATGTTAATCTAGGATGTCAACTACCTCCATACAAAATTTTATCAAAATTGGTCCAGCCGTTTGAGCGTGAAGAAGTAACAAACACAGTCACAAACTTTCGCCTTTATAGTATTAGGGTGAAAAAAAAAAAAAACTAATATTTGATTGTTTGTCTTAACTCCTGACGAGTTAGGATAAACATTCAAATATTTGGATTCTATCATTTCACGTTGAACATCATAGATTTTTCCATAAATCTCCAAGTCCACGTGCTTTCTAAATGATTTTCCCCTAGAGCAGCGAACTAACCCTTTACTATGGCAACGTTGCCTGACCTTTAATGTCTATCCATCGACCTTACCACAAGCCATTTAGATAGCAAACAGCTTCTCAAATATCAATTCCTTCTTATTGTGTCTTGTACTCTGAAGCAGTAATTTATACCTATTCAATTACTACGATTCATTTGAAGCTATAAATTCGTAGATACGTTCCTACTACACGTAATTATATTCAAGTAGCTATCGAACAAAGGTTACACATCTACCCAATTACGGGTTCGCGAACTATTCAATAACTCACTAAGTCGATTCATAGCAGACGGCGTTAAATTATTTAAAGAAATTTCAGAATTTAAAACTTCCTCTTCGTTTTTAGTGGAGTGATTTGCAGCGCAGCGGGGAGAGTTAGGCTAAGTGAGTAAAAGTCGAAAGTCAATGTTTGCTGTCGTGATTTCTGCTCCCTTCGGCCGGTGACGCGCACTTTCCTCTCTCCCGCTTCGCGAAAATGTGCATCACCATTTTTAGTGACGTCAAATAAAGTCCGATTCGATTCGGGACAACTGCCCGGCTGTACGTCACGTCAAAGTGCATAGTGATGCAGTTATTTCAATGTATTGACTGAGGGTTACACGTTTTATTACTGGTTATTTACTGGAGTGTTTTTTCTCAGGTTTATTGATGACTTTATAGTGTTTATTTATTTTCATCATCATCGTTTCAGCCGAAAGACGTCCACTGCTGGACATAAGCCTACCCCAAAAGGTGGGGGTCGCCATAATCGCCACGCTTAGCAAGTGGGTTGGCGATCGCAGTATAAAAAAAAGAAAGAAAAAAAAAGAAAAATTGTTTATTCTGCACAAACAAAACACACATTACAAAAATAAAATACAAATTGACGAAAAAAACACACTCTAATACAAGTAGCCAAATTGCAATCATATTTTTCTTTTTTCATTTTTTTTTTTAGTATCGTGTTAAACTGCATAGAAAACGCTGCTGCCTATTCTCTAGTAAGTCCCTTAGTCGCCTTTTACGACACCCACGGGAAGAAATAGGATGGTGCTATTCTTTACGTCCGGCATCAGACGGAACATATTATTTATTTTACTTTAAGAGCGTTTACACCTTACGGTATTTCATACAAACTTACAAGCCCTTGTTTTTCGAAATGACTGAACTGATTTTAATGAAACTTCACACGCATAAGCAATAAGATACAAAGGTCTAAAAAGTTAGTACAGAACATTTTCGAAATGTTTTATTTAAAAACAGATAACTGAAAATCTTTGGTTCTATGGAAAATAATTTGGCTGTAACACTATTTTTCGAAAATGTTCTTTACTAACTTTTTAGACTTTTGTATCCTGCGTATGCGTATAAAGTTTCATTAAAATCGATTCAGTCATTTCGAAAAACAAGGGCTTGAAAGTTTATATGAAATGCTGTAAGGTGTAAACACTCATAACATAAAACGGTGTCCGCCAATTACAATCGTAAAAGAAAATTAGACAAAAATCATACACTCATCCCAAGGAACTCCACACATAATAACATGATCGTCTTCCGTCATACATAGTTCCACCGATTCATATAGCAGTAGATTGCTAGCTCTTGATGTATAGTTACTCAAGAAAATTGATCATACAGGCTGTTTACTGATCGATTCATACGATAATATATTAGTGATGTTTCAAAACTCAAGTTCCTCAACTCAAGCACATGTTTTCAATATAAAATAATATTTTATGCTAAGCCGTTCTCCTGTGTTCAGGTGAACCAGCTTTATAGAAGTTTTAGTTTTAATAGCCTTTTGTTCCTATCATACTTCAGCTGGGAACAAATAGCTACGGTTGTAAAACTGATAGATTCCTAGTGCTAGTACGATATTGTTAGCGTTTTTAGCCTTCGGGAATTCTTTAATATCTGTTTTTAGGGTTCCGTAGCTCAAAAGGAAAAAACGGAACCCTTATAGGATCACTTCGTTGTCCGTCTGTCTGTCTGTCAGTCTGTCAAGACCTTTTTTCTCAGGAACGCGTAGAGGTATCAACTTGAAATTAATATCAAATACGTAGGTCTATGATCCCTTGAAGCTCAAAAAAATCAAGCTTCCAAGTCAACGAAATAAAAAAATATGGCGATTTAGGCGACATATTTTGATACTCGCAAACAAATCAAAACCTATAGGGTACTTCTCGTTGACCTAGAATCATGAAATTTGGCAAGAAGTAAGGTCTCACAGCACAAGTAAAGGAAAAAGTCAGAAAATCTATAATTTGTAATTTTATCACTTAAAAAAATATTTTTTTGCAGTTACAAACTTCCATTTTCAGTTGGAGAAGTGACCGTGACGTATATCGATGTATGGGAGAACATGTTTTTCAACTACAATGTTAAGTTTGTTTTTGGGATAAAATCATCCCAACTACGGAACCCTTCATTACGCATAGTTCGACACGCACTTGGCTGGTTTTTTTTGTACATGAAAACACTCCTGTCTTCCTTGAGGATGTCGGAAGAGGTGTAAATATCTATTATAATACACCCTAATTTACCAGTCACGTTTAAATCTATAAGGCTCATTGCCACTAACAGGGCACAAATCCTCAAGTAAAGGGCTTCCGAATTAGCCAAACTGCCTAACCAGAATATAAATAAACCGCCTCCGAAATGGCAAAGAATGCGATGTTCTAATCTACATAAAAGTAACCGTTTAAATAAAAGCAGCCAGTATCCTCCAGATATTTAAAACAAAACAAAAAAACCTACAACCTAATTTAAAAATTAAAAGAACACAAATGAAGCTTACAAAGTCGCTACTTCATCTCACTGGGGGCTGTTTCTTTGAAATTTTGCATGCAATTGCATCTCGGAGCAGTAAAGAGTGGCCGGGATCCCGGGAATAAAGGGCGCATGTCATTTCCCGGCCGGCCCCGGGGGTGAAATCGCATGAGCAAATGTTGACATCCGGCTCCGCTCGGATCAGAGTCCACGATGGAGACGCACTATTCAGCCTTATACTTGGGCCTTTCATTGGAGAAAATGGCATACTTGTAAGTCCTTGGTTGGTAAGGGGTTCATTTTAAGGGTAGGTTCAAATTAGGGAGAATAATTTGTGTATTTAAAAATTGAAATCTCGTTTCCTTAAATCACCCATAAAAGATCAACTGAGTTTTTTTTTGTTAATAATAATAAGTCTCTCCCTACCATTTTTCCGTGTATATACACGGTGATTTTTAATTCACCGTTAACTTTTCAGGAGGTGAAAGTATTAATGATTATAAACAACTTTCGCTGTGGGACCAACTACGAAATAGCAAAAAAAAATCTATTTCATACATTTTTGTCGGGTAAATATTACATTTTTGTATGAAACAGCTGTTTTTTTTTTCGAAATTTCAGAATTGGTCTCATAGTGAAAGTTGCTCATAATCATTAGTACTTTCACGCTCTTAAAGGTTAGCAGTGAACTAAAAATCACCGTGTATAATAAAACATTGATTAGTCAGGGGCCATAGTCCTTCCGTAGTTTTGGTAACCAGTCCACTTTAGCCATCCAATATATTTGTTTCTATAATCTGCAATAGTCCTATAACACCAACCAGTGGTTGTCCTTAAGAACACTTGCATAGTGCGTACAAGGATAATCGTCGGTTGGTGTTTCATTTAATTATAAGCGTCTAACGGACCTCTGCGATTTGGCTTTGGCCCCTCGTACGCCTTCCATAGCGGGGACCCCAGGGTCCCGAGATGTCTCAAAGACACTTTAAATAATAATAATAATTTAGGTATAAGGAGGCTCTCGTTGGGCAGCTGAATTAAGGACTTGATTCAGAAAGCGGTAGTTCTAGACACGGCTCGCATTGTTAGGAGGTTCCTCTCTCTGGAGCCCTGACCTCCTAGCTTGGACCCTGTTCCCGATAGCGGTGGGCAACTATTTTTTTTATATATTTCAATGTTTTTTATATTTTATTATATTCTAATATTTAAAAATATGATTTATATATGTACATAATTAAATAAAGGAAATAATTATTTTATCCACCAAAATAAGAACACGTATTACATATATATTTAATAAATAATTAATAATACCAATATACACTAAATAATGACTTAAAGTTTGTAATATACAAATTCTATGAATGATGCTGTTCTCTATTTTTACATATTACACATAATAAGATCATATAAACGTCATACTTAATCAAGATGGATAATGATTTAGCCGTGTTTTCCGTTGCTATGAGTGCAAATTTATTAATTTCATTAAAATAGAAGATAAACATGGTAAATATTAAAACAAAACGTTTTTTTGTTGATATTCTTGCATTTTGACACTATTTTTGAGGTTAGACGGATATGATCATATATTATTATGTAGGTTTGCCGTCAAACAGGATCCCTTAACTAATTCATAGTTAAGGAATAATTGGAAATAGTTAATTTGAATATTTCAAATTACTCGTACATCTCTGATCATATTTCTATAACAGTCTAATATGGTTCTTAGATGTAGGTACCTATATCTTTGCAAAGCAGGCACTAACAGTTTGTTTGTCTGTCAGTTCAAAATAAGTATAGCATTGGGCTTGTTAATAATCGGAAATAATTTTAATAAAATCGTGCTTAGGCTGAAATGTAACCAACAAGGAAATTTCCTTACAGCAATATCTAGTATCTACCTCTAACAAGAAAGAACTTCAACGCACAAAAACGTAGACATTTATGATACCATTCCTCTTTAATCGTTTTACCGTTCTCTCTCCCCGATATCGCGCCATTCTGCACGAGCCTTTACAAGAATACGGTGTATATTACCCAACGTAAACAAACTCTATTACCTAGGTACTTAACTAAGCACAATAGCCCCAAGAGATTACTTACTTTCAAGCTATTTGAATGTCAGGTTTAAAACTACAAGCACTCCCCGCCGTCATCTTTTATGATGTCGATGAATAAGCTACTACTAAAGGAGAAATTGATATTTTATATCTTTTTTATTTGTTGGTGGCTTATTGGATGGCTTCTATAACGTAAATTAATTTGAAGGAGAGTATGGAATTAAATTTTGTCTCTGGGAGCAGCAGGAGCGGTGGAAAAAATCCTATGAAACGTCTGTAATTTCAAGTACATACTGTGATTGTTTTTTCTTAGCACGGTGAACATGTCTGCATAGATTTTATTTTATTTTGTATAATATACTTTATTCCATCTGTTTAAGAGCGTTTACGGCGTACGGCTTTTCATACAATCTTTCAAGCCCTTGAGAATTTAAGATTTATTTATTACTACCTTTTGCCCGCGGCTTCCCTCGCGTTAATTTAGAATTTGACAATAATTTCGGGTTTTACTCTGCTTGTAATACGAGAAGGGTTGTAATAATATTAAATTGTAGATGTATTATTATTTTAAAGTGCTGATACACAATTTTATAGCTGTTTTCATCAAATTTAAAGTGCTATTAAATACATCCATAATAATTATAATTCAATCATGATTCGAAAGACACGTGGCGCCATCTATTGTCATAAGAACGTTATTGTTGTTTTTCTCGGGAACAGTACTTTTTTCGGGATGAAAGGTACCCTATGTCCGTTTCTGTACACTTGACAACGATGCAAAGTTTCAGGATGAACCGTTCCGTGGTTTAGGCGTGAAAAGGTAACAAACAAACTTTCTTTCGCATTTATAATATAATATTAGTTAGAATTTTTGTAGAGATGGGTTGTAACAGTTAAACACGATTTCTGTTATCACTGTTACTGTTACACAAAAATAACAGATCCAAATATCTGTTATTAAATAATAGCCCGTTATTTTGTACGAACGATACACACGTATTTAAATCTCAATTGAATTTCTACTTTATTTATTTTCGTTTAAAGTTGAAAATCATGTCCGAAGTATTAACTAGGAATGACGGGGTAATGTGAAAATAGAGAATTACGTTTATTTATTTAAAAAAAATAGTCATCCGGTTAGACTGGAAGGCGATCTTGCTATATTTAATAACCTTGCTATATTCCTTAGTTTCTGAGTGTGTATGTAAGATAATCGGTAATAGTCCATGTGGGGACTGTTATAATGAATTAACAGTAACAGCCGTGGTAACAGTCTTAGAAATTATCTGTTACTTAAAATAACAGACTCTCAAGGTCTGTTATTTTAAGTAACAGATAATAATATTTATATTGGTAAGGACAATTGTTATTTGTTATTTTTAAATATCTGTTATTTCTATCTGTTACGATAAATACGCCTCATCCCTAGTAGATTCTTCGAATTACAATGAAGGAAAACAATCTCAGGAAAATAGGTCGAAAATTGGTGACAAACAAGATGATCATATATTATACTCTTTCTTTTTCAGTACTTATTCCATCTTTTCATCCATATTGGGACAATATTACAAGCCAACATTATTAAGCGCTCACCCAAAATTCCATGACAAAATTGTGCCAAAAATACCTTAATTCATTTTGGTTAAATTTTAAACGTACACTACATAATATTCCGTGAAGGGAATATTTTGATCGCCACAATTTTATGAGTGCGGTGATCTGAACGATCAATTTGCATCGTAATTAGGAGTTTGCTCTGTTTTAACACAAATTAGCTTCAACCGAATAGCCGGTTATATTCTGAAAGCAAACACGTGTGTCGTTTTATAGTCCATTGTAATATTGGATTATGAGTTGAACAAATATATAACTTGAGAGTGACGTTGTTTTTATATTGTTTTGTTTATACTCATTATTTTGTATTGATTCGATCGATAGCTTTCACTGTAATTGTCGTGTTGGTAACTAAGAAACCATATTTTTTTGTCCTTTGTCGGTCTTTCAAATAGGATAGGAGCTTTATTTGCCTACTGTCTAAGTACTTGAAATCAGTGAAAGACTTTTAGAGGTATGAGGAACAGGGTGTAAAGTTCACTCATCCTCTATAGAAAAGGGAGGACCCTCCGACCAGACGGGTGTTGTGTCTGGTGGGCAACTGCCCGACGACTGATGTCGGGACGTTGTATATATGCTAGTCGCGCGGCAAACTCTGCTTGCGCGATGCAGGATTTTGCGTGACGTCAGTGTGATGCGTAGTTTGCAAGTGGACGATGTTAATGCCGCTACAGACTTATCCAAATACCCTGAAAATAAGCACTTTTTAAACCTCAAAAGCAGCAGTGGTGGCCCAGTGGTAACGGCGTCGACTTACGAGTAGTAGGTCGTAAGTTCGAATTCAGATAGGCGCTTTACTTTGTGTAAATAATTTTATCACCACTGGGGCCCAAGTCTGCTATTTTTATAAATTCAGTCATTCCAACACGATCCCATTGTCATGCCATTGTCATTTTGCTAAAAGTTCGTAATCTGCTAAATTCATAATGGTCGATCATTGGTCGGTCAATGTTAAAGTAATAGAATTGTGTTATTATAATGGCATTGTCGTATTGCCATTAATATAAAACCCATTAGTAGAAATGTCATTCATTTGTCATTATGTACGAGATTACCAATAAATGCAATTTCTTTCAATGTAGTGTCAGTGGCCGACCATTGGAAAGTCATAATGACGCCATTATAATAGTAGATTACCAAACTTGTCAAAATCAACAATTATGAAATCAATGATCGACCATTCTGACACTATTGCTATGGCAGGCTTGAGGCCCTGCTCTCTAAACGGTGAAGGAAAACATCGTGAGGAAACCGGCATGTCCTAGAACCAAAAATTCGAAGACATGTGACATTCACCAACCCGCACTGGGCCCGCGTGGTGGATTACGGCCAACTCTCACAGAAAGAGGAGGCCTGTGTCCCAGCAGTGGGAACATTATAAGCTGTTTATGTAAACCTGAAAAGCCAGCTTTCAGACCCCTCACCATTTCCTAATGCTTGCCAAAATACGTATGATCCTCACCTTTTAGCCCATGAAGAATTTTTTTTCTTATTTCGCAGAACCGCAATTGTTTTACCTCCGGTATCCTTTAAAAATCAAATTAGATCGGTATAAAAATATAAATAAAAAACGTTTTCAGTGTTACACTTGACCTAGTTATTTACGGTTCTTGGAGGCCTTCCACACACGGGAAGTAACAAAGTGGAGTATTTATACCCCAGCCAAGGAAATGGTAAATGAATTTTCATATCGATAGTATGAGTAACTTAGTTCCCGTTCGAAAATAGGCAGGAAAATAAGCAGCTATAGCGTTTACGACTTACGGCATTTCATACAAACTTTTAAGCTCTTGTTTTTCGAAATGACATAACCGATTTTAATGAAACTTCATACGCATAAGCAGAGTACAAAGGTCTAAAAGGTTAGTTAAGAACATTTTCGAAAAATATTGTTACAGCCAAATTAGACCGATTTTAAACTTTCCAAAGAAGGATTTCCAGTTATCTGTTTTTAAATAAGATATTTTGAAAATGTTCTTAACTAACATTTTAGAGTTTTGTATCCTGCTTATGCGTATGAAGTTTCAATAAAATCGGTTCAGCCATTTCGAAAAACAAGGGCTTCAAAGTTTGTATGAAATGCCGTAAGTCGTAAACGGTCTTAAGACTTAAAGCAACAAACTGTTATACCTACCTATTTGTCTGCTAAACGTGGTTGTATTGGAAATTATTTTCTTGTGACAACAAACACATTAAAAATATAGGCGCAATAACATGGGGACTGACGTCAGAAGAGAAAACTTTAGAATAACATGTATAAGACGGCGCAGCAAGTGGCGCCGTCTATTTTTGTTACGAAGTTACTGGAATCACTGAAAAGGTCGGATAACAGTGACACTGGCTGCTGACAGTCACTCTAGCAGAGCGTCGCATCGATGGTTGCGTGGCGGCTGTCTTCTGATGACCGAAGAAGATGTCTGGGGAGCCGCTGTCGTACCACGTCACACGTGACATTAAAGCTGCTGAAACACCAATACGATGATCACTTCTGGTAAAGGCTATCCTGCGCCGTTATATATAATTATGTATTCTTATACATAAAGCGCCTAATAAAGATTTCGCTTCAAAAATTTTTCACCTCGAAAACACCCTTATTATTGTAAAGCCAAAGAAATTAATTGTACTTTTATCAAGTATATTCAAATCACAATTGTCATCATACTTTGACAGTTGTATAGAATGGCTGTATTACGGCAAATTGACGTACCGGGTAAAACGGGGTGAATAGAAATGCAGGGGTGAATCGAGACGAAACTTTAAAATGGATTTTAACGTTGAAATAATATCTTTTGTTGCCAAAAAGGACTATAACGTGTTACCTGTACCATAATTAACGATCAAGTGTCCTTGTTGGCATTAAACTATATTATTTCAAGGTTAAAATCCATTTTAAAGTTGCGTCTCGATTCACCCCTGCATTTTTATTCACCCCGTTTTACGGCCTAAAAACCAGAAATGGAATTCGAGATAAAAAATGTAAACAAATGTGTTGGCAATTTTAAATAATAACCTCAATCGTGCCGTTTGCCGAAAAATACTAAATCATATTGCTAAAATTGTAGGCATATCTTAAACAGTTAAAATATAATATTGCACACAGATTTCAACTTTAAAGTGACGTAAACTACGATCCAAGAATAAAATATAACTGTTTGAAATAAAATGTTGAAAATTATTTTTATGATACTGGCAATAAGGCAGTAGTCTTAAACATTTGGACTTCATTTAGTGTTTTCAACTAGCGAAACGCCTCGGCTTCGCAGGTTTAAAAGAGGTGACGCCGCAGCGGTGAAGTGATTGCGTTAAACACAAGCAAACAAGAGGACAAAATGTGTAATCTCGATCACATTATAGACAGACGGATCAGTTCATAATTTGTATAACTGATTCGGACTCTTCATCAAGCTCATCAGAGTCCGAATCACAAAGTGAATAAATCATAATATTATACAGCGTGTTACGGAAAGGGTATATACATATCAAAGGCGCGGATTCTATTGGTGATAACAAACTACATGGCAACATTTTTTTAATAATACCTACATTATTAAAAAAGTCAAGAAACATTAAACTAATAAAAATCAAATGTTTCCGATTGAATTCTACACATCACTAGACCAAGTCAGCTGATCGGTTTTTGTTTTAATTTATTCGTTTGATCCCGCCGCCAATCGTACCGCCCGCGCCGCCGCGTGTCGGTGCGGCGCCGTGACGCAGAGCTGTGGCAGGTGTGTGTGTGTACTAGGCGCACAGACTCAGATATTGGATAGAGATCAGAGATTCTGAACCAGATGCACTCTTCACCCTGTTTGTATGGATATACCCTTTCCGTAACACGCTGTATAAATCCTAATTTCAAATAAACATGAGCAACTTGTTCATAGGAATATATTTTTTTTATTTTTTTCTCGTTTATCTTAACTATCAAAAACTCAAACTCAAACTCAAAGCATTTATTTCAAATAAACCTATTATAGGCACTTTTGAATTGTCGAGGGGTCAGTCAGTCAGATGAAGCTAGTTGCCCATTCCAAAGCGTAGTAGGTTCCTATGGAGAAGAACGGGCAAGAAACTCCACGGACACTCTTTTAAATCAAAATATTGTTACATAGTATTGGTTACATAATTTATGTTGAAATTATACATGTGAGAACAATGTAGAAAGACGTGCACGTTAAAAGCGTCCGTAATAAAAATATAAAAAGCAACTAAAATACTAAGTTAAAATAAGCCGTGGCAGCTAAGAAATGAACAGTCCCTACTGACGGCGCCCGTTCTCGAACATGACGCATGGATCAGCACCATTTAGCTCAACCATTTTGAAGGGAACTTAATGATCCAACACATACGCCACCATCAGCTAGACATTTTAGTGAGCATGACACTCTCAGCCGCCATGGCACATTCAAGTCAATAAAAGACGTACTCAGAAAATGGTAGGTACATAGTGCTCACACATGTGCTATGCAATTATACAATACTAATAGATTGAATTTATACAATATAAAGATAGTATTTACAATCTTCAGCCGCTCCAACAATAGATTTGAATGCTATTCAATTAGTTTATGCGCCCTTGTGGAGCAGGACCAGCGTTAAGCCAAGCATTTTTGTCAGCAATGTAATCCCCCAACTTATAATATGCTTGGCTACATAGTGTGCGTTTTATAAAATATTTAAATTTCGTTTCATTTAGTTGGACTATGTGGGGAGGTATTTTATTGTAGCATTTTAAACAGTACCCCATGAAGGATGAGTCTACTTTAGCCAGTCTGAAACCTGGTTGAACTAATTCATCCCTATTTCTAGTCCCATAATTGTGTCCTTCACCTCTTTTACTGAAACTATTTAAATTTTTTCTTACGTACATGATGTTTTCATAGATATATTGACAAGGTACCGTCATGATGTTGATATCTTTAAACAGTTCCCTTAGAGAATCGCGCCTGCGGAGGCCATATATTGCTCTGATGGCTCTTTTCTGCAGAATAAAAATAGACTCGATATCTGCAGCCCGTCCCCATAGTAAAATACCGTAAGACATAATACTATGAAAGTAACTGAAATAGACTAGCCTCGCGGTATCTACATTAGTGAATTGACGGATTTTTCTCACAGCATACGCTTCTGAACTTAGCCGTCCTGCAAGAGATGTTAAATGAGGACCCCATTGCAGCCTTGAGTCGAGCGTGATCCCAAGGAAAACAGTTTTATCGACGAATTCCAGTTTCTCTTTATTCAATACTATGTCACAATCACTACTTTTAACATTCGGTAAAGCAAATCTTATGCATTTAGTTTTTTTCCCATTTAATACTAAATTATTAGCAGTGAACCAATTTTGGACCTGCAGTAGGGCGTTATTTACGTCGTCAAGATTTGATGCCCGTCCATTTATCTCAAAGATTAAGTAAGTGTCGTCAGCAAATAACACCATTTGTGGTTGGTTTTTGAATAAATGGGGAAGATCATTAATATATACTAAAAGAGAAGGAAAGGACCCAATATTGAGCCTTGTGGAACACCCATTTTTACTTTTAAACCGAGTGAATTGAGACCATTTATTTGAACTTGCTGTTGTCTATCATTTAAATAAGATTTTACTAAACTCAGCGCAAGTTTACCTAGTCCGTAATGCTCAAGTATCAAGAGTAAGGTTTCATGATTTAAACAGTCAAATGCCTTGGAGTGGTCACAAAAGATTCCTATGGCATCTTGGGCCTCCTCCCACGCTGTAAATATGTGTTTTAATAAGGTGACACCGGCGTCAGTCGTACAACGTCCCCTGGTGAAACCATATTGCTGATCGTGTAAGATTTGGTTGGTGTTAAAATGATTAAGCATCTGATTCAGCATTACCTTTTCGAACACCTTGCTGAATACCGGCAACACGGATACTGGTCTATAATTGTTGCTGTCTTTACTGTCCCCAGATTTAAAAAGTGGTATAACCTTACTGTATTTCATTAAATCTGGGAAGACACCTTGATCCACACACAAATTAAATATTATAGCTAAGTATGGTGCTACAGTCTCGATTATGGATGTACAAACTTTGATTGATAATCCCCATAGATCTTCGGTCAATTTGATTTTTGTTTGCCGAAAAGCTTTAATAACTATCATAGGGTTTATATGTTTAAATTGAAATTCAACCGGGGAGTTTGGAACGTTCGCTCTTAATAAATCAATTGAGACATCTGGTGAGGAATTTAAGGCTTCCGTCGTTTTAGACGGTATATTAGTGAAGAAATGTACGAATTCTTGAGCTACTTCTAAGTTTGAGCTAATGGCACCACGTGAAGTCTCCAATGTGTAATCAGTGTTTCGTACTTTATTCCTATTTGTTTCATTATATATAACTTTCCAAACTGTTTTTATTTTATTTTCTGCCGATTTGATCTTGTTGCTAATGTGCAGGGCTTTAGCTATCTTACAGGTATTCCTAAAAATTTTGGAATAAGTAGCAACATACTTACTGAATGTTTCAGTGTTAATGTAAGGCTTAAGGCCATACAGCTCGAACAGTCTTTCCCTGCTTCCCTGCTATAATATTAGAACTTATCTTAGGCTATCATATTTTTAATTTTGACACGCTGCCGCGCTGCTTTAACGTTCTTCCAAAAAACACAAAATAAAAAATGTAAAAAATACCTATTTTGAATTACTAGGGAAATGTTGACTACCCCTGAACTGTCACTTTGCCAATGACATTTCTTTGTTTACATTTTTTATCTCGAATTCCATTTCTGGGTTTTTAGTTTGTATTTAACTGTATCAATCGAAGAGTTTTATTAGTTTTTTTAACAACAATGTTTTTTTTTTTTACAATGCATAGTTGATTTCTCAACTCACTTTAGACATTGGCAGAATAGTCAACACCAGCCTGGCTTACCATTTAACAAAAACATAGAATAGACGTAGTGCGTCGATTTGATAAACAATTAATTTCTTTAACCGTATTTTAGCCCACAAAACTGCAAGTATCACACAAGTCACAAAAGAGAAACTTCAGTATTCATATTCATGTAGTACACAGCGCTCTCGGAAACACCGCAAAGTAAAGTGCCAGAAGGAATAAATTCTGAGTATATATTCAGTAGGTTAGACCTACCTACTTAACGTAGCACAAATGTACCAGGGCGGCAGAGTAGCAGGGGAGGTGGACACCGCAAAATGCAACTCCCTACATCCTCATTACGGATTCATGAGCCATGCGGACGTACCAACTGCATACCGCCAATCAAATATTACATGGTGTTTTTTCTTGGCTTTTTGAATAAACTATTATTAATATGTACTTATTATCTTGACTAATATTTTCCGCATACATTGGGAATGTATGCGGAATACTGTTAGGTTGTTAATGCAAAAAAGTAAGTTCAAAAACTAACACCCGACTACTGAAAAATCACACTCTAAAGAGAAAACAAACAAACAAACAAACAAGAAAATATTATTCAAGATAATAAGTACATTATTGGAAAGGCCGTGAAATAGGCAATTGCAGGTCGAGTATGAGTTTGAAGGCCGAGCCGTAGGCGAGGACTTCACTAATACGAGACAGGCGGTTGCCATTTCCGCCGAGGCATACCTATATAGTGCTTTTCTCAAAAGAATGCGGGGAAAGTAAATTATTTATAAATTCTAGATTGAATGACGAACAACGATAATTTATCACGCGACAATGTGTTAATTTGTTATTTTTTTTTTCAATATACAGTTTTGTATTTGCAAGCCAGTTCGAAATTTAAATACAACCTTTGATAAGTTACCTCCTTAATTGGTTGCCATGTTTCGGAGTAACAGATCGTTCCATTTTTAGGGTTCCGTAGTAAACAAGGAACCCTTATAGTTTCGCCATGTCCATCTGTCTGTCTGTCTGTCTGTCCGTCCGTCCGTCTGTCCCCGGCTTAGCTCAGAGACGCTAAGTCCTAGAAAGCTGTAATTTGGCATGGGTGTACATATTAATCATGTCGAGAAAGTCGTAAAATAAAACCATGAAAAACATTTTTTTTTGTACACATGGCTATACATCAAGCTATACATTCCAGTATACGCTGACCTCTCATTGTACGGAAATCCTATACAATGCGAGATCAGCTTATACTGGAAATGTATAGCTTGATGTGTAGCCGTGTGTACCTCCCTTGCACGTAAAACGGGGATGATATTTTTTTTCTCGTTTAATACATGGTATGGGGTATCGTTGGACAGGCCGTTCAATAATATTGTGGGTCTGTGAAAAACACTTTTCAATTCTGAGATCCGTTTGCGTAATATTAAGCTTTAAAGTGCTATTTTTTGTTAGAGTCAAGTGTCCCTCCCCCCTGCCAGCTAAATGGTTGGTTTTGGATATGTGAAAAAATTCATGGCAGTAGTATACAGGATGGAATTTTGTAATGCCACCTGGAGGGAAAGTACTCTTAATACTGCAGATAGAAAATTTTACTCAAAGGAAACATTCCTTTATTTTTGAATAGAAAGCAAACTGCATTCAAAGATTTTCGAAAATTCTCTTCTCCCACACCCGGGAATCGAACCGGCTAAAATCTGAAAAAATTATACCCTGTACTTTTATTGCATCGATCGTTAGGGTCAATTATAAGGATGAAATCTCTCTAACAAACATGATAAATTAAATGAAAGGAAAACCAGGAAATCTTAAATTAATTTAATTATTTACAAAAAATGGTAAACTAACTAATTAGTTGCTCGAAATGGGCTCCATTCTCTTGGATACACAAATTTATTCTTTTAACGAATTCATTTCTAGTAACCTTTAATAAAGTGTTGTGGTGAATAATATAAATCTTATTCTGAACTTCAACTCTCAACTCGTTGTCATTCGCATAAGATGTGTGTGGGTTGTTCCTAATTCATCGGCAGCATCTCTACTTGAAGCCTTTGGAAATGATTCAAAGTATGTTAAAACATCTAGTTCAAAATCGAAATAGTTTTGCTGAATAGTTTGCCGTCTCTTCTTGAAACCACCCGTATTCTTTAAATTTTCTACTATTCTTTTCAATACGAACCGAGTTGGTGCCTGTCGGTCTTGATATCTCTCTCCATACCACCGCAGAGCTAGATTCACGTTTTTGTTATTTAAAAAATAAGCTTCCATTAAATCAAACTGTTCTTGATAAGCCATTTTCACCGTGAGACAAAATGTGAAATGAGTTGTAAAAACAATCAAATGTGAATAACAACTATGACAATCTAATTAACCGACTTCACAAAAAGGAGGAGGTTCTCAAGTCGTCTGTATTTTTTTTTTTTTTTTTTATGTTTGTTACCTCAGAACTCCGTCGTTTATGAACCGATTTGGAAAATTATTTTTTTAATTGAAAGGATATACTTCCAGATTGGTCCCATTTTTTCAAAATCTAGTTCTGATGTTGGGATCCATGAGTAATTGAGGGAACTCTTCAAATATTATAGGCATACCTATAGCAATTTTTATATTTTCATCAACAAGTCAATCATTTGCATTCAGAAAGTATAATTTGGTGAAGTGGAACAGATGAACCACAGATAGCCACCGGAACTTCTCAGTGATACGTAATTCACGGGTGGCGATGAGATATCTGGATTAAGATAGTTAAGCGAAGCAAATTTAAATAAATAGTTCTGATCAAAATGGTACCATCAAACTGATCTGATGATGAAGCCGGATGGTAGGCACTGGAACTCCGTTAAAAAACAATGTATCCTACCCGTGTTTGGTCTTATTGGCATTGTCATGAGATGCACTCTGGCTATAAATGATTTTTAACCGACTACAAAAAAGGAGGAGGTTCTCAATATATATATATCTAGCCATATGTACATATAAAAGGAAACCGTGACTGATTGGTCTATCAACACAGCTCAAACCACTGAACAGATTGGCCTGAAATTTGGCACGTAGACATCCGCTAAGAAGGGGTTTTTGGAAATTTGACCTTTAAGGGTGGAAAACGGGGGGTTTTGTATGCATGAAAAATCTTATTCGGGTTAATAAACTTGAAACTTGGACGAATACTTACGTAAGTAAATTATAAAGTTTATATTTTTTGTTAACTTAACTTCGGATGGGATGTCAAAGCTTGTATAGAAGAATTTAACGCGCGGTCCGATCAACTCGAAACTCAGTATTTATACTTAAGACCAAAAATGAAGAACAACATGTATCAGGGTTTTTCGAAAATCTACCCATAACGGGGTGAAAAGGGGTAGTCAATTTTACAAGAGAGGATTTTACTACGTGGCTTGATTAACTCGAAAACTGGTATAACTTCTATGTCAAATAATGGAAAAGTCGCAAACCACTTTAAAAATTAACCTCTTTGGGGGTGTAAAGGGGGACGGATACAGTTTGTATGAAAAAAATCTTCTTTCGTTGATCTATTAACTTGAAACTTAGCCTGAATACTTCATCATCAGTCTCCTGCCCTAATCCTAATTAATTTGGGGTCGTCGTAACATGTCGATTTACACTATAGATTTAATACATACAAAAGGAAACAGTGACTGACTTACTGACTGATCTATCAACACAAAGCTGAAATCACTGAATTGATTGGGCTATTTGGCACACAGATAGTTATTATGACGTAGGTAACCGCTAAAAACAGATTTATGAAGATTTAACCCCTTAAGGGGTGTAGAATAAAACTTCCTGTCTCTGTTGTTTTCATAGCAAGTAGTAGTATACGAATTGGTGTGGGGTAGGTACCACTAAAAAGTGAAAAATAAAAAACTTTTTTACAAAAAAAACAACGGACTTCCAACAAAAACACTAAAAAGTGAAAAATAACTTTAATTTCGGAAGCACATAACATAACATCATGCCTTGTTTCCTCGAAGGGTAGGGCAAAGGTGTACCTGTAGTACACCCACATTTAATATTATATTTAATTAAATTTCGGAAGTCGGTGGCCATAAACGAAAATACAAAACCAAAGACACCGACTTCCGAAATTTAATTAAATATAATATTAAATGTGGGTGTACTACAGGTACACCTTTGCCCTACCCTTCGAGGAAACAAGGCGTGATGTTATGTTATGTGCTTCCGAAATTAAAGTTATTTTTCACTTTTTAGTGTTTTTTGTTGGAAGTCGGTTGTTTTTTTTGTAAAAAAGTTTTTTAACACTGTAATTTGAAAACATTGTAAAAGCCATTTTTTTCTAAAAGAGTAACCGTGGAGTTTCTTGCCGGCTCTTCTCCATAGGAAACGACCAATTGGAACCGTGCACCTAGCTTCTGACGTTTCATAAGTGCCCATGTAGGCTTATGTGAAATAAAAATATTTTTAATACACTTCCTCGAAAACTGGTTCATATCACACTACGATTAGGTTCACAATGCAATGTATTTCACACGCGTGCGATTTTTTATTTTCCAACACTTGTGCGGGAATAAAAATTGCTACAGTTAACTTATACCTATACTTAGTCCAAATTGGTTCAATGCACACCGTCTCACGCCAGAGACGGTTCTCTCTATTCGGAGATGTTTGTTTTTTTAATCTCGGCAAACATGCGTCTTTACGGCGTTAATATTTTTGGAATATTTAAATAATGTTTTTAAATAGAATACCACGATTATTACAATAAAAAAAACGTTTATGAACAAATTAACATTTATTTATGTTCTAAACTCAAAAATATTAGAATTTTCTATTTTTCATATTAGGCTGTTTATCGGCTGTATACCTTTGCTTCCCCTTCAACCTGGCTAAAGCAAAGCGTGGATTTTTTTTTAATTAAATCATAGTTTCCTAATAATTCATGATAAAATATTTTTCGTTATTTTCAATGATAATTATAATAGTTATTTTATTTTATTTCTTCAAAAGTGTATTGAAAAACGTCGTTTGATACACGTGAACATTTGTTATTGCAATTCTCGGCTCAAAAACAACCTCGCCTACGGCTCGGGTGTTAATTCCGCCTCCAATGCAATAACAAACATTCTTCACTTTTATCAAAATGTACTACTTTAATTTTGATTTTGAACATAGTTGGGAAAAAGATTGATTGACATACACACCGGTCAAAATCATAACCCTCCTTTTTCGCCGTAGTCGGGTAAAAACTAACATGAATGGTGATGGAAAATCGTTCTGTCATCATCATCATTCCAGCCGACAGACGTCCACTGCTGGTCGTAGACCTCCCCCAAAGGGGATAATCGCCATCATCGCAGTATGGTGTTAAAATGCATAGAGAACGCTGCTGCCCATTCTCTAGTAAGTCCCTTAGTCGCCTTTTACGACACCCACGGGACGAAACATGAGGTGCTATTCTTTACGTCCGGCACCACACGGCGGCAATCGTTCTGTAGGTAATATTTATTTGTTTGAAAAAAATAAAAGATTAGGTAATTTCAAAGCATCTCTATTATTTAGAGTAGAGAGTAGACCTTGCCTGAAAGTATTTTCTCATATTTTAACCCTTCCCCTATAAGTAAATAACCTGTGACCCTATGTAGATATTACTGTCGTTGTAGTATATCTTTTGAAGTATTACCTGAGTAAGTACGTAACCTTTTGCGACATCAGAGGCTTACTTCAGCGTAGCAATGTTTAGAACCGTCAGTGCTCGTACAGTCTCAAGTCGATACTAATGTTTACGTTTATATCGCCGTCCACTTTCCTCGTCCCACAATTCCTACTGCAAGCTTTTTCGGAGTAAAGAAAATACTTCAACACGTACGCCTAAGGGACAGGGAACACGACGATATACGAGGGTTACCAATACCAGTAAAAAATAAAACATTCATTTCAAACGAAATTCTACTTGAACAAAGGTAATTCAACAAGTAAGTACTACGAGTGTAAACGTGTACTCGTGGCACGCGATTTGCAAATAAAGCTAGGAAGATATCAAACAACGAACGTTTGCCACAACATGCGATAAAAACCTATGTGCCGTTTCAAATGGAAATAACAAAATGGATGTCTGATATTTTTTTCCGCTGCGCTACTTACCAATGTGGCTTAAATCAGCTTTAATAATTAATTAACTCCACAGAGCCAGTAATGAGATTTTGTTCCATAAAGTTACCAATATACCTAGTCCGGCTCGAGCACGGTACACTCACGGTAATTGTTTTTCACTGGGGCTTCTCGTAGATACTCTCTCGGGAACCGGTAAACAAATATATTAAACAATGAAAACACAAAGAATTTCTCAAAACGACATTAAAACGTACGTAAGATAAGTAAAAACAACTATTTCCACTCCAATTAGGAGTTTAATTTAACCCTTATCTGCGGGATCAACAAACACCTATTTGACCTCTACACGCAAGTTAATAAACCTGCTCCGTACAATATATTCTTTATCCACACACCATAAAACCGAACAACTATGAGCTCCTAAACCTTACGGATACATTAGGCCCGGCCATAACCGAAAATTCACTTCCAATGTCTCACATTTGATAACAAAGGAAAAACACCCGACGACCGACAAGATGTTCTAAAAATACTTTCGCAATCTAGCTACCTGTTCACCTGGGCTGGCCATTCCGGCCTCCCCATAAAGAAGAGTAGACGGGAAGCGCCGGGAAGGGTTTATCGTTCCTGAGGGAACGGCCGCATGCCCGACACTATATCATTGCCGCCTCTATCTCTATGTACTACGAGTTCTTTGTACTCGGCGAAGCATAAAACTTTCTAAAAACACTGTTAATGTGTAATGTACTCTTAGGTGCTACAATCGAAGTTTGTGCGGTTCATTTAACTTAAGGAGAAAACTCGCTTTAGTGAGTGTCTGTCGAGTGCCGTCTGCCACGCCCTTCTGCGTGGTAATGGTGCCCTAGGCATTCGCAAATCCGATAGCTCGCATATCTTACTATCCTACTAATATTATAAACGCGAAAGTTTGTAAGTATGGATGGATGTTTGTTACTCTTTCACGTAAAAACGGCTTGACCAATTTTGATAAAATTTTGTATCGAGGTAGCTGACACCCTGGATTAACATATAGGTTACTTTTTATCCCTATAATCCCACGGGGTCGAGACTCAAGCGGGTGAAACCGCGGGGCGCAGCTAGTAATAAATACGTCGTTACCGTAACTGATGTCGCAAATAATTTAATTTGCCGAATTAAAGCCACGCAGTAAATAACTTTGTAATTTGTTAAATAACGGCGTGTTTTTGTGCATTATTGTGATATATTAATCGTTAATGCGTCGCTTGTCAATGTATTCGTAATGAAATGCCTGTAAACAATGCGGTCGGGGTCGCGACACCGCCGGCAAACAAAATATGAAATAATGTTCACGTTATTTGCATAATGTGCACCATAAACGGTGGCCTATATAAAGAGCCATCATATTATCATGTCGTCATAAAGGCCTGTGCGAGGAGCGGCGGATAAACGCAGTTGACGTGCATAAAGCTTTGTCCGGGATGTCGCTATACCACAAGAATACCTATTGATATTTATCGCAACATTTCCCTCGGATGAAAGGGTGTGCGAAACAACTAATACACTGACTTTTGTGCTGAAAACGTGGCCGTATTTATAGGTCGGATTTTCAATATTTTGATACAAAATAATATATTAAAGATAAGTCTGAAAACTGTCTTGTTTTCCTTTGATCTATCTGCGCTCTACGACCACTTCTAGCCAGTTTTCGTTTATTTGAGTCTGATTGCGTATTCATTATTCATAGATGCCTTATATCGAAAGAAAATAAATTTGCTAAACTGATTTATTCTATATTTGAATTTCAAAACGATTTGACACGTACCTTCACAAGAATTGGTAGATAAATAAATCGTTCTAATTTCTAAATTAGATTGTGACGTTTAAGAATAGGTCTATTATGCATGGATTAGGTAAGTACCTAAGAAAGTGTACAAGAAAGTCCCCTTCTAAATCAAACCGTACAGTAAACTACAGAGCAAGATACAGCCGGTCGTGTTACTATGTGCGGAACCGCAAAGCGAACCGGGAGACTTTACTGTGCCCCTGGGACAGCCGGAACACCTGAACAGTACACATTGATTTTACATGAACGTCCCAGAGCCACGACATCGTTGTTCGCACATACCTACAGGTACCCACAAGTACCTACACGTATGTAGGAGCTAGGAGTAATACAATGATTTGTACTTTGCCTATGTGTAGCCCTAGCTAGCAACAGATTCGGACGCACTGTTCCAAAGACCCAAAGGGGTGTAAATCCGACCGCAAATGCACATACGACCTTACAGAATGCTGCAGTGATTTGTACCAGGCGACGTCATTCAACTGAGGTACAGATCGTGTCATAGTTCACTTGTTTTTCACCTTTGAATTCATTCGCTTTTTTATTTGCTGGCAGAAAACCAGCGTGCAGTTTAGCTTTGAAAGTCGGGAGAAGATAGATCGAACGACAATTGTTTATTAGTGCTTAGAGCATTTTGATAAGTTTCGTGTTAAATGTTCTTTTGTAAAGTGCCTATAATTTTTGAAAGTTATATCAATGACAGAGATGAAGGTATAGTTTGAACCACATAAAACAAACATATCCCACCATTTATGTATCTAATAAGATAAAATTTTCTAAATCGTATTCACCCCAACAAATTACCGACATAATGCGAGTACGGGGCCCTGCTAAATAATTATAGCATTTTCCAGCTACGTCTGAGTTTCAGGCGGCTTCTTCGGAGGGACCGCGGAGCGCACAGGGCGGAGGGCGGAGGCCTGAGAAAACTTTTGGGTCTTTATTTATTGTTATTGCCTCATTAAGGTACTACGTAGTAGGCGATATCCTACAAATTGCAAATAAATAAGCCACCGATCCAGACACGTGTGGAATATATAAGCGTACGTACTTATCTAATTACCTGTCTAGGTGTTTTGGTTGAGCTGAATTATTGTCATTGAGAAGGTAGAGTAGTAAATGAAATGAAATGACATCATTTATTCTGTAAATAGGATATTAGAATCACTTTTACACGTCATATAAAAAAATTAAATAATAATCTAGATGTAGCCGACATTTCCTATATGACTACCCCTGAGAAGAAACGGCGAAACAAACTCAGGGGTCAAAGTCTCTTTTAAAGTCCAGACATAATCTTTGTCAGATCATGTGAGGACCATGTAGATCCGTGTCTGAAATGGTCTTTTGAGGAAAGAACCAGACAAATTTGAGTGGACCTGTCCAATCAGTGTAAGCATTTGTCAGTAATCGTGCAGCTCAACTCAAGACTTAAGACTGGGTTTTGTGCAAAGAGATTTAAGATATATACTATAGAGAGGCTATCAAAAGTAATGTCATAGAAAAATTGTGATCTCGGTGACGACATCTACCGTAATATAACAAAATTACATAATAGCTAAGTTTGACACGTTACACTTTTAGCGACACCAACCGTCAGATAATTTGAAACATCTAAGAAGATAATTTATTTTATCTAAATATTGGGTAAATTACAAAATACTAACGTTTATTCCGCGGTTAAGTCGAGTCGATAAATCACTATGTGATTTGCACAATTCAGTTTAAATATACTTCTAAAATAATTTTCTTTTGGTGGACAAGAAAGCGGCTTGACATGCAGGCGTACCACACTAGACTGAGCGACTTTTGCCCACTAGGACAAATTAATCGAATTACAATTTTGTTCGCTATGTCCCGTCTATTGTTAAGTAAATAATTTAATGTCTTTGGTATATAATAGAACGAAGTAGCTATGTGGTAAATATAAATCTAACGGCGCAAGTTAGGCTTTATTTACGTATTAGGGGTTCAAAAGCTCAATCAGGATTGTGCCGGAATAATAGCAGTACGTCGTGGACGTGGTATGACAGCGGCTCCCCTGACATCTACTGTTATCAGAAGACAGCCGCCACGCAACCATCGATGCGACGCTCTGCTAGAGTGACTGTCACCAGCCAGTGTCACTCTTATCCGACCTTTTCGGTGATTCCAGTAACTTCGTAACAAAAATAGACGGCGCCACTTGCTGCCCCGTCAAATATAATACATAATATATGTAGATAACGTATCTATGTACCGACATGACATCAAAAAGGGAAAAGTTGTTTTAGCAGTCTCAATAAGCAGTTACATTGTAAAAACCTCCAAGAATCATAAATAATAAAACTATAATTATTATTGCCTTGTCGACATCGGGATAATTCCTCTTAATAAATTTTAATATGGTTGAATTTTAATTAAAAACATTATTCAGTGAGGTAATCTTAGCTAAGTAAATATTAATACCTACCTCGAAACACATGAAAGACGCTTTGATTGAGCGAAAGCCAACTTAATAATTTATCAATTTAATTTTGAGATTGAACCACAGATTGTCGAGGGGGAGTGAATTAATTTCATTTAGAGGATTTGACCTGAATTCACCTTCTATAAATTAGCGAATAATGATCGTGTATTGTCGTAAACCAGCTGTGGAGAGAGATATATTGTTATAATAAAGAGTTGCTCATACATAAATATTTCCAGCGAACAGTTCCAAATAAACAAACGAAACAAAATGGGTCTCATTAACTGAGCTTACAATAATGCTCTAACGAGCAACGTTTGCAACCGCATTTTCAACAGATCCGAATGACTCATGATTAAAATATTATCGATAAATAAACTCAAAACGAACGTTTAAAGCTAAACCATCGCTTCGCAGCGCGAATAACGCGTCAACTCAAAGGTAGAGCGCAGGTATTTTGGACTTATTGAGCGCAAATTTTGAAGACCGCAACCCTTTGAATAGTCAATGTCGCGTACCCTTATCTCGCCACAGAAAGGCGACACCACATTACCGGTATTATGGCACTAGTCGGCGCGGGCGGCGGGGCGCGCGACCCGAAACACGCCCTCGGTTACCGTATTAAAGTATCGAATCGTATGCACACTTTGAAGTACAGGCCATTTTCAAAGTGCAATTTATATTGTATTGGAAGTTAGAGCGGCGCGTTTACCCGGCTCCACAATATTTTGTGTCGGGCCAATGTGCCGCGCGGCTGAGCCTTGTTCTATGTTGGTGGGAAAACCCGTTTTACATTTTCTTGTTTATAGAGAAAATTTAATAAGCATAAGTGAAATTCCCGCACTCTATAGTACGGGACGATTAGAAAACTTTTTATGTCTCTTGTGATTTCTTTTTAGGGTTCCTTACCCCAAGGGTAAAACGGGAACCCTATTACTAAGGCTCCGCCGTCTGTCTGTCTGTCTGTAGACGGACAGACAGACAGACAGACGGCGGAGCCTTGTTCTATGTTGCTGGGAAAACCCGTTTTACATTTTCTTGTTTATAGAGAAAATTTAATAAGCATAAGTGAAATTCCCGCACTCTATAGTACGGGACGATTAGAAAACTTTTTATGTCTCTTGTGATTTCTTTTTAGGGTTCCTTACCCCAAGGGTAAAACGGGAACCCTATTACTAAGGCTCCGCCGTCTGTCTGTCTGTCTGTCCGTCTGTCAGCAGGCTGTATCTCATGAACCGTGATAGTTAGACTGTTGAAATTTTCACAGATTATGTATTTCTGTTGCCGCTATAAAAACAAATGCAAAAAAACAGAATTAAATAAATATTTAAGGGGGCTCCCATACAACAAACGTGATTTTTTTGCTAGTTTTTGCTCTATATTGATAACGGCAACCGGTAGACGCTTGAAATAGTCACAGAATATTTAGTTATATATTCACTTTAACAATAAATAATTAAATTAAAATAAAACAAATATTTTAATAGGGCTCCCAAACAACAAACGTGATTTTTTTGGCATTTTTATAAATAATGGTACGGAACCCTGCGTGCGCGAGTCCGACTCGCACTTGGCCGGTTTTTTGAGTGATGGGTTCAAGTTCTCTGTAGTCAAAATCGTAACACCTTCATTATAAATAAATCACACTAATGTTTTCGAGAGTATGAATTCATGGACAGATTTTTAAGAATAAAATGAAAGTAGATTTTCTGCGTCCTATTTTTTGTGAGCTAAAATATTTAAGGGAGAGTTCTTGCATTAGGCTTGGTATTCACTGCAGGGTGGAGTTTAGTACCGAGCTCTGAATAATATCGGGCAGTTGCGTGACCCAGGTGTACGATGTACCACGCACTCGCCAGCCGATATCGCAATTCGCAAACCGAGCCAGTCACTTTACTACGCCCGTGGGATCCTCGCTCCTATATCATGAACCACCTCACTACTCCCCCTATGTATTGCTAAGCTATAATTATGATATTGATACTTTATGCATTGCGATTTACGTTATGGATTCTTTGATATTCTGATATAGTTATACGAGTAGGATTAATATGTAGTTTTCATTTTTATTAACTTAATTGATATTTCTCCCCAGATTTTTTTTTTCAAAGTGGCACCATGGTATAATTAATCGGTATGGTATTAGAAACCTAATTACCACGCCGATTAACCAACCTGGGGTAATAAGGGCCTCTCAAGTTAATTCGACCGAACGTTAAAAATCGCCATACATTTTTTTTTACGACGTCAAAAAAGAGCACATAAGATCAATCGGTACACAACAAATGTGGTGGACCCGACCGGATCAGATCAGGCGGTTGGGCCTGTATTTATTTACATGTAATTAGGTCGGTGTCAGTGATCGACGGGGGCGGCGGACGTCCGCGCCGAGGTAAACAATCCATTACAAGGCTGTCAGGCAGCGTGGTCGGCGGCCATGCATATAGCGACCAATATCGGCGGCAGACACGCGAATTTAGACCAGTTCACTGTCGCCTAGCGCCAATATTGAGCAGTATTGACTTTTTACATAAATGCTTAGCAAACACCTGACTTGGCTGAAGAATTATCCGGTATAATGAACTGCCTACGTTTGATGAACGCTGATTTTTGGTTGCGTGTAACTTCGGCTCTGTGTACAAAAATGTCGAGCGAATCTGCCCCAAATATTCTATATAAACAAAGATTATTAAGTGAAGAGTCGAGGGTAATGGAAACGCTTGACTTGGCTATACATGAAACATAAACGACTAAGACGAAAGAGTCGCGGGTCTCGGCTTCTTAAAGCTTTCTTGTACAATTAACGGTTTTGAATGTTGTGTATATTATACCTATTGTATAAAGAATCGATAACTGTTTCACAAAATGTTCTGTTAAATATGATGCTATTTGATATATCATTTGATTATTACTTGACGACACACAAATTAGCTAACACTAGCACTGAGTGAACCACAGCGTACGAGGCTGAAGAGATGTGACATCCCCAGTCTCAGCCACAGATTCGCAAAGAGAGATGAGAGCTACGCCACACAAATAGTAGCTGCCCCATAACAATAGACTCGAAGTTGGTCAACACAGTGGCTTATTATTCTAGAACAGATTTCAATGTTGCAGAAAAAGAAAAAAAAATGGTATATTTCCACGGTAAATTTCGAAACCCCTATAAAAAGACGTTAAAGCTACACAAGAATCAATTTACTTAAACGCACACCATCGCTTCAGTTTATTCCATAGGAGTACACCATAATAATATCCAATACCATTATAATGGCCGCTGTTGACTATGACGTATGGGATGCACTTACTGTGAAACGGGCCGTATGCCAGCTTGGCAATGTTAACTTAAAAAAATAAACATTATCTTCGCGAACATCTCTGAAACACTACGAACAGCGTAGTATGTATCATTGGTATTTTTTGTCCAAAATAATAACATTACCCACGTCCCTTGAAGCGCACAAAGCAGACCCCAGTACAGTAATCCATTCAATGTATCACTATGCACCTCGAACTCTTATCTTACCACGTATAGCCACGCCAATCCGTTACCGATATTTAGGCAAAATACAAATTCTTTTACCCGCCATGCAATTCCCAACCTTACACTGTCCGTGCTAGGTCTGGAATCACGGACGCACCGACCAACTTTACAACGTTCTACAGTGGATAATCCGCCTGATATTGGAAGGCCCGTCGATGCATTCACTGGGATGCACGAAATTTTCTATAAGGATAAAAGCAAACAAGATAGCCATCGAACCAATGTTACGAGCTAGTAGCTATAGGTACGCGAGTAATGCGCCTAACCCGCACCGATTTGGCTGCGAAGCGACGGACAAATGGAAAGTTTTAAGCAATAAAACATTTTTATTTGCTCATGTCAAGTGCTGGCCGATGAAGTCGAAATTTTACAATCATTGAGGTTTTCATCGCAAATATTTGTTAGAAACATTCCGTTCGATTAAATTATTTTTGTGTTGACTGTGGCGGGCTTTATTTTAGGGAATATAATAACGGCCCAACTTTTTTAGCGTGTAATAGGAACAACAGTGACAATACGGCGGAGCAGCGTCGGCGAACGTTAAAATGTTTCCGTTTTTGGCGTACTCTCAAGTTAGTTAATGTTTCCAAAACAACGATGTGAACACAGGGATACCTATTTGCGGCCTGAAGTTTGGTTGGTTCCATAGTAAAAGTTGTTCATAATGATGAGTACAATGACCCCTTAAGGGTTGTGCGTTAATTCCGGGACATGTTGTATAGTAAACTCCGTCTCACGAAAGAAGTCCCGCGGAAATAAGTGGAACTAATTATTATTATACAAGTTAGAAATATTTCTACAATAACCCTCCACCTCAGACACCTTTCTCTATTTAATATTGTGCATTTTATTAACCAGTGGGCCGTAATTACGATGTTGTTATATAAAAAAAAAATATATATATGATTCCGTCGCATGCCTGCAGCGCCACGTCTGCGAGACTTCTTTCGTGAAACGGACTCTATGAAGCAAACAGAAAAGTAAAGCAATTTTAATAAGAGGATCGATGAGTCACTGAGTGTGAAAAGGTGTCTGACACTTCAAGAGGGACAAATATCAAGAAGATAAAAAAAAACACAAAGAAAAGAATTGAACGCATCAACAGATTTTCGAGCAATATATTTTTACTCATCAAAAGATGTTTTTACGAAATGGATAACCAACCAGACACCTCATAAAACCCACTTTAATATCAAAGAAAAATACGTATCAGACGGGACTTAAGTTATAATAATATTTGAAGACAAATCGGTGACAATAGTCGCGATGGCAACACGGCGACAAGTCGCGCGACTTGAGCGCAAATTAAAACGATTTGTTACCCGCGACGCGGACAATCGCCACCTTTTTAAACTCGTGACAATTTAGCGCAAACCTTGTGAAATATCGCCGGCTAAATAAAAACCGATTTGTGTTAACTCCTACTTTTAGTGCAAAGCGCACACTACATTCTGTTGTTGCAAAATGCATTTTTTTGCGACTACTTTGGCGCAGTGCCTGTTTTACGCGGTTTATGGTTTAAAATCTAAAAAGCTGACGCCATCGCCAACTTTGTGATGAATGCAGCTAAGATGCAACAACAGATTAATTATATATTTATCGATTTAACAAACAAACAAGAGTATTAAAGTGCCAAAACCGCGAAAAGCTTTGTAAACATAAACACCGAAAATGAGGATGCGTTTTCACGTAATTAGGGTTAAAATTGCGCTTCCCTGGAAAACTTTAATTGTGATTTTAATGGTCATCATAATTTTAATAACAAACCACGTCATTTTACAGTAGATAAGTCAGGGGTCTACTACGAACATAAATCCGAAATATCGGCCGAATGTTCGGCTGTTTCCTAACTACGGCTAACTATAACTGACTAAGGCGAAACAAAAAACGATAGTCAAAGAGATAAGTCAAAGTCAAAAATGAGACTTGAAGTCGGGTAAAAACTCAGTCACGTTGAATCAAAAAAGGAAACGTTAGAAGACAAGAAACAGCCGAACATTCGGCCGATACTTCAGATTATCAATAATGGGGGTCTACTCTCTAGTCCGTCAACGAACGTACAGGCCCGTCCGAAAGTAGTTGACCCGTCAAACCTAGGGACAAATTAAATTTTTCTAACGGGTAAATACACATTGGGATTAGCGACAATTGTCAAATCATGTTGTCATTCATTGTTCATTCGGACCCTGACCTGACTAATCTTATGTCTGTAAGTGATACGGAGTAGGAATCGCCCAAAACCTCGGCCGTAACTACGGATTTCGTGATTAGGCAGTAGACAGCCAGAGTAGACCCGGGGTCAGGCGCCGCTTCGCCTCGTCAGCGACAATTAACGCGAGCCGCGGCACATAACTCACCCGGCCGACACTTGCTATCGCACAAACAACGAACATTCTCCTTTTAACCACCACCACGGACGAATGCTACCACCTACCACACACCGACGAACGACCCCAACACTGTCGCATTGGTGTTTGTAATTTAAATTTCGTATTTACATAGTTTATTGCGGTTTAAGAACGCAATTTGTTAATACGCAAGTAGACACGCTTGGATTTATGTCTCGTTGGTATTCAGTATTCCGCATGCAACTTGTGTTGTGCATAACTTTGCTGCTACGGAACCCTATTACGTCGCTGATACACTCGCGACCATAATTAAATATCAGCTTACGGAATTAAAGCGATCCATTATCTTGGAATAAACAATTTACGTCGTTCGTGACGTGATGGAAGGAAACTTTTTTTTTATCTAATGATCTGAATATTTTTGGACCGGCCGCATTAAGCGAAAAAGTTTATAATTAACGAGCTCTATGCCCCTGTAATTGAACGTAAGTAAACAGGACGTTTTGTTGTGTAATCAATCATTGAAGATACACTATGTGCTTGTCTATTGATCCCGCGTCCGAATGGAACTGATCCTGTAACCTTATATGAATCCGTTTGTGTAATCTATACTAAAATTATAAACAAGTATTTGTTTGTTTTAAATGCTGTGGAAATGCGTTCCATGCGAAGCATGTCTGGCGTGACTATGAATGATAGGCTGAAAAATGAGGTGATAAGGCAACGGTGCAGTTTAAAAGAAGATGTAGTGACAAAGATTGAAAAGAGTATGCTTAGATGGTTTGGTCATGTGGAGAGGGTGAGTGAAAGGCGACTAACAAAAGGTATTTATAAAGCAGAGGTGAGTGGAAACGCCGGGAGGGGACTCCCTAGAAGGACATATAGTGACCAAATTGGTGATGTTCTTCAGAAAGGTCAGGTGCGTAGTAGTCGCAACCAGCGTGCGTGTATGAGCGTATGAACGTAGTTAGATGTATGAACGTAGGCGAAGCAAAAGGAGCGTAGCCGGTGGCGTTCTATAGTTTCAGCCTACCCCCATGGGAAGAAAGCGTGAGTTTATGTATGTGTTTGTTTGTAAGTTTGTATGTAGGGGGAAATTTCTGGAATTTCCAGTAGAATGTGAAAAAATCTTTTTGCATTTCATAGCCCAATTCTAGAGGAAGGTAGGAAGGAAGGCTATTTAACCTCACGTTACGACCCTCAGGAGCCGGGCAAAAGTAAAAAACCGGTCAAGTGCGAGTCAGACTCGCGCACGAAGGGTTCCGTAATATTATCTATAAAAATGGCAAAAAAATCTCGTTTGTTGTATATATTTTTATAGTGTAATTTATTATTTATTTTTATAGTGAATATATAACTAAATATTCCAATATTTCAAGCGTCTACCTGTTGCGGTTATCAATATAGAGCAAAAACGAGCAAAAAAATCAAGTTTGTTGTATGGGAGCCCCCTTAAATATTTATTCTATTATTTTTTTTTTGTATTTGTTGTTATAGCGGCAACAGAAATACATCATCTGTGAAAATTCCAACTGTTTAGCTATCACTGTTCATGAGATACAGCCTGGTGACAGACGGACAGACAGACATACCGACAGACAGACAGACAGACAGACGGCGGAGCCTTAGTAATAGGGTTCCCGTTTTACCCTTTGGGTACAGAACCCTAAAATCCAAGAACTCTATAAGCGAAAAGGAAGAGAGGAAGGTTATAGGCTATTTAACCTCACGTTACGACCCTCAGGAGTCGGGCAAAAGTAAAAAATAAAGAACGCTATATGCGAAAACGAAGTAATAGCGCGGGCGGGCGATGTAATGCGACGCAGTTGGTCGGGGAATAAAAAATTTCACGCTGCCGAAGTCACGGGCAGAAGATAGTAGATAGATCATCGTCATCTGCCCAGCTTTTCTTTTTCCATTTGATAGCCCAATTCTAGAGGAAGGTTATAGGCTATTTAACCTCACGTTACGACCCTCAGAAGCCGAGCAAAAGTAAAACATAAAGAACGCTATAAGCGAAAACGAAGTAATAGCGCGGGCGGGCGACGTAATGCGACGCAGTTGGTCGGGGAATAAGAAATTTCACGCTGCCGAAGTCGCGGGCTGAAAATAGTAGATAGATCATCGTCATCTGCCCAGCCTTTTCCCAACCATGTTGGGGTCAGCTTCCAGTCTAACTGGACGCAGCTGAATACCAGTATCTTACATGAAGCGACTGCCTATCTGACCTCCACAACCCAGTAACTGGGTAACACGATACCCCTTGGTAAGACTGCCATGGTTGTCAGACTTTCGGGCTTCTGACAACCAGTAACAACTGTCAAAGATCTACAAATGACAGCCGTGACCAACGGCTTAACGTGCTTTCCGAGGCACGGAGGGATCTTTGTATGTAAAGATGGTCACCCATCCACGGACCAACCGTGGCAAGCGTAGCTTAACCTGATCGATCGACCTGTGTGGCTGTTATTATTTAGCCACAAGCCCCTCAGTAGCTAGTAGATAGATATGAGTACAAAACGTAATTTATTCCAGGGGGTCTACTCCGGACATAAGTCCGAAGTATCGGCCGAATGTTCGGCCGTTTAATGACTACGGTTAACTACGGCGAATGAAAAAAAAAACCGGCCAAGTGCGAGTCGGATTCGCGCACGAAGGTTTCCGTACCATTATCTATAAAAATGGCAAGAAAATCACGTTTGTTGTATGGGAGCCCCCCTTAAATATTTGTTTTATTTTAATTTAATTATTTATTTTTAAAGTGAATATATAACTAAATATTCTGTGAATATTTCAAGCGTCTACCTGTTGCCATTATCAATCTAGACCAAAAACGAGCAAAAAATCACGTTTGTTAAATATTTATTTTATTCTGTTTTTTTTTTGTATTTTTGTTATAGCGGCAACAGAAATACATCATCTGTGAAAATTTCAACTGTCTAACTATCACGGTTCATGAGATACAGCCTGGTGACAGACAGGCAGACGGCGGAGCCTTAGTAATAGGGTTCCCGTTTTACCCTTTGGGTACGGAACGCTAAAAAACGACAGTCAAAGAGCTAAGCCAAAGTCAAAAATGTGACTTGAAGTCGGGTAAGGACTCAAAGTCAAGACAAGAAACTCTGGAAGTTATAAAACGGCCGAGCATTCCGCCGATACTTCGGAGTAGACCCCGAGGCTTTACAAAACATTACAGTCACACAGGTTTCGATATTTAGTTAACAACGCGGCCTCTTTACAAAACATTACAGTCACACAGGTTTCGATATTTAGTTGAACAACGCGGCCTCTTTACAAAACATTACAGTCACACAGGTTTCGATATTTAGTTTAACAACGCGGCCTCTTTACAAAATATTACAGTCACACAGGTTTCGATATTTAGTAGAACAACGCGGCCTCTTTACAAAACATTACAGTCACACAGGTTTCGATATTTAGTTGAACAACGCGGCCTCTTTACAAAACATTACAGTCACACAGGTTTCGATATTTAGTTGAACAACGCGGCCTCTTTACAGAACATTACAGTCACACAGGTTTCGATATTTAGTTGAACAACGCGGCCTCTTTATTTATTCTCTTCTCACCTGAATAGTTTCACGAAAGGGAGCAATTAATTCTCTCAGTCTAGTCACGAAAATTTTTCATTTTAATTAAAGCTCCGACCGGAGGATCGTCGGCTAATTAACCCATTAAAACACAGACTCTCCTTTCATTTTGTCTTTTTTCCTTGAGCGTTCACTTTCTTGTGATTTTCGAAATGAAAATGAAAATATGAATGGTGGAACGGACTACAGATGGCGCCATAAGCCGACGCAAACCGACGCGCGACGGGCGACGGGAATGTTTGCGTACACAAGTGCCCTAGACTTCTCTTTGTAAATATTGGCAAAAAAATCGTACGCCAATAAACATGGGTACCTACATGTTTTGGATTTTAATATGATTCATTCATCATCATCATTTCAGCCCAAAGACGTCCACTGCTGGATATAGGCTTATTTATATATAACTAATATGAATAAGTATATTATACAGAGTGGATTTTTGAGATGGTGCAGTAAGGGCAGCTACCTTAACCGTTGTTCCTACAGGAAAACGGTCATAAGAGACTGTCCTTAACTTTTTGAGACATTTTGATCTGCTTTCACAGATTTTGAAAAAAAATTACAGTCAGCAGGAAAATGGGCAATATTCAAAAACTTTTTTTATGCCAATCGATCCTGTTTCTTTTATGGATCAAAAACCTATATTAGACCAACTGAGGTTTGAGTACTAGAAAAGTCATAAATCGCAAAAAAAAACTTGTCCCATACATTTCGTAGGAAATGAGACTCCTGAAAATTGCCCATTTTCCTGCTGGCTGTTTTTCAAAATCTGTGAATGCAGATCAAAATTTCTCAAAAAGTTAAGGACAGTCTCAAGACCGTTTTCCTGTAGCTACAATGGTTAAGGTAGCTGCCCTTACTGCCCCATCTCAAAAATCCACCCTGTATATAAGTATTAATAGAATATGATAGAATATATATTTATATTCCGAAAATGTAGGGCTTATAAATAGAGCATGATTCAGTCTATCATACTCGTAAGAGCACACCTACAGGACTCTTGCTCAGCATTTTTGGCTTAGCTTTGATTTTGAGCGACGTGGAGGCAAATAACTGCCATGCTTTGCAAAAAGAGGAAAAAAAATCCAATATTCCAGCAAAGCGCTCTTACTCTGAAAAAAAATCGTAGGTAGATGGCCGTTTTTACGTAGGCTCCATGATCCTTCAATATTGTCCGGAAGAAATTTCGTAGCATGAGTGGTTCATACAAACGTAATACCAAAATAATTTGTAAATCAAAGATATTCTCAATGTAGTTGTGTATTTATTCCGATTGGAATACAGAATATCTAGGTTCCCAAATATATATTCTTACACTCTCTGAATGGACACTGATTTAAACAAGAGTTATGAGAAAAATAAATTTTCTTTAGAAATTTTAAATTCCTGATATCTCGTCTTTACATCATTGTCCTTTCAAAATATATATTTGGGAACCTAGATATTCTGTATTCCAATCGAAATAAAGACACACTACCTTGAGAATATGTTTGATTTACAAATTATTTTGGTATTACGTTTGTATGAACTACGCATCCATCGCTGGCCTCTTGAGTGCAGCGGGGCGAGCACGGCCTACTGTAACATGACTTGAGTCACACATTTTATCACAGTTTGAGCGATAAAACTGTTTTGTCATAAAATGCTAGTACAAATTGACATGACATAATTTATCATGGCTTGTCACAAACGTCTTGGCACACCCGTGCTCGGCCCGCAGGTTGGTAAATAATGTCGCGATTGTTCGTATAAAAGTAAACTAACCGAGACAGCTGTTTAGAAAGCGGATTACCACTAAGCGAGATGTAAATATAAAGTAAAATAAAACATCATTATCACGAGAGCAAGTAATGTAATTCAAACTATTTGAAAGTCTAATTGAATAAATGAAAATTCTTAACGAACAAAATAAGCGCAGATCTCATCAAATAAAAATTCGGCTCGGCGTCCCCAGTTAATTAATCCATTAGAATTTTTTCATCACTTTAAATAACTTGTTTGAGTTAAGATCGTGATGAAAACTTTTCGCAATGTTTCTCTTTGTAAACACATCGCGTACACGAGACTAATTAAACCGCGTTGATTTAGTAACAAAATATGATGCGATTATTGCGCTAAATAAGTTGGCGGTTACAAAAACACTAGCTCCAGTTGTGAATGATGAAATTGTACAATTATCATTAAGGGGTAGTTTACAATGCAAGCTGAAACTTGTTGCCGTCGTAAAGCGAGCGTCGAAACTCTGCTAGACAATAGCACATGTCAGGCGACGTAAGGCCGCGTGCACAAAGCGAGTGCCTACAAGTACAGTCAACAAGACAAGCCGGTAAAGCTGCGATCATCTGAATGACGAAGCAATTACGCGCATTCAGCTCGGGGCGCAGTCAGACGAGGCAAGTGGTGAGATTGGTTTCAATAAAAGCGCAATCCCTCCCCCATGTTTTTCTTTCATCACTCCATCCACTGTGAATGGTGTTATTCAGTACTGTAATTATTTTTGTACTTCAGTCATGTTGGGCAAAAATGTATGATTGTTTTGTATTGTTTCAGGTAATTTCAGCGGTTGATCAACATTCAATCAACATGTAGGTATTATATTATTCTGTGAATAGTACTGAATCCGAGCAACTATGGTAGGTAATAATTAAATTTAAACCAAAGTCTCATGAAGGATAACTGTTTATTTTTCGAATTAACATTAAATTACATCTTCAGAGACGTCTAATTGGTCTCAAAGCTTGTAATTACGTTCATTACAGAATCACTTAAGCCTCTCGCGATCTATTAACAAAGCAGTTCGCATCACTTAACGCCGCCGCTAAAAATTCATTGAACTTGTAAATTATCGTAAAACAAGAGGCATAAACCCGTCCGCGGCACGTGCCGTGCTTAGAAAGAAATACTAACGTCCGACAAACGGATCATTAAAGTGCTGCTTTAAATGTGCCCGCGGCTGCGTTGATTAATCATCGCTCTGTGATTAATTAGTGGTGAAAAAAGCCAATGAAGAGCGTATCGATCCTACGGTCTGCACTCACCCTTATAAAGATTAAAAATAAAAATGTTTAAAGCGGGGAGATAGTGTCTGTTATGAGACAGCCCCTTCACTCTGTATTTACATTAGCATGATAATCTGACGTAGGTGTGCTACAGTTGCGTTTGTATGGTTCCGCAGTTTTTAAGGAACCTTTACAGTTTCGCCATGTCCGTCTGTCTGTCTGTCTGTCCGTCCGTCCGTCTGTCCCCGGCTTAGCTCAGAGACACTTATTCATAGAAAGCTGTAATTTGGCATGGGAGTACATAGAGAAAGTCGTAAAATAAAACCATGAAAAACATTTTTTTAGGGTACCTCCCTTGCACATAAAACGGGGATGATTTTTTTTTTTTCGTCTAGTCCATGGTGTGGGGTATCGTTGGATAGGCCGTTTAAAATTTGCCGTTAAATATTGTGGGTCTGTGAAAACCATTTTAACATTTAGTCAAGTCCCCCTGCCATCTAAATGGTTGGTTTTGGATATGCGAAAAAATTCATGGCAGTAGTATAAATACCTAACGACATTAAAAGGAAAACTATCACAGCTAAGTAGGGTTTACAAGTTAACGAGTAATAGTCGACCAACTTAAATTTTCATTTGGAGAATTGACCGTAACGTATATCGATATATGGGAGAGCATGTTTTTTAACTAAATGTTAAGTTTGTTTTTGGGATAAATTCATCCCAACTACGGAACCCATCGTTGTGCGTGGTCCGACACGTGCTTGGCCGGTTTTTAGAAGATAAACTGACTACATTCGTTTATTCCGCACTAGTTAATTTATCGTGTTCATTTAACGTAGCATTTTTGTGTCGTTGCGTCTGTTTTCTAACATTATTAGAAAAGGGAAAAAGTAAACTTTAATTAAATTTAAATCAATGTAGACGTACCCTTATTTAAAGTTCACATAGTCACTGCGTCAGACAGTATATTTGCGGTTAGAAAATAAACATTCAAAATATTACAATCCCGAGCATAACACAGGAATCTGAAAATAGTGTAGTTGTCGCTGGTTCCGCAAACGTACGTCTGTAAATAGTGTAACTGGGTTGTTAAGACTCAGATATATGCCAGTGACCTTGAGTGGTTAGCTTGCGTGTTCTGTACTGAGCTCACGTAACGCGTCGTACGTTCAGCCAGTAATAGGACTCGCCCATCAAGGAGCGCTTTCCCGAATTTGACGCATTATTAATTTATTATACACAAAACAAAAGGTATTTTAATAAAACGCGTATACTAAAAGATCAATAATTAAATTATCTTTAAATTGGTGAAGATTTCAGAAAAATACGCTCGGTAGATTTTGCGCCATTCTCAGTTTTTTATCCGCGTTAGACATAACTTTACAAATTAATTTCACTATGTAATATAAATATAATCTAAAATATCCACATATTAAGTTATTGAGAAAATGCTCTAATTCAACATATTTTTTTTTCAAACCATTAACACTATTCGTTTAGACGTGATCTTCAGTATAAAATCATTAAAAGTCGGTTAACGTCCCCTTAATTAAGTTTAAATCAATGTAACCCTAATCTATAGTTCACATAGTCACTGCGTCAGACAGTATATTTGCGGTTAGAAAACAAACATTCTAAATCATTACAATCCCGAGCATAACACTGGAATCTGAAAATAGTGTAGTTGTCGCTGGTTCCGCAAACGTAAACAGTGTAAGTGGGTTGTTCAGGAGACTCAGATATATGCCAGTGACCTTGAGTGGTTAGCTTGCGTGTTCTGTACTGAGCTCACGCAACGCGTCGTACGTTCAGCCAGTAATAGGAGTCGCCCATCAAGGAGCGCTGTCCCCAATTTGACGCATTATTAATTTATTATACACAAAACAAAAGGTATTTTAATAAAACGCGTATACTAAGTGATCAATAATTAAATTATCTTTAAATTGGTGAAGGTTTCAGAAAAATACGCTTGGTACAGGTTGTTAAAATCAATGTAGACGTACCCTAATCTAAAGTTCACATAGTCACTGCGTCAGACAGTATATTTGGGTTAGAAAACAAACATTCAAAATATTACAATCCCGAGCATAACATTGGAATCTGAAAATAGTGTAGTTGTCGCTGGTCCCGCAAACGTTCGTCTGTAAACAGTTGTAAACTTGTAACTGGGCTGTTAAGTAGAGAACATACTCTAAGTGATTGCGTCGCTCATTGGACCCGTTTGACGAACGACCGCTCTACGATTTACACCCAAATAAGCCGTTACTCATATTACAGGGGGAGATTTAAATGTCGCTTTTTAAAGATGAATATTTTACAGTTTGTGCCAGCCCGCCCGTTACTCATTGTCAGCGAATTTAATACGTTAAGTGCACCCATTTATGTGCAAAGTTTTAAATGCATTCGAGATTGATCGCACGGATTGGATGACTAATACGTTTGTGTTACTACCCACACTCTGATGTCATTGCCCCACGTAAAGATTGGTTTGCTATTAATCAGACGACATTTCAATATTGATCTGGAGTTTCATCATTAATGATAATAATAAATGTAAGCTGATTTAAGTCAATCATTTTCGTAAGTACCGCCACCTGAACGGTCTCGTCGCCTTACATTTTTCTGCTTACTCTGTAACCTACTTTAGGTCAACGATACGCGTCATAATTTAGCATAATAAAATAACATTAATTATAGGGAACTTTTTTTTTTAAATCTTTATTAGTTTATAGAGAGTTTGATTACAATGACCATGCCACCCTCATAGGGGCATTCTACATCTACTTATCTACGCTTAATACCTAGGAGTACAATTTTGAATAATTTTTTGGCTGTCCTAGACAAGGGTACGAGATATAGTGAACTTAAAGTGTGTAGTTATCAACAACTGAGAGAAGTAACTTACTCTTAACTTAAATAAACTGAACTACTTAGTGCATCTTAGTGGAACGTGTTTCTCTGTATTAACTGAACTTACGAACCTTCACGACAAATCAATGTATGGAGTTAACTTACTACAACCCGTACACTACCTTTATTGAAACGAACCGTCATTGTGTTTGTCATGTATCGAAAACACTGAATCACTGAACTGATCGGTCAATTTTCACAGATGAAAGTTCGTTTTATTTAAGCCCAATTAAAAAGTTTTATGAAAGAAAAGTTTGAAAATAAAAATGCCTTCAGTTCATCCACATATAAAAATAAGTTGATATTTTTGTCATATATATTTTAAATTAAGGTTTTTTAAGGCTTCAAATTAGTCTCTACAAGCCTTTAAACTAGATAAATGTGTTTGTACCATACACAGTTGTCCGTAGACTGAAAATTAACCTGAAATACTCACTGTGAGTGTGTATGTATTGTATTCCCTTGAGGTACCTACTCTTGATAGAATTAAGTTTGCCCCTAACAAAGCCGCGTACGTACAGGTTAGTTTTACTTTTAATTTATATTTATTATTTTTTATTATACTTTTAATATTATTATTTCTATTTCTTTTGATTTGCTTTGTAATCTTTGGATGCCATAAAGGACATGTATCATGTAACTAGGGTTTGACACTAGCTCCTGTAATACAGTGTATACTAGCGCAGGAGCTAGGGAATTAATAAAAAATGTTTATAACTTATGTCAATAGAGATTATAATATTATTCATCATCATCATTTCAGCCGAAAGACGTCCTCTGCTGCTCATACGCCTCCCCCAAAGGAGGGGTTTGCCATAATCACCATGCTTGGTGGGTTGGTGATCGCAGTATGGTGTTAAAATGCATAGAGAACTCTGCTGCCCATTCTCTAGTAAGTCCCTTAGTCGCCTTTTACGACACCCACGGGAAGAAATAATTTATTATTATTATTTAATACATACAAAACACTTTTTATTAAACTAATTATTCAAATATTTGGCAAGCACATTCAATGTAATTTTCACAGTGTTAAACCAGATCTTTGAAACGTATTTAACTGCATAAGTTAAATAAGTTATAATTACAGATGCGTGTAGGTGTTAGATAAAGTTGAAGCATTATGGCTTGAGTAATGCGGTACCTAGCGAACGTAATAAATTGATTTATTTATAATAATGTCGGCAACTCGGCACGATTAAATAGGAAATATGACGTTGTGTCGACTGCGGATGCTTCTCGGTCGGCTCGTAATTACAATAATTGCAAAACTTTCTCACTACAGACTTAACCGCGATGCTTTAGGGCCATTCATTTGTATTTATGCATGCCGCGTAAACAACTCTTAATGGCGTTTCGTTTTATATTTTCTTTGTGAGAGCTTCGGATCCGGCGAACAGTCGCCGAGAAAATGGATACCTTGGAACACGACGGGAAAAATCCTAGTTCAAGTTTACGAGTGTTTCATAATCATTGTGTCGAAACACGTAAAATTTCCTGGAGTTTTATGCAGACGCAGCATCGTTCGGTCGGATGGGTCGTCCGGTCCGCGTTGTAAAAATACTCCCAGGAATCGCGTGGAAACAAATCAAGTGCTACGTAAAGTAACAGATTACCGGCGCTTACAGCGGACGCGTTACGGACCTCTTTGTTCATACTTCATTCTACTCGTGTGGACCCGCGGGAGGTGAGCTATTTTTTTTTTCTCTATATCTATTTGTATTTTCACATTTTTTACCAAAACATGTATTGTCCGAAGCTTTTTTGAAATTTCATGCTTTAAAATATGTGTATGAACATGGAGGATTACTTGAAAAAAAAATATGCTTCGTACAACAGGACTGGGTCGGATTTAGGGACTTGTTCAATGTTTTTGTTTGTTCTTTCCGCATATTCCGAAAGAGTTGAGTGCAATTACCATAATTTACGTTGTAGAATTTTAACTAGAGACAACTTATGACGAGTTAAGGCTTTTACAGACCAGCGCGACTCGCGACGCGACACAAAGCCACCGCTCGTCGCACGACACGCGGGGCCTTTGTGTCGCGTCGCGAGTCGCGCCAGTATGTAGAAGCCTTTAAGAGTACGAAATCTTAAGTATTTTTAGCGTCTTATTCTACCTACATCTTTCAGAATGTGAGCATGCACTGAAAAAAATGCGAGCTAACTAAGATACATTTTCTCTTAGTTGGCATTAAAATGTCATTATAAATGTCATTAAATAATCATGATTTATTTATCCTATTACTATTATAAACGCGAAAGTTTATAAGTATGGATGGACGTTTGTTACTCTTTCACGTAAAAACGGCTGGACCAATTTTGATAAAATTTTGCGAGGTAGCTGACACCCTTTTTTTTGTTCACGGGGTGGAAAATCCTCATGGATTTCCTCCGCCCTGGGGCGGGTGGAGGGGTCTGTTAGACTCTTACTGACTAAAAACCACCCCAGTGTTCCCCTCCCACACTTGCACCGGGGATCTTGGGATCTATTATTACTTCCGCGATCCCCGGCTAGCGCCGGCCCGCCTCTGCGGGCCACCTCAAGTCTAGGGGGCGGGGTGAGGTGTCTGACCCCCCCGCGACGTCTGATAGGGGCGCGCGTGGAACACTACGCGCCGCCACATCGGGTCCAATGTGATAGGGGGCGGCGGACCTCCCCAAGTCCGCCGTCCCTGGACCCATTTATGGGGGCTGGAAGAGGGCGTTATCGGCCCTCCACCGACGCCCGGTGCGCCTGTTGCGGGCCGGGTGAGCGGACGAGATCTCCCGCTCCCTTTCCGCAGCCTCCTTCTGCGACACGACTGTTTCGCAGAAGGACACCACCACGTCCCAGGACTCCTCACTGCCGGCCATTGACTCGACCGCGGCCGGCAGGGTAGCTGACACCCTGGATTAACATATAGGCTACTTTTTATCCCGATATTCTTACGGGATCGAGACTTACGCGGGTGAAACCGCGGGGTGCAGCTAGTTGACTATAAACAAGATAGCATATTTGCCAGAACAAATTAATTGTATTTATATCGACAATGTGACATGTACAGAATAATCACCGGTCTTTGTTACATCATACATGCTTTGTTTGATTTTACTTCTTCACTTTTGTATATCAAATAATAATTTTAGTTGATGGTAACAAGCAACTTGTTAGCATTATATCATTCTTAAACTGGCCAACATTTGAATTAAATTAAATAACTACCCGTAATTAAACTAATTAATTACTTAGTTGACGGAACTATGATAATTTAACAAAGTTGCCATAGCTTCAGAAGTCAAGATCTTGTTAGGCTCGTATGGAGTCAAGATGCGTGGTCACATTAAACAAGGTTTTTGTTGAAGCAAACACTTTTTCTTTCCAGTGTGACCTCAAAAATCTTAAACTAGCTTATTTGCTGGATCTTTCCGTAATAGCACAACTCAACAGAACACATGCCAAGAAATATGTCGCATTGCATGTCACGGCCATGTGTCACTTTATTGTCTGTGACTAACTCTTTAATGTTCTTTTATTTGGCACTTCTACACAGCTTCCAGAATATAATTCGTTAATAGCCTATATCTTTCCAGAAAGACAATTACCAAGTCGACCGTTACTTAATCCCTTGTCTTGAGTTCAAGGCTTTAATTCTGGGCCACACTTAAGGGTTACAATAGCATGTAAAAGCATGTAATTTTGATAAAAAATGAAAGAAACAGTTTCTGTTAATTTAAAATAACAGATTCATCACTGAGAGAAAAAAATATATAAATACTAACTGACACGGCGAACTTCGTACCGCCTTATACCGAGAGCAGCGCCACCTATCGGGTCCAATTGTGTTTTCAAACCATCCAGGGACCCGTTAAAATATAAATACGAAATTTCAACCAAGTCAGTCCAGCCGTTTAAGAGGAGTTAGGTGACAAACACACGTACAGAAGAATCATATATATAAAGATTAAGGTCTCAAGAAAGCCTTATCATATTATTTTACTTTATAAGACATGGCAAACTATTCAAAACTCCTTTGCATTTAAATAAACAGCAAAACTAAAGAGTTAGCAAGTTTTAAACACCATTCTTATACAAAAATAATGACACGCTTCTCCCTATAGTTACAGACACCATAACATAACCATAACTAATCCCCTCAAGATAATATCCATGATAACTATAATTTCTTTCATTAGTTAACCAGGAAACAAGATTACACAACTATTGCAACTGTCAACTTTACTTTTACTCTTGCGCAAATGTAAGTAACTGCTAAGGGGCGGGCCACACAGAAGAAGCGTAAGACGCGGACGGGACACAGAAGAGGCGTCCCTTTCACGCAACTTCATTATTCTTTTGAATTATTTTTGAATGAATGAATGAATGAAATGCACCGACCTCAGCGTGGTTGTACCAGACTCGATTGCTTGAATGAACCCAGAGATTCACACTAGCCCCTGAAGCCTCATGTTTCATATTCTTTTGAAATTATTTTAAATATTTTATTCAAATTATTTTTATTTGTATTCTTAATTATGTGTTGACTAATAGTATTGTAATTTATGAAATTGTATAATTTTAATGATGAATTTTGCATGCCTGAATTGGTACAACAATCGACTGCACATTCACTTGACATCGGGAAATGTATGATTATGTACTGTGTTGAGCAATAAACTTTTGAATTTAAATTCTTCATACAAAATGTATTAACGCGATCTGGCACAAAACATACAAAAAGGACAACATGCAGGCGCGTCGCTTTTCCATCTGAATACTACTTTCCGCGTCTATGTCCCGTCCAGGTCTCACGTCTCATCTGTGTGACCCGTACTTAAACTGTCGTAACTCGTTACAACTCTGGAAAGTTTAACATACCTAAGTTGCATAAGAAGAGTTTATTGATTTCAGATTTAGTATTAAAGTCTTATTGGGTCGTAAACTACTATTGTTGGTAAGTACACAACACTGCAATATAGGAACTCTTAGTGGTAGTGAGTCATAGGATCACCACAGTTGGAACACGGTGGCCAGTGATATTTTTTCAAACGTGGAGGATGATACCTTCTACTGATCATCAATCTATACATAAATCATTTACTACTATGATTTTTGATAATAGCTACAGTAAGATCCTGTAAAAATTTTGGTGCTCAAACATCTACCCATGAGCTTACACTGTGATACCACATTCAACAAGTAATTTCGTTTTTAAGACTCATTCCTGACCTTAAACCCAACCTCCGGATTACACCAGATTATTACAAACATTTTACAAAATTTTAATGAAATTATCGAATAATTCCACTTTGCCCCACTAAGCCCCACTAGTGGGGAAAAGTGGAATGCCTAAAATTTTCCAGTGGAATCTTGCTGGATTCTACCCCACTAGGGTTGGCAGTGGCACCTATGAATTTGTGTGGATAGGTTAGGTTTGCTCGTATTTTATATTTATTTAGAAAACATGATCATAAAAATATAACATATGTCATCACAGATAATATCTGTGATTTTAAAAGTTTACTTTAGTTATGTTTACTAAGATACAATGATTTGTTCTTACTGGTTCGTTATAGTTTTCATACTAAGTTTGAAATCACAAATTGAGTATGATTTATCCCCCCCGTAAATAGAAAACAAAATTACATTAATTAATTATTCTAACTACTACACTACCTATGTACTAAGTCCAACGTTACCAGCCCTAGTAACATTTTACTTAGATATACTTTTGTTTGTTTTCCAAACAAAAATACGAGCTTATCTACTCATAAAAATTCTTAGGTGCCAACCCTAGTGGCGCAGAATCCAGCAAGATTTTAGACTAGTGGAATCTGCCCCAACAAATCGAACTAGTGGCGCACATTCCACTGCAAAATTTTAGGACTTCCACTTTGCCCCACCAGTGGGGCGGACGGCTTGGTGGGGCAAAGTGGAATAATACAAATTATCTGCCAGTATTGGATACGAAATAGTGGCAGAGAATTTCAACTTATCCTGACCCATGAATGATATGGCGAGATATAGATCTCTGCTAGTAGAGGTACTAGCATTACATATAGTTATTTTTAATTGCCGCCCCAATTAAATTAACTTCCACAAAAAAAAACAGAAACGAATAGTAACGAGACCTCGGACGAAGATATTGGCAACAGCAACGTGACACAGCTTAGCAGTGAATAGAAAAGCGACGTGAAAGCAGTTTAACCCTGCCAAAATATTCACCATAAGTTGGACGAAGGCGAAGTTGGACCTGAACGCAAAATGGCGGCGACGTCATTAAAAGATGCCCCACACATAGATAAATAATATATAACCCGTCTCTCCACTATTCCAATGCTCTCAACTCAAGGATACATATATCCAGCACGGCTCTAATAACCCTTCCATATCCTAAGGGCACGTCTCCCTTACCATTACCGCGCCCCCCGGTCTACTCTTTGATACTCGTATGCAATGGTCTCTGTAACCCCATGAAACATGAGGCACCAGGGGCTAGTGCAAATCTTTGGGTTCATTCGATCAATCGAGTCTGATCAAACCACGCTGGGGTCGGTGCATTTCATTCATTCATTCATACCTAGATGCGTCTCTTTCTGCCCTTCATTCTTCCGTGACCCGTTTTAAATAGGCACACACTCCCATATTTTCTTCTGCCAATTGGCAATCCTAGTGCAATTTAATATTTATTTACTGAAAGATACTCCAAGTTTTCTAACACGATATTGATCAGGACATCATACAGTGTTCAGTAGAGATACGAAAATAGTTTCCGAGACAACGATGAAATATTATTTTTCGATGTTATCAGTAAAACAGTTGAGCATTTACAGTATATGTTAGTACCTACCTAACATACGTAGGTATATGTGGTGATATCTCAGGTTTATCTTACGACGAATCAGTGTTTCCATTTAAGTTTGCTGCTTGTGTAAATGGCACCGGAGATCAGGCGACGGCGTGAACTGCGGCCGCGCTCACCCATAATACGACTCAGAGTTCACACCAAATCCGCCAAATTAACTAGAAAATATTATGTGGTGGAGTATCCGCGCTTCTTAGCTACAAAATGTACATAATTAGAAAAGTTTTTACGAGCGGTGCCTTGCCAAGTCGTGGCTTGTCACCGCCTGACACAGCCCCCCATGTCCGGGCACGGATTATAATTTTACTGAACAAATTATTTACAAATTGTGATTCTTGTTTACATTTTTTTTTACCACAGTATTTTTCTCCCTTGTTTCGTTATTTGGTTTGTTTAATACGCTTCCCATGTTCATTGTGTTCTAACCGCGACTGAGACGGAATGTTTACGTAATTTCATTTTATTTAAAAACTTTCTGCACATGGTTTGTAGGATTGCTCATTTGTTTTATTCACATTTCTTTTATAATAATTGTCATGTTTTTTATTTGACTTCTCTACATAAAAAGTTGCGATGTGGTTGAAGTTATTTATTTTAACTTTGTTTTGATCTGATAAAAATACATAGGTACCTACAAGTAAATGAAGTATTGTTTTTTTTTTACAAAAAAAAGCATTTTCGTCATCACCAAAAAACGTAAAATAAAATATCTGCAAAGCGAGATACAGGGTGAAATTTGAGTCAAACCACACATTAGCGTTCCAAAAATGCACGACTATACATCGTCTCCGAAATGTATGTGTCAACGGTCACGACAGTATCAGAGAGAACTTGGTCGGGGTGGTGTTATAAAAATAATTGCCGTTTTTGGCACGACACCGCGTCAACGGCGGGTTCCTTGCCCTAAATGAGTGTAATTACAAAAGTTTTTATTACTAACTGCGCGCCAAAACCTCCTTCACGATCGTATTATAACGTTGGTGACGTGAAGGCTCACTACACCCGGCTTTGTTTCAAATTACATAAAATTTTATACTTTTTAAAATAGACACGCGGTTAAAGACTTTATTGCACGGACAGTTCTGGTAAACTTGGCGAGATTTTGTTATTTAAGAATTTTATGGAGTCATTAGAAAATAATGAGTTCTTGTTCAGTAGACTGAATCCAGTTACTTAATTCTAACTTCAACAATAAAATTAATGTAGAGAAAAAAATTGTTACAATTACAAAACATGTCAACTCAAATCAAATAAAATTATTTTATTTATATACAGCACTTATGAAACGTCAGTAGCTAGGTGCACGGTTTCAATTGGTAGTTTCCTATGGGCAAGAGCCCGCAAGAAACTTCATCTCACTCCATGCAGCAAAATGTAGTAGACAAACTCACAAACACAAAGACATGTGCCGTAAATGTTCCCAGCTAATCGAAGACATTAGTTACTTGAACATTGTACGGATCACGAAGCAGCACTTTTTATGAAATACAAAGCACATTTCTACCACCTGTGCAGTATCAAGCATTAACAGTATCTCATTCCAAGCAAAAATAACGGTAGAAAAAGAAATTAAATTTTCATTTACGTAGATACCAATAGCTATCGGTGCAGATCGAAAGAGGTCAGAGTGCAGTTTCTGCACAATGAGCCGATTAGTTCCTTAACGAAGCCCGGACTGATTCGGGCCGGGGGGAGAACCGTGCAGGAAATAAACGGAAAAGCACGTGAAGCTAGGAACTCCCAAGATACGGAGCTCGCATTCGTTCGGCATGACTTTTCACATTTCAGAATGTAAATGGCCCTGAACTAGGAATTCTAAGTTAAACGTTCGACAGACGAATGAGTTTTCAAAGAGGTTGGCATTTACCGCACATATCCTTTGTTTTTCTTCGGGCGTCTTAGGAAAACAATTCTTAGCTTGCAATTTAAGTCAGAAACGGAGGAAACTGCCTTCGTGTGTGATGAGCTTGCGACTTTTGCGAGTTTGTGCATTGCTTTTCTAATTCTTAGGTACAAATTTTAACGCTAGATTGAGCTAGACATCACTCTTTGCATACTGCTCTGCTATGGCTTACGTTCATGAGACGTATGCAAGCGCGACCGATGGTCGTAGTACACTTAGGGGGGTTATTATTTATTAACAGCGATAGAGGGAGTCAGGACGCGTGCTCGTCAGACGTGTCTAGCGGCGCGGGCGTGCATATGCGACGCTGCGATATACCACGTCCTGCGTGATCTATGCGACACTCATGAGGTCTCCTTCTTGCTTAACACTGTGAACACTCGCACGGCATAAATTTTCAACTTAAACCTACAACTCCTCCCTAGAAATGTACGGAATTCACAGAATGAAGTTTTTACAACTCCACCGACGTTTTCAACGGCTAACTCTTTAAATTATTACGTTCCGGTACACCTATGCTTTACGTCTTAACGGAGATTTATGAATTACCAACTTTCGATTCCCCTAAAATTGTCTGCGAGAGCGTAAATGTGGACAAATGTTCTGATAGATCTGTTTTGTTCTGGATTTTGGAGCTAAATAAGTTGGAATTTGTGCTATTGTTGAGGTAAAATCGAGCACGATTTTTAATAAATTCTCAGGGGAGCGATTAAAATTGAAGATAGTCGAGGTGAGGAAGTGTGGCGAGGTATAAGGAAGGCCTGCGGGGGGGCGGGGAGTCCCGGGGAGTGCCACGGAGGCGCAATATCGCGTTCGATGGAGCGTGGCCGGCGTCGTCGCGACATTTGCATCTTTCTAAATGAAACCATATTACCGATGTTGTGGCGCACTTATTGAACGAGTTATTGTGATGATGGAGTCGCTCCGATAAAGTCCCTACTGCCGCCTGTAAATGGTTCTTTTCGGTATTTAAATACGAGTACCTAGAACCTTAAACGGTCGCGGGCAAAAGTTATTTCTGTTAAATGTGGGCCAAGATTTATGATTTTCAATTTACATATTTTTAAAGGTTTTTGTAACGTTATTTTAAATGGTCATTGTTTTAAGTTATGGCTTATGAAGTCGAATATTCGATAATGTTTATATTTCAAGAGCTATTACGTGTTATACATACGACCAGTTGTTTACACAAAGGAATGCTGCTTTTCTTTGTGTTGTGTGTTACTTGTTATGTGTTACTTGCTATTTTAGGGGGATTTATTTATTTATAGCCTTTATTTACAGCATAATCTTTAAATCCTTATCTTTATTTTTTTGTTATGTTTATTAATGTATTTTTTTTTTAAGTGAAAACTTCTTGACGCGCGTTGGGCACTTTTTAGGTCAACAAAAATCATGGAACTCACGTCATCGTCACCGAACGCTTTCCATGAGCTATATGATTGTATACTGTTTTCACTTCTATCGGCAGTCCCCAAAGACAGCCCCGCATGTTTTTTTTTTTTCTACATATTTTTTTAGGGTTAGCGATACCTCGAAGATAAGCAAGTTTCTAATAAAGAAAGTAAATATGGCAGAAATTGACATTCAGCTTTTTTTGTTCAGCAACATCAACAACAAATTAAGCAGAAGCGTACACAACAAATTAAATCACGACAAGTTTCCCAGAATTTATCCGTAACCATAATAGTTTCTGAGTTATCATAATCGAGTCTGTTCTCATAACATTGTATATCACAATTAAACCAAGTCATATTGTTAAATTAACAGTCTTCATTTTAAAAGCATTGTTTATTTTCACTCAATAATTTTCCTACCAAATTAAAATGAGACATGAAAATGGCCTGTCGCAGTTCTTTTTTAAAACTCACCAATTTTCAACCTGCATTTCCCGGAATTCTCTACAAAAACGGCTCGACTTAATAAACGAAAAATACAATTTACCGAACGTTGTCAGGAATAACAAACACGGTCCCCAATGAATGCAATGCAAAAGTTTCCAGACGATAACATCAATTGACCTACATTCATATATGTTTAAAATGTGTATTGCCATCAACATAGTTAAACGACACCGTGAGGTACAGAATTCCCCACACGTATTCCATTCCTGATTCCCCACAGAAAGAAAGGCGCCTTTACAGCGAGATTCGGTGCCCATTCCCAGCCGCAATATGTATGATAAATAAATTGCTATCCAATATCAAATGGAAGCAATACCGGTGAAATGTACAAAGCGTTTACTCATATTACATGTATGCGTACGAATGACTCCTTTGGATATAGGGCCAAAGGGAGCGCTAGGGCGGCCACGCGACCCAAGCGGCCCCACCGGCCATGGCTATATTCACTAAATGAGATTTTTAATGCTACGCCTTCACCTGTGTCTAAAAGGTTTTATAACTTATGACCTGTGTCCGAAAGGGGAAAAGTTTCACCTCTGCATTAGACATGGGCAGCTCGTGAGCGATTGATAGAAAAGAGCTAGCTCTTTTCAATTGACTACGCTCCCGCTCACTCACTTGCTCGCTCAATAGCTCACTAGCTCAGTTAGCTCACTCAGAATTTGACAATGACTATTGAACGAGCCGAGCCGTTCTTCGACGCGCGTGCGGCGTGATTCAAATGAGCTTTCAATCGGTGTCTGAGTCACTGAGCTATTGAAGAGCTAGTGAGTAACAGAGTACAAACTTCTAAAGAGCTATTGACTATTGAGCGAGCCGAGCCGTCTCCTTCGACGCGCGTGCGGCGTGAGTCAAATGAGCTATAAATCGGTGTCTGAGTCACTGAGCTATTGAAGAGCTAGTGAGTAACAGAGTCCAAACTTCTAAAGAGCTATTGACTATTGAGCGAGCCGAGCCGTCTCCTTCGACGCGCGTTCGGCGTGAATCCAATGAGCTAAAAGTAGGCGTCTGAGTCACTGAGCTATAGAAGAGCTAGTGAGCTAGAAGAGTGATATAGCTCTTTAAAGTGAATGGCTTAATTTAAGCCATTCAAAATTACCCACACCGTATAGGTTTTTGATTAACTGCTTAGAAAAACCCTATCGAAACCCCTTTCCATTGAAAGGGTTTTCGATAGGGTTTTTCTAAAATGGTCCCTGGGTAGAATAGAGATAGAATTGGTCATGCTACGCGAGCTGGGTGGATATCGAAATAACATAATATTATGATTTTTTCATGTTACTGGGTTTCAAGTAGGTATAGAACCCCATGAAATGGGTTATCATGTAACCCTTTCACTGGGTTTCAAGTATAAAACCCTTTCAATGGGTTAACATGCAACTCTTTCAATGAGTTTCTAGTATAAAACTCATTGAATGGGTTACCGATTCGAAAGGCTTAACTCTTAACCGGGGTTGTACGGTCCCTGTTTTAAAGACGTTCTATTTGGACAAATGAATGAATACAAAGCAAAACATAGTAGATATTTTGCGTTGGTCGAGATTTATCTATAATCTAGATAAGCTAAAGAAGTTACTCGTCCAGTCGCCATCAAGAATTCCCGTCAGGCACCGATATTTGCTGGGTAAACTGGGGGAGTATATTTAGTAAGTAAGCCTTTTTTATCTAGGCTGCCTTTAACTTGCCCAATTGTCGTACCAAATGGGGCCACAAGGAACGTAAGAGGGCGTACTGTTTGTTTGAGGCATTAGACCAAAAACGAGGAAAATAACAACTAGCTGTATTAGGAACGGTTCCTTATATGTTGTAGCATTATATTTTATAGTTATATGTCGAGTAAAAAATCCCGATCTAAGAAATTGGAACAAAAAACACTCAGATACAAGTCTTGATGTCATTCTGACTCGAGGACAAATGAGACAAAGGAAATAAGAAATATTAAACGTGACTCAAATGTCAAGACGCTTTCCATACAATGATACGGGTTTGTGCCATCACACGTGGCTCATGGGTGTATGTAAACCATGTAGCTTTTATGGAAATAGCCTTATTATATCAGAAACGAGACGCCGTTACTGGAGAGATTTATTTAGAAAAACGTTGCAATTACTTTGTTTTTTACATTACCGCTAGAGCCTTCTTAATTGATATTAAACGGTCGGTTTTTTAATTAAAAAGTATCTGTAAACTATAATGTGGAAATGCGAGGCAGTAAAAAATAACAGTTTCATATAGTATATACAAACGCGCAATTAATTAAATAGTTTCATAAAGTATAATTAATATTACTGTAAATGTAACCGTCTTATGAAATTCAGATCCTGTTTTAAAAAGTTACAGGTTTTATTTGCAAAGTTTTTGTTGAATTTGGAGAGAAATCATCATCTGAACGATGATGGTGATGAGAAGATGAGTAGCATTAATAACACAGGAGTTATGAAAAATATCATCAACATAAAATACCTATCATACACATGTAGTACAGGTACCCGAGAGAAGTTCGCAGCAGATAATGCGAGTAATGAAATAATGAGCTAAACTTAAACGAGCTGTAAAATTTATGTTTCGTGCAGCTTAAAAACAGCTCCCCGGAGATTTCCTGCTACGGAACCGAGTTAACGTTTTGCTTTCAGTTTTAGCTTCTTTTTTCTAGCTATTTTTCTACAACTTGAATTTAGCTTGTGGCCGTCTGTGTTTTTCCGAGCTAAAGTTTATGTTCAGTTCTCTCATACTAACATTTTAGACGGAATTAGTACTTATACATAACAAGTCTTTAATACAACTTAAAACTAAACTGTTAGTGAAGTCATTACATTAGGGATCAGTGTTTAACCTTCAAGATTACTCCAGCGAACATTTGCTTTACTTTAAAATATAAACTTAACTCCAACATTTTTCTCAAGGAAATAACGAGGAACGACAGAATGTTTCATATTTCTTCTAAATAAAATCCTCCACGAGGAACCGTTTTTAAAAATAGTTTCGAAGCAAATCTAATAACAACCACGGACACTTGAAGTAGGATTGTGCTCACGTTGACCTCGCCTCCACAGAAATAAAAGCTCTATCTAGACAGACGTATTATCTAGATATCTGAGGAGGAAGCTGATTAACGTCAGTTGGGGTGTGGAGCAACCGCGCAACCGGCCAGCCGGGGACGGCACAAACAACGGGATTTATTGTTAATGGCCCATAGTCAGACATTTAACGCGATGAATTACTTACACAAACAGACACACTGTATTACTTACACAAATAGGATTACACACACCAACACGGTTGACGCTGAGTTAATTTACTCGTCGATAATGTTGGTATATCGATATCGGTCGCAAACGATTATTATATTTTATCAATTAGCGCGTTTACAGACGCGCAAATCTTTCCCTCGCGCCAGATACACCATAATTCAGAGATTAAGCCGTGACAACAGAGAGATTCCACGTGCTAACAAGACTTAACAACTCGCCCCACTGTGTCGTTGTAACTGTCTTGACGAGGAGTCAACACACCCTCACATTACTGCATTCGTATCCATATAAAAATACGATGCAACCGCAACATACCTACATATACTAGAATATCGATACAGGTGAATATTTTTTAAAGGCATTAAGGTCGAGTTTGTCTGTCCCTCTCGCAGTTTATGGCCCGTAAAATAGTCTGCAGAGAGGAGTCACTTTGTTCCAAACGGCACAGGATGTAGTTTCGGAAGTGAAACTTTGTGAAAATATTGTGTTGGATATTAATTGTTCACACGGCTCGCGCTTTCATTGTTTTGCACACATTATGTGATACCAGTATTATGAGAACGAGATACCGTAATAGAGAACGGAGCTATTACAAAATCTTTTATTCAAAAGGCTCTCACAATAAAAACCGGTCAATTTGAGCTCACCACGTATAAAAACGCTATTCCTGTAATATTTACATTAACAACTCTCACGATATGATAAGGGTTTCGTTTTATCCTTTCAGGAACGGAACGATCCTGGAACAGAACGAATAATCTCGTTCGAACGTTAAAAATGTAAAAGTGGCATCTCTTTCCCCCTTCAATCCCGTTCTCGAAGATTAGAAAACACGTTTGAGAGAGCTCTCGAACAATTTTCCGTTTACGTAGCGGTAATTTTCTTAGAACAGGCACGAATAGCTATCTGTCGGTGGGTCTGTGCGGCGCGGCGCGGTGGCGGGACCGCGGCGCACTGCGGTAGCTGCCGCCGCAGCCTCCGCCGAAACCTCCGATACGCTACGTGCACTGAATCCTAATACCACCTGTACTGATTTTATTTTTGCCTCCCTCATTCTTTGATTCAACTATCTAATAGTTATCTGCAGACGTCCGATGATTCACTTCCCTCCGAACCGAAAACAATTTAAATTTTTAAACTCAATTTGGCATTGTCATACGTTGACGTGTGTAGAGGGGTTTATCGTCGTTTTTATGTTTTGGTTCTTCCTTTCGTTTAAATTATGCAAAAATCAATTCGGTCCAGTAAGCTGGGCCCTGGTAAATAATTCAGTGCTGATTGTAACGAGGGTCCAAGTCCGCACTAAATGTTCCCTGGGAGCTGTGCGCTCCACAAACAAGCCTTGTTTTCCTTATCTCGGTATAAGAATCTTCTCTTACGACGCCTTTCGACCGAGTCTCGTGTCTTTGTCTCGATTATTTTATCTATTGATTTTCGATTAATCCAATTTGAGGTCTTGATGAGACACGATTTTATGTGTTAACTAGCTTCAGCTTTACCACACTAAAGCCAAAATATTTTGGAAGCTAAATGTAATCACATCGCAGGCCGCTGCCTGCTCTACATTCTGCCAGCGTCCACTGTCCACCGTACTCCGCTCATTCAATTATTTCATTAAAATAATCTTCTCTAAAGACTACGAGGTCTGCACTCTGCACTATATTGAATAATATCATCACGAGTGTTAGCAAGTTATACGATTAAGTTCTACATTTACATAATTGCGGCCAATTACTTGAGTTGAATCGGTGAGGGATTTCGTTACTAATTATAATGAGTAACATAAATTAAATGAGACGTTTCGTCCTCGGCCGCGCTTAAAACAGTACAAATAGCCTTAAAATTAAATCGTTTACTGCAAAGATTTTTCCATGAAAAGTTTTCCACTTCAAACTTTGCCACTTCGCCGAAGCCAAGTCGCGTTTAACAAAGCTTTTTCATACTTACATTTTTATATCAGGAATGGAACGTCACGCTCGGTTTCATCGGCACTCGTCCGCCCGACCGCGAAAAGAACGCATAGACCGGTAATAGGTGACGCCTTATACAATATTCCGGTCACGTTTAGAATTCCTTATATTTCATCTTTTTCTACGGCCCCGAAAAATGTCATCGAATACACATTTTCCCGTAATCCTCATAAGTCTCATGGCCTCGACAACGTTCGGGACGCCGCAGCTCCCCGTCACGTGACACCGACCCCCCGCAGACATCCGCACCCCGCACCGCGCTCGCCCCGTATCTCGCAGCCCCGCGACAACAAGTTCACGCCGTGTCGTGACTCGCATTTGCAATAACACTTTGGCTGAGGTGCCGCGACGAGCCAGCCTTCAATTAGATAATGGTCTGCCATATAAGTTGTCTCAAGACATTGAATAAAACAACATCTCCGAGCGTGACGTCCTCACTAATTCAGCTAATAATAAATGTAGGAAATGAGCGCTGACATCCTTCAAAATTTTCATCGACTCGACATTGTATGGAGAAAGTTTTAATTGAGAAGGCAGGAGTAGATATTTTGCTAACCTAGACAGATCGGGGCGCGTGTTAGGATTTAAGGTCGAATCCTCCTCCTTATCGGGAACAGGTTGGAACATGCACCTTGCGCCGAGCATCGTCGGAAGTTTCCGACAACAGTCCAACTAGTTTGGTAGCTTGGAAACTTCATCAGATACGTGAGCTGGAGCGATTACCTCTAGCCAACTACACAGTAGGGGCGCGGTGACATGCATTACCAATATGTTTTATATTAACATCGTGTCTTGTTTAACCTAACTAATACATGACTTGCATAATGACAAAGCCATTGGGTATATTTTCCACTGGAGAACAGTGAATTAAAATATCCATTTAAGACTATTTTTTTTTTAATTCCGGTTAACATTGGGCTTTTTGTTTTAACCGTTTACTACCACAGCAGCACTTTATGGGTGATTAATGTACGTAGGCCAGTAATTCATATTTTCCCAATTTTTGGGCTTTTAATAAAGATGTTCCAGTATAATGGGTTCTCTTAGGAGACGCCAGCCAACAGTTCAAGTTACTATCATATTTCCCATAGTTTAATAGTCTCTAGTTTTTCTATAATTTCGCTCAATACTTCAGCCATTGCCGGATGTGTGATAAAATTTATTGGTTCGATATTATGGACTTCGAAAACTCGTAAACAACTAGTTGTTTGTTTTCATTATTCGGTTTTTTGTGCAAACTTCTATGAACAATACTCATAAAATAAGTGGGGACGGTCTTAAAAATACATTTGTTTTTCTCATTTTCACATAGACATTTGTCTGGGAAAATGAGGGTATACCAATACTAAAAAGAAATCCAATTAAGAATTTCAAAAGTCGTAACTGTATAATAAACTTGTCATATAAAAGACAAGAACATCCACAAAATGGTGTCGATGAGAAGTTATGACGTCATCGAATATCGATGAAGTATCCTCCTTAGTTGGTGGTAACAATGGCAATATTTCAACACGTAGTGTTGTGGGGCTCTAACTAGTGAACACAGCTGCAGTTGCGGTGCAGTGACAATGTTTGGACGCCGCATCCTTGGGCCGGTCGCCGTCGTCCGGGCCGTGCGTCGCATCCGCAATGAGGCCCGCCGGACGACGCCCGCCGCACTAATTTATAGCAACGGTTAATTACCTACAAGAATCTGACTCAGCCCGGTCCGACAACAAAGGCGGCCGCACCGGAGCCGCGTGTTTGTTGCGCACACCGCTAATCAATCTGATGCTATTACTACTGGACGCTGCCGTGCATAGGGTAGTTTAAAAGTTTAGCTACTGAAATTTACGTGCAATTAATAACTAATCTCAGCTATTACTCTATTGAAGTTAGTATAATTAAATGCACAGAGTGTGGATTATTTTAGATTCTGATATGAAAGAGGCGAAGTGTGGGCGGCTGTACACCAGCTCAAGTATAAAATATGTCCACCCTGAATGATTTAATTAATCGCGGTATTCAGTAGATGTTTCAAAGACTAATTATTCCAAGAATAATTATTTTCTTATTTGTTGGTACATTCTCGTCCCTTTCAGGCGCAACTAATTAATATGCATAATGTATATCGAGCAGAATACTAGGAAAAGTTATGCTATTTACAAGACTTTGATTAAGACTTTATATTCATAAAGCACATCTAATTATTATGTTAACGAAAACCCTGTTTTGAATAAAATATAAGACATGGTCTGTCAAATGGAATTAGGCATTCTTCATTCCACGCGGTGTAAACTAATAAAGTATTTGGTTAATGAAACCAGAGTTCTAAAATAAAAAATCTCGTAGCCAACGCCACATCAACTCGCCTTCACTTCGTAAGGAGTGCGTATATGAACATAAAAAATGCATTTATTCCAAGGAAAGTAGTGAAATACAAGCGAATGTTTTGTTTTTAGTACTAGAGAGAGGTCTCAGGGAGGTGTTTTCGCTGTTAAATTATGCAGAAATCAATTCCTTTTTCCGGACGCGCCCCCCCCGCTTTGCCGTCTGATAAATAATACATCTGTAATTGTAACCAGGTCTTGGACTCGCAGTGTTGCTAAGGTTGGTGCCGTCTGACCCAACATCTTAGAACATCATAACTCTTCAATCAAATCAAACAAGCTACGTAATTGTTGTTGACTTCTTCGTCTTAATGTTTTCTTGGCATGTCGCCAAGGACTTTCTGGAACTTCCACTTGGCTTAAAGGAACTAGTTGTACGCTTATTAGCGAGTGTAGAATCAGTTGCTTCATGTTAGGACAAGTTCCAGGGTTTACGTAATACTTGTGCAAGCAAGCTTTCAATTTGGGGCGAGATTTAAAGATCTCGAAAAGGTCACCACAGTCGATAGACTTTACTGATCCAAGGGCAGCGCTTTTTAGGGTTCAAAAATTTAAACTGTCGCTGCGACATTAACTTCTAAACAAAACTTACGACTGGATTCCAAACTCTTACTCTTAGATTTCCCAAGGGAGCGCCAACTTATAATGAACAACAGAATATTTTCTAGTTTACTAATGGGAATTTATTAAAATGTTACACTATGCTGAATACAACACACTACAATACAACTATGAAGACAACACAAATATAGTGCGAAGACTAAAACGAACAACACCATTTGTGTTAGTGTAGTGTAAAAAGTGTAGAAATAATAGTGACAATGACACTCATAATTATAACACATGAACAAAGTGTTTTTATTAAAATAAGAAACTCTAAGAAAGTGGAACGGACTTGTGTAAAGTGCAATAAACACTATTCTAAGTTTTGAAATATTTATCACATAAAAAATTTGGTTAGATTAAAATTGCTTATTAGTCTTAAATGCTAGATTGTAATTAATTATTAAGAACTTGGTTCTTTTTAATAAAACACAAAAAAAAACTATGCTGAAGTTCTAAGAACTGCTAACGTCCAGTGCACTTCCTTTCGAAGGAAATGTGTTGCCAAAATTCGAAGCTGCTTGACATAAAAGATTCACAGTGTAGCACCTACACGGTAAAGGGAAATTCTCCTGTACCACGAAACGTGCATCAGCTCTTAACAAGTTGCCAGCTGATACAAATTCGTGGCGTTTGCGCATTACCTTGCAAACGAGCTGTTCAATATATTAGCACGTTAAGCTGGTAATGTCTCGAGCACTTAGTACGGGCCCTCGTTATTGATAGCTTTCCATGATACTATTTCACACAACACTGCATCGATTAGGTATATTCGGTCCGGCGATGCGTTTCATACAGTCCACGTCAAAATGAAAACTGTTTAAATGATATTAAAGTGTAGTTTCCATTGATTCTGTTTCGATATGCGAATGAAGTGGTGTTATATCAGTAACTTCCAAAGGTTGTCTGTAAAAGATCGCTTTCAGCGATAAGACCGCCGCCCATTGTGTCACCCTATGTAAAATTTAAACATTTATATTTGTAACTTTTATGCTATTATATTCTAACTTAAGCGCAATTCAGCACAGCGACACATCCAATATAATAAATTAAAGCCTACTAGTAAAGCCATATTTTCTAATATGCCCAAAAATTATATAATACAAAAACATAAAATTATGCAAAAAATTACACAAAACATAAAATTATTTAATACCATAAAATAATTAATACTTAAAAAATATTTTCTCGAACCGAGACGAGTTGAATTCTTGAAGCTCCGCTTGCATTACCTAGCCTTTTAAGTGCACGTCTAGTAAGCCAAGTTGCGACATTAAATAAATTACTGTCTCACAAAGTCACAATCCCTTTCGAAAACGGTCGCTTCTCCAATCAGGCCATTATGTCTCCATCACAAAATTATAAGTGAAGCAATAACGAATCTGCTACATTTGATTTACTCCTAAAATTATCGTAAAGTTCTGTTTTGGGCAGCACTCACTGAAACTTTGAGTGACGTCATTAATTAGTCAATTATAGTTGGGCACTTCGCTTCAAGCGGTATTCGCCGACCACAAAATAGACCCGATCCGGCGGAGATTTTGCAACCTATCTAGGTCTTAATTTAGAACTGAAGTAGTGTTGGATAAAGTTGGTCTTATTTTATTAAACGTATTCTTTGGTTCAAAGCAATTAGTTGTAAGTGTTTTAATGACTAGCTAAGTATTTCTGCATTTAATCGCCTGATACCTGAATTTACAAACGCTAAAGCAAAGCTACATTCTGTATTCGTATGAGAACTAAATCAAAGTATAGCATTTTTGTGAAATCCGTCCAAACATAATTTTATTTCCACTCTCCAGTTATCAATATAAACAATATTCCACGAACTTAAAATCTGTGATGACCAAAGATTTTAAAATCTCGTTCAAAATGTTTTATTTGCACGTTTCACCTGGGCAGCTCGTACATCGGCGAAGTATTGGTGCCAATATCGAAATCCAATCAACTTGCTGTGATTGACAGCTATACCGGACCGACCGACGAATCTGCCGTATCCGTGTCGTATGACGGTTTGACACGGACACATAAAACTATAGAAAATTTATTTCTGACGAGACTCGACGTCTTCGTATAACTGGTCTTTTTTACGAGCTCAGTAACTTTATTGAAAGCTTAAGAATCTTGTAGAGTGATGTTATTGGAAATAAATATGGGTAATAGAATTGTTATAATAATTCTGTATACTTAACTATAGCAAGTGCCATCAATGAGAAAGCCAATGACATCTTTATTTGATGGACTCATCCTCGGTTTTTATGAGTCTAATCAAGTTTTAGATGGCAGATCTTTTAAACGACTAGGCCTCACAGATTAGGTGTAATTAAAAATAGGCTTTCAGAAGGTATTTTAGTGGACATTTTATATTATCCAGTTTTCAAACAAAAGCTACGAAAACCTTGCCAAAAAAAAGGACACCTAGGATACAAAGAAACCTCATTATCAATCGTACAGGAATATCGATGGAGCCACAATTGTTATTCTGGTGCAAAGCCGACTAGGAGCGGTGCATCCACAATCTGTTTTGTACAATCACCATAACAGAGGAACCCGCTTTGTGCATTAGCCGGCCGTCCAACCACCCCCGACCACTTAAGGCTTTATATTCAAGTGCTGAACCTAGTTGATGAGTTTCGGCTCAACAACTCTCTCGATCTGAATATAATAATTGAGTCATCAGATTGTCAATCAGGCCACACTGTTCATAAACTTCGTAAATCTATACCTACAAAGGTAACTATTTTGAATTCGTTGGTGAATATAATTTCAGTAGAGTAGGTGTGACACTTGAGTTAGGAATTTAAAAGTGATGAAAATAGCATCATTAAAGACAAATTGTCAAAGACGGTTACAGAAATTAGCGATGTAAAGTTAAAAACCCATATCAAACGTGTCATTATCAAAAAAGCATAAGATTAAAGACTACGTTGAAGACAAGGAAGTTTGCCAATAATTCCTTCTGCACATGTGGCTTCCCTAGTACCTCATTAACGGCAACTATGTAAATGTTTATTAACTACTCCCAAATTACGATAATTATTTTAATTACATTTTTTTACATACTTCCGTGACATAATCTTTTTATTATTTGACATTATATACCTACAATTTTAATTTAAACTATTTACTAGTGACTTTGTGAACAGGACATTAATTCAGACTTATTACAGTTGTAATGGCAATCATGTCATAGGTTTTTATTTTTAATATTTTATATGGTTTCTTTTATATTTTGTGAATGTGAACGTTGTAGGCTCTCTATTACTGAAAGCAAAATGGCTGTTGTGTTTTACTATAGGCTATTGTATTGTATCCATAAACAAGACTATAAAACGCGAGTTATAATAGTAGGCGAAGCGAGGGACCACAGCACTGACAAATTCAAATAAAATTTACTCGATACGTGAATACGTGAACTACATTCGAGCCGTATCCCGGTTCAGCTTATAACTAAATAACCTCGTCACCGGGAAGATAACGAACTATCAATTAAACTCGCGTATGTGTGCCGAATATGAAAGTAATGTCATTTTTTCCATCAACACTATCCGGGCCGCAGGGGAACACAGCTTTGTTAATTAAAATGCCTCGCCTAAAACAACCCTCCACATACCCACGATAACCCAAATTATCATAGAGGAAAATAGAAACAAACGAATGATATAGGATTATGAAATCCTAGAACTTTTGTACGTATAAATAACTCCAACCCATAAAGTGGAACATGGCATCATTCCAAAATATAACAAGTGAAATATCCTAATACTGGTACCTACAACGATGGCAACATTATGAGAAAACGAGAACCCTTTTTCCAATAAGTATGATCGAACGACGGAGTTTCTCGTCGGAGCTGGGAATTCTTGGGCAGTTGAAAACAAGTTGGGGCAGCCCTGGCCGCGGCGGCAATATCGGCAAGTTGGGCGGCCGCAGCTGGCATGCGCCGCAATGTCTCAATAATCCTCAAGGTACCCTCCTAATCGACTCTTCCTTAGTTCGACGCAAGTGTGACTAACTGATTAATTCTGCGACTCGGTGTACGTGCCCGGTCTGTCTTTGCCCATTATTGTTTGCCCTACACTTTCGTCCGCTCGTGTCCCATTATTGAACGATATTTGGACTATTATTGGCGGAGTCGTACGGAGCCTTCTATTTATATGTTATCGAAAGGCGGCCATTACATCCTATACGGCATATAGTTTGGGATTGTGATTGCTACTATTTTGTTAGATTGAATCCGATTTCGTTCGCTTAGTTTTAATGGTTTGTTCTTGTTTTGTAATTGCGAGATGTTAGGCGCACTACCGGTTTGCACTGACTCACTGACTCGCTTGAGCGACGGTTTTGGTTGGCGTATTAATTAACTAGAGCGTTTAATCGTAATTCCTTGCACTCGCTTGAATTCTTGTTGCACTAAGATTAATTATCGTTTACGTATTTGTTGGTACTTGCAGTCTTGAAAATATTATCGCGTACAGGCGCATTTATAGCAGATATATCGCACGCTGAGAAGGAACGTGACCTATCTCAAAATTTTAGTAAAATGAGTTAAATAGAAAATGATTCAAAAAAGTACACTAGTTAAAGTGATAAAGCCAAATAATATTATACAAAAGAAATTCGTAACTTTCGTTTTCATAAAAGTTATTGTAGAATAAATAGAAAAATTGTGAACCGTCACGGGACACCTGGCAGATGTGAAACATCGAAATCAAACAAACAAACATCGAAAAAAAGGTCAGGGTCGCGTAGCGCGACCGCGTCACCACGCATCGCCACGCGGAATGCGTCGCGGCGCCAGCAATCGGTTTTTCGTGCGCCTATAGATGTTTCACATCAAAATGTTCAATCCGTCGAACACATTTTCTTCTATTCCCAAAAATCATAATTTTTAACTTGAGTCACTTTCGTTCTCAGCGTGTGATATGTTGCGTGTATCACGTCGTAGGGATGCTAGTGTTTGTAGATTGAAAATAGAGTCAATTACTGTGCCACTTTCCCGCGGCCTACGCGCTAATGTTTACCAAATCAACAGTCAACTATGTCACCTTTATTAATAATTTAATGCTCTACTAATTTTGTAAGCAATACATAATTACGCTGGCAAAGAGCACTGTCGTGGACAGCAAAATAGTTACATATGATGATATAAATTAAAACATCACTGTTGGTAAATGTAATGGCACCGGTGAACAACCGGTCACATTAACGGTCGGAAAGTTGTTATTTTAATGTGACATTAATGTCTACTTAAAACTATGATCATTTTACAATTAATTAGTTAGACAGTTATTAGTAATTTACTTCTAGATGAACAGAAACATCTTAAATAGAGCGGAACTTTAATGGACGTTCGAATTCCTATAGTCATCCCTCACTATTCATGTGTAGACGTTATTGATGAGTAATGATTTACACTTGTATACATACATACATAAACTCACGCCTTCTTCCCATGGGGGTAGGCAGAAACTATAGAACGCCACTTGCTACGCTCCTTACATACTCCTTTTGCTTCGCCTATGTTCATACATCTGGTCATACACGCGCGCCGGTTGCGAGTACTACGCACCTGACCTTTCTGAAGAACATCACCAATTTGGTCACTATATGTCTACTAGGGCGTTCCTTCCCCGTGTTTCCACTTACCTCTGCTTTATAAATACCTTTTGTTAGTCGCCTTTCACTCATCCTCTCCACATGACCCACCATCTAAGCATACTCTTTTCAATCTTTGTCACTACATCTTCTTTTAAACTGCACAGTTGCCTTATCACCTCATTTTTCAGCCTCATTTACACTTGTGTTTCCCAGAAGTGGCCAGGTGGTGTAGTACTACGTCAATATGACTCACATCTGCAAACTCTGAGCCAAGATGACACTCCATGTCACAAAAATACACCTGGATAATTTTAGAAACATCAGAAACAATTCCAGAATATGCATCCAAAAAGCAGAATATTGAGGTGGATTCCATAGAATCGGTTATATAATTATAAAGACAAAGAAAAAAAAGAAGATAATATGTTTAATTGACAAAAATAAGACGCTTTTTTATAAAATAAACATAAAGTACACACGCTATAGTTGTCAAAAAATAATAGGCCCGTTTGACATTTAACTTGGACCTTTTGACAACTTTAATTTAAAGTAGCCAAAAGCCTAGTAGGTATTCGACAAATAAAAATAGTAAAAACAAAAAGACAAATTAAAATGTTTTTAAGTAATAGTTATTATAGTAGTGGTAGTCAATAGAAGGTACCTATTCTGTGAACGAGGCAAAGCTGATTTCCAAAAAATCTCTTTGAAAATTGAACGTGTCACAACGTCAATTCGCTTAAAAGGCACCACTATTTTCAAATTAAAATATCGTTGATAGTGAGTCGATCCTACAGTATCAGTAAAACAGAGGCAGTAAATAAGTGAAGGCTAAAAGCAAAGCCGTTCTCGGCAGCCATTATTGAGAGCTACCTCGAGCTATTAAACATCTGTTGTTGTTAACTCTTTGCCTCCGTTAATTGGTATATTCTTGATTCCCTGAGCTTTTTCCGATATAACGTAGATTGCTCCACTTGTTGGGCCGGAGGGGGACATTTGTGAGGTGGTAAGAGGGGGGCGTTACATAAAACGAGGGTATATCGCCAATAACTCGCTCCATTGTTTGTTGGCGGCTGACTTAATAAGTTCGCCGAATTTATTATGATTTGTAGGCCCCTCGTCTTATTACGAGTCTTTTAACATACCATAGTCGTATAGTGTCTTACTGCGAACAATATGGAACCGTCAATTTGTTCTTTTACAGCCGTCTTAAAAAAGGAGGCCCTTTCTGTTTTCTAGTCCTCGAAATTACCGCACGAACTAAAATAATGTTTTATGTGCTTCTTGAATGAAGAGATTCAGCAACTTTATGTTTGTGAGCCAGGAGTAAGCGTACGTGAACCTTTTTTAGAACCTGCGTATAAACCACAAGAGCGTGCAAATTCCCTGAAATAATTTGACCAAATTAATTACAAATAGCCATGTGTAATCAAATAGTTCATCAAAAGCTAATTACTTACTCTATCGAAGCACACACACAGGACTTAGCAACGTTAATTGAAACTATTTTCTTTCTCGACACACAGACCCTTCGGGAATCGTAGTATTAATAAAAATAAGTAGCCATCAAGACCGTGGTTTATCCTTGATTGATTTACAACATAAACTTGTGGCACACTTGACATCCATCATCCAAATTAATGGAAGTCGATCGGACGGATCCGTAGACATTTGAAAAATTGATGTTGTTCATAATTTTATGTGAAATAATAATGTGTAGCTAAGTGTATAGACTGATTTATAATTTCTTTCAGGGGGACTTTCGGGGACTTATTTGCTTAAGGGTGCTATCACAAAAAAAAACGTTTTTCGTCAATTTCTTATCTAATTGTGAGAAAGCGTGAAATAATCGAAACAATAAGTCTGTGTAACTATAGAAGTACAGTTTTCGTAGTGATAAACCATTCGTGTCAGTCTCAGCACCCGTTAATAGTTTCATCACTTTTGCGCTCTCGAAAATATAGCTTATTTCGCCGTTGATTTACGCCGTTATTTTACTTTTAAATAGACTATTTTTTTTTTTTTCGAGCAAGGTAACATAGTTAACTTAGTTATTAAATAGTTTTTGTTTGAATTTGGATTATATATTCGTAGATAAAAAATAAAACTTCGGACGAAAAATGGTCAGTAACTCTATGTTTTACAGAATTATGTTTGCTGAATTACTTTACGAAATATAATAAATTGATTAAAGCGCTCCCAAGTATAAAATACAGTAGTACCATGGACATTTTTATAATTTCTTAAATTACGTTATCTTCGGTGTAAAAAAGCATCAAAAGATACCCAAAAGTAAAATTTTATGAAACATCCTTTGCAGAGACAAGGTTTTTACTGATTTATGTAAATAAATTGAAATATTTATTTATAGCGCTCCCAAGATAAATAATTAAACTTGCTTGGGCATATTTTATTTTTTATTTTATGGCTATATCTAAACCATAATCACACATCAAAACTCGAGTAAAACGCGCAAATTCAAGAAAAATTGTGATAGCCCTTAATAACTCGCTTCTTAGCTAATTGAATCAAGGACCCTTTTAAACTATGTACCATGGCTAAAGCAATTAAAAGTACCTAATCGCATATGATGTGTACATCTGACAGCTCACCTTGCTAATCAGCAACAGAGCAACGTATGTACTTACTATTAGACCACGACTTATTTAAAACGGAATGTTTACCATGTTTTTTGTTTTTAAAAACATGGTAAAGAAAAATTCTGAGTAAAAATTTGTAGGCCAGCTAGAAAAAAATACTAATAGGCTTTAATTGGCAGAAGTAAAGCTGCAGCCTAGTTTAGTGATGAGAAGGTGGTCCCAGGCGCTCCATCAATCCCTATCTAATAGTTAAAGGGCCGATTCCACTCGTAGAAATATAAAAGTGAGCAATTTACTGCATTATGAGGAGGTACTCTGCTCATCACGCTGAAAACCCTCATCAGTGGTTCATCAAATTTCTATGAAATCAACTTAAAGTTACTACCTTTCAAATATAAAAAGAACCATCGAAATTGGTTATCATAGCCGGAGATATTCAGTAGCCCTCTTTATGCCCTTTTTTGGAGGAAGTCCCACTCCAGTCAAAAATACCCGACGACAAAAAAATTAAACTATAAACTCGTAAAACCTGTATACCAAGTTTTTTCCAGATCGGTTGTAAAATACGACCAGGGCCCCAGTCTGCTATTTTTATAAATTCCCACTTTACAAATTCACGATCCCATTGTCATTTTGCTAAAAGTTCGTAATCTGCTAAATTCATAATGGTCGATCATTGGTCGGTCAATGTTCTCGTAATAGAATTGTGTTACTTATAATGGCATTGTCGTATTGCCATTATTATAAAACCCATTAGTAGAAATGTCATTATGTACGAGATTACCAATAAATGCAAGTTATTGTAAGTGTCAGTGGCCGACCATTGGAAAGTCATAATGACGCCATTATAATAGTAGATTACCAAACTTGTCAAAATCAACAATTATGAAATCAATGATCGACCATTCTGACACTATTGTAATAGCAGATCCAGGCCCTGTAGAGGAGTACAAATAAACTGACAGAGGAAAGCAAATTTTGCCAGACTTGATGTAGAAGGCCATACATAATCCGCCTATAATGATTCCACTACTGGGAAACAAACCTCCTGTTTCTGTGAGAGGGAGTGGGCCATAATACACCGCGGGCCCAGTGCGGGTTGGTGGATGTCACGTCTTCGAATTTTTATTTCTAGGACATACCGATTTCCTCACGATGTTTTCCTTCACAGTTTTGAGAACAGTGGTGATGAAATAATTTACACAAAGTAAAGCGCCTGTCTGGGTTTGATCCCACGATCTACTCATAAGTGGAGGCTATTACCACTGGGCCACCACTGCTCTCCAATAAGACTACAATGAAAACTAATTTCCGATAAATTAATCGACAAATTAAACCAAATTCTTGATTTTATGACGACATTGACTTGATGACATTGCATTATTGTGGATTGCGGACATAACGTTTAACTACTCGTATATGGGCACCTATTACATCGCTGTTGACTAGCTAAAGCGTAACTTAAGCTACATCATTATCATCATACATCATAATCATCATTGGCAGCCTTGTTCCACCTATACAGAGTGTTAAAGTAACTGCGTGCCATTAGCTTAGGGTAGGTACAGTATCGAGAAAAGAACCCAGGAAAAAAGAAAATAATTAAACATAAAAAATGTCTCTTCGTACTTTAACGGGCTTAGGACCGTCAAATTTTAATTCTAAACGATTGCTATTTTAAGTTAGTAGGTACTAAATTAGGTTGATCTTGCAATTTTTTTTGTTTTAATTTTTTTTTTCTGGGTTCCTTTATCGTTACTGAACCTACCCTTAAGCTATGGCACGCAGTTACTTTAACACCCTGTATAGTGGTATGGTATAGTCCTCATGATTGAGGAGTATAATAACCCTCCTCCCTTTTATGATATGCTTCCCTGGTCTGTCCGAGTCTTATCCAGGGCTTCCCTGAGATCTTCTGTAGGCTGAACTAAACTGTATGTCTTTCAATCATTAGTTGCAGAAATTATTCTTCTCTCAGTTAAATTTGGTAGATCTTGAACAGTTGAGGTGAAGAAGTGAAGGACACTCACATTCGAATTACAGGCGCTAACTTCAAATTCGATTGTGGTGGAACCAATCGGTCAATAGGATTTGAAACTCAAAACTCAAACTCAAAGCATTTATTTCAATTAAACCATTTACAGATTTTACAGGCACTTTTGAATCGTCAAGAAGTCGTTCAGTTACAGATATGAAGCTAGTTGCCCATTCCAAATAGTAGGTTCCTATGGAGAAGAACGGGCAAGAAACTCCACGGACACTCTTTTAAATTAAAATATTGATACAAAGTATTGGTTACATCATTCATATTGAAATTATACATGTGAGAACGATGCAAAACGTCAGAAGCGTCCGTAATAAAAAGATTAAAAACAAAAAAAAAACAATTCAAAACTAAAATAATTATAAATAAGCCGTGGCAGCTAAGAGATGACCAGTCCCAACTGACAGCGCCCGTTCACGAACCTGACGCATGGATCAGCACCATTCAGCTCAACCATTTTGAAGGGAGCTAAATGATCCAAAACACACGCCACCATCAGCAAGACATCTGAGTGAGCATGACATACTCTCAGCCGCCAGGGCACATTCAAGTCAATGAAAGACATATTACCCGGTAAATGGAAGGTCTATTGTACATAGTACTCACACCTGTGATATGCTATTATATAATACAAAAGAGATTGAGTTAATACAATGAAAAGATAGTTTTACAATCTTCAGAAGCTCCAACAGTATTTTCAAATGTTAATAAATTAGTTGTGGTTGTGGAGCTGGACCAGCATTGTGCAACTGATGGTCTAGAAACAGAAAGGCCTCAATAATTTGTGAGCAACAAAAATGTCACTCAATTAAAACCATTAAACATCTATGTAAGATCAATTATAAATAAATAATAAATAAAATAAAAAGGTTTATTTCAGAAACTTGTACAACTTTTACAGTAAATCTTACATAGGGACCTCCTTTTAATTAAAAGATATACCTGTGCTAGGAGATCCCGCTCTCCAATGACAAAATAATTAATTGGTAAAAGTGGTGTACACGATGAAAATAGAATTTAAACAACAAAAAGAAAAACAAAACAATAAAAAAAAGTAAAACAAGTAAAATCCTAAATTAAACAAGACAAGACTTGAACTATAACTAAATAAAAAGAAAAATAAAAACTTAGAGATATATCCTAAAATAGTATGTGTGTGTGTACGTGCGTGCGTTCGTGTGTGTGTGCATGTGAGCGTGTATGTTTATGTATGTGTGTGTGTGTCTTTTCAACTCATATTGACGATGCATGCAGCCATAATTCAATGTCATCAAAGGTCTTCAGTTTTAGCCATTGAACTATTGCGTTTTTGCAGTCTTTCGTAGTCATTGGATTTATGTTAATTATTTTATTGATTTTATTATAAAGGACAGCGGAACTTTTATTGAATTGTCTTTTGGCATAAGTAGTTTTAACGAATTTTACTGGTGCAACACTGTATTTTCGTCTTCATTCCTGATGGTGAGAGTCATAGGGCAGGACTTTGTGTAATTTTAAGACAGCAAGTAGCACGTATAACTTTCTGACTGTGAGAATACCGCTAAGGGAGTATAATTCATTGGTTGGGAATCTGTACGGTTTGGTATACATGACCTTGATAAGAGATCTCTGTGCTCGCTCTACCTCAAGAAACTTTGTTTTTGTTGCACCGCCCCACACGGGTATACAGTAGCTAAGAATTGGTTGAGCCAGAGAGACATAGATTTCATTTAACATTTTTTTAGTGGTCACATGTCTTAAGTTCTTAAATATCCAGATAAGTTTTCTCATACGGGCCACGACCATATCTGTATGAGTATGCCAGGATAACCGCTGATCAACGATTATACCTAGGTATTTTATATGAGTCACTTTTTCAATATCTTTACAAGAACAGTTTGTGCTAGATGTATTATGACAAGTGTGAATTTTGAGAGTTACGTCAGGTCCAGGTTGAGTGTTGTTGTAGATTGTAAATGCCATATATTTTGTTTTGGAAATATTGAGTGTAAGAAGATGTGAGTTCAACCAGTTAGCAATTTCGGAAAGACCCTTTTCAGCAGATTGATAAACGGATTCCCATGTATCCACCAGAGAAAGAAATAGCAGTGTCATCTGCATACGAGAAAACACGACCATTTTTTAGCATCATTTTGCAGAGATGGTTAATATATATTAAGAATAGAGTGGTATCAATTAAATCGTAAAAGCTCCAAACATTCCCATTTACGTATCGCAGCAGACAGTTTTCGCATCGCCTCCGGTGTGTTGCCAGTTCTAAAAGACTTTCAAGAAAGCCAATAAATAAAATTGAGTGCACTTCGTCGGTCGGCGTCATTAACGGGTGTCTGTCGAAACGCCGCGACATGCTCGTAAATCATTACTATTATTACCTCTGCCATAGATTTACTAACTGACGGATGAGTCCATCAACTGAACTTCAGTTTTGACTCATATTTTTCAGTTGTCACTCAAAAGTTTTGAGTGGCAGCTGAAATATGTGAAGAGTACAGGAATTTTTGAGTTGGAAGGAATGTTGCAGGTAGAATTGATATTGATGACTTATTTCAAGGTATATACAGAGGAATTCTTTTAAAATTGAAAAGAGTGTAGAACACGCAAAAACTTTTTCGCTGCTTTATGTAGGTAGTACGTGGAAGCAGAGCGTATAACTAGTAGTTCTGCGAATAGTAGACCTCGCAAAAACATTTTTTTTCCAACAATTATTATACCATCTCTTCTATGATTTGACGACGACTGACCAACTTATTAAACAAACACAAAACAAAAAAACAAACGTTGAACATTGTCAAAACATGACAACGTTCAATAAGCCATATTCAAATTTATAAAAAAAAAAACATAAAAATTATAAGTGTAAGGGGTTTATTTATAATCGACGATTATAGTTAAGAGACGTTTAAACGTCAAAAATGTATGGTTAAACAGTTGCTAATCTTTACATAATTTTAAGCAGCGTTTATAAATAAAGGGGCAAATGTATAGGCCAGCTAGAAAAATTAACTAATAGGTTTTAATTGGCAGAGGTAACGCTGCAGCCTAGTTTTGTGATCTTGATGTGACCTAATAGTTCAAGGGCCACTCACACACACACACACACTTCCACTGGGAAGAAATCGAAAAGTGAACAATTCACTGCATTTTGAGGAGCTATTCTGCTCGTCACGCCCCAAAGATCCTCATCAGATCTTCACTTCAAATTTCTATGAGACTAATTTAAAATTACTACCTTTACTAAAAAAGAACAATCGAAATCGGTTCTCATAAGGCGGAGATATTTAGTAGCCCTCTTTTTGCCCCTTTTTGGAGAAAGTAGAGAAGTAAAGTGGAGAAAGTCCCATTTCTTCCCGTGGGTGTCGTAAAAGGCGACTAAGGGACTTATTAGAGAATGGGCAGCAGCGTTCTCTATGCATTTTAACACCATACTGCGATCGCCAACCCGCCTGCCAAGGGTTGTGATTATGGCAACCCCCGGCCTTTGGGGGAGGCCTATGTCCAGCAATGGACGTCTTTCGGCTGATATGATGATGATGATTGACCCCTCAAATCGAAAATCTCAGACAACAAAAAAAAATCTACAACATCGTAAAGCAGTAGCAACAAACTGACGAAGTAAATTTTGCCAAACTTGAAACAGAGACGCTTCGCTTGCTCGCTTCGCTTGCTCCGTCAATAAAACTCAAAAATAATCACAATGATCTCGTATTACAGAATTTTGGGTATTGACCGAAACTGTACCTAACCATCGACGCATTTAAGAGGCTTATGAGCAAATCACCAGATTCTCAACTCACCAGATTCTCAACTAACCAGATTCACAACTCACCAAATGTACAATGAAACACAAAATCACAAAAAATAACAGAACAGGTACTTTATTCACCAAAAAAAATAAAACCAAATGTAAATCGAAACCAAACCAAAATAATACGGAATTCTTGATGTAGTTTACTTACTAAATTCACAAAACAATACTTTTCGTAAATATTATTCACCATGCATTACGAAAACTGTATGCGCCAAATTCACCTGGGTGCAAAGTTATTAAATTTTTAACTTAACTGTCAAAATGTTAAGGTTTATTTAAAATCATTTAGAGAAATATGACAGTTCCATATAAAATGATGTGCTGTCGACTGTACATTATCTGCAAAGTTGCGAATCTGGTGAGCTGCGAATCTGGTTAGTTGAGAATCTGGTGAGTTGAGAATCTGGTGACTTGCTCATGAGGGATACTAAAATATTTAAAAAGGAAGCAATTAACTAATTACTTTAAACGTCCGAAATTCGTTTTCGCTGCAAAGCCGGAGAGCGTGATGGTACATACAAATTAACTCAGAAATACTCATTACAAATTACTAATTTGTCATCAGTCACCCTGAACCACGAATCGACCTCGTCACGATTCCGCGGGAGATTCGCACGGCGACCTATTTGTTATAATTACGTTAAATAAACAAAATATTACGAACCATTTAACACTGTCGCTCTAAATTAACGACACGACCCATCTTAAATACCTACGCAGATCCATGTTATTACTATTAAACTACAGATTTATATAACACCTGATTTCTGAGATCAACTCGACGTTGGCATTGGAAATGATACAAAAATATAAACCACTCGATGCTGTAATTTTGTAGTGAAAATAAATTGTTTACATCAAAGTTATTTCTATTCCAAATTATTATTTACAATATACAATACAGATCGTGTAGTTGTGATTTAATTTTTAATAATGTTGTCTGTTTGGTGTCGGATGTAAAGAATAGCACCATCCTATTTCTTCCCGTGGGTGTCGTAAAAGGCGACTAAGGGACTTACTAGAGAATGGGCAGCAGCGTGGCAATTATGGCAACCCGGGACCTTTTGGGGGAGGCCTATGTCCAGCAGTGGACGTCTTTCGGCTGAAATGATGATGTAATAATGTTATGAAGTTTCAACTACGATTTCATAAAATCTGTGACCAAGAAGTTGAATTTGAAAGTCGTCATGTAACCGTACAATAACCCGTAACCCGTAAACTACCATGAAAAACAAAGTATGAATCACTAAATGTAGATAAGCTTAATTATTTATTTCGCTTGAAGTTTTTTTATATGGCATTGTATATCAGTTCCCGGCTTTAGTCATTTTAACCAGTGCAGTGGAAGGCTAGAAAACTGAAGACTAGAGTCCAACGACAGCAAACATGACCAGTATATTAATAAACGTTACGTCGTTACGTCGTCCTTGCGTTGTTTGTCGTTGTCGTTGTGTTTTGTTGTTGTATTATTTTGCTACGTGTTACACACACGTGGTACATGTTAAACCCCATTGTTTCACATTTTCATCACATCAATTTAAGGCGTCGATAACCGACTTTTAATGATTTTATACTGAAGATCACGTGATCTTCAGATCACATCTAAACGAGTAGAGTTAATGATTTGAAAAAAAAATATGTTAAATTAGAGCATTTTTTCAAAAAAATTATATGTGTTATTAATTTGTAAAGTTATGTCTAACGGGGATAAAAAACTGAGAATGGCGCAAAATCTACCAAGCGTATTTTTCTGAACCTTCACCAATTTAAAGATAATTTAATAATTGATCTTTTAGTATACGCGTTTTATAAAAAAAACCTTTTGTTTTGTGTATAATAAATTAATAATGCGTCAAATTGGGGACAGCGCTCCTTGATGGGTGAGTCCTATTACTGACTGAATGTACGACCGGTTACGTGAGCTCAGTGCAGAACACGCAAGCTAATCACTCAAGGTCACTGGCATATATCTGCGTCTTAATTCCATAACAATACTTATGAACTCTCCGAGCTCATTAACACATCTCAAATAAATGGCTTGCAGTTCGGCATAAATATATAAAAATCTCATGTTCTTGCTTGACCAAAATAATAATTTTGTTTGGTATTTTGTAGTTTAAAGTAATTAGCTGTTACTTTATTGTCCTGAGGCTCGTAATTAAGATAATTTAGTAGTGTGACGCAGTGGGACGCGAACCGTAAGTCTAATTGAATCAAACAACATCGGTGATAACTCCCACTGCAGCAAAACTCATTCGTGAATATACATAGTAAAACTCGGTTTCATTTAGTTGCTAGTGATACGTGAAGTTGAGCATTTGTGTAGAATATTAATTCAAAGATAAAACGTAAAACATACATGCTTTTTTTTAAATATAAATATATATATATATAAAGAATAATCCGCCGCGCGAGCTTTCAAATCGTAAGACACTCCAAATCCTGAAAGTTGTAACTTTCTACTAAAACCCTCTTACCCAATACTTGAAAGCAAACGACGCCGACGCGCGACGTCGCAATAACGGAAGCTACTCATAGTTAAAAGTAGAAAACAGTTGTGTATAGACATAATCAAAGTTCCAGAAGTGTACCGGCCAATAAAGCCAGCCGAAAGCAATCGGTCGCCTCTATTCGGCACAATACTCTGTGCCACTCCATTCCCACTGTTCTCTCCGCTCACCGAGGAACGAGTGCAATTTCCCGCGTTTCGTATCGTGGGCGACGTACAAAAATTGCTTTTCTGAACGTGAAAATATAGAGAAAAAAAGCTGGTGCCATGCAAATTTTTGTAAAGTCATTCGGAGACGTGCGTTTGTATTTCTCGGGTGAGGGTAAAGAAGGCGAACGATTGTCGCGGGGAATTCCTTTATTTTGCAAGAGGGATATTGCGCGTCGCATGCAGGCGACTCGGTCTAGCAGCTGCCGCCTCCACCCGAGCGAGCGTTGTTTACCGGCGGCGACCGGGAATACACCCGCATCCAACTCCGATACACCGTAGCACCGACAAACCGCTCTTATTAAACACGACTATCCGTGATTACACGCTAGAATCGCTCGCTCATAATCGACTCTTGCCTGCCTCAGTTCATATTGAGCAGTAAATTATGACGGTGACACAACAAAAGAATTCGGCTGTGTGTTTATCTGGCAAAAGTTGTTTTCCTGAGTAGGCCCAGGTCTGGGGCGCGCGGCGGGTCAAGGCTCGATTTGCTCGTAAATACAAATAAATAGTATCACCATCTGAATCTCATTGCCCGATGCTTATCATATTTTATCGTTTCGTAAACTAGCGTACAAATGTTGCAATAAGAAGTTATTGTTTCATTTGTTTGTTAGTACTGAATTACTGATATTGCTCGTTACGTCGACATATCGGTTTTTTTCGGTAATTTGGGCTTATTATTTTGATAAGCGAGGAAACTTTAATGTTGAATTAAAATCATGATTAAATGACCAACAACTTTTCCGCTGTTTCACAACATTGGGTAAAAATCCGGCCGTTCGGTATTGCCAACCGAGAATATTATATTACTACAGTTATAATTATTATGATGACCGTGTTTTCAACAGAGGGTCCCAACTCAATTTAAAATTTCCATCCACAGTGGGATTCCAAATATGTCAATTTCCATTTCACTGTTCCATTTACATTCTCCCTGTGAGGATTGCTAAAATATCAAACTATCTCATCATTTACTTTGGGTTTCCTCCGCTAAGACTCGGGACTTATTAACTTGTATAACGATAAGTCTCGAGATAATATTACTTATTGGTTCAATAACAACAATAGTAGGTACTATCCCGCTATCCTATTTATATTTTTGTTCGAGGAATTTATGACGGCGTATGCAATCAGTTATTTATAGGAATTGTTTTGTTCGAAAGTCCCTCAGATTTGTTAGAAAATAAAATTGAATATTTGAGCATTTTTACAGTCATCATCATACGTTATAATCCAGGGGGTCTACTGCGAACATAAATCAGAAGTATCGTCTGAATGTTCCCTCCTGATCAGAAGGTCTAAGTAGCTAAATGTCCAACAGCGCGAAACGTCTAATGAGCAGTAAGTCTAATTAGCAAAGTGTCCATGTAGCAAAACGTCCAACTATCAGGTGGTCTATAAAGCAGAACATCTATTTAGCAAATCGTCAAATTCTCAAAATGTCTGGATACTCAGGCACAAAAGTCAACATTGCATCGGGAGGGAAACGGACACGTCAATATAATACGTACGACTCTTTGGTCTATCTACTCGTAGCGTATATCATATCTTTTTGATGGTGTCAACACTTTTTCGGTCGTTGTCTGACTACGGCAAAAGAAAAGAAAAAAAAACTAAAATGAAAAAAAACGACAGTCAAAGAGATAAGCCAAAGTCAAAAATGTGACTAAGTCGGGTAAGGATACAAAGTCAAAAAATTAAACTATGGAAGTTATAAAACGGCCCAACATTCGGCCGATACTACGGATTAACGCTTCGGATTAGACCCCGTGGAATTAAAACAGAGGTTTCTTTTATCAATGGCATACCTTTTACAAAGACTGTTCCAGTTTACCTGGCCCCAATTACTAAAATAAAAATATATTTTAATGAAATGGTTTTCATCCGACATATCGATGATGATATTCATATTCTACGACATCGTCTCCGATCCCCCGATACGAAGACTCGCCCCGTTCTAAGAAAACTAAATAAGCTGTCTATAAAATTTTGTTTTCAGGTTACGTTGCCGCCTTGTAGCCAGGAGATAATTTGCGAAAGGTAAGTCCTCATAAGCATCTATTTGTATTCACGAGCATAGGAACTATTTCTCGGAGGGAACCTTTACCTCTCGAAGCTTTTGATCCTTTTTAACGGCGAATATCAAATGAGAATCTAACAGAAAAATATTGTAAAACCTACGTTCTGAAGTCCTCTCCCTGTTACATTATAAGCAAACAAAGTAAAACGCTGACAATCGGTATGAGGTAAATTCAAAGATACGTTTTTCAAGACATCTTCGAACTCTGTTCTTAATGCGATTCTAATGCTTTGTTGGAGGAAACAATAAAATTTAAGTGTTATGTTCTCGATTCATTTGAATATACAAAAAGCTTGTTCTCGTGTTTGGGCACCGAGTTACTTGACGGTGGCTTCGGAAATAAAAGAGCAAGTCGGACTCGCGCACCGAGGGTTCCCTACGTATATATTATATGATGTTGATGATTTCTGAAAAACTGTGCTATTTAGAGACATCGTTTTATTTTTCCTGTAATGTTTACATAAACTTCTATCACAAAGAATAATTTCAGATTTTGATCTATGCAAACTTCGGAGATAGGGGGGCGGTATTTTTTTTTACATTTTTTATGAAAAGTCGGAAACAATGCTGTCTTAAAAAAAAAAATGTTTGAGAATGTTCAAACAGCGCTCTTTCATATGATATCCCACAGGCCTTAGTAGCCCCACTTCAAATTTTTAAGGCCCCCTTTCAGTCCCTTTTGCAAAAATATATATTTTTTTTTAATTTCTTTCTTGTTTGCAAAATAGTTGGGCAAACGTCATCTAAAACTATTCTAAATTTCAAGTTGATTAGTAGTTCTTGAGACATCCAGGTGTGACAGACAGACAGACTTAGTCTCACCATAAGGGGTTTTACCATTTTGGTACGGAACCCTAAAAATACAAAATACACTGATTTCCATTCAACAAAAAATCTGTTGAAAATGAGCAAGCAACATCTCGGTTCAGTTTACGAGTTTCATCGAGCTCGCTTTCGTCTTCCTATTTCGTGGTGGAATAGCCCTAATAACATGCCACAACTCATTCTGATTTATACCGTCTCGTTATAATTGTGCGCTTCGCTGGCGCGCCGCTATTGCCTGCTGTTGCAATTTTCATGCAACCGATTCGCGAGAATGGATTTATTCTTTCTGGCAATTTGCTCGTAACTCCCTAGCCTGCTATTGCTCGAGATAATTTAATTTTGAAACAGCTAGGCGGGTAATGGAGCTTTTGTGCTTAATTCACCTATTCTAGACTATTTCACTGACTCGGCTCCTTTGTTACGGTCTGTTGAGATACGCAAATGTGCAGATAGTGAGTCATTAAATAAAAGACGTTCGTGAAAAAAGTGTATTATGTAAATGGAGCGGATTCTGGGTTAATATCAGCACGGGTAATTTCCAGTCATGTTAACGGGCGCTCTGAAATCGTGTGAAGGACGTCTTAAAATAATGTACCTATTTATTACAACATGAATCAGTGTGTGTTCCAAAGAAACAGTTATGCGGTGTGTACATATAAATAAACCTAATGGCCAGACATTAACAACTCAACACGGATATAAAAATATTACTCGCGCGATCGTAACTTAAATATCTAAGTTGGGCAGTTTTGTTCGAGTGAGTCGCATTGATAGCCCTGCCGCCGTTAACTAGACTAACTTCGGTTTAACGCATCAAAACTTCCTCTGTTCCTTGTGATTACGAGCGCTCCTACAATACAATCAATCGTCAACTTTTATTTGACTTATCTTGGAAATAAAAAACAAGTAAGCAAACGTTGGGTTTCGGATTTCGTGGATCTCGGTACAAAGTTTGAAGGTGAGCCGACGACCGTCTCCCTAATAGAGAAGAAAAATACGTTAATGTACCCTCAGATCCCGAAGACAAATAAACCGAGGCGGACAGGGACGAAATAAAAGCGGGGAGGCACCGAGATAAATAACAATGATCTTGCGGAGCGGGGAGCGAGGCGGAGCGAGGCGAAGCGGCGGGTGCGGACCGGCCTGTCACACTACTTACAGTTATCCCTTTTATTAGACTAGCTTACAAATCATTTAATACCCTCTAATAAAAATAAATCACAAGCGTAATACCTCCAAGCCATATTACTCCTACCTACGTATTAGTCTAGAAACATTTGTCATAGATTACCCCTGATCAAACAAGGTCTACGTTACAAGTAAACAAGAAAATACGTGTAGAAAATAAGTCAAGTATTCTGAACAAATGGCGGGTAGGAAACTTAACCCTACAATGAAATGGATAGATCCAATGCTCTGCTGTACGCAACAATACCCACCGCTTGTCAGTTGCGGAAGTGTCGGATGTTACAGGGTTGGCAGTTTGTGTGTCTTTAATTTTAGTCGCATTTAAACAATTAAAATTAAATTACCACTGCTTTTCAGTGCGGATAATTGTGATTTACTGTTTTCATTTTGTTTTTAATTATTTAATTACATGATGTTCAGACTCTAGCGTTGCGCCATAGTGAATTAGGCAAATACAGAAACGTGAAAAGTGAAATATTTTACTGTATTTGGAACTCAATTATATACAACATGTCCCAGAATTAACGCACAACCTCTGAAGGGGTCATTGTACTCATAATTATGAACAACTTTTACTATGGGACCAAACCTGAAATCGCGAAAAAAAATCATCTGTTCCCTATATTTTGACGAGTGAAAGCTTCTACATACCGGCGCGACTTGCCGCGCGACGCGACGCGTCTCAAAGGCACCGCTCATCGTGAGACACACGGGGCCTTTGTGTCGTGTCGCGCCGGTATGTAGAAGCCTGTATTCGAACATAAATTCGAACAGCTGATTTTGTTTTCGCGATTTCTGGTTCTGGAAATTGTTTATAATGATGAGTACAATGACCCCTTAAGAGGTTGTGCGTTAATTCTGGGACATGTTGTATATAATTGAGTTCCAAATACAGTAAAATATTTCACTTGTCACGTTTCTGTATTTACCTAATTCACTTTGGCGCTACGTATACTACGATTGTAGTTTTGGTCTCAGCACCCAAAATATGAAGAGAGTCAGGACTGGTGGCGCAGGAGCAAGCGACGTACAGATGTCCGTGTGAGAAGCAGCTCATCCTCAGGTCGACACCCGCAGCCTTCAATAGCATGCATTGCCCATTGCTTGCGAAGTTTTTCGTTTTTTGTGAATTAATGAACGCCTGCGTTCCTGCATATGGCACAACATTGATAAACTGACTGATGCATTCTTACAGATTATTACTGTAAAATAATATAACTATTACCTATTATACAAATAATATAAATTGTTTGGAATCGAACTTAGGTTTGTGAAACCAGTCGTCGAACCTTTAAGCTATTTGCTTGGTTGAAAGTTAACTAAAATTGCTGTTCTTATAATTATTATGTCAAGATTGACTGCTTAGCTTAAAGGTAAAGCGTGATAATAATATTTTAAAAGGTTAAATCTGTAACTATCTGCAATATTCTAACCTTTTGGCTTGTTTTTTTTTTTGCAAATTGCGGTAAACTATAAAAGAATCCGAACAAATTGCAATATTGCTCAACCCCCATAGCAAATAGCGTGATAATTTATAGCTTCAATAACCAGACTTAGCACACCACGTTTTTTAAACGCGCCGTTGACGCGGGTTTAGAAACGTGCGTCGACGGCGCGCGTTTATCCTACAGAAGGTCTACAGGCTGCGTCTGACTCGCGTGCGTATCGCGTCAGTATCGCTACAAACGCGCGTCAACAGCGCGTTTAAAAAACGTGGTGTGCACAGGCCCAGGGAATTATCTATGCAAAATTTTTACAATTTGGTAGTAGGTATTTGCGATGCTGGAACATACATTCAGAAATAGAAATATAAAATAGAAATCCTTTATTTGGTTATAATGTAGGTATACAGATAAGATGTAATTTATGTATTATAGGATACATTTTACCCTACCTAGCGCATGCAAAATTTTCAAACAATAGAATTTATTTAAATATAGAATTGAATTATTATTATTATAACAATAATAAAACTCTATTCCAATTTTATATTTAGTACAAAAAGGGAATCTACATATAAAATAATACAACACATAACGCAATAATAGGTAAATTAATAAAAATATTATAATAATAGCATAAAAAATAACTTGAACATTCACCTACGATAACAAAATTAATGACAAATTACCCAAAAACAGCAAAATTTATTTACAAGTCATTTAAAAAATATTTCATTGTATATTATATAACATTTCTCCAAAAGAAATTTGTTATCAGTTTTTTAAACATTTTAATGGGACCGTTGTATTATTTTTGGAAGCAATTTATTTTATAATAACAGCTAAAGCACTAGGAAGTGCTGAAGGGTGGGCGTTTTTGGGGGACTGTCTCGTGTAATTTTTGACGTCCGAAAAGTGCTGATTCTCAGCCTAGTTTCAATAAATGACTTTTGATTTTGATTTTATTTATCTAGACCCATTGATAAGATGAAGTTCTTTAGTAGGGACGTTTTATGACCACCTGTGTATAAGAGGTTTTTTTATATTGTGACCGTATTGGTCCTCTGCGTTGTCTTATATCAACCATTGCCGTAAATAAGTGCTTGTTTGATCTAACGAATAAGGCTTCTTCTAGTTTATCCAGGCATGGCAATGATACAATTTTAAGGGCCTTAAATAATGGTTGACAGCTTTCTGTAGAATTAGGACCTGTCATTGATCTAAGACAACGTTTTTGACCCTTAAATAATCTTACCCTCTCACTGCAGTTTCCCCAAAACGGATAAACAGACAAAAATTCTAAAAACTATATTTTCGGCATTAGCATCGTTCTCAGACCTCGTAGCAATTAGAATAGAATAGAATACTTTTTAACGCCCCCTCTCTCTCGCTCTGTTCTTTTCCTTTAATTACTGTGTTTCAAAAATACTCAATTAACAGTTTTGACTTCGCTACGATTTTATTACATGTTACGAATCATGAAATATAACAGGCTACAAAAAGCCAAACAAAAACGGTATTAATATTAATGACATCGATTACGTTTCGTGAATAACACAAAACTCGACATTCCGCATATACGACAGGCTCTTAAAGATTTATTGTTAGAACAAAACGTTTTAATTTTAATACTCCTGCAACTTTACGACCATTTAGCATCGTTAAATTTTTAAAATCGTCTTACGAAACTTGAATAATTCTGACCCTTTCCCAACCCTGCGCCGGGCGAAGCGGATTCCACGAAATCTTTTTGTCTGCGTCAAGCTGGCGGCTTGTCATAATCTTCTTCCTCAAAACAATGTCAGTTTTAATTAAAATACTTTAAAATAATAAAACTTAGAATAAAAGAGAACAAAATCAAGGCAATTGTACGCAGCTTTTATCGCCAAACCGGGAAATATACAGTTGCGGAATCCATTCGTTTCGTAACTGACATTTATGAATATGAAACCGTAATCTTTTGTTGTTATTTCAAGTCCTCAAAATGGTTGGGTTTAAATTAAATGACAAGTGATTATCATCCTCAGTTAGTTTGTTGTAAACACAATAAATAGTCGTTACGTCTGTTTAAATGGACACCTACGCAAATTGGCTCTTAATTAACAAAGCTATTTTTAGTTGAAATGAACACAGCTTCTGTGTTATTTTGAACGAGAGTACATCCGAACGTGAGTGGTTACGACGTCCGAATGTCGATTAGGCTCATAAGTCAAACTGTCAATAGGGAAGCGACCATCGACTTGTTTATCAGTAATTAGCTTCCTGCGCCCGCATACTCGATAACTCTGTGTAACCGCGCCGGGACTACTGATTTCTGACCGGTCACTGAAATTACTTAGTTATCAAATTAACTTGCTATTCTGTTGACAGTTATTTGTTAATTTATGTACGTATCTATTGTTAGAATATCCCCTAACAGAACTAACTCGTCACCGTTAGGTAATTTGCATTTTACAGTTGGTACAAGTGAACAATAAAAAATTCGAGTCCATTCATCATACAGAGATCAAATCTAAAATTCAACGCGATAAAAAAAAACAAAAATCTAACTCTACGATTAAGACCCGATACTTAGATTATTATAGAATAAAGAGGTATACTTACAATAAGACAAATAATTACTGTGATGGACCTTGCAGTGGTCCCGCGAAGCGTGTGCCGCAACCCGACCCACTTGGCATTAGTTTTGCGTGAGGACAGAGAAATGCGTGCAGTAGCCTTTTGTAGTAAAATTATTGATAAAAAAACAAAAACTTTAAAAAGAAGGAAAAAAATAAGTTACAAACCATTCCCATAAGAATAGTTAGATACGTTTAAACTGAAAGTTAAGAAAAAAGTAAATAAATTGTTTCGAAAAATTCACTTCAGGGATTTCTGACTTGTGTAGGTAGGTATAGTTTTCGTTTTTTATTTTGTCTCACGTAAGCATAGAATAGTTTCATTTCAACTGAAAGATTTGAAAAAGAATGATTTCAGTTTCCTTCAATTCGTTGCTCCATTCGACACTATTGACAACCAGTTTTCAGTTCCTGAAAAATACTTTCTTAAATCAGCTTAGAGAAGTAACATTCCTAGTAACCAATTACCTAACTAGCTTGCGAAGAACTTCAGTCACTTAAAAGGTTAAAAAAACGATACAATGGTTAAATACTCAGAAGATACGACTACTAATAAAAATCGTTACAAGCAAATCTTCTTGTCCACATAATAATATGTAAATCAATAGACTTGACTAGATTTTTCAGAGAGCTGGCCTTTTGAGAATAGTATTTTCAAGAAACTTTTATATTTCTATGATATTATGATTAACTCATCATTTCAGCCGAAAGAAATCCACTGCTGGACATAGGCCTTCCCCATAGGGAAAGGGTTGCCAACATCGCCACGCTTGGCAGGCGGGTTGGCGATCGCAGTATGGTGTTAAAACGCATAGAGAACGCTGCTGCCCATTCTCTAGTAAGTCCCATAGTCACCTTTTACGACACCCACGGGAAGAAATAGGATGGAGCTATTCTTGGCTTCCGGCACCACACGGCATCTTCCCGACTATCAATAATTTAATTGTACAAGATTCATACGAAATCCCCAATTCCTGCATTCGATGAAGTATTCGTTTTATAATAAAAACGGGAAACATTGCGTCAACACCTTGAGTGTATTTATAAAATCTAACGCAACAGACCGAGCTGGTGAAAACCAAAACATATTAATATTTTTGTTTTTCCATTTGTACGCGCGTCATTCTGAATTATTAATTGGTATAAAACTGCGTTATTAGTGATACAGAGGATTATTTAAATAGAGCAATATTATGTGAATTCGTATGGTTTGAAATTGTGGGATTATGTGAATATTTATGAAGCTAGTTTTATGTTAAATGTGTAATTTTTAGAGTCAATGTTGATACGATTTTTTAGCGATGAATTTAATATTGATCGAATTTATATTTTAATTTTTAAGGTATGCATTTTGGGCTTAAATTGAGTTCCTATCTGCCGCTGTAACTCCCTGAATATTATTTCAAATATAGGTTCTGTGAAATTCGCCTCTTCATGGAGATACACCTTGAAAAAGTTCCCAGCCAATGATATTATATTAAACCGATATGTTGTTAGCGCGCAATCGTTGGGACTCGAAAACGTCCTAATTGGGACGTATTTGTTAGTCTGTGATGCCAACATTCGGTGATTGGTGGCCAGAATAATGTTTGTTAACATTCACGCGCAATCGACAACACTAGCTGTCTCTTTTTTTCTTGTTGTTTTTATCAAGCCATCATTTTTACTTGTAGTGAAATGTAAAATGAATGAAAAGTGGGTACGTTTGCTGCCACTGCTGCGTTGAACACTTTTTTCGGTTGTTTTGTGAGTGTATAACATAATCTGTTTAATATAATATCATTGTTCCCAGCTAAAAGAAGCTGAAACCAAGAAGATTTAATCCAACATAACAAACTATAATGACTACAACTTTTCAGTTGAAACGACCAGAGGTCATCCTCATTCAAGTTCTTATTTCAAATTATTTATTTCTAACTGCCCGCGCAATTATGTCAGCAGCCGAGCGACTCTACAGCAGTATCACGCGAACTAGAAACCGCAATATCACTACTCTACTGATATTACATTCCCGTCGCCCCCCCATCCCCTTGGCCGACGCCATGAAGTCCCGTGCACCCCCTCACCCACCCCACTGTGAACCCCATAGGGTAATGAATTCGACCACAGCCATTCTATCGATATGACCTATAAAAATTTAGGACGCAATTATTGCTTAATCACTCCATGTAGGAATTCTGTGAATACCTCGTCTATTGTTATTCAGTGTGAGCAAATCTCGTGTAGCGTGTACATTGCCTAATGGTAAGGCCTGGAATCGATATTTGATTGTTTTCCAATGTAAACTTAAGCCTATTACGGTCGGCTGTTAACTAAGAAACATCGTAAACGATTGAATTGATAAGTTACATTTAAATATTAATTAAACGGCTCATTTTAATCTGTAGCTAATAGAAGGTACCTATTTGTTAGACGCCTACACACCGACGGCATAATTGTCGATGGATTGCCTCGAATAGAACTGGCGTTGTTGACAATTAAGCCGGATTTACATTACGAAACTAGTTGCACAAACTTATCTATTCATTGATAGTTTCACATGTAGATAATCATTTACATGTGAAATATTATTTAAATTTTGGTAATCAGTTTGGTACCTCATCATTTCAACCGAAAGACGTCCACTGCTGGACATAGGCCTCCCCCAAAGCCGTTTGCCATAATCGCCACGCTTGGCAGGCGGGTTGGCGATCGCAGTATGGTGTTAAAATGCATAGAGAACGCTGCTGCCCATTTTTTTGTAAGTCCCTTAGTCGCTTTTTACGACACCCACGGGAAGAAATGGGTTAGTGCTATTCTTTGACCGACACCACACAGATGGTACCTATGTAGGTATAATGTTTAACTTAAATATTTTGTTAACTTTGAATAAATTAGTTTGTTTTTTTTATTATTATAATAATCGTCAGCTTATCAGAACATCTACTAATTAGGCTTCATGCTGTGTTAAGAACCTACATTCGTTTCATGCTGAAATGACCCCGATAAACCATTTTATTTGTACCTATCTACAGCTTTTGTCACACCATCTGCAAAGCCTTTCAAAAAGCTTAGAATTTATTTTCTACCTTTTGTACATATATCTGATTTTTCCGGATTTTATTTTTATTTTTCATTTTGATATGTTCGCGAATATTTTGTTTGCTTAATATAATATGGAGGCTTGTTGTGACACAATCGCGTACAATAGGCGCGGGGTGAGCCTCAACCCGCTGGCGCCTACGAACAAACCGACCCATTCCACCACTGTACCATGACCTCACTCGCCTCCCCTTTCTTCTCCAGGACATTCAAACAGCAAAAACATGGTATAATATGACAGGTCTACTGAAATTGGATACGTTGTAATAGCGAAAGCGTGTCCCATAAAGAACATTCTATGTTTTGTACATCTGGCTTGTTTCATTACGCGCTCCAACCCTGTGTTTCGATATTTAAATCATACTAAAGTTACGATAGAAGCGTTTGTTTCAAATAATCATACATTTTAAGTGTAGTGTGTAGGGTTTTCTCGGAAATTAATAACATTAAGTGCTTTATCTTACAGACAAAGAGATTAAAATTTCTGAGAGCAGAATTATGTTCTTCATAACAGTTACAAAATCTAACGTTAAAGGTAACAAAACCTATTCATGAAGATAAATCGTTATAATCACACTTCTAAATAAATTAGAATACATGCGTAGCTGTCAAACACATTTAAAAATGGAACTAGGTCTGCGCCATGTTGTTGTGTGGTCTTCAGTTAAGAAAAAACCGGCCAAGTGCGAGTCGGACTCGCGCACGAAGGGTTCCGTACCATTATCTATAAAAATGGCAAAACAATCACATTTGTTGTATGGGAGCCCCCCTTAAATATTTGTTTTATTTTAATGTATTTATTTATTTTTAAATCTATATATATAAAATTCAAAGTCCTGACTGACTGACTGACTGACTGATATATCAACGCACAGCCTATACCGCTGGTCCTAGAGACATGAAATTTGGAAGGTGTGTTCTTTGTAAAAAGTAAGTATCCACTAAGAAAGGGTTTTTCGAAATTCTACCCCTAAGAGGGTGAAATAGGGGATGGAAGTTTATATGAAAGTCCGTCAGTTTTGAAGTTAGAATATTCAAATTTTGTGTTTAGGCTGACGATTGAAAATTAATTTATACATGTCTCAGCGTTTTTGATAATTCCACCCCCGAAGGGTTAAAAAGAGGGATGATGTTGTGTATGGAAAGTCCTTAATTTTCGAAGTAAAATCACCAAATTTATTATCTAGGCTTATGGTTGGAAGGGAAGGTGTTGTTAGAATTTGAACCCATAAGGGGTGAAAAAGGGGATACAATTTTATTTTTAATAAAATTTATTTTTAAGTTAAAATCACTAATATTTCGGCTTATTGTTGGAAACTATAGGCATCCGCTAAGAAGGGATTTTTCGAAATTCAACCTTTAAGGGGTGAACAAGGGGGATACATCTTATTCCTTGAGATAATAAACCTGAAACTTGGCACGAATACTAACCTTAGTAAATTATAAAGTGTGACATTTTTGTTTTTTATTAAACTACTCCATATTGGGGGATTTGCGGATGACAAAGTTTGTATGGAAGATTTTAACGCGCGGTCTGATTAACTCGAAACTCAGTATTTATACTGTAACCCAAAATAAATAAAAGAATTTATCAGTTTTTTGAAAATTGACCCCTTTTTTTGCATGGGAAATTATCAAATAACTTTTCCCGCTCTGGGCGGAGCGGGAGGGCGTGTCAGACTTTTACTGACTAAAACTCACCCGTGTTCCTTCCGTTGCCTGTGTGCCAGGGCCATGATATCCCTGTATAAACATGGCAGGCCCTAACGGACCCCGTCAGTTGGTGCTGACATCCCTTTGAGGCGCGCGTGGAACACAACGCGCAGTCGAACCGGGCCTGGTCCTTATCGGATGGCGAGCTACCCATCGCTCACCGTCAGCAAGCCCACGCCTACGGTGGCCAGAAGCCGTCTTGCTACTCCCGACGCCCGGAGCGTCTCCTGCGGCGACTAGGGGCGCGAGGGCGCGAACCTTGCCTCTCCCTCACGCGTTCTGCCTCCTCCTTCGCGAGCATTACTGTTTCAAAGAAGGAGGTAACGGCCTCCCATGCACTCTCGCTCCGAACCATAGCCTGAACCAGGGCTGGACGCGAGAGATCGCCGCCGCTGATAGCCTCCGTGAGGACATAGCTGTGCTCCGCCCAATCCGGACAGACCTCCACCGTATGCTCCACCATGTCCTCCGGGCGATCCACACAGCGGTGACACCCGGGCGTTTCCTCCCGCTTTATCCTGAACAGGAACCTCCCGAAACAACAGTGTCCGGTGAGGACGCCGTGGAGCCTCTCTAGCCACTCCTCAAATAGGGGACTTATCGCCACAATTGTGGTGTGCCCAGCGCTGGATTGCGACAATCGCACTCTCCATGCCACCATGAGATCCCGCAGGAGCTCCGTCCGCTGTGCCGTGATTTCTCGCGGCAGCGGAGTTTTGACCCTGCGTTTTGCCTCCTCGCGCCACTCTCAGATGTGCGCGAGGGCTGTTGCCTCCAGATCCCACGGCGGCAGTCCGGCAAGGAGGCTCGCCGCCTCACGAAAGACCGTGCGGTAATGACCCTTAACAGGGTGAAAAGGGGTAGTCAATTTAACAAGAGAGGATTCTACTGTGTGGCTTGATTAACCCCAAATTATGACGTGGGCATCAGGGGTTTTTGGAAATTCAACCTTTAAGGGGGTGAAAAGGGGGATTTTGTTTGAATGAAAAATCTTATTCCTTGAGTTAATAAACCTGAAACTTGGCACGAATACTAACCTAAGTAAAATATAAAGATTGTCATTTTTTGTTTTTTTAAACTACCCCCTAAAGGGGGATTGGGGGATATCAATTTTTTTATGAAATAATATTAACGCGGGGTCCGATTAACTTGAAACTCAGGATTTATACTGAAAACAAAAAATAAAGAATAACTTTTATCCGGTTTTTATTAAATCTGCCCCTAATAATGGGGTGAAAAGGGATAGTCAATTTACAAGGGAGGATTCTACTGTGTGGCTTGATTAACTTGAAAATTGGTATAAATAACCTATAAATCCAATAATAGAAACGTCAAAAACGATTTTTCAACAATTTACCCCTTTGAGTGCGTAAAATGGGGCGAAAAGAAATAAGATTCTGTTCATACAAACTATTGGTATGAACAGAATCTTATTTCTTTTGATATATAAACTTGAAATTTGGCCCGAGTACTTATTTACATAACATCAAGCCTGCAATCCCCAAAGGGTTAGGTAGAGGTGTATCTTTAGTACACCCACATTTCGACAGTTTCGTTTAAGTCCCATGTAATAGGGGGCGAGCCTATTGCCATCAACTGGGCATAAATCCAGACTTCGGGCTGCTAGTAAGAAATTCCTAATGGAAAATCCAATAACACTTTGCCCGACCTGGGAATCAAACCCACCCCTCATGCTCAGCAGTCGCGCCTGTGACCACTAACGAGGCAGTCATTACTTAAATAACAAAGTTTGTAATAACTTTTGCGTTTTTCAAAACTACCCCTCAAAAGGATTTTAGGGAGTGTTATGGTTTGTATTTGAAGAATCTTAACGCGCGGTCCGATAACTCGAAAGTCAAACCTCATATTGAGTTTTCGAGAATCGGAAAAAGGGGTACATAGTTTTCGGGAGAATTTTACTGCGTACCTTGAATAACTCAAAAGTTGTTACATCAATTATTATTTAAGAACAAAAACGTAGACAAAATAAACAATACAAAATTTCTTACAAATAGACTTAGATATGAAATGGAGGAGGACACGTAGGTATATTGAACAAGTATGTACAAAACGAAGTTTGTATTTATATCCTATATATATCCTTCGTAAAGTTGTAAATCAAACTGCACTCCTATCTGCTTACCACGCTTACGTTGGTTCCAACTAAGATATGATATAATGTTTTGGGGGAATGCTGCTGATAGAGAAGCTGCTTTTTTTTCGACATACACGCGGGCGAAGCCGCGGGCGAAAGCTAGTTTAATATATAACTAAATATTCTGTGAATATTTCAAGCGTCTACCTGTTGCCGTTATCAATAACTAGCAAAAACGAGCAAAAAATTCACGTTTGTTGTATGTGAGCCCCCTTAAATATTTACTTTATTCTCTTTTTTTGTATTTGTTGTTATAGCGGCAACAGAAATACATCATCTGTGAAAATTTCAACTGTCTAACTATCACGGTTAATGAGATACAGCCTGGTGACAGACGTACAGAAAGACGGCGGAGCCTTAGTAATAGGGTTCCCGTTTTACCCTTTGGGTACGGAAACCTAAAAATGAAACCTGTACCAAAATATTTCGTTCTTACCGCCAAATGAGTGACACTCAATATATTCGTGGCAAGCATAGCAGAGCTCAGTAAAACTCTTACGTCGCTACGATCTTACAAGCCATTTGTCAAACGGAACACAAACATGTTGTCAAATGAAAACAATTGCAGCTTTTATCGCCGATCTACGGGCACTTGGGCACCAGAATATTGTGTCCGATACATCACAACCGCTTTTATAGTCTTGTGTTTTCTGTATTTAGTATAAAGAAGAATAGAGTGAACATGGGATTTGTTTTATTTAGAGTTATTGATTTTACTTCCAGTCCATTTACTCTTATATGTAGAAATCAGGGACCATTTTGGCTACCCATTGAAAGGGTTTTCGATAGGGTTTTTCTAAGCGGTTAAACAAAAACCCATACGATATGGGTAACCCTTATGAACGGCTTAAATTAAATTTTGGTAACCCGTTGAAAGGGTTTTCGATAAAAACCCATACGGTGTGGGTAACCCTTTTGAACGGCTTAATTTAAGCCATTCAAAATTACCCACACCGTATGGGTTTATGATTAACTGCTTAAAAAAACCCTATCGAAAACCCTTTCCATAGAAAGGATTTTCGATAGGGTTTTTCTAAAATGGTAACCAAAATGGTCCCTGGGTAGAATAGGTATAGAATTGGTCATGCTACGCGTGCTGGCGGATATCCAAATGACATAATATTATGATTTTTTCATGTTTCTGGGTTTCAAGTAGGTATAGAACCCATTGAATGGGTTATCATGTAACCTTTTCACTGAGATTCAAGTATAAAACCCATTCAATGGGTTATCATGTAGGTAACCCTTTCACTGGGTTTCTAGTATAAAACCCTTTCAATGGGTTACATCATGATAAAGGTAACCCATTGAATGGGTTACCCTTTCGAAAGCCTTAACCCTTAACCGGGGTTGTACGGTCGCTGGTGGAAATATGTAGTTCTGTATCATAAATCGTCTACCTCTCCTGCTTCCTTTCTTCCGTCGATATTTTCCATAATAATATGCCAATTTTCAAAACGAAACCTAATTCCCCCATCAAGCTACTCATCTCCCACGAGCACAAAAGCCACTCTAGTATGCGAATTGTAAACATGATTATCGCTGTTACATCGCAAATCATTAGTTACGGTTTCAATGTGGCGGCAGTTGATTCTGTATTCCGTCACTAGTGAACTATGCAACGCCGGAGCGGAATCAGACGGAAACAAATTCAATGCTGGGTACCTACGCCGGATTGCTTCATAGTCGTAAACTTTGGCCCGACTTCCCACGTCCGTTGTTCCGGGCGTTCATTTTTAAACAAGTGATTTAGATACTATAAAGTTTCACTGTTTTGCTTTCGAGTGAGTCAAATGCACTTGCCGCTTTTTGACTCGGCGTACGCGACACTTCTTAAAATATGTACGTAGTTTCTTTTCAGGATAAAGTTAGTAGAGATGTCGGAAAAGCGTCTGTATTAGCAAAGAACTGCTACACGTTTTAGTCTAGATTGCCACGAAGATAATTCCTATGATAACAAGTTCGCACAGGTTATCAAAACAACTCACAAAAATATGACTAGACATAGTAGACACCTTCACTGAAAAAAATGCGAGCTAACTAAGATATATTTTCTCTTAGTTGGCATTAAAATGTTTGGAATCACTATTTATTTTTTTACTATAAACAAGATAGCATATTTGCCAGAACAAATTCATTTTATTTATATCGACAATTTGACATGTACAGAGTAATCACCGGTCTTTGTTACATCATACATGCTTTGTTTGATTTTACTTCTTCACTTTTTTAAATCAAATAATATAATAATTTTAGTCGATGGTAACAAGCAACTTGTTAGCATTACATCATTCTTAAACTGACCAACATTTGAGTTAAATTAAATAACTACCCGTAATTAAACAAACTAATTACTTAGTTGACGGAACTATGATAATTTAAAAAAGTTCTCCTAGCTTCATAAGTCAAGATCTTGTTAGGCTCGTATGAAGTCAAGATACGTGATCACATTAAACAAGATGTTTGTTAAAGCAAACACTTTTTTTTTTCAATTGTTTATGAAAAAAAGTGTGTAAGTGACAAAGTTTCAAAACGGTGATATGTTATGTAAAAATGAGTAACAAAGTACACTGGGCGTCGTAGGCTTGCAGAAAAAATATCAATGAATCAATATATCGATATTTTTTGTTCGATATATAGATATTTTTCGGCGATATTTATTATTTCGATACATCGATATATCGATATAAATGATCAAGTATCGAAGATGTATCAAATACGATATATTTCCAACAGCAACACCGTTGTCCCCACTGACTAAAACCGCTAGAATTCAGAGCCGTAAAAATGTAAACTTATTTTTATCAATGTTTTATTAGTTTAAGATTTTACATCAGAAATGATGATTCTAGTATGGTATTGCTATGAATAAAAAACAAACAATACAATTTACCTAGTAGGTACCATATACTTTTTAGAAAATTTCACCGATATATCGAAACTTTTTTTTTCGATATATCGAAATCGATATCAATATTTTTTTTAAATATCGATACTTTTTGGCACTTCTTGCATCCCTAGGGCGTCGTCATCGGTGGCAAGCGACTAATCTTTTAGCGCGTCACCGGCGCGGGCGCACGCACATAAATTGTGGGTGAATTACGAGCCGCCCCGAACGGAGCCGATGCCACGTAGTACATAGAGTACATAGGTAGGTACTCCTTACTACCTTCGCCCCGCTGTAAATTTCAGCTTCACTAGGAGAATTGTTCAGAACAAATAATCGAATTGTATGCGTCATCCAATTGAATATTCCGGTTTATTACTTTTATTGCAAACTGAAAATTATTACGTCCGATAGTAGCATGCTGACACTTGCAATTTGCATCAGTTATGCGCAAGATGATTGCATTACAGTCACGCGTGTATTTTACTTTCCAATAAATATTGTAATGCTGGCGTAAACGAAAAACATGTTGGAAAATCTTCCATTAGGTCCGGCACTAAATCACATGTTACTTCTATTTCTAGCTTCAGGGGTGAAAAGAAATGAATTAATTTCGCAAAAGTGTCGTGTCGTGCGAGTGCACTGTGCGTCTCGCTCCTAACCGAAGTTAGTTCTTCATTATTACATTTCTGTTTCCGGTCGTCGGATTTTGATTTATGAGTTTAATTTGGCAAGGTTGGCGACGACAGGCCGAGACATGTCGGAGTGTTTTCAAGGAGCCATCGTGCAATTGTTTAATTAATCTTAAGCTACGGAAGCGCTGCGGGTGCACTACACTTGGCCCAACTTTAAACTCGTTAAAAGTTCCTTTGAAACATTTGGCGTCAGATAAGCCGCAGTCAGACTTCGGTTCCGAGATTGTTAACTTATCTAGTGTTATAATTAAACATCGTCCCATGTTTCATTTCTCGCCACTTTCTTTCGTTTGCTTTCCAAGTGTAATAAGGAGTTATTTCACGCTTAACGTACGGTACCACTTGCTACCTACGTATATTTGCGTTACACTGCATGACGTGCATTTATTACCGGTTGAGTTATGGGAGGTTATAGGATTGCCGAAGTTGATGATGTTTGTCGAAGGACCGATGGCCGATGGAGCAAGACGAGTCATGGAGTGGAGACCGCGTATTGGCAAGCGTAGTGTGGGACGCCCCCCAGCTAGATGGACCGACGACCTTAAGAAGGTGGCTGGGTCAGACTGGATGCGGAAGGCAGAGGACAGGGTGTTGTGGCGCAACCTGGGAGAGGCCTATGTCCAGGAGTGGACGGATAGGATGAGTTTATTGATTGATTGATAGGATTGCCCCTTTTTTACAAGATTTTTTCTAACAAAGCTTAAAGGGTTCTACAGACCGGCGCGACTCGCGACGCGACACAAAGGCACCGCTCGTCCCACTTTGTGTCGCGTCGCGTGTCACTCCAGTCTGTAAAAGCGTTAAACCTACTTCATCATCATCATCTCCCTAACCTTTTCCCAAATATGTTGGGGTCAGCTTCCAGTCTAACCGGATGAGCCAAATAATGATAATCGTACCTACTTAATGGGTTTTAAACACCAATTTATTAACAATAGGTACCAACTTCAGACGGCTTTTAACACTGGGCATTGACATCAAAATTCAACCAACAATTTTACAACTGATAACACCCAACATAGATTTTTAAATTCTTATTAACTTCTTCTCTTAAGACGCAGATATATGCCAGTGACCTTGAGTGGTTAGCTTGCGTGTTCTGTACTGAGCTCACGCAACGCGTCGTACGTTCAGCCAGTAATAGGGCTTGCCCATCAAGGAGCGCTGTCCCCAATTTGACGCATTATTAATTTATTATACACAAAACAAAAGGTATTTTAATAAAACGCGTATACTAAAAGATCAATAATTAAATTACCTTTAAATTGGTGAAGGTTTCAGAACAATACGCTTGGTAGATTTTGCGCCATTCTCAGTTTTTTATCCGCGTTAGACATAATTTTATAAATTAATTTGACTATGTAATATAAACATAATCTAAAATATTCACATATTAAATTATTGTTCAAAATGCTCTAATTTAAGATATATTTTTTTCAAATCAGTAACACTACTCGTTTAGACGTGATCTTCAGTACAAAATCATTAAAAGTCAGTTATTGTCGCCTTAAGTCTTTAATAAATCAGCATCGTAAACAACTAATAGCGTTGCCATGCCCTAGTAAAACTTAATATAGTAAAAAAGTCGCATGTTGTTAGCTTACACGATGAGTGAAGTGACCCATTTCCTTCACTACATCGTCACATGCTCTGCAAGATAATAGCTTGCACACCCTACGCTCATCCTTAGGTAATCCCTACATAAACATCAAAATTAATAAAACACCGACCTTTTTAAAAAAACAATATTTTTATTCCGTCTAAGGGTCTTATAAATATCCTCAACAGTCTTATCTTTTCATAGGAAACTGAAAATCATAGAACGAAAACGCTTTCGTTTGAATTTAAGGATGTTAAAGTCCGAACACAACCATTTTGCATTTAGATATTCCAGTAAAGGAAAATATAGTTACATTTGAGTGCATCAGAGTCATGAATTGCGGAAACTGAGGACAATAAAGTGTTTGTTTTGTCATTGAAGACACTCGGGGGCACTGTCGCTGTGATCGCCAAAAGCATGTAGGTACATAACAGCAGGCATTCAGCGAACAAGCCTCATTCCACGCGGACAAGATGGCCGACAATGGCCCTTAGCGGATAATTACTCAAATAGATTGCCCATTGGGGCATTGTCTCTGTGTGCCAGCATTATATTAGGAATGTTTCTGGCTGGCATATCAATAACAGGATAATAGAACTGCTAGGTACACTTTAGCTAAAATATATTCAAGTAAAGACTTTATTTAGGTAATAAACCCAAAAAAAATTAAGAACCTGACCCCATTAACCACTCCTTATTTTGATTCGAATTCATGAAATAACAGGACATTAATATTAATTCCTAAAACAAAAAGGAATTTTGTAATCCAATTAAATCAACGCCAATCATCAGAATTCCTTTAATTCATAGTCGTGAATACATTCAAGATTAATACCTAATAAATATTCGAATAAAATATAATGTTTTCGCGAGTTCATTTCCACGAGGGCGACGGCCTGGCAGAATTTTTCCCGGTTCGCATCACGGGCATTTAATCAGGGGTTTTGATCAACACGTCCTCGCTTGGTAATATAATTACAGTTAACAGCAGTGCGGCGACGTTATCGCGCGTATAAATTAGAGCGATTTACATTTACGGTCGAGACATAGGGCCCGCCATTATCGTGAATGATGCGGGGTTAGGTGCGGGCCCGAGATCATCGCACCACGATCGGTGAGCTATTGCTGCTAGACTGAGTTCTCCTGGCTCCACGCCGGCACTCAGCTCAACCACCACATCAAACGGCTTTTATTCAAAATATATTTTAGGGTTCCGTACCCAAAGGGTAAAACGGGAACCCTATTACTAAGGCTCCGCCGTCTGTCTGTCTATCTGTCCGTCTGTCTGTCCAACTGTCACCAGACTGTATCTCATGAACCGTGATAGCTAGACAGTTGAAATTTTCACAGATGATGTATTTCTATTGCCGCTATAACAACAAATACAAAAAAATTGAATAAAATAAATATTTAAGGGGTCTCCCATACAACAAACGTGATTTTTTTGCTCGTTTTTGCTCTATATTGATAACGGCCACAGGTAGACGCTTGAAATATTCAAAGAATACGTAGATATATATTTACTTTAAAAATAAATAATTAAAATAAAACAAATATTTAAGGGGGCTCCCATACAAAAAACGTGATTTTTTTGCTATATTTTAATATCATCCGCCGCTAACTGAAGTGAGGACGGAATAAATGAATAAATTATGTCAGCAGCATTTGTCTACTCTAAATGTTAACGAGAAACATTAAATACATCGATTACTTACCAAAAACTGATTTGTGTCTGTCAACATTGGAATAGATTTAGAAAAGAATTTAGAAAAAATTCAGGGATCCATGAAAACACAAGAGCATCCTCACTTCGTGTAAAATCGAATTGAAGTAGTTTATTACGCGCTCACTCAAATTACATTCGTGATACTGCTCATAAATTAAATTCCCATATTCGTGCAAAACCTGTGCAAATAACTGTGCAAATTGGTCTTAATTCAGTCGAAACGTATAGCCTTAATGGTAAGCGTATAAGCAATATCACTTTAATACTGTGTGGCGGGGTAGGGGGTGACTATAGGGCGACACACGGCGACACACCACCACCATAAGGGTTGCTTCCACATAATTCTCCGATATAATATTATTTATTATAGCCTTGGAGACAATCCCCTCTGAAACAACCTAGCACTATGTTTCTTAGTCTTAGTTCAGATTCGGCAAATGATTCCACTGATCTAAGTGGATGATTTATATGGATTTTTCTTATTATTTTTTGTTTTTATCATTCGTTATGTTAATTCTATGGAACTGATGTTAAAACAAAAGCTTCAAAGATTCAAAGAAAAGATAAAATATTTTTAGGTATTGCTCATTCCTGAAAAATAGCTTACTCTTGATTGATACAATTTCTTAAACTGCGGATTAGGCTCACTTTGTATTAATCATTCAATGCGAGCGTTACTACTATAAATAGCAAGAATTAGCGGAATTAGGTTAACTTAACCGCTTTTCAAGTTACTCAATCAATATGAGCCTTTAAAAGGCAATTCGCAGGTCCCTGTTAATGTATGTAGTAAGGGCAATTTGATTCACAGCTACGATATAAGACGGATCATTAGTATATAGGCGGGAATTGTTACGCGTCATCGCTGCACAATACTGCTCATGAAATTACTACGTACCTACTATGCTTATGTCTTATCTACCTATTTAACTGTATACGGGCTATTTTTAAATCGTCAATAACGTCTTAAGGGGTCATTTTACTCATCATTATGAACAACTTTTACTACGGGACCAAAACAGAAATCGCGAAAAAAAAAAAACAGCTGTTCCCTACATTTATGTTCGAATAATTCGTAAAATGTAGGGAACAGCTGATTTTTTTTTCGCGATTTCAGGTTTGATCCCATAGTAAAAGTTGTTCATAATGATGAGTAAAATGACCCCTTAAGAGGTTATTGACGACTTAAAAATAACCCTGTATAATTGCTTTATTGTCAGACAACATCATCATCATTTCAGCCGAAAGACGTCCACTGCTGGACATAGGCCTCCCCCAAAGGGGGGGTTTGCCATAATCGCCACGGTTGGCAGGCGGGTAGGCGATTGCAGTATGGTGTTAATGCATAGAGAACGCTGCTGCCCATTCTCTATAGTTAGTCCCTTAGTCGCCTTTTACAACACCCACGGGAAGAAATGGGATGGTGTTACGGTTTAAGACATTTATTCCACAAAAAGAACATAATTCACTTGACATGAGAAATACAAGTTAATCTTAGTACTAAATAAAGGAACTTATGAAGAAACGGTAGGTTAATAATCTATAACGTAAATAATCTATAATAGTCAGTAGTAGGTAGCTGCACAAATATTTTTTTTCTTGCAATGTTGTGGGTAACAAGAAAAAGTGAGTGTACAAATACAATCATATCGCTTCTTGATGGCAAGTCAATGGCAATTACACATAGTCAATTGTAGTAGCAAGCTATCATTATTTTTATGTTTGTTAATGTTTCGAGATGATAAGATATACTATTAGTAAATGGGATGGTGTTATTTTTTACGTCCGGCACCAAATGGAAACAACATAACCATCAGTATACACATACATAAACTTACTCCTTCTTCCCAAGGGGGTAGGCAGAAACTGCAGAACGCCACCTGCGACGATTCTTAATACTCCTTTTTCTTCGTTTACGTTCATACATTCATACACGCACGCCGCGCGCCGGTTGCAAGTACTACGCATCTGACCTTTCAGAAGAACGTCACCAATAAGGTCACAATAATATAATATCCTTGAAAAAGGACATAATGTCCTTTTAGGGCGTCCCCTCCCGACGTTTCCACTCATATCTGCCTTGTAAATACCTTTTGTTAGTCGCCCTTCATTCATCCTTTCAGTACAACCAAAACATCTAAGCTATACTTACTATATCTATAACCTTAAGTATCTTGAACATATACTTTAAGCCGCGTACAACACGCATATGAAATGATTCTAGAGTGAGAACATTTTAAAACTCGACTCTTCTGAAATTCGATTCCATTCGACGCGGACGTCTAACGTTGCACGTGCACTGACTGCCGAAAGAATTCCACTGAATGTGTTCAGTTCCAATATAGAGCTTCAGTCAACTAAATTTTTATATTTACATAGCTAATCCGCCATGGTGTGCCACGCATTATTCACGTTTTATTTCTTGGAAAAATAATAAGCAGTAACAACTCTTTCAGAATTGATCCTATAAACAGCCTTGAGATGAATTTCTTGGATCAGACCCAAGGTCTCAAACAAATTAATATATTTAACCGCTAATTTATTACAATATTCTCTTACACAAGCTATATCTGACATTTAGTAAATGCCAAGAAGCGGTAAATTGTGGCCATTTGCAGCGACCGATATCGCCGAGGAGGCAATCTCATTTTTTCGCGGCGACGCTACACAGTCATAGCGTCCTCAGCTTACTACATATTAGATTCATTATTGGAGGATATCGATGAAAATCTCCAGCATCCAATCTCGCGGGATCGCTGGCGGCACGCGTATTCTTGTAATTTCTGAGGCATAATTTTATTTATTAGAGTGTGCCCCCTCCGGAGCAGCGTGAGCACCCCATTTGCCGCTTCATTGACTTACAACGGCACTCTATAACACTTCGCACATATTTCTGTAGCGCCTCTCTCGCAGATGTTGGATCCCTCGCAACTCATTATATTGCGGATGACATTTAATAAAACATTATGGGTATCTCACAAACGGTTTTCGATAACCGTGTATACTACACATGACACGGTTATCTGAAAAGAGAGGCTGTATGGAGACATTCTTTGTGAACCCAGTTATGCTTGAAATAAGTAATAAATATTCTCTTGGGCACTTAAATATCGAGGCGTATATCATAACAGATATTATGTACAGAACAAATAACGTTTTTTGCTATGACCTACTATTAATTAATCAATGTTAGCCCACAAATGTGTTTAGTTCCTGCCTGAAATTAGAGTACATATTTGCATTGAAATTAATTATCTTTCTGCTTAACTAGCATTCATGATGAAATAGTAAATTACCGTAGATACCTGTACTGCAAACATTATGCATTTTGCCAGCAGGCTTAGCAGGAGAACCGTAGAGAAGCGTTTTGTCGACGGAAGAGTAGACAAAAATGACGATTTCATTTCATTTTATTGTATAGATTCAAGTTTTATATGCGAACAGACAGCTGTGCTGCTGGGGAGTTTGTTGCGCCACTTCTTCTTCCCAGCTAAAGCACTAGGAAGTGGTGAAGGGTGGGCGTTTTTGGGGGACTGTCTCATGTAATTTTTGTGCTGATTCTCAGCCTAGTTTGAATAAATTACTTTTGATTTTGATTTGATTTGATTCCGTGTAGACAGTAGAACATTTTCAGTAGACAAGCGATGTCTATTCTACAATATAGTAGAAATAGAAAGCGTCATGCTAAGCCTGCAGGTATTTTTTTTTAATCCTAACTTATATTGTAAATGCGATAGTAAGTTTGCCAGTTTGTTTGTTACGCTTTCACGCTAAAACGGCTGAACGGATTTAGATTAAATTTGACACATTGGTAGACCATGACCTGGGTTAGGACAAAGCATACTTTTATCCCGATATTCTCACGGGATCAACCCTTATGCGGGTGAAACCGCGGAACGCAACTGGTTCAAAAATAATCAAGCTTTTAGATGGAACTCTTTAGACCACATAAAAGGCACACCACATCCGCTGAACAATAGCAGCTTGTAATATCTGCTTGTGGTTAATTTCGACGGTTGCCGGAAGTACACACAAAGTTGTGGTTGTCCGTAGACAACATGAACCAGATTTTAACGTTAGCCAGATACATATACAACATTTTTACTAAAACAAAAAAAAAAACATGTTTTAATACGAACGAACCGAAAGAAAATATCTAATGAATGAAGGAGATTTGATAATAATAAGACCAATTTGTTTGTGTATCGTTTAAAATGCGATTACAATCGTAATGTAAGTAAACATCACAACAGAATTGAAACATACATAAACTGGTTGGTTTCAACATAGTCGAAAAACATAGGTAGCTACGAACTAATCAGTGGCACAGATGCAGTTTATTATTTTTCCTCAATTAGTCAATACACACACCATACATTCATAGGTACTCAGCTCCAGTCATTTGACAAATTGCAGCATCATTCCGATTTACCACACAATTAGTTTTAGCAAGTTACCATAACCGAATTTGCGTCCAACAAATATCAAATGTACTAAAATATGATACAGTTCGGGTGTTATTAGTAAGAGGTGAAAGTAATTAGCTAGGAAAAGGTGGTAGTACGTAATTAGTTAGGTGGGTGTCGTAAAAGGCGACTAAGGGTCTTACTAGAGAATGGGCAGCAGCGTTATCTATGCATTTTTAACACCATACTGCGATCGCTAACCCGCCTGCCAAGCGTGGCGATTATGGCAAACCTCTACTTTAGGGAAGGCCTATGTCCAGCAGTGGACGACTTCGGCTGAAATGATGATGAATTAGGATAGCAATAAGTTTACTAAAACGCATATGAAAACGGTAATACGGGATAATACTGAAAACTGAAATGCACAAACCGATTTTATGTCCTTGCTAGCTTTTTCCCGCGGTTCGCCCGTGTGGGTGTCGAATAATATCTGACGGGAACGTACTAACGGGATTATATCCTATGTGTCAATCCAGGTTATGAACTATTTGTGTGTCAAATTCAGGGACCATTTTGGTTACCCATTGAAAGGGTTTTCGATAGGGTTTTTCTAAGCGGTTAAACAAAAACCCATACGATAAGAGTAACCCATATGAACGGCTTAAATTAAATCTTGGTACCCATTGAAAGGGTTTTCGATAAAAACCCATACGGTGTGGGTAACCTTTTTGAACGGCTTAATTTAAGCCATTCAAAATAACCCACACCGTATGGGTTTTTGATTAACTGCTTAGAAACTGTTTTTCTAAAATGGTAACCAAAATGGTCCCTAGGTAGAATAGGATATCAAAATAACATAATATATGATTTTTTCATGTTACTGGGTTTCAAGTAGGTATAGAACCCATTGAAATGGGTTATCAATAACCCTTTCACTGGGCTTCAAGTATAAAACCCATTCAATGGGTTATCATGTAACCCTTTCAATGGGTTTCTAGTATAAAACCTTTTCAATGGGTTACATCATGATAAAGGTAACCCATTGAATGGGTTACCCCTTCGAAAGGCTTAACTCTTAACCGGGGTTGTACGGTCCCTGGCCAAATTTCATCCAAATCCGTTTTTGCGTGATTGAGTACCACACATCCAAACAAATTTTCACATTTAATATAAATAGTATTATATTATATAATAAAGTAGAATGCTGTTACCTTGACTGTCAAAAGTAGAGCTTGCAAAACCGTTAATTTAGTAAGATTAATGCAACCACTTAGTTATTCATTAGGCACGGAGCCAATTAACAACAAGAAACTTTTCAAGAACATATGAAAATATTTGCGAGTTCAAGTATCCTATTACAAACTGTTTGCATTCGTTACTCCTGCCACTTCAATACGAGTATAAACCATATGAACTAGTTCAAGAATATGCACATTTCCTTGTATCACGGAAACTTTCATCTAACTTTTCATTCCAATGCGGGCCGAATTTCACGAAACAGAACCTTCCACTTTATACCAGAACGTACACAACGAATAAGTACGTTTACATTTCACAACAGAAGATTTCCACATGAATAAGTTCACAAAGTTTGTTCACACTTTTGCCATCTTGATAAGATTCCCTCGTATCACTGTCAAAATAACACTATAGGTGAGTTTAATTCTTATTAACAAGCCAAATGAGTGATTTCAGGTTTGTTCCCATAGTAAAAGTTGTTCATAGCCCCCTTAAGAGGTTCTGCATTAATTCTGGGACATGTGTAAGTAGAGTGGGTCGAATTTCGACCAGTGGGGACCACTAGTACCTAATGAATAATTATTCGAATAAATATTTCAGAATTTAGCTTTTGTAAATTTTGAGGTTAAATTTCAGTCGCTGCTTAGTTGCTTATTGCCAAGGTGAGATAACAGATGTTTACTCATCATAACATATGCAACTAATGTAAGGCTCGCTCATTTTTTATTAATTACAGTTGTTACAGAATAATTTCTGCATTATCTTTCCCGGCAGGCTTCTGAATGAAATGATTAAATCGTACCAATTTTTTTTCCTTTTCTTTTAATAAGAACGCCGCAAAAAAAATGGAGAGCAAGCGCTGGCGTGCATTTAAAATAAAAATTTAAGAATTTTACTTGTTTAGTAGGTACTTATTTAACACAGAAACATGTGGAAAATATCATAAAAAATTGAGGGTTGAAATATACATTTGAATATTAGTTCATCCACACTTATTTAAGTTTTGGTAAAGAAAACTGAAAACGAAAACTATTGATTACAGTTTTTTGTACCATGTTTACGTATCGCAAGAGAAAAACATACGTATTCAAGTGTGGGACACACTAGAGAACACTTGTAGCTTTGTAGTGAACATCACATATTTTTAAACAAACGCGTTATTGGTGCTTGGTGATATGCTCTCAACATTCTCAACTAACCCCTGCAGTGTAGTTTGAAAGTCACCGTACTTCGTACACGTATTCATACAATTTTTACGTATGTGTAAACGAAGCTGAAAAGGTTAAATATAAACAAGGAAATATTAAATTTGTTTCAAGGATAGAACTTTAAACAAGTTTCGCAAATACCTTAGTTCGTTTTATGGCATTTGTGCGCGCGGCCGGCTGACGGATTTTGATTTATCATTTTAATTTGGCGAGCGGTGACGACGGGCCGAGGTGTGCCCTCGGGATCCCGCGGGATTCACCCCGGCCCTCGGTTTAAATTCAAATCCGTTGTATTAAATAATTATTTTGTGGGTACATAAAATAAAATTAACAAATAAATTCCCATTATAATGACTGTGATAATTTTCTTATGTTTTTGCAATTTTAACCAAATCACTTAGTAATTTATGTAATCGCCTGAAAAACAAGTGATTCACTATGAACCAGTGAAGCGGCAACTTATGTAAATGTAGTGAAGTCACACATGGCTGTTAGTGTTCGGATGGCATGGGGTGGCTCGGCACTCGGCAGTTAGCAGCTCAGCGCGTGGTGACGTCACGCATCCCCTCACCCCCTCGCCCTTCGCAGACGCCGTCGCCGCCGCGCGCCGCCCGCCTTCATTTGTTTTCTGGTGTCACTTCTTATCTCGTCTCGCAATTATTACAATTTGTCCGCTCCTCCCCTTATCTTAGGGAGTTTGCTACTTCAGCATAAAGGCAACCGACTTCAGCAGATTCGCAAGATCATATTGAGGAGAAATCCTCTTTTTTCTAATTTTCGCGGCTGAATTTTTTCAAAACTTTGAGTAATGACAGTGCCGTAAATTGCAGAGGTGGCCACGAAACGCCGCAGACAGGCGAGCTCGTTGTTTGTTGTTTTGCTAACTTCACTTTTTCATCGCTCGGCCGACGGTTCTTGTTTTGATAGGGCCATTTCACTCAACGAAGATTTTTTATAATCCTCTCCCCAGATTCCATTCAAACTAAAGGAGCAACTTCTTTCAATCAGCTATAAAGAATGAACCAACAATTTTTCTTAAACAGCTTTTATTAACGGAACGGTGCTTTGTGATAAAATGGAGATGGAGAAATAATAAATAGGTTGCTGCTGATTTACAAAATACAAATACAAAAATATTTATTTTTTCAACTTTGTGACAAACATTGAGATATATATAATTTGAGGCAGACCCAGTAAGTTACAAAAGTACTTGTGTCGGAGCTGTCTCACACTTCCCTTTAGTGGTTGCTGTACAATGACAAGTAAATTGAGTATACAGAAAAAAAAAAAAATTGCAGCTCTAGGTGTATGAGGTGTGCACATAACGTATGTTATATATTATATAATTGTAGTTTACCAGTAACGAAATCGTTTAATTTTATCCATACGAATATTATAAATTCGAAAGTAACTCTGTCTGTCTGTATGTTAGCTTTTGACGGCTTAACCACTGAGCTGATTTCGATAAAATTTGGCAAGGAGATAGATTTAAATCCTTTTAATATTGATAGAGGATGCATTTTGTTTTAATAAAAGAATTGCGTGTTTCAGTGTTCTTGTAAAATCATCCCCCAAGGGGGTAAAATAGGGGATGATTTTAAAATTCACATGTTGTATTGATACAACCACTAACTCGTAGTTATTCATTAGGCACGGAGCCAATTAACAACAAGAAACTTTTCAAGAAGATATAATAGTAGGTACATTTTGATACAAGTGGAGAATGTTTGTTATTGCATTCGAGGCGGAATTAACACCCGAGCCGTAGGCGAGGTTGTTTTTGAGCCGAGAACTGCAATAACAAATTTCCACGTGTATCAAACGAAGTTTTTCAATACACTTTTGAAGTACCTAATAAAATAAAATAACGAAAAATATTTTTGTCATGAATTATTAGGAAACTATGATTTAATTTTCTTTTTTTTCCGCGCTTTGCTTTCACCAGGTTGTAAGAGAAGCAATGGTATAAAGCCGATACTCAGCCTAATATGAAAAATAGAAAATTCAAGTATTTTTTAGTTTAGAACACAAATAAATGTTAATTTGTTCATAAACGTTTTTTTTTTATTGTAATAATCATGGCATTCTATTTATAAACATTATTTAAATATTCCAAAAATATTAACGCCATAAAGACGCATCTCTGCCGAGATTTTAAAAAAAATCACCTCCGAATAGAGAGAACAGTCTCTGGCGCGAGACGGTGTGAATAGAGGCATTGAACCAATTTGGACTAAGAGTAGGTACTTACAAGTTATCTGTGGCAATTTTTATTCCCGCACACGTGTTGGAAAATAAAAAATCGCACGCGTGTGTAATACATTGCATTGTGAACCTAATCGTAGTGCGATATGAACCAGTTTTCAAGGAAGTGTACCTATTGAAAAAATATTTGCGAATTGGAGTTCAATTATCCTATTACTTTGATATCTTGATATTTGTGTACTTCTTTTTAAGTGATTTAATCATAGATTAAAATATACATGGTAACACTAATATATATATAGTATGTACAAGTTTAAAATAAAACAAAATAAAAAAGGGGGGGAAAGCAAAAAATCATCAAAAAATTCGTCCGCATCGCTGTCAATGGGAAAAGTGCCCAAAAGGCTGGCAGCATTGCCACGTTGGATGGCAATGTTGATTCTTTGGGCTAAAAATAGGCCAGCCCTTTTTAAAGGATTGGAAATATAGTCATAGTCCGTAGCTTGAGATAACATTCAATCTTTATTTCATTAAAATCGGTCTACGCGGTCAAAAGTTACTTATTACAATTTAAAGTCATAAAATAACTTGGCTAACACGCAAACATACTCTTACGTGGTTAACGGCTATTTTAAAATGAATAGTGATTATTTTTAAGTTAGATATTTAGGCCCACTAAAGTTGTCAAAAAATAATAGGCCCGTTTTGACATTTAACTTGAATCGATTTATCGTGAGTATCGAGTACCGAGTCGTATGGTTACTTCACTAATTACGTCGCGCTCGCGATTGACCATCGCGACGTAACTGAGAGACGAGAGATCGAGACGGTACTCGATACTAACTACTAAGATCGAGCGAGACTGTAGGTATCAAACTCAAACTCAAAGCATTTAAATCAATTACAGGTACTTTTGAATTGTCAAAGAGTCGGTCATTTAGTCAGAAAGTTGAAGCTATTTGCCCATTCCAAAACGTAGATCACTATGGAGAAGAACAGGCAAGAAACTCCAAGGACACTCTTTTAAATCAAGATATTACAAAATCCTGGGTATGCTTCTGTACTGTATGTGAGAACAATGTAAAAACATAAATTAATTAAAAACGCTTCAAAATATAAGATTAAAAGATTACAAATATTGGCAGTTAAGAGATGACCAGTCTCAACTAACGGCGCCCGTTCACGAACATGACGCGTGGATCAGCACCATCCAGCTCAACCATTTTTGTAGGGAACCGAATGATCCAACACACGCGCACGCGACACCGTCAGCGAGACTTTAAGTGAGCATGACATACTGTCAACTGCCAAGCTTTTTTAAGTCAACATACATCATAAATTCATAACATAATAAACAGCTCCATGGTACACACATTTACAAAATTAAAAAAATGTTTTTAATTAAATTATACAAAACTATAGCTTGCAATGGTATTGGTCCTGAAGATTCAGGAGCTCGAAAGTCTCCGCCAGTATCGGTTGCTCTGCGCTCACCCTCGCAGTTAGTACCTGTCAAGACAAGTGGAGGCGCTCAAGACTCATGCGGCTAATTCCGCACAGGTGTACATGAATTAACCGCTCGCGTCGGCGGTCGTTAGTGCTGCCGATTGCCTCAAACGCTCCGACTCTGTATTTTTATCGCTCCTTCGGCGGAGGGGAGTCGCGTGCGCTCGTTGTCGCGACAAAATGTTCAATTTTAGATACAAATAAAAAAGGTCGGACGCGTCGCACAGAATATTAACGGCGCACAATATGAACGTAGGCATCCGGAATTCGCGTCAAAAGTGCCAAAACGATGTTATTCTTTTCCGCGCGGAGGTAATAAGCGAGGCGGTCCCAGCCGTGCCGCGGATATGAAATCCAGAAATGTTTATGGCACACGATAATGCGAAGGCTTCGTATCCGATCCGGGTTTACGGATGAAAGGATCCACTCGTAATTAGAATCCTTAAGGCCTTTTGTAATAGCGTAATTGTTTCCCGTTGTCGCCTCGGAGCAAGCCGTTATCTCTATGAATGGAACGACTCGAATACAAAGAAGAGACTGCGAGCGTAGCGCGGGACGTTCTAATTTCAGTTGCGAATTTTTATGATGTGTTATACGGACCAGAGATGGCCTGTTATAACGACACTGTGGAGCGGTCCACAGGTAAATGCAGTAGGTCTACCTCTACTGCATTTCATCGACACGCTGAGAAGTTGAAGTCAATAAAAACACTTTTTACAAAAAAATAATAACCGACTACCAAAAATAACACTACAAATTGAAAAATAACTTTAATTTCGGAAGTCGGTGTCTTTGGATCTGTATTTGTGTTTTTGGCCACCCACTTCCGAAATTAAAGTTATTTTTCAATTTGTAGTGTTATTTTTGGTAGTCGGTTATTATATTTTTGTAAAAAGTTTTTTATTTTACACTTTTTAGTGGGTAGCTTTGAATTTATAAAATAATTTATGAAATAATATAAAAACAGGATTTTAAATACTAACAATACTAATAACATATCTAGCATTTAGTTAAAATTAACCATACTAAAGAAACAACACTAACATTCCATATTATTAAGTTAATGTATAGTATGTATAGTTTAACATATTTCCTCTCGCTTTCTTTGGCGGTAATTTCGTGAAAAGGGACGGAACTGTGTAACAGGAAGTGATAGCTTGAGCATGGAATAAGTAACTACTTTTTAATAGCATAGAATTAGTGTACTCATGGAATTAGTACTACACTGAAAAAAAAAAGTGTTTGCTTTTAACAAAAATCTTGTTTAATGTGATCGCATGACGCATATTGACTCCATACGAGCCTAACAAGATCTTGACTTCTGAAGCTAGGAGAATTTTGTTAAATTATCATAGTTCCGTCAATTAAGTAATTAATTAGTTTAATTACGGGTACCTAGTTATTTAATTTAACTCAAATGTTGGCCTTTTTAAGAATGTTATAATGCTAACAAGTTGCTTGTTACCATCAACTTAAATTATTATTTGATATACAAAAGTGAAGAAGTAAAATCAAACAAAGCATGTATGAAGTAACAAAGACCGGTGATTATTCTGTACATGTCACATTGTCGATATAAATAAAATGAATTTGTTCTGGCAAATATGCTATCTTGTTTATAGTAAATACATAAATAATTATTCCAAACATTTTAATGCCAACTAAGAGAAAATGTATCTTAGTTAGCTCGTGTTTTTTTCAGTGTCTAACAGTGGCGAAGGGTGATTTTATAAGAGAGTTAAGTAGGAGCAAAAAAAAATCTTTTCTACACAAAATAAACTCATCATGACTCATGACGTCGATTTAGTATAGAAATAGAACTGACTGAGTTATTTTAGAGCAAAATGTTTTGTTGTTGGGATATAAAGACAAAAAAAGTAATGTAGGCGTTTTGTGGTGTTTTAATTGTATGGTGTATCAAATACCTACAATGTGATTATTATATTATTTGGCATTATTAAACACTACAGACTGAGTGCCATTTTTAAATAACGATAGATTATTAGAGAAGTGAAGCCGGTAGGAATCGTGTTATACGGTGCTTTGGCCACTGGTGTCTAAAGATTGTAAGTAAAGGGGTCATTTATGTCGCTACCCAGTTGCTTATTACCAAGGTGAGATGTCAGATGTTACACATCATATGCGGCTACTGGAAGGCTCGCTAGTTTTGTATTTATTTTATTTATATCGGGTACAGTTAGATTAGAATTTCGAGTGCGTATGGGCCGGTGACATACGTGACGAGTCACGGCGCGGAGTGATTGAGAGCCGCCAGTTGCACCGGCTGCACGCGTGCCCGCGCCGACCTATGCCACGGATCGCACGCCAAACATCGTCACTCCTAATTACAAGCGTAACTCAACAATGTATCACTATGCGATGCACGACCAACCGAAAAATAGAACAACCTAACGCCCACTCTGGCATTCAACTAATCGAAACGCTAAATTAGACGGATTTATAACAATACCGATACATATATTGCAATAATTGGCTCTCTATTGAATAGCTAAACGGTCAGGCAGTGCGCTAATTGATCCTTTCAAGTAGTTTAATCAAGCCGTGTTTACGTGTAGATAATAGGTAAATATGTAGTCAGAATTGCGATACTATGTCAGCTCTATAGATAGGTAGACAGTTCTGAAGTACACTATGGTGTGCGGCCGTACGCTGCATAGGCACATGGATCGGCACACCGCAATAACCCCAGAGCCATGTTAACACGCTTAGAGCAGATTTGCCTATGAATTGTTCAACTCTACAATTCGATTGAGTTATTGCTCGATGTACCATCAGCGGCAATAGTATTCCTAATTGGCTCAGCTCGCTTATTAGTTCGTGTGTTATTCAGACAGGCCGCTGTCCCGCGCGTTCTTCAGGGAGTGAACACTCCACATTCCCGAGAATTCCTGCATAATGTCAGAGGCTCTTGGACGGGTCTCTTATTATAGTCCCAGTAGCCGTGTAGCGCGTACCCATTTCGGCTCAATACGTGAGTTCGGTGTGGTCCTTCAATAGACTCCTGTAATAATATTTGCATACAAAGACGATCCCGCCAGTGCTTTGCGCTTTGTACGCAAATTTGTTAAATTTTCTACGAACTGCTACTACTTTGAACATGAACTCGGCCTTATTGTACTTACCAATGAATTGATGTGTAAAATAGGGTCATTATCAGACAAAACATCGACAAAGTAATTATTATTTCACGGACAAAACAAAGTAGGAGTTTAGTTTTAAACAAGATACATGTTCTAATTTAGACAATTGTTAGCGAGGCTCCACCTACGTAAGAGATTAATTGCAACAACTTTCGCTGACCGAAACATGCAGGACGGTGGAACTAGGTGTGTGAGGGAGAAAGCAGCACTTCACGGGAGCGGAACAGAACGGATTAAATTGCAAGTACGCTGATGTATTTATAGCTGGGCCGGAGACAAACGAGCGAGCGCGTGATGGACCTGCCTCGTTATGGGAATTAATCGAAGTTGCAGCCAACGGCACACCTGCACCATCTAACTGAAATATGCTTTGCTGCAACATTGTTAAATCTGGGAATCTTGGATCTGAACGACAACGTGGAATTTACATCGACTTACAACGGTTATTCGTCAGCCAATCGATGAATGCAACCGGCAACAATAGGTGTTGAGCAAGATGATCGCGTAATTTGTCAGTGAAAGGTCAGACTCGTGTTGTGTATAACTGAATTAATAATGTTGGTGTTTTGAATAACATGTAATTATTACATTATTATGCTGGTGAGTTTGTTGCGACACTTCTTCTTCCCAGCTAAAGTAAGTGGTGTAGAAAGTGATGAAGGGCGGGAGTTATGGGGGACTGTCTTATGTTATTTTGACATTCGAAAAGTGCTGATTCTCAGCCTAGTTTGAATAAATGACTTGATTTTAGTAGGTACACTAGCACGTCTCTATTACTTAAGCAGACTTTCACTGGTAACTGAGAGGCCAGTCAGGTATTACGTAAGCAGAAATTTAGTAATTTTTAACTCCCATGCCTCCCCTGCAAAAGTAAACAAATCTCTTACTCCTCCCCCCTCCCCCCTTTATGCTTACGTAAACATTGGTATTTTTTTTTTAATAACGCGTACGGAAATTACCCTTTTTCGGTTATTTCTAACATGACCATAAAACATCGCGAATGAGCGAGTAAGCAATATTAATTATTTTGGGGAATCCCTGAACATGCAAACGCTTTCGGGCATAGACAAGTAGGGTTGCCATATTTGTTCAAATGAGATGAAGTTCAAATGGGTGAGATAAGAGAATCTAAGTAAGTACTAAATTTATCAATAAAGTAAATATTACTAGACTTAATCACCATCCAGACCGGGGCGGGGTCCCCCATGCCATCAAAAATAAGCACAAAGACTTACGTAGGTAATACTTGAATGGCCCTTAAAGGCTACTGAGATACATACATCATGAACACGTGCCACTTCACCTTCGACTTATTAAACCATCAGGGTTAAACATGGTGATTAAGGCCCGTATTTATAGAGCGTTACTCAGTACTCAAGCATTACTTAAGACTAGATTCAAGCCATTGGATTGGTTGAAACTAGTCTTAAGTAATGCTTGAGTAGTGAGGAACGCTCTATAAATACGGGCCTAACTGAAACAACCCTATGTCATAAATAGTTATAATATTATGATAAAAACCGTCCCAGGGTTCCGTACCGTGTTAAGAAAGAGCGAAAAACGCCGAAAAAAAAACACGTTTCTTTTACGGGGATCCCCTTTAATTATCAGCTTTATTGAATTTATATTATTTGTTATTTTAGCGGCCATAAAAATAAAGAATCTGTGAACATTTCATGTTGTCTACCTATTACGGTTCGTGAGATACAGCCCGCTGACAGACAGATGGAGACGGATGGACGGACAGCGGAGGCTTAGTAATAGGGCTCCGTTTGGCACCCTTCGGTTACGGAACCCTAAAACGAGCAAACCCGGGTGAAGTCACTCGTGCAATCTTTGAGGACACGAGACCACTCTCCTTTCGTTACTCGATCAACAAACAAAAAAAAGAAGAAATTTCTTTCTTCTTCCTGAAAAAGCCGCCGTCAATAGCTAACCTATTCAAATTAAATAAGACCTCATTCGACTAACAAAGATTTGTCTTGTCTTTACTCGAAAGTTAGACAATAATTTCCATTTCCAAAGTAAAACCAATTTAAAAAAGACGAATACATAAGCAGACATTTGCATTACAAGTTGGACCCCTCCTTCAAAATTTTATTATACCTCTATAGGATTTTTTGGGAATAGACGAGAGGAAATTCTAAGTCAAAGTCAGATTATTTATTTCAAATAGGCACATAAAAGGCACTTTTGAACGTCAAGAATTACAAAAATAAATAGAATTGATTCTAGTTGCCCCTTTCAAAAGGTAGTTTCGTATGGAGAAGAATGGTCAAGAAACTCCACCGTTACTCTTTTAGAAATGTTTCACAATATTTTGTTTAAGTACTTACATTAATTATATGATTATATGTGAAGACGATGCACCTAGAATAAGATTACTATACCACAATAGGTAAAAAGAATTAAAAATGAAGCAATGAAAAATAACTTGGTCGATTGTAATGTATCTCGTTGGTATAAATAAATAAACTTAATTATGAGATAGACACATGGTGCTCACATATTTACAAACACCGTAAAAATATATAATATGCTTTCCTAAAAAAAGAGAGAGTATTTTCCCAAGCTAATGATACAAACAATATATTTCAGATTAACTAGACAATGCAACTTGTCTGTGCACATTGAATTGTTCAGTTTGATCATTATAGTTGGAACGGCCACCTGCGTCCCACACAGCCTACATGAGTTAAAATAACCGCGAAATCGAATTATTGGCCATCCGCGACCATTGAATACGACTACGCACTCCTATTGCTATTCCGATACGTCGACCAAATACAGTTTCGGGGATACTGAATTAATTATGGTTATCGAATACCTAAATAGCTTTCAAGGAAGTACCTACTACCCTAATAATTTTGATGCCTCAATTTTCCAAGGTTCAAAAAATGCTTTAACTAACTCCATTTTAACGACGGAACTTCGTGATCAAACAGAATCAAAATCGAAAAACATTTCGTTGGGAATTGTGGTAGTTTTTCATCGCTTCCCCCCGATAAAGCAAAGCGAACAACGAGAAAATTCGAGTCAACTGTTAAGCAACAAAGGCCGCTTTGATTCGCGAACAATGCAGCGAGCAGTCGACGGCTGGTATTGTATCGCGTTCGTTACATACAATATTTATAGCGTCTACAAACAAAACTTGAAGAAGCTAAGTGGTCTAAGTTCGCGCTAATTTAAGAGTTGTGCGCTCTAGCAGGCAGCGAGCGGGCTTGGCGCGGCGGCGCGGCGGCGCGCGGCGGGCCGCTCGGCGCCTCCACCATGCCACACTTTGTCATAACTTAGTCGGTTACGACACCGAGCCTGCCTCACAGACACATACTGCTTCATTTAACGTAGCTTTTGTTCTTACTCACGGAAGCTAATCAAAATGTACGTGCATATGGGGTCTATTCCACCGTAATGAAAGTGTCGCCATTCGCAATATTGTTTTCCAGCAATAAGTGTTCTGCTCCCAAGTATGTTTGTTCAGATTAAGTTGTAACAATTTGTCGTAGTTAATTTGTTTCTGTTGAGGAAGGGCGGCCCTACAATCACACACTGCCGTAGTGGTGATTTTCCCCACTAATTGAACGCAGATACCTTCCCCATTTATCTTATACGCAATCTTGATTTTATTTCAGGAAAATCAATTTATACGTTTAGTCAATGTAAGGTGGAAACTAGTTTCTGGGTTCCGTACCCAAAGGGTAAAACGGGAACCCTATTACTAAGGCTCCGCCGTCTGTCTGTCTGTCCGTCTGTCACCAGGCTGTATCTCATGAACCGTGATAGTTAGACAGTTGAAATTTTCACAGATGATGTATTTCTGTTGCCGCTATCACAACAAATACTAAAAAACAGAGTAAAAATACAACAAAAGTGATTTTTTTGCTCGTGTTTGCTCGATATTGATAATGGCAACAGGTTAAAATATTCACAAGAATCTTTAGTTATATATTCACTTTAAAAATAAATAATTAAATGAAAATAAAACCCATATTTAAGGTGGGCTCCCATACAACAAACGTGATTTTTTTGCCATTTTTATAGATAATGGTACGGAACCCTTCGTGCGCGAGTCCGACTCGCACTTGGCCGGTTTTTCTTTAAAACTAACGTAGAGAAAACAGTCCAACATTTATTTCACAAATATCTATGTTGTAAGCATTTCTATCCACATCTCATTCCCTGACCAGACAGTATTAAAATTAAAATGTTATGAATATTATTTAACGCAAATAAAATTTGGTAAACGCGTCGGTCGGTTAAAATTCCGCGTCTAAATTAACATAATTTAAAATTCAAAACCGTATGCAATACTTCATTGTGGAGAGCACGCCACTGAAAGGGGCATATTTAATTCTTTCAGCAGCACTTTCCGAGAAATGAGTAGCATAAAATTCCTTCAAGAATATCAAGCACGTTTCGACTTGACTTTAGAAAAAGAAAAATACGGGTAAAAATAATAAATAGCGGTATAATGGCGATCTTCACGCGAAAGATTAGCCACAAAAGCCAGGGGCTTAGCAGTATTTATAAGGAGTGTTAGCGGCACGCCACAGGGCGGATCTTGAAATGTTTCTCCTGCCTCGCTACTCCACAGAGTATTTTTTCCTTTATCAGATAACGCATGAGGAAAATTCGGTGATTGAATGTTGCCGAATGTCTGCATTATATCTTTAGACCGAGTTTCCTCCAAAAGTTTATTGTTCTTCCCATCAAACAGTTCAGTACGAAATACAAGACTGGCTAGTAAATAGCAAGCAATTCTTGCTAGAAGACCACTCTCAATATATGTTTTTGTCAGTGGGAAATTTGTAAATGGCCTTCAATTTCATATATTAATATTATAAACAACATTCGTTTTTGTTTACCCTAAACTCGATTGGGGGTCATTGTACTCATCATTTGGAACAATTTTTTCTATAGGACCAACCTTGAAATCGCGAAAAAAAAATCAACTGTTCCATACATTAGTAATCACTTAAATCGACAAAATGTATGGAAAGGCTGATTTTTTAATTGCGATTTCAAGGTTGGTCCCATAGAAAAAGTTGGTCAAAATGATGAGTACAATGACCCCTTTTCGGGTTTAGGGTAAACAAAAAGTAATGTTGTATATTGTTTAAGACAAAGACACAGTTAGCTATAAGTTTCCCGAATAGAATAAAATAAAATACAGGGTCAATAAAATTAGCTAGCGAAACTCTGTAGACGTGATGGTTATCGATATCTAAACACGATTAAATAATTTTAAAAAAATGAACGATGTTTTTTTTTTTGGGTCAACGACCGCTTGTAGTGGTTTTACTTGAAGTATGAGTTAAGTAAATCTGTCTTATTTTGTTTTATCGTATTTAGATATCGATACCCATAACGTCTGTAAAGTTTACACAAGAAAAGATTTTTAAGCTAGTATTTCAAGTGACTACACTGAATTTTATACGTTTGTTAGATCTATGTATTACCTAGTATAAATTTTTGATTTTCGAGCTATCTATCCTATATGTTGCACATGCCATGTTTTGTCTCTGCACCACCTTAGGGTTGACTGGTAGAAAATACCTCAAGCATTAAGTCCGCCTTTCTACAATATTTTTTTTTTACTTGTGCATATAGTTTTAATAAATAATAAACCAATGCGGTCGATAACCCCACAAAAGATCATCAAATTAATTAAATTTTTGCTTTATCATGTTTACATATCGATACTCATCAAGTCATCACGTATGTAGTTTCGTTAGCTAATCTAATATGACCTTATATTTAAAGTTAAACCCACGTAAATCACGGCACAGCCTAATAAAGCTACTAGTCTTACAGTATTACTTACAAAATAGCAACAGATCCAGTTTATTAAGACGCTGACAAGAGGTAAACCGCTGTCACTGTCAGACTACATACAAAAGAAAGCAAAGCGCAATGACACAACGCTTGTAATTTATTGCAAAATATGAAGCAATTATTTATTTACTCAAAAATGAGATAAGTAATCGAAAATAAAAAACATTCAAATTCTGCATACAAGACGTTCTTGTTATTAATTAAATACCAATCGTACTTTGATATTTAATACAAATATTTTGGATTGAAACTCAAAGTAAAGGGTTAGTTTACCGTTAATTTGTATCAAGATTATTTTTCTAAACGTATTTTGGTAACAACGAAGTTCTGAGAAATATGTTCAAGAATAACATATATTTTTTCTGCTACCATAAAGTATATAGATTTGGCAATTTTTTTGTTTAAGACATGACTACTTTTATCATTTGCCTCTTGTCAGCGGGTCAGATAATCGCATCGTGCAAATGTGCGTCGCGCTCACGCCGCGCAACCATTAACTTTCATACGGAATATTTAAGTTTAGTAACGAAAATATGAATATTTGAAAAAAATCACAGATAGAATTGTAGGTAATAAAACAGTATATTCATACAAAAAAAACACAAAATTATTTTAAGTAGTTTGAACGTAATATCGTTTTTTATGCTTTGGATAGACATTATTTCCTGAATTTATTTCATAAAGTATTTTACTACAATACTTAAATATTCACATATAGAATTGATGTGTATGCGTTCTAGTTTAACATACATTTTTGCATAACTTACTTGCAATATATGAAGGCGTAATAATAGATTTAAAAGTCACTAACATCATATATCTGCGCCTTAATCAAGTGGTACCTGGCAAGCTAAACGCACTTGATTGCCACGTCAGTAGTTAATGCTACTTTACTCCAGTTACGACTAGGCTGGCATCGTGAACATTCGGTCCTAGTTACTGGCCGGTCCCAGTGCGGGGCCGGTCCCACAACTTCGCCATAACTCGTTTACTCTGGGCCACCTAATTTGCTTGCCGACTACGAACACCAGTCAGCTTGTCAGTATAATTTATAGCATCTTTACATAGAGTTCAACGCTGTTATTAGAACTTTTGTTGCTTGTTTATCTCTAGAAAGTTAAGATAATAGTTGTTTATAACAACATCATAATTCCAATTTTCGTAGATTTATAGTCTTAGAAAACCTTAGGTAAGTTCTTAATTCATGGGAGTTGTAAGATGGCTATTAAACATAATATAATAAAACGTAGCTCTATTAAACTTATGATAAATAATCACCTATTAATTTCAAGAATACCAGAGATAACTGGAGCATTATGCAAGCTCAGCAAAGACCACGCGTTGGGAATAAATTAAATAAATGTTTGAATTGTGGCAAATGAGTGCAGTGATTGTTGGAAGCATTAAATCTTGCAGCGAGGTGGTACTAAGGTGGGTAATGAATACAAACTGCGGGCCGCGTGGTTAGCACCGCAGTAAATTAAAGGCGGGAGTGTGCGGACCGCGAATTGGAAACCACTGCCGTGAAGCTCGCGAGGAGGCGGTGAGAACTCCCCAGCGGACCGTTCTCCTTCGATTACTTGAGAAACTAGAGCTTTAGAAGAAAAAAAAAGTTCTTACTTAATGCTAACTGAAAATGAAGCTATACTCTAAGCTCAGTCAGTAATCAAGGATTCAGGGCCAATATGTCGAAAATTTAAACGAAAATACAGTGTCTCAGGATAATGTTAGAAAAAAAATTATGTGCTCAAGTAAACAATTACCTATAGGGAAAGACTCATCATCATTCATAATTTCAGCCGAAAGACGTCCACTGCTGGACATAGGCCTCCCCCAAAAAGGAGGGGGGGGGGGGGGGATTTGACATAATCGCTACGCTTGGCAGGCGGGTTGGCAATCGCAGTATGGTTTTAAAAATGCATAAAGAACGCTACTGCCCATTCTCTAGTAAGTGCCTTAGTCGCCTTTTACGACACCCACGGGAAGAAATGGCATGGTGCTATTCTTTACGTCCGGCACCAAACGGAACAATGAAAAGACTATTTTCCAATAAATGTAGGTGGTTTTTTTCTCAGTATTTTGCGGTTAGCGTATAGGTGCACTTTTATTCCTCGAATCGTCGATTTGACACAGGAGTAGGGTAATTCCCAAAAATCATACAAGTGGAAATTATAAAACACACACCGATGTAACTCAATGAAAAACATTGCAGCAATCAAATATTTTATAATATTCTCTTTGCTGTGGTTCCCCATATCCCAGACACTATAATCACGGTACTATAATTTTCATAGGGGTTTGAAACTTCCCAGAAATTGTCGTGAATATTGAGAAACCTAGTAATAAACAAGCACTTGTCCGCAATTTGCAATTACGTGAGTTCGTAGAAATGGGTGAATCGATACTTAGGGGTCATCGGCACCATAGGCCATGAGGTTGAACCCTCAGGAGGGTGTTTGCCACACATTACAACCCACCCCTCGCCCGCACCAAGCATTCCAGGAAAACATTGCAAACCCTACTATTCTTTATTTTACCTGTGGTTAGTACCCAATTATATATAACTGTGTTCGCTAGTTGCATGTTAGTCCATTAAATTTAATTCCCGATTATAAGTAATGCTGTCTCTCTCTAACGGGACGTATCAGAAAGTGACAGAATTACTTTTAATCGGGAATTAAATTGAACGTGCAAAAATCCAGGCCTGATAATGAAAATTAAACTTCGACCAGCTGAAAGAATCACAAAGATGTAAGAGCTCTGTCATTCGTATTGCAGTTTAATATTCCGCAGCATTGAAATAAATTGCCGCATTAATTTTCAATATGAAACCATAGGACGTTTGAATAAAAATAAATATCGTACATCAATTTGATCTTGTCTCGATACGCCGCCGTATTCCGCCGTTTCCACACGCATTGTTGTCTGTTGTCTATTTATCTGAAATCGCATTGATACTTTTCTGAAATGTTTCTATTGAACCTGATTCTTAGAATAGAAACGCGAAAACTTCTTTTCCAATTTTCTCTCAATGGCCATTAGGATGAGAAATGTAAAGTAGATTCCCGGACGAAGTCGAGATATGTGTTCGAGAAGAATGAAATTTCGAACTAAACTGGCATCGCACCGGCGCGCCAGGGTAGTCCCAGCCGACGGAACGACATCAGGATGCAGACTTTTTCGAAAATATTTGCATGTATCACGCTACCCCACTGTTAGAAAACGGTTTTCGATTGCAATACAGAGTTCAGATTTCCAGAATACAACCATATTAAGATCAGATATGACCGTATTATATTCGGAAACCCAATTTGATATTGGAGTCTTTGAAAATACGGTCCACTTATGCAGGGCAGAGTACATTCTATCAAGGTTCGGGCCGTCGTTAAAAGCTGTTCCAATATGACTAAGGATATCCCGTTGTTATGAAAGTGACGATACAAGTTGTGTCCATAACAAACAGGCCTCTCAAATCGTGACTTAACGCAGTGTCAACAGGTTACTTGAGTCGAGTTGACAATCTGTAATTTAGCGCGGGCGGACCAACTTGCGAACGGGACCCCTCGCTTATTTGCGAGCCCACAAGTAACTTTAAACTGTTCAGACTAATATATAACGTACTTTAGAGTTATAAGCTCACGAACCGTTACGTCGATTCACCTGCATCCTTGAAAACTCGAGATTGTATTTTCAGGCAAGCTGTTAAACTTGTTATTACGCGTGGCAGAATGTGATTAACCCATCCGTGAGGATTGGGAGTTTGAAATACAACTTTAGTTTTAGCCCTTTATAATAGGATGACCCAATAACTCAGGGGAAGTAACACTGTCCACTAATATGAAGGCAATTATAATTTAAATACAGATTAATGGACTGTGGACTAAATCGAATCTTTTGGAACTGTTAATGAATCTGCAGTACTGGGACTGAGACTGATTGGAATTAACAGATTCTAAGAAAATCTGACTTTTTAAACTCTTCATTACATTCATCTTCAGTCGGTTAAATAACCACTGTAAACTTACAGTGAATATCTAACTGAGTCATGCAGTTAAGGAATACCCTGAAGTTATTTTATAAACCTTGAACAGACTAATGCAAATTAAATGGAAGACTATTTGTAGTGAACCATATTTTTATATTAAGACCGAGAGCCCCCGCTGGCAAATACAATTTCTTCTTGCAATGGGGGTTAAGGAGGGGTGAGATGTGATGGCGGGGGCGGTCTACCATCGTTGCAGTCTTAAACTCACCAATCCCCATGACTGTCCAAGGTATTTTATTGACTGCTCAGGTCTTAATTGGATATATTACTGATTGTACTTCGGTGAGTGTGCCCAAGAACTCCACGACCTCATGCCTCCGGCCCCCTTCTATTATCGGACATCTAGACGCACTGCAGGTTACCGTCCCTTCCTTGTTGCTACGAGTATTCCACCAATTCGCACTAAGCGTTTCCAAATGTCTTTTATAATGCGCACAGCAAAAGAGTGGAACTCTCTGCCTGCGTTTGTGTTTCCGAACGCATACAACACTAATCTCTTCAAATTTAGAGTGAACAGGCATCTTCTGGGTAAGCTCACTCCATTGTCGACTTTGTCTCTGTCACCTCTGCCCTACACAAAGGTCAAGAGCAAACCCATCCTAAAACACAAAAAAAAAAAAATTACTAGAATACACGCTTTTATGCAAAAGTTTTTGCTAGCACAAGATCTTGATAAAAGACAGTTCACTCTACCATATTTAGAGATGAAGAACTTTCAAAAATAGCTTCCATAAGTTCCTCGAAACATTTCAAAGCCATTAGAAAAGCTTCAGCGATTTCTGTTTAACTGCCGTAAAATTAATCTATCGAGGAAATACAATGTTACGAAGAGCTTATAATACAATATGTAGATATTATTACAATTTAACCTTTCTTTATTTTTCCGTATTAAACACGAAAAACTTTCTAGTCGGCATTGTAATACGGTTAAAATTAACATTGTTCAAGTCAGTTCGTATTTTTTGTGTGCATAGTCCAGCGTTATAACTTATAACTGGTCGAGTGCAATTTTATGCAGCCATTCCACGTTTCTAATAGAGCGAGCTCATTTTAAAGTAAAAGTTTGAAAATTTAAATTTACACGGTTACTCACTGGGCGACTTATAATTTGTTCTGCAAGAAAGACTGGCCTTTCTATTCACTACACGCTTAGGGTTAACATACGATGAAAGATGATTAAACCCCTTCAGTCATTGTACATTAGAAAGAACTGTACATAGTATAAGTTTTTATTTAAAATATTGACAAAAATTGAAAAGAGTATGCTTAGATGGTTTGGTCATGTGGAGAGGATGAGTGAAAGGCGACTAACATAAAGCAGAGGTGAGTGGAAACGCCGGGAGGGGACGCCCTAGAAGGACCGCCTTATTACAAAACAAGATTTATATTTTGACATGGCTTAAACCATGCAGCCAGTTTTTGTAATAAGAACGTAACAGTAATTGAAATACCGTTCTTTATACAAAACTGAAAACTTAGCTTTGTACTAAGTTGTCAGTTTTGTGTTTAGGAACTTTACCATAGTCGGAATAAAGTTCGAAATTCAATAATGGCTCCATCTTTTAAACCTGGGTCTGAAGATAAACCTTGTTTTGTAATAAGGGGTATAGTGACCAAATTGGTGATGTTCTTCAGAAAGGTCAGGTGCGTAGTACTCGCAACCAGCGTGCGTGTATGACTAGATGTATGAACGTAGGCGAAGCAAAAGGAGTATGTAAGGAGCGTAGCAAGCGGCGTTCTATTGTTTCTGCCTACCCGCATGGGAAGAAGGCGTGAGTTTATGTATATGTATGTATGTTGAAATATTGAATACTCAAAGTCCTGTTAACTGAAATGTTTTAGATTGTTGGCACGCGTAATATGACCACATTTATCTCTACAAAGAATAGATATAGCTAGGTATTTCTATACCAAATGACATTTCTTTTCTTCAATATTGACATCTTGGCATCAAAATCTTTCTACAGGATGGCCTACTGTATATAACTTTAAATAAAGATAATTTTTATTAGAAACGAAAACTACCGGATATTTATATACAACATTATTTTTAGTATATTATTATGCGAAACCTGAATATATAATAGTTTGTATAGAATAAGGAACTGAATCGATTTCAATAATTTTTACACCATATTATATTATGTCCCAAAAATATTTAAGTGTGATGGAAAATGTTAACACCATTTAATTACTTACAATATAATCGCCGTACGGTTAGGTACCCACTGCCAAATTATTATCAATGAGCGCAAGACGACCCTGGAGGCGCGGGGGCGCCGTTAGCATGTTTTTGTTCGGACAACCCGGTAACATAACAACCTTATAACTTAGTGATTTTTCATGATACAGTTTTGTTTGTACATAGATTCTTTACATAAAAATACTAGACACGTGTTTGGGTTTCACATATACTAAAACTAATATTGTATAATTATATTATTCAGGCTTGGCAATTTTATACGGTAAATAAGATCTGCCTAATCTCCTCCTTTTTTATTATTAAAAATGCGATCCTTTTTTATCGTGTTTTTCATATACTTTTCGCACACTTTATTAGGTATCGCACTAACAAAGTCACAAATATTCTGGTTTTCGTATTCAAGATTGACCACGACACGTCCCTTTAGATAACCCTACAGAAAAAGTCCTCTGAAATCATCAGTGATCAAAATGGTATTCGTTACTCTTAATGATTTGTTAAAGAAAATTGTGTATTTTTTTTTTTCGTTTGGTACGGTTCGGAAATTCGTTTAGGAACTTTAGGACAAAATTACTGAAAGTATTGCGGAGGTTATGGTCTTAACGACGGTGCATAATTTGCCGCATTCTTACTAATAATAGATATCAAAGAACTAAAAAATTTGGCGTCAAATCAGAATGGGGGCTAAAAAAAGTTGTATACACCTAAATTGGCCACCCACTTAATCATGCAACGCGTGCAGGAAGGCCATTCCTGAAAACTCAAAACCGGATTTCGGTTAATATTCTTTAGACATTAAGATACAATTTTAATTTAATATTTGCATTTTTTTTTTTTTTCTTAGCAAAAAGCGTCTTCATCCTCCCTCCTATTCAAAATTAACTTTGCTGTGCCCGACATGGTCCATAATTTATTCGATGTTTTAACATACCAACTGTTTTATGTACACATTATGGACCAATATTATCAATCAGTTACCTTATTAAAAACAAAATGCACAATAGACATTTCCCCTTAAAACAACCCCCACATCAATCGCTTAGAACGCACAGTTGCACATTCCTGACAAAATAAAAGTATCTGCAACAGCAAAAGGCAAAAAATACATATCGCATCTTCACTTTACTCTTTGATCGCAGTCTCGGAGGTCGCGACTCCAGCTAGTGAGTTCCACCGTTATTTCTTTAGCTGAAAAATCCCCTCGCACAAGTTTAGTTAGGAATTCCGTACACCTATCTTCGTATCGCACCACATATTTCGTGTAGACGGGAGGCAGGGGAAGTTTCCGTTTCCTTGTGAAAATCTTCCGTGACGCGTAGTAGGTATATTCTATAAGGGCATCGCCAAGGGCAGCTTTGATAAGCCATTATTTATTTTTGATTCGATTTAGAAATACTGATGTAATTGTTCTGAAAACTTTGTGTCATTGAGAATAAGATTAACTTATATGAAATACCTGCAAGTTTTACATGTCTATGTTTATATAGCTTTCGATAATTTCGGATAGGAAATGACATTTACCTTATACTAAAGTTCATCTCAGAATAGTTGAACACAAACCATATCACCTTTGACATACATACTCGTACACTAACACAGAAGTGGACAGCTGCCTCTAAATGTCAAAGGTGGTCCTTGTTTATGTTGCAGGTATACGTATAATCCAATAATATATTACACACCAATGAGTTCTGTCCGTAGCTAATAGCTTTCATAATTAAAAGCAATTAAGAGAGCAATAATGCAAACCCTTTTTAAACCGAAGAAACACTTTTCAGCATTACCGATGTCAGTTAACGCTCTAAATGATGTCTAGTATTTGAGACGTAAGCTACGTGTATAAGGTTCGTGCAGACCAGCGCGATATCGCGCCAGTCTGCACGAGCCTTTAAAGGTAAACAAATGTTGTGGGGTACCGTATGTATGTGGTGTCGCTTCGTTGCGAATACCTCTCCTGTGTAATATTGGGAAAAACTTGTGGGGCGACGGATAGTTGCGGGGGTCAAGTTAATGATATCGCCGCCATTTGCGGACGAGTCCCCGCTCCGAATTGCGCCCGGGCACGTTAATGGGCTCAGCTACAGCACTCTGAATATTTTAAAGGACATTCGCTGAAATTACTACAAAAATAATGTCGCTTTGCTTGTACCGAATTACCCGAGAAACGGTTTAGAGACCGGCAATAAATATGCACGGAATCCTCTTCCTATTGCCTCTTTGGAGATTGCTTTTCGGATTAAACATTTTCAGTCGGAGTTTTTAGCTGAGTTTGATCATAGTCTGCAAATTGTTATCTCAAAGTTTCCCGTATCGTGTGAGTCTAGTATCGATTTGTCATAAAGAGAACGCTCAGAGAAGTCAGGTTCACTTACGACTGTTTCAGAGTAGCGATCTTTTAAATAATAAATGAGACTTGGTGATAGAAGAGAACGGGAGCGTGGGCGGCGAGACTGCCGACTGAATATTGTGCCCGCCACAGCCGCGCCCGCGCCCGTACCCGCGTGCAGACAGCGGGCTACGTGCGCCGCATAATGCACCGTCCCGTGCAAAATTCACAACTACGTAGGTACCCTCCAGCAAAATAAATTTACTACCTCTATCTTATTTGCTCTAATTCGCGAAAACTGCAACTCGAAACTCCGGTCTCGCTGTAATGATCGTACGACACCGTTTGCAGAATTAGTGATGAGTAGCGAATGTTTCGTTTGGACCATTAATTTGTGTATAAAAAGAGACTGCATAAATAGATGTCTGCGGTTCTATACTGAATGTTATGAAGTTCTTTTGCATTTTGCAAAGTGCAAAAGTTTTATACGCGCTGGTGTACCGGGCACGCGATGCATGCGAACGCGAAGACTTTCCCTAACTTTTTCACTCCGGATTTCTTCATTTAAATAATGTTTCCTGAACTAAACGCATTTTGCAAGTAAGGTGATAATCTGGTTTATATAAAAATAGTGAATCTTTTGATAACAGTCGTTCTAACGCTTGTCGCGGTTTGTCCATGGATGGGTGACAATCTTTACATACCAAGACCCCTCCATGCCTCGAAAAGCACGTAAAGCAGTTGGTCCAAGCTGTCATTCGTGGATCTTTGACATTCGTTAGGGGTCGTCAGAGAGATGTCAGCACGAATTGACGGGGTCCATTAGAGCCACGCCTGCCAGGGTTGCGAGTTTGTCCGAAAGGGATATCGTAGCCCTGGCACACAGGCAACTGAAGGAACACGGGTGGGTTTCAGTCAGTAAAAGTCTGACACTATTGACAAGTCTGACACTAGTCTGATTACTGTAAAGTTATTTGACAATTTCCCACCCAGAAAAAAAAACAAGGTGTCGTCAGAAGCTCAAAAGTGTGACAACCAAGTGGTATCGTATTACCCATTAGGTACCCAGGGTTCAGATAGGCAGTCGCTCCATTTAAATTTCTGGTACTTATTCAGCTGGATCCGATTAGACTAGAAGCTGTCCCCAAGATAGATGGAAATAACAAATTTGGAAAATCCAAAAGTGCACGCCTCATAGTCATAACGTTCACGTCGTTTTTTTCTTATTACTGCTAACAATAAGATAATTAATCAAATGAAATAAAATAAATAACAATTGTAAATAATTATAAAAAAAACCACAAAAAGTAATTATAAAAAAAAACAGAAAACTGCAATGGTTTAGTGGCGCCATAATTATAAGGTGAGGAAAAAAAAAACTATAATAAATAGATAGATATAAAAAAAAATACACAGTCGTATACTAGTTTTTTATGAATAATAATTAAACGACAGTGAATTGAACGCTCACATTAATTTAGAAAGTCCGTAGTGTACTCGTATTACTTTAGATAATAAAAAAAAAAATCGGTACGATTATTTTTTCGACCAATTTCCCTGCCACATACACCAATCTATAAACACAGACACACGGACGTCCAGGTAAGACCATTTTTAATGTTATTATTTACTATGTTAAACAAAATAATTATTATTGAATTATATTTTATGTGTCTGACAAATTATTTGACTTGATATTAGTACACTCATATTATATCGCACCTGTAAGTGCGATATAAATGAAAAAAAAAACGATTTTAATTTCGAGAAAACTGCTTTTTTTTTAATGTCGAGAGTAGAGCACAACCTCACCGCTTCGCTTATGAGGCGTGCAAAAGGCGAGGCAGATGATGAGTGAACTTTAAATAACAAGCTTCACCAGAAGGGCTAGGTCAATGCGATAGGTATTTTTTAATAAGAATACCTAATCTGATTTAATAATGCCGAAGAGAATGTAAAGTCGCAGGAAATCAATTATTCAAAGATTGTAAGCAAGACATAAAGCAATTCCTTGAATAGTAGTGAAGTTCTTTCTATTATTGTCTTCACTGAAGTTCCACTATTTATTGAAAAAGTTGGTGCTGGCCACAGGTCGGAGGTGGGAAATAGCTGACCCGCCTAGCTGTTCCTTTTAAAAATCATTCTTGTGGGCGATTTCCGAAACAAAGCGTGTTGTAAATATGCTTTGCGGTCGTAAAAAATATGACTTTACAGAATTATAATAATTAGAATCAGCAATACAACTAACCCTCTTCGTAGAATCCTATTGAAGCTACCTTTTATTCAATAAAACAATATCATGAAATAGTCATTCAATAGGATTCTAAGAACCTTGAGAGTTGTTTTCCTGATTCTAATGATTTTAATTAAATAAAAAGAAAATTCGAATTTCGTGGGCTACCTTAGCGCATGAGGCCTTAAGAGGCCGGCGATGGATGCGTAGTTCATACAAACGTAATACCAAAATAATTTATAAATCTAACATATTCTTAAGGTAGTGTGTCTTTATTCCGATTGGAATACAGATTATCTAGGTTTCCAAATATATATTTTGAATTTGGGGAACAAATCTAACTAAGAGAGATTTATTAATAATTCTAATGATAATAATTCTGTAACTACATTATCTGTTAAAACCTGACACTGACCTGCAAAGCTGCCAGCTGCTGCTGCGGCTGCTGATTTGTGATCTGTGCGAGTCCCAATAAATGCTTTTATTGGGACTCGCACAGATCACAATCCGTACCCAAAGGGTAAAACGTGAACCACTAAGGCTCCGCCGTCTGTCTGTCTGTCCGTCTGTCACCAGGCTGTATCTCATAAACCGTGATAGTTAGACAGTTGAAATTTTCACAGATGATGTATTTCTGTTGCCGCTATAACAACAAATATAAAAAAAACAGAATAAAATAAATATTTAAGGGGGCTTTCATACAAAAAACGTGATTTTTTTGCTCGTTTTTGCTCGATATTGATAACGGCAACGCTTGAAATATTCACAGAATCTTTAGTTATACATATAATCACTTCAAAAATTTATAATTAAATTAAAATAATACAGATATTTAAGGGGGGCTCCCATACAACAAATTTGATTTTTTTGCCGTTTTTATAAATCTTTCTTTCTTTTCAAATTGCAAAAAACGTAAGAAAATTTGAATTTCCCGGGCTATAGCTGCGGATTCACTATATAGAAATGGATGGCCTGCAAGCTACTTACCGCCTGGCGCCGAGTTCCCCTTCACCCCTTTTGAAAACATTGCTTCGCTTATTAGATTTAAATAAAGTCAAAACCTTTTGTTGTATGTCCCCTTCTTGGACGCTATGCATAATGTTGACGTCATGGGTAATTTTACGAATTCGGGGATGTTTCGTTATCCGAACGCGATGCTGCGGGTGTCACCCCGCACCCACATAAAATCGCTACAGTTTGGAAAAATAAAATCCAAAAAAAATATGATAAATAAATGATAAATGATTTATTTTCTGTAAGTAGGTTTGTACAAACACTTTTACACGTCAAACATATTTAAAAAACCAAAAAAAACTAGATGAGGTCGGCGTTTCGTAACTGACTACTCTGAGAAGAAAGCCCGAAACAAACTCAGAGGTCACAGTCTCTTTTAAAGTCCAGACATAATCTTGGTCAAATCATGTGAAGATCATGTAAGACCATGTAGATTGGTGCCTGAAATTATCTTTTGATGAAAGAATCACACAGATTGAGGGTACCTGTCCAGTCAGTGCACGCATTTGTCAGTAGTCGTGCAGCTCAACTCAGAACTTGAGGAGCTCAACGATTCAACGAACAATACCAAAGAAAGGACATTCGGGTAGGCCGCATAAATTACTCAAACTGCCAGACAATGATGACAACTAACTGAGTAAAAACTAAAATAAACAATAACCCACATAGTCTTCACATTTACAATACTAAATTAAAACAATATAATACTTAACAAAGTAAATATTCATGTCATAGTATATATAAAATTCATCAATGTCAATGTGTATATAAAATACGGATATAATCTTGGTCAGGTCATTTGAGGACCATGTAGATTGGTGTCTGAAATGGTTTTTTGAGGAAAGAACCACACAGATTTGAGTGGATCTGTCCAGTCAGTGCACGCATTTGTCAGTTATCGTGCAGCTCAACTCAAAACTTAAGGAGCTCAACGATTCGACGAACAATACCAAAGAAAGGACATTTGGGTAGGCCGCATAAAGTACTCAAACTACCAGACCATCATTAAAACTAAGAGAAAAATAAAACAAAAACAATGACCCACATAGTCCTCACATTCATAATAATGAAAATAATAAAATACTTTACGAAGTAAATATTCATGTCATTGTTAATGTAAAATGATATATAAAAAACAAAAAGAAAAATATAAGTATATAGTAGCAAAAAAAAAATGTATATAAATCAAATCAAGATTCACTGTAAATTTATTGGAGCAGCTCAATCCCAAGCCTGTTTGTCCTCAATATAGTCTTTAACAGTATAAAAGACTTTCTGGCACAGTTTCCGCTTTATAAAACATTTGAATTTATTAAGGCTTAATTCTTGAATATGAATATCATTATCATCATTTCAACCGAAAGACGTCCACTGCTGGACATAGGTCTTCCCTAAAGGTGAGGGTTTGCCATAATCGCCACGCTTGGCAGGCGGGTTGGTGATCGCAGTATAGTGTTAAAATGCATAGAGCCAACGCCAACGCTGCTGCCCATTCTCTAGTAAGTTCCCTAGTCGCCTATTACGACACTCACGGGAAGAAATGGGATGGTGCTATTCTTTACGTCCAGTACCAAACGGACAAATAAAATATGTGTATGAGGATTTATTGGTAATAACATATAGGATCGTACAGACTGGTGCGATATCGCCGGTGCGACAGGCACCGACAAAGAAATTGTGCTACTAGAGTCGCGGTGCGACCTTTGTCGCACCAGTCTGGACAAGCCTTCATGTGATAAAAATTCCGATGCAATTTAAGGCTCGTACAGACTGGTGCGATATCGCGGGCGTGACAGGCATCGCGCTCTTGTCACGCCCGCGATATCGCAATAGTCTGTAAGAGCCTTAAGTAGTAGGTACAGTCAGAGACAAAAGTCGATTAACACTTCAGTTTATTAATTTTAATAATTTAAATAAATAGGTAAATATTTAATTAATATCGAAACAGTAGTAAAATTAAAAGATTATTAGCTAACATTACATATCATAACATCACGCCTGTAATCCCCAAAAGGTTAGGCGGAGGTGTACCTGTAGTACACCCACATTTTTGTGCAATAAATCCCCATGTAAGTAATAGGGAGCGCGCTGCGTGCTGCTACTGAGAAATGCCTGATGGAAAAACCCAATAACAGTTTGCTCTACTCGAGCATCGAACCCCCTCATGCTCAGACATTCAAAAGTGCCTTATATGGGCCTATTTGAAATAAACAATTTGACTTTGACTTTGACTTTTGACTTTGCACTTAACATCCTGGTACATAATAACCACTTACCGCCTTATTACAAAACAAGATTTATATTAAAATTTGACATGGCTTAAACCATGGAGCCAGTTTTTGTAATAAGAACGTAACAGTGATTGAAATACCGTTCTTTTTACAAAACTGAAAATTTTGTTCGTACTAAGTTGTCAGTTTTGTGTTTAGGAACTTTACCATAGTCGGAATAAAGTTCAAAATTCAATAATGGCTCCATGTTTTAAACCTGGGTCTGAAGATAAACCTTGTTTTGTAATAAGGGGGATAGTGTTTTGCCGTGTAAAAGTGTTTGTACAAACCTACTTACAGAAAATAAACCATTTATCATATAAAATTCTTTAGCCATTTATATGTCAAAGCAAAAAGGGTCCAGCATTCAAAATAAATAATTTAGATTTTTTTACCTAAAAAAATAAACAGGCTAACTTTTCATTAATTAAATCTCTTTTAAAATCTAAATCATTTATTTTGAATGCTAATTGTACCCAAATCAGTATCTTTTCTTGCATTCTTGTTCGTACTGCTAACCTTCGCAACTAAACATCAAGAAAGTAACAAAACAATGAATCGGTAGTACACGTACTTACATAATAAGTAATAACTTTAATACACAGCTTCCTTACGGGGCTCGCAGTAGGCTTTGTCTGTACCCTGGTCTTATTAACGTGCATAAATATCTGTTCCCTGCCACCTCGCCCCCAATTTAGCGCCAGTACGCGGCGCTCCTAACAAATCAACCCGCTCTAAGTAATTCATTCAGCATTTATTCTTTTTTTTGTACCTGGCTACGTTTATAGAACAGGGTACGCAGCATTTTTTTTTGTCATAGTTTCCGGAATTAATATCTCCAACAAAAAGTTGAAATACCTAATCACCTCAGAGTACCCATGTGCTAACTATTCTAAGCTAATCACATTTCAGAAACAATATGTTTTTAAAAAGTTGACGTTTACGGGCCTACTTCCTTACTAGAATAATTTTTATAATTATTATTACGAACATTTTAAGTACAGGCTTAATAATAATGCAATAAGAATGGCAAAAAGTAAAATTTTTACGATATTTTATTTCAGCGAGTAAAAATTACCTTCGTTTATTGTAATCTGCGGGGATGCATGCATATTTTATTTGTTGGAAACATCGGGTCAAGAGTAAAACAAAGTTTGAATAGTATTTTACTAGATTTTATTATCTGAAACGGGTAATTTCCCCCGTACAAACACTCGCCTGTGTTCATTCGAGAGCCCCAGCGCGCGCTAAATTTGAATTCATGTTACGAACGGGCTACATAAACCAATTACCGAGCAGAGCCAATGGCGGGTGGCGGCACGCGGAGAATCGATAATTCACAATATGCCCGCTAGAGGGCAACGCCGGCAACGCGCCTTGCGCGCCCACTCCACTCCTCCACGTTGCGCATCCGTACGATAAACCTTGCAATGACGTGCAAACGATGCAGGATTTTTAGTTGAGGTTTATTATTGTAATATTTTTATGTTTTCAGTATAGTATACCATCGAAAAGATTTCTATATAAAGCCCTATTTTTTCATACTGATTTTTTAAATAAAAATCTACGTTAACATTAATTTAAATTTATGAGATTGAACTTAAAAAAATTAAAACAGACTGTGTATCATTTCAATAAATCATCGAGTAAACTTTTGTAATAAACTCCAAAGAGCTCAATACATTCCGTACAAAATCAACAAACCTTGAACGCCGATGCAAAGTCACGTCATGTCGACGCTCGTAGTCAGCTGCTGCTTAGCTTGCCGTTTCGTGTCGCGCTTCTTGTCCGCTTTCAATGTTTTCCGTTTTATTTTGTTATTTCTGTGATGCAAACCGATTTTTTAACTAATATTTATATTATTACGTTATTGTGAATGAAACTGTGCAATAATACAGTGGTATCAGCCCCCGGACAACGGAAAAGAAGAGGTAAACGCCTTAATATTTTTGTTTGTCGCGAACATAACCTCTCTGGCATCACGTACGATGCTCAATATCAGTCATTTAGCTTTTTATGTGATTTGTAGAGCTTGCTATGAGTCTTTATAAATGAATCGGATGTCGGTATTAGTCTCCTTTCAGTGTAATCGTTCAACTTTATGTTTTTGTTCCGTATTGATGATATCGATAAGATCCCAGCAGCTCCTTCATTAGTGAACTAATGTTGTTTTCAATAATACCTATTTGAAGCGATTATGTTCTGAAATTTTGTATTATTTATATGAATAATGTTAAAATTCTGTATTTTAGGAAGTTTAATGCAGAAATCCAGTTAAATGTTGACTCTAGTGAATCACCATGACAATGCTTGCTTCATTTACAATGCCATCGAGTTCCCACAGGGGGCGTTGCTTGGTAGAAATTGCGAACAAAATAAAATTGCTTACCGTGTTGTTTGCCTTTGCACATAAATTATAACATCCACCAAATTCGTTTCATGTAAGCACCTACTTTCCTGTGTATTACATATTGTTCTCAAAACATGTTTCCTTTGTTACGAACTGCTTATTGTAAATAACTTGTTAGGCTGTCTAAATACATCCACGTGCTTTGCAAACATTAACAAATTGTTTAAATTTCTATGGTAGTTCTGAAATCGATTTTCAAAATAATGGTGATAACCTACTTATCTAAGCAAATCGTAAACGGGCCTTGCAGTATTTAAAATGTACAAAAACTGACTCTCAGTACGGTCATCCTGCCCAATTTAAACCATAAACAAGGAAACCAAAATACCGACCGTAGGTACCAAAAGTAGGGTTATGATAACAATGGATGTCTCGAAGTAATGACGTCTCTCACTCTGTCGGCACTCTGTCGGCTCATGCAGACTGGCGCGACGTGACACCACCGCGGCACCGGTAGAACAATTTCCATAAATTTACATAGAAATTGTTCTACCGGTGTCGCGTCGTGCGACAAGTCGCGCCGGTCTGTACGAAACTTAAACGTGCTAACTTATTTCGTTCAACTCACGCGCACGAAACGATTCTAAATAAGTAATAACAATGGCAATACTCTTAATACATTTTGTTCTTGATAGGTAAATTCAATTGTTTCCTAACTTGATTTTAGAAGGTTCCGTATAACCTAACCAAACTATAAAAAAAACATAATATTAAGTAGGTACATTTGCAGTTATGTAGAATTTCAGCATACCGTATGGTACCTAAGTTCCCAGAGCGGGAGAAGTTATTTGATAATTTCCCACCCAAAAAAAAAAAAGGTTACCTATGTTATGTCTATTGTTGAGCTTGCAAATGCACTCATGTCACTCGTTGAAAAGGTAAATTTAAACTTCGTTTTAGGATTATAAAAGGAGAAAGTACAGAAAAAATAAACCGGCCAAGTGCGAGTTGGACTCGCGCACGAAGGGTTCCGTGCCATTATCTATAAAAACGGCAAAAAAAATCACGTTTGTTGTATGCGAGCCCCCCTTAAATGTTTGTTTTATTTTAATTTAATTATTTATTTTTATTTATTTATTTTAAAGTGAATAATATATAACTAAAGAATCTGTGAATATTTCAACCGTCTAGCTGTTGCCGTTATCAATATCGAGCAAAAATAAGCAAAAAAATCACGTTTGTTGTATGGAAGCCCCTTTAAATATTTATTTTATTCTGTTTTTTAGTATTTGTTGTTATAGCGGCAACAGAAATACATCATCTGTGAACTTCAACTGTCTAACTATCACGGTTCATGAGATACAGCCTGGTGACAGACAGACGGCAGAGCCTTAGTAATAGGGTTCCTGTTTTACCCTATGGGTACGGAACCCTAAAAATATATTCACCGAACTATTTCCGAAAACCTACATTTAAAGATGTCGTGATGGACTAGTGGTTAAGGCCTCGCCTCTCATGCACGACGTTATGGGCTCAAATCCGGCCAAGTACCAATGTGACTTTTTCAATTCATATGTACTTTCTGAGTTTATTTTGGACTTTACTGACACCGATGAAGGAAAAACGTGAGGAAACCTGGATTATGTAGTTACATACATACATACTCACGCCTTTTTCCTATGGGGTTAGGCAGAATCTATAGAACGCTACCTGCTACGCTCCTTACATACTCCTTTTGCTTCGCCTACGTTCATACAACTGGTCATACACGCACGCCGGTTGCGAGACCACGCACCTTCGACCTACGACTTTTCTGAAGAACATCACCAATTAGGTCATATGTTATGTCCTCCTAGGGCGTCCTCTCCCGGCGTTTCCACTCACCTCTCTGTAAATATCTTTTTGTTAGTCGCCTTTGACTCATCCTCTCAACATGACCAAACCATCTAAGCATAGCATTATAAATAATCTTTAAAATCAGCAATACAACTCTCTAAGTTCGTATAATCATATTGAATGACTATTTCATGAAATAGTCATTCCCCTTAACAGTCGGTAATCACAACTTAACTTAAAGTAACGTTTATAAATAAAGGGGTAATCATTTAGGAGAACTGTTTTTTGCAGCTTCTAAAAACGTTAAATGTTGAGTCCCTGTTTGCAAATAGCCTGCTTATTTAGCATTTACATTACTTACAAATTGCTGCTGACGCAGTTGCTTTAAAAATACATAAACTTTTTTCTACTATGTAAACAATAAACAATTAAAATTACTTTCATAGTTTATCCAATTTAAAGTCATTAAAAATCATTCATACGACAGCTTTTAAAGCTTTGTCATAGATCAAATACGTAGATAACCGTGTATGTGTATTGCTGTCAAAAAAATAAATGCTGCCTTATCAGTGGAGCCCTGAAAAAATGCTGCTCAACTGAGATTATTAAAGTTTGCAGGACAAATTCCAATACAACATAGTTACATTCACGAAGACAGGTAGATAGTCACCATACAATATACCTACAAAGCTATCGAATTTTGGCAGTGATTCAATATTATATTTGGAAATAACATTAAATGTAAGAATAGACTTCATAAGTCTTCTAAATATTTCAAGAAAAACAGCTTTTATTCAACAGAATTAGATTCGATTATTTACGTGACCATCATCCGCAGTTTTCAATTACCCAATATTAGTACTGCCTCTTTTTGTTGCGCCATCTCAGTTTTCTAAAGGCTTCTACATACTGGCGCGACAAAAATTCAAGACAATTGTTCTACCAGCGGCATCGCGCGACAATTCGGGCCAGTATGTTTGATTACTTTCATTCAATGAAAAAAAATTAAATATGTTTATTTGTCCCAAAACAGTTACTAGATTATAAATGAGACATCCCCAGTAAGTAATTGATAATACTTGTGTTGGGGCGGAATTCCTACATTACATTTTTTTTAAATTACGTAGATACAAGATATTAAAAGAAATCCCTTAAAGTAAAAAAATATATTTTTATGTAGACGAAGAAAACTTGTAAAGTGGATAGCATGAAAAATCTTGAGTCACAGACCAATTATGAAACAACTATAGATCCTTATACTCCACAAAAACTTTTTACAAAAAAATAATAACTGACTACCAAAAATAACACTACCGAGTACAAAGTGAAAAATTACTTTAATTTCGGAAGTCGGTGTCTTTGGATCTGTATTTGAGTTTATTGCCACCGACTTCCGAAATTTAAGTTATTTTTCACTTTGTAGTGTTATTTTTGGTAGTCGGTTATTATTTTTTTGTAAAAAGTTTTTTATTTTTCACTTTTTAGTGGGTCAGTTTTGAATTTATATATCTAAGTTACAATAGCCTAATGCTCATCACCTTTTACAAAATATTGCTTTTCCCGATGCTGGGACGTTGATTGTTGAGGAGTTCTCCTGGTAAGAATCAGGAGAACTGCCACTCATCATATGCATAGTGACGAGCATAAATTGCTTAATCGCAACCCGTTAAATAGGTACTCATTATTATATTGTTCCGGTAGCCATCTGTGGTCTCCATCATCAGTTCCACTTCACCAAATGGTGCTTTCGGAGAGCAAATGCACGAGTTACTATCGCTATAGGTTTGCGTATAAAATTTGAGGGTTTCCCTCGATCCCCTCATCAGATTCTGATTGTGTGGCAATGGGACCACCTCGGGAGTATACCCTTTAAAACAAAAAAAGAATTTTCAAAATCGGTTCATAATTGACGGAGTAATCGCGTAACAAATATACAAAAAAAATAAAAAACTACATACAGCCGAATTGAGAACCTCCTTTTTGGAAGTCGGTTAATAATAGTGATGGCTTGGTGTTAAGAGCCAACTAGTCGCGGGCTCGAACTCACTGGCGGGCGCGGCCAAAAAGCACGCTGTCTCACCTAGCATCGTGCCCGACAGAGATAGCAACAGTGATGAGCAGTTAGAAGCTAGTCTACACGCATAACGTCTAGTCGCACGCTCACAAACACAGTGCACGACGATTCATACTAAACCGCGCGCGTAAAAATATACGAAAACTCCTTTGGAAGGTGGGGTTTTATGAAAAAACTACTGCATAAATCAATTACGAATAAAGTTTATTATAATCTTCGACAATTGAGCTTTGTCGGAACGAGCTTTGTTTTTGAGATTTTATACTTCTTTTATTACTTATTTACGCCCAAATTTGCGTTAAAATTAGCAGGAAAAACGAATGTTTGTTGGCTAATAACTTTTTAATGCCTTTGTTTTTTACTATTCTGCTTCTGTACAGACAAAATTAATAATAAGACAAAAAGATATCATGTTTTACTTTAGATGTACAATGTGTAACAGTGGAGTAAAACCCCCCCGAAATTTGTATGGAAAAAGTATCGACTAGTTGCGCCTTAAGGCGTCTGCGTCTCACGCATACGGTTGTGGGTTCGAAACCGGGCAAGTACCCACGTGACTTTTTCAATTCATATTATGTACTTTCTAAGTTTATTTTAGACATCGGTAAAAGAAAAAAATCGTGATAAAACCTTAACTTATACATAGTTAATATGAAGACAATCTGCTTTAAGTATAGAGATTAATCTTCGTACCTTCTCTGTATGAGAACAAGCCATTGCCTTGCAGTGGGACAGGGCTAGTATTATTATACTCCATACCCAATAGTAACTAAAGCCTAAATCACTGAATTACGTATTACTCCAGTTTGAAATAACGCTAACCAAAATCAACCTACTAATCCTACTCCATCCCTACTGAGCGCTATCTCTAAAAAGTTTCGCCCGATACTGCATTTATCCAAATAATTGAATACGTGACAAAATTAATGCGCCCTGGCCATCTACTGGGCCGTAGTGGATAGTTTAGCCTAAATATTTTTATATTCACCATCGAAACGAAAAGAACAAGAAATCATCGAAATTAAGTAGTCAGCATGTAGATTGATTGCTCTTTACATATTATAGTCAAAAAAAAAGTTTCGTGTGCTAGTAAGTACAGTTAGATCGCTTTTTTGCGGTAATAGTTCCCATTGTGAAACTTTCTGTGGCTTTGATTCTTTTTGTACATAGCTATAATATAAAGAGTTATCTATCTATCTGCTTAACTTTGAATATACCAACAACAATAAGGAAGCTGGACAGAATTACTTTTGACGGCAAAGTTACTATCATCATCGTCCTCCACATTGCCTGATTTCACCCACTGCTTGGCTCGGAATAACATAATACTACTAAAGAAAAACTAAGATCGCGAGTATGTTTAATTCGACTTTCTCATAAATACCCATTATTTTATTATTCAATTCAATTTATTATAACAATAGCGTCAATTCCATTATTTAATAAATTATTACTGCAACTGCTATTAAAACGTCCATAGTCGTTTATCGTATTGAACTGGAGTGTTGCGAAACACTAGTGTAACTAGAATTACGCAAAGAACAAAAAATATATATTTTCGTAATGGGAGAATCCTATTTCTTCCCGTGGGTGTCGTAAAAGGCGACTAAGGGACTTACTAGAGAATGGGCAGCAGCGTTCTCTGTGTATTTAAACACCATACTGAGATCGCCAACCCGCCTGCCAAGCGTGGCGATTATGGCAACCCCCCCCGCCCCCCCTTTTGATAATAGGAAGTCCTGGGTGACTTTTTATAACTTTTTATAGCTTAAATTCACTTTCTTAAACAATTTGACTAGATTTATTGATTTTTACGGAAAATAAAATTTAAACTTCAAACGAAACTCGCAGATCTAATGTCAAGATGACACTGATGATGTCAATCATAGCTCGAGACTTTATAAGTGCTAAAACCATAGGTTTAGTATAGTATACAAAATCTACGGTTAAAACACTTATTAAGGCTCTTGCTGAGTGGCGCGATATGGTGGGCGCGTCGCGCTGCCTGTCGCGGTCGCGGTATCGCGCCAGTCTGCACAAGCCTTTAGTAGCGGATGAAAACTGCCTACAATGCGGTATCTAGAGTGGAGTGATCTGTGGTCGCATCGGATTCGTTAAATTGGAGACCGTTACATCATACATAACATAACCTACCCTTAAGGCTTCTACAGACCGGCGCGACTCGTGACTCTACACAAAGGCACCGCTCGTCACGCGACACGTGGGGCCTTTCTGTCTCGTATGTAGAAAGAAGCCTTTACGTATTATATTACACATAAATTCTAATTTGTGTCTGAAAATAATAATTAATTCCAAAGCAACTCTAGCAACATAATCAATCCTTCATAAATTAACGATACTTTGAAATATTTTCGTGCGAATCCTGATCCCAAAAACTCGATAGCTAATGACGACGTTAGGTATTCGAAAACGCTGTTAAATACAGATGAGTAGCTGAATAACGTTTGCAAATGTCGACTTTTGTCGAAAATGTCCGTCTCGTCGGCCATATTCCGTTTAATGTCGCAATATTGTGAGCGTCGGCGGGCGGCCGCGGCCGGTCGCATGCATTTACATACATTAATGCGGACGCTGCACATGCATGCACCTCGCTCTGAATGTGTGTGCGCTGCGAATTAACTGTAATTGAGCCATTCGGACAGCGGCGAGCCGCGCTCTACTGCCTCTGTAGTTTGGCCGCTCAGCCACCACTTTACGTGTGTCGTTGTATCTATTACAAACAATATCAACATTATCTACTTCTGCTAACTTGCCCGTTGCACAGACTTTTAACCGACTTCCAAAAAGGAAGAGGTTATATGTTTTATTTTTTTCGTTTGAAAGGGTATGCTCCCGAGGTGGTCCCATTGTCACCAAGTCAGAATCTGATGAGGGGATCCCATGGAAATCGAGGGCAATCCTCAAATTTTATAGGCACACCTATATCGATTTCAGTATTTTTTATAGTAACCCATGCATTTACACTCAGAAAGCACCATTTGGTGAAGTGGAACTGATGACGAAGACCACAGATGGCCACCGGAACTACTTAATAATAAGTATTTCACTGTTGCGATTCGATTAGACACTTTAATATGGTTGCTAATCAATTTATGCTCGTCACAATGCATATGGTGAAGTCACCATCAGATCTCCTGGTTCTTACCAGGAGATCTGGTGGTGACTGAACTCCTCAACTATTAACGCCCCTCGGGAAACGCGCATCGGGAAAAGCAATATTTTGTAAAAGGTGATGTGCAGTTGACAATAGGCTATTGTAATTTGGATAAATTGCAAACTGACCCACTACAAAAGTGAAAAATAAAAAAACTTTTTACAAAAAAAAAAAAAACCGACTTCTAAAAAAACACTACAAAGTGAAATTACCTTCATTTCAGAAGTCGGTGGCAAAAAATTAAAATAGATCCAAAGACACCGACTTTCGAAATGAAGCTTATTTTTCACTTTGTAGTGTTTTTTTGGAAGTCTGTTGCTTATTTTTTATTTTTGTTTTACGTTTCTGAAAGGCGTTACGTTTCAATTTAACTTCGTGTGTTTTCAGTTATTCTCCACATACTAAAGGCTTCTACATACCGCGGCGACTTGTCGCGCGACGCGACACGACACAAAGGCACCGCTCATCCCGCGACACGCGGGGCCTTTGTGCCGTGTCGCGCTGGTATGTAGAAGCCTTTATACCAGTATTGCCGCCTCCTCTACATTATTACAAATTCATAAGAATTCGTTGTTATCGCAATGGAAACCAACCGATCTAGCGCTTAGGATATTCATCTTCACCCCTTTCTGGAGCAACAAACAGGGGCGTCGGAATTTTGTTATTAGCGTTACTGAGGGGGTAGGTGCCTCTACCGTCGCGCACCTGACTGATTGATAGCACTTCTTTCCACCTCGGGTCGAGCTTGTAATCGAGCCATTAATAAACTTTACTGCCTCCAAGTTTATTCTGCGGACTCGTTATTTGCTTAATAGGCTGGCAAACGGCTTGGGCATGAGACACCTGTGCTGGGTCACTCATTGTGAACGTTAATTGACTTATTGATGAAGATTTTTCTAAGAGATAAAGTTCGCATTACAGATTTAACCCACCCACACACCATTAGATAACATAGGTACTTTTATTTGAGGACGAGATTATTTGGCACGTCACATGTCTTTTAACGACATAAAATAAGACTGATGAATAAAATGATGGCTCTTGGCTCGATCATAACTCCTGGGCTCCTCCTCCTCATAGTCTGCTATTACAATAGTGTCAGAATGGTCGATCATTGATTTCATAATTGTTGATTTTGACAAGTTTGGTAATCTACTATTATAATGGCGTCATTATGACTTTCCAATGGTCGGCCACTGACACTACATTGAAAGAAATTTCATTTATTGATAATCTCGTACAAGTTGTACATAATGACAAATGAATGACATTTCTACTAATGGGTTTTATAATAATGACAATACGACAATGCCATTATAATAACACAATTCTATTACGAGAACATTGACCGACCAATGATCGACCATTATGAATTTAGCAGATTACGAACTTTTAGCAAAGTGACAATGGGATCGTGTTGGAATGACTGAATTTATAAAAATAGCAGACTTGGGCCCCTGGCTTAGTCACTAAAAAACCTATTAATTTTCTTGTTTATGAGCCTAAGTATTAAGTTACAATAAAGATCCTCAAAATCAACACTTTAATATCATCAGTGTTTTACGGAAACAAATAGAGCCGGGAATTATTTTATTTGGTTTCCAAATTATCTGACAGTGGGTCGAGCTAATGTCACTCGACGCTTGACAAAGCGACTGTTGGCACGGAGAGGCTTTGCTCACAGCTATGTAAACAAAGAGGGCAAAAAGGTTGGAGCAAAAAGTAATAAAAGTTTTATTTATTTTCCAGTTTATACTCTAAACTGCAAAATTACAACTTCATTAAGAGCAAACTAGTTTTTGTTGTTTTAAAATTGATTGTGTCTTACCAAGTTTAAACCTTTTTTTGACGATCTTTTCTCTCGTCTAACGTGTTCTTCATGGTTTAGTCCATGTTCAACCACCTCAATCTGTAATCATAATAATGAAAATTCAACTTGTACGTTTTTTGAAATATTGTGGTCAACAATAACTCTGAAAGCAATTTGTGAAAATTATTCAACACAACTTGCTCCATGGAGTTATTGGTTATTGTCAACCGCCGATAATAGTGAGGGTGTGGGTGTCAGGACTTTGACAGTCGGTAGTTCGGTACTCGACGGCAAGAGGCTTAACTTGACAGAATGTAAACGGTGAGGAGCCTAGGGAGGCGCGGTGTCGTCGTAAAAAAGGGCAAAGCAATAATTGCGGTGGAGTGCGGCGCGGCATCGGCGCGAGCTCGGTTCGGCCTCTTCCTTCCGCCCGCCGTGATTGAAAGTTGACATTGAACGGCGCGGGGTGGCACCAGGTACGGCCCTCGCTATTTTTGACCCCGCGACCTATCGCGCCGGCGATCGGCCTCGGCAGAAACTTGCCGTTTTAATCGCGTGAATATGCCGCACCGTTTGCAAATGCGCACAACACAATACTAACCTTTCGTGTACTGCCGCAAATTGGCGTCGTTAAGTAGGGAAAGCTCCAATTTACGGCTGTAAAATTCTTAAGAAAACATACCTTCGTTGTGAAACTAGAAACCAGGTCAAATACTCAGCAGCACCCACAGATCACTATCACATTGGAGTCTCTTTCATTAGAGACGCCTCTGGTACGGGATTAAATGATTGGGATTACGAATATTTTGATTAAATCAGTCAGTTTAATTCGGTTTCAAATGATCTGAATGAAGACGCTGTTGACACCGCCGGCGCCGCTGCCGCGGCAGAGTGCCACTCGAATTGGGTCAGCGCCTACCGACAAAAGGTGCGGCGTCAGATAAGCGACATTTCCCGGCGTCCAGCTGCCGCTTGGCCCTCCTAAAACAAAGAACAATGAAATATATCTCATTTATTTACGTTCATGTTCACCACGTTTCTTTTTTACTGTACGCAACCAATGTATAGATAATCATTAAGCGTCGTTTACTCGGCGCCCTTTAATGTGTTTGCATTCTCGACAATTTGATACCACGCCTGTTTGCATTGTTGCCATTTTGCCTTCCCGATTAGGGTCGCATTCGAGCTCCATATTTATTAGAGCGTAGGACTCGCGACATGACTTTCATTTTATACGGATACATGTCTAATATAGCTATAATATTGTGCTTTCGTTTTATGAGGATAAGGAGTCAAAAAGGCATTGCCAATGAGCATTATTCCATTCAGTTTTCCATTTTGTTTGCACAGGATTCGAGCAGATTTTTACAGCTGTTTGACAGGCTGGAGCGCAAACATGGCGTAACTGGATAGTGGCGGTAACTACGTATAGAAAGCTCTGGCGGAAGGACGTGTCACTCACGGCGCGCTGACGTCTGCCTGCTTTCAGTGGAGCGCCAGCGAGCTTCCGACCTGCCCTCCGACACCGACACTATTCAACGTCACATATAGTCCACAATTGCAATGCCGTATACTATCCAAATGGACTAGCATTTATACATGTTAGCTAAGCTCCAAAAATACTGGTTATGCACACAAAACACACTAATTACTGCAAAATCAGAAGAAAATTAACACAATTAGCAGGCACCTATTAAATTAAAAGTAAAACAAATAATTATACGGGAAGCAACGCGCGTGTAAAAGCCTCAACCGCGTACAAATTACAATCAATTGTGAAATGAGAACAATGGTACTGTCTCTGAAGGGACTCGGGTCCCAGTAATCATTACGTAAAATGTTGTGACATGGGATAAATAGACAGACGTTCATTCCGAGGACGCCGTTTGAGGTAGAGTCCGCAAGTACAAAATCCCATTCGAAATCAAATTATATCAACCCTTCTTACGCATAACTGTTAGAAAATGTTTACTAAAATTATGATTAATTATTACAGGGTGAGCTTTTGCTTAGAGCTTTTTGTGCACCTACTCACGAATACATGATACGTAAGTAACAAAAATGATGTACCCTATCAAGTTACTTAAAAGTTACTCGTACGTATCATTCAAGTGGGTTTTCAGGAATTACCTATGTTAGTATTAACTTTAAGTAAGGGGTCGGCGTAGGATGCGTAGTTCATACAAACGTAATACCAAAATAATTTGTAAATCAAACATATTCTTAAGGTAGTGTGTATTTATTTCGATTGGATTATAAAATAACCATGTTCCCAAATATATATTTTGAAAGGACAATGATCTAAAGACGAGTTATGAGGAATTTAAAATTTCTATAGAAAACTTATTTTTCTCATAACTCTTGTTTAAATCAGTGTCCATTCAAAATATATATTTGGGAACCTAGATATTCTGTATTCCAATCTGAATAAAGACACACTACCTTAAGAATATGTTTGGTTTACAAATTATTTTGGTATTACGTTTGTATGAACTACGCATGCATCGCTGGCATAATAGCGCGTGACAAAAAAAACTGCGTTATATGTGCTAATACTCGTCCCTGAGAAGTATATTAAACCAATGAACACATCACAAAGTAATATTAGTTCCGTGTGGTGCCGGACATAGACTTACTAGACAATGGGCAGCAGCGTTCTCTATGCATTTTAACACCATACTGCGATCGCCAACCTGCCTGCCAAGCGTGATGATGATGATGATGACAGCATTATTACACGACTGCTGTATCTATTTTTCTTTGTGCCACCAAAACTTTTAAATGCCTGAAAAGATTTTTTTTTTATATATATTACGTACTCGAAATAGATTTAAATATTCAACAAACGTTTTAATTATTAGCCATAAGTTTTTTTTTAACATTGTCCATAGGTAAAAAGTACAAAACAGTTCCTACCTAGTGCAGTCGGGTTAGAATGTTTTACATTGTAGTTGAGTACAAGTTTCAACAGCTTTTCTGTTATTAACTTTGATACTTACATTTTATTAAGATGTCTTTGTTATAAATATTTTTATAGCAGGGTTGTTGACTCTCTGTTTAAATATTTTCTACGTAGCAAAATTTTCAGCAGCGATACTACCATGTTTTAATACTAATTTTAAGAATTTCAATTTATAGAAGCCCTAGGTTAACTATAGTAGATCAATTTTGTTATCGGTTAGTAAATAAAATCCGATAGAACACGAGATTTATTCAGGGTTAAATTCAATTAGCTAGCGAAACTCCGCAGACCTAATGGTATTGATATCAAGACATGAAAAAATGAATGAAAAAGAAGTTAATTTGATGAGTTTTTTTTTATTGGGTCATAACCACTTCATTAGTCACTTGAAATATCATATTTAAAAAAAGTTTTTTTTGTGTAGGTAAACTTCGTAGACGTGGTGGGTATCGATATCTAAACATCTAACGTTTGAACAGAAAGTGCTTAATCTAAAAAAAATAGGGTTAACATTTGTGGGACACTGGTGCCCGGAAAAGGCATAAAATACCTGTGTTACGGGTCACCAGACCCCCCAATACTTAAATATGTACATACTAAGTTATATTAATAATAAGATAAAACTATAAAAAATTGATTTTCCTAACCTATGAGTTAGGAAAAACTGATTTTTTTTTCAAGTAAGTAATACAACAAGCGCTCTCTTAGAGCGCTTGTTGAGATTTTCTGGGTAAGCCCACAAAATCTTTTTTATTTTGTCAAGTTTAAATAACGATATCCATGACGTCTGCGGAGTTTTGCTGGCTAATTTAATTTGACCCTGTATACGAGTAGGTACCTACTGTACTTAGGTGTATAGATCTAAGAATGATAATAAACTTCCAAAGCTCTGATTCATTGAAATCGAATTCTTTAGAATTTAAGTAAATTTAAGATAGCCCCAACTCAAGTATTATCAATTACTTACTGGGGATGTCTCATTTATAATCCACTAGCTTTTGCTAGAGCTTTTGTTGTTTGGCGTTTGCCGGCAAAAAACTCTTAACACACTACTTAAGGTTTATCATAATATAACTCAATCATGATTCCAAAGACACGTGGCGCCATCTATTATCATAAGAACATTATTGTTGTTTTCCTTGGGAATAGTACTTTTTTTCGGAATGAAAGGTAGGTACCCTATGTCCGTTTCTGTACACCTGACAACGTATATGCAAAATTTCGGGATGATCGGATCAGTGGTTTAGGCGTGAGAAGGTAACAAACATAGTTTCGCATTTATAATATTAGTTAGGATGTAACTGTTTTGGAACAAATAAACATTTTTAATTTAATTTTTTTAAAGTAAATATTGTATTTTATCCTACCATAACAATATCTGCGAAACAGTTAACAAAAAAAAAAAAGATAAACGTCACTGACAATACTCCAGTTTATATTTATTTGGACTTGGGACTGACAGATTAATACCGGGCTTAAATAGCATCATACTGTAGTTTGAGCCGCACTATCGCTGTGAGCTCGATTGACGGGCAGATTTACTATTGAATGTATTATTTGTTATTTATATTTTTTAATGCGTTGACACAATGCTTGTAAGTGGAAACCGGGTGGCAATATGAGGTAGTTTATCACGTGCGAAGCGGGTCGGCCGACGGAGCTTGCCGTGACGTGCCCGACGCCATAATGCGCTTCATCACGCGACATGACACGCTATTGGTTAAATTTATTTGTAACTAAAAGTTTGTTTACAGCATCTACTTAACGCTCCCCTCCCTGTCCCCATTTTCTTCAGATCTACTTACTTTATTGTATATTTGACCGTGATTTCGTCCTTTCCTATCAAGACACTTCTCTTTAGTCTTTCAAATGGCTTCGACTGTTACTCTCTCTATGCGATTGCGTAACCAAGCTTTCATAAATACTTACCTTATATTTTTACTGTCGTTCTCCGCCCCGGTTGATATCTTTCACAAACAGGGATTCCGTTCCTCCAGCTCTGTTTACCCCTTCTGCGGATACTTATTTTTATAAAAAAGTTAATTAAAAATATGTATTCAGTATTGACAGGTAAAGCTTTTCGATAGACAGTCAGACAGACATTAGTATTCAACACTAGAACACAAGTATTGTAATTATGTTGTTGCACAATACATGTTCCATTGTACCGATGCACATTTGCATAAAACAATAATTGCTAGACGCCGTTATCTATTAGTTATTTATAATGTATTATGTAAACGCTTTCCTCATTATATGATCTTGTTATACTCGTACAATTTGCATTATTACAAGTGCAGAAAGTTTTCTTTAAACAAATGAATTGTTTAATAAAGATTACTCAGGTGGTCTTTAGATAAACGTCTCGTGCAATTTTATGAACTGGTCGAAATTCGACCCCTTTAACTTAGAATCTATTAGTACTTACTAATTCCATGAGTACACTAATTCCATGCTAATATAAAGTACCTACTAATTCCATGCTCAAGCTGTCACAGCGGCGGGCGTCAGCGTAGTCTAGTCTAGTCTACTACGCTGACGACACGCTGGTCCTGGCGTAGTGGAGGTCGTATCAGGCGGCAGCCGAACTAGCGGCACGTGGGGTTGCGACAATCGTCGATAGGCAATCGGCAATTGGGACTCGAGGTGGCTTTGCACAAGTCCGAGGCCATGTGTTTTTATGGTCCGCGGAATGCGCCACGGTCGAGTTCCCAGATAATGGCAGGAGGGGCTCACATGGGCGTCGATTCGACGATGAAGTACCTGGGACTCGTCCTCGACAGCCGTTGGAACTTCGTGGAGCATTTTCGACGTTTGGCTCCCAGACTGGAGCGGGCTGGGGCTGCCTTGAAGCGGCTCCTGCCCAATCTAGGGGGTCCAAACGCCTCCTGCCGGAGGCTCTACGCGGGGATCGTGCGGTTCACCTTTACGGGGCACCGGTGTGGCCGCGTTCCTTAAGGCTGCGACCAGCCCGCCGATTAAACGCGGCCCAAAGGGGTCATGGCTCCGACGGGATCTCATGGTGCCATGGAGAGTGCGATTGTCGCATCCCAGCGTTGGGGACACCACAATTGTGGCGATAAGTCCCCTCTTTGAGGAGTGGCTAGAGAGGCGCTACGGCGTTCTCACCTTCCGCCTGACGCAGGTCCTCACCGGACACAGTTGTTTCGGGAGGTTCCTGTTCAGGATAAAGCGGGAGGAAACGCCCGGGTGTCACTGTGTGGATCGGGCCATGGTTCGGAGCGAGAGTGCATGGGAAGCCGTCACCTCCTTCTGCGAAGGAGGAGGTGGAACGCGTGAGGAAGAGGCAAGGTTCGCGCCCTCGCACCCCTAGTCGCCGCAGGAGACACCCCGGGCGTCGGGAGTCGCAAGCCGATTTCCCGCCACCGTAGGCGTGGGCCTGCGGACGGTGAGCGATGGGTAGCTCACCGTCCGATAAGAACCAGGCTCGGTTCGTCGGCGCTTTGTATTCCACGCGCGCCTCAAAGAGTTGTCAGCACCAACTGACAGGAGGGTCCGTTAGGGCCAATGCCTGCCAGGGTTGCGAGTTTGCCGGAAAGGGATATCCCGGCCCTGGCACACAGGCAAATGAGGAATACGGGTGGGTTTTAGTCAGTAAAAGTCTGACACGCACTCCCGCTCTGGGCGGAGCGGGAGTGCGTGTCAGACTTTATTAGATAATTTCACACCCAAAAGCAAAAAAAAAAAACTCACTTCTGTCACCTATCTATCTTCAAGTCGTGAGGCCTTGGTACTATGTGTGTGTGTGTGTCAAACGCATGGTAGTGTGTGTAATGTGTTTTTTTATTAATTTATTTCTAACGCATATTCTAAAAAAGTATTAGCTTTCTGCACTCCTCTCTATATTCCTCCGTCCGCGTAATTTTCGTAAATAGGGCTAGGTACAAAATTTTCGCTATAATGATTCCATCGTGTAAAAACTTTAAATATGGCTTTCTCGACTATCACTTTCATGTGTTATCAGCATTCAAAGCTCAATTTGCAGCAGTAAAGTGGCAGCAGATAAGAAATTCATACAAGAACAGAGCGTGTTGATATTCAATTCCATCCCCTTTGTATTGAGTCTGATAAAGTCCCGAACATATAGTAATACTAACTTATTGCCAATGTAACAATGGTTAGAATAATCTTTGAATAGCTACATTATATCCGTAACAGAGTACGAGTAAGTAATAACACGGTGGTCGTATTGTGACGTGATTGAAATTTCATACGACCGACGACAACGGGGTTGTTACAAAAGTTGTTTAGTATTTTATGAGGGCCTCATTGTTGTCGCTGTAATGTCCGTATGTACCATAAAACTCTCTAATGCTTTAACGATACAATAAATCACTAACTTAGTTCTAGCCACGCCGTTACAATTTTGAGATAAGCTATCAAATTAAGATTTGCGTTTTGGCTGTTATTTTATAATTGTAGAGAAGATATTTAAGCACCGAACAGAATCATCACAAGTTACAAACAGCATGGATCTCACATCTCTAAGAAATCAAGAAACGTAGTAAGAAGTCGATAAATTAATTATTTATTACTTAGGTTTAATTGAATCTGGAAACCCAACGTTTCGAAGAAGCTATAATTTAATTTATTCCGACAACATGAGCAGTATTATCCAGTCCTTTTACGTTTTCAAAACATTCGTGCGTAGTATATTCGGGCAAATAGTTTTATGTCGACCATTTTGACTTTTATTTTATTTTTCGTTTATTTTCCTTTGCGCGGCCGTAAAACGTACCTGGGCTCGCTCGCGGGGATAACGGAGCGGGCTCACGAAAAATTTATTATTGAGACCTTTTCACCCGAGCTCCATCGACAGACATTGCGAAGGCGAAAGTTATGAATGACACATGTTTTGAAATATTACCTGCAGTGAACTGCTCCCGAGAAGAAAATTTCATAGGATGAGAAGTTTATTTGTCGTGAAATATGTGGGAGTTTTACGAGAGCGGGCGACTTTTACAATGCTACGGATCAAGCAATTTTCTTACTTTTCGGTCTATATTGCAGAGTAATAAGGCTGAAAGGTACATTCCCGGGAATAAAAGTATGAGGTGCGACAAATTGGATGAGAAAAGTTTGTTATTCAGCCCTTGAGCGCCTATTTGCTTCGTTACCAACAAGGAGTTTTTGAATCAAAGCAAAGAGGAAACATTTTCCTGCAGTTTTATTAAAACAGAAAACTAATCGCTCAATATGTAAGTTGAAGAAGAAAACCAAGTGTTTATTTTAATTGCAAATATTACTACGAGATAACAGTGAAAAAAGGCATTTTATAAACTATATAAGAATACACTGCACGTGTTCCAGATTTTCCGAAAGGACATCAATAAATTACAAAATCCACTAATAGATGATCATTTATCGATTTAATTAAACTGGAGCCAAATTGGTGCACTTAGAATGCCTCAATGGTCTCATAGTCATCCTGACTTCGACATCTGCCTAGCACATGTGCTCTTTAGTCTGGCATCTATTCGCTTGACCTAACATTCACCCATATACACAAGTGCTATATTATGCGTAGAGTATATTTTCGTCATTGAAAAACGCATATTCGAATAATATAAGTTAGCAGAATATGTGCAAACCGCTGTCGTATAAGCATACGTAATGTGTATAGCAACTGTGTCATCGCTCCACTGGCGATTCGTTGTCGGGCGAAATTAGCGCCAACTCGGCCGTCCCGAGCCTCTGTTTTATTCAGACCCTTGGGAGCTCTGACACAATGAAAAAATTGTTGTATGGTATGCTGACGTTTTATTTTTTTCGCCAATTATGTAAATTCGCCGGGCATCGTGCGCCACCTGGCGTGGACACTGGACGTGTGCCGCTAGCTATCCTCCCGAGGCCTGCCCACCAGCGATGCTAGTTTGTTCCTGTTTCGCGAGCTAGAGAAAGTTCTAATTTCACTTTTACTGTGACAGAGCCACATAACTCTTAGTTTGTGTACAGCCACACAAATAAACTGTATATTTTGATAACGTGTCTAGACAGTTTCTCGTGTTTCAGCTGAGGCGGAGAATAGACATTTATGAAGATAAGGGTAGCTCTATGCTTATGAAAATAACTTTAATTACTCAGTAATTAGGCTTTACTCAAGATAAAATAAATTTACAAACACGTTTGTAAGTCTGTAAGTACCTGTACTAACTCAGTTCCAGGTTTATGAGGGTACTTGAAATTGAGGCTTGAGGAATTTATCCGCTGCTATAAAAGAACATTATTTATAATTCAGCTCTGACGCAATGTAAAAAAACCTGCTAAAAATCACATTGCGACAACCTTCCTTTTATGTACAAAAATTGCAATAGCAGCTTTATTGGGCCAGTGATTTTATCCGCACGAACATTGTAATAAGTAATTTGGCCAGGTCGGTCGATATTGTGCAAGTAATGCAATCGTGTTGTATCGAAAGTGGTTATCGAGTGGGCGATCGGTATTTTCCCGTCGTCGCCACCGCGGCCTGAGTCACCGGCGCGCGGCGCACGATTCGCGGAACTCGCTGCAACCCTACGTCGAGGGTGCGTTCGCTAATGACTACCGGACAACGACCGCCCTCCGAATTGCAACCTGGACGACCGTGCGAATGTACACCCTCGAAACCACAACAGTAAACTCCAATTCTACAGACTCCGCCATCGTTCTGCAATTAAACAGTGCGTGTTTATATGCAGCTTTTCAATCGGCAACATTATTTTGATAAATATGCATGAAGTGGCGACACCAGCTAGCGGGGGTAACATAAAACGCCATCGTGAAAATTTAATGACATTTCCTGGTAGTCGCATAATGAGTCATATCCGTCGAAGGGTTAATAATTTTAACGCTATATCGCAACGTAAATCGTCAATTTTCTATCAAAGGATCGTTGGGGAAAGCACTCTACCTATTATTTATTTGCGGCAAAATAAAGTGGGGTAAAGAGTACTGACCGACCGCAAATCTGATAAAAAAATTAATGCACTAGCATTAATGATGCGAGTTTGAAAAAGCACAACTTCACTAATGGTTCTTTCTAGGAATTCAGGAGCTGGTTGTGTCAAACCGTCAAGTGCAACCCTTTTCATTTTGTTATGGCGTTTTAAAAATTGCATTGTAACATTGATTGATTATTTCGAAGATTGCCTTTATCTGGTGGTTAAATTATTTAGTGACTATGTAAAACATAAATGACTGTTAACCGCCGAGCTCAATTACAAGTAAAAAGTAAATATTTGCCTGACTCATTGTATCCTTTCACGAAGTTTGTTAAATTAAGCACTGTTTATGTACTGTGTACGCGTTTGTGTATCTTGATTGCTCCAGTTCCGATTGTGGCTTGCTTTGTGCTTAACTTGATCGCGTCAGTCTTTACGTCACTTTCGAGCAGAGTGCGCTCGTTTGCTTGTGAATCTGAGACTTGGCTTATCTAGATTCACTCGAAACCGTAGTACCTATGTACAGAAGTAATGAGATTTTCTAGCTACCGTAACACTAGACTGTTCAAAGAGATTTAATAGACATCTGCATTCATCAAGAATCCTACGTTACCCGTCATACATTTGCATGGACGCTCTCAAGTTATTTAAGATGAAATGAAACGTCATTTCGTTTCACTATGTTGGTTTTGTCTTAATATTTTGTCGCTATTTAAAATCAGATTTAAATATTCAATGCCAAAAACCCACGCAGGTTACTGTTGGTATTTAAAACCGAATCTAGTTTTAGACTACCACATTATATACCGTTGCATACCGGTCTATTTTTAATAGGTCGAGGGAGCAAGTAATAAATGGCAGTGAAACAGATAACCACGCATTTGAATGATTAAAGTCAAAAGAATATACTGTAAATTTGAAAGTGTTCGCCGCTCCCCGCCCGCTGCAGTCTGCAGGCCTAAAAGCGACACATTGGATAAGTGTAGATAACAATCACCATTTTACATTCACTTTGCCAGCCACCTTGACCCACGCAAGGTGATTCAGTGATATTATAACGCTGTATCCGCCAATGACCACTTCGAAAGTAACTAGACGTTATTCAGACACACTCGAGCGGTTTGCTCTTAATAAACTTTTGCGTTTTTACGATCATGTCAAGGAGTCCAATTTTGTTGTATTCAAATTAAGTTATCCTTAAACTTTTCGATTTAACGGTTGTTATGTGTTATTTTGAACTGGTAATCGCAAAATAAATAAAATTTTATAAAATATCAAATAACTGCATCTGAATTTATAAAAATGCAAAAAAAGCCACGAAGATGAAGCACCATGTAGATGTTAGGAAAGAGAATCCGCAATTATTTGTTCTACGGTAAATATGAAAACACCTATTATGACTTTATGAGATATATCGGACGGGACAAAATCATTAATGCAATGCAAGTTATAGCTAATATGAATGGACACTGAACAGTAAAAGACTTAGTAGCAGTTTGACTCGCGTTCAATTCCACGGCATACAATGATGCACGGTTGGGTTATGATTTTATGAAGATGAAACACAATGTAAATGTTAGAAAGAAAATCCGCAATAATTGTTTTACGGTAAATGTGAAAACACCTTTTATGAGATATCTGACGGGACAAAATCATTAACTTGCATCGTGCAAGTTAAAGCTAATACGAATGGACACTAAACAGTTAAAGAGTAATAGCAGTTTGACTCGCGTTCCATTCCACGGAATACAATGATGCATTTGTGTTTTAGGAATTAAACTTTTCCCTCTCATTTCGTTTGTCTGACACAAAAGAACTGTTATTAATAATGTGAATTAATTAAAAGCTTTGGTGAGCTTTTGCGCTAATAATATTTAATTTCGCTTTCAATGTGGTAAAGAATGGTTGAATGTGTCTATTTTTAACCGACTGCCAAAAAGGAGGAGGTTATATGTTCGGTTGTGTTTTTTTTTTTTATGTTTGTTCACCGATTTCTCCGTTAATTATGGACCGATTTTGAAAATTCTTTTTTTGTTTGAAAGGGTATATTCCCGAAGTGGTCCCATTTCCACCAAATCAGAATCTGATGAGGGGATCCCATGGAAATCGACCTATAGTGATTTGGATATTTTTTATAGGAACTCGTGCATTTGCTCTCGGAAAGCACCATTCGGTGAAGTGGAACTGATGATGGAGACCATAGATGGCCACCGGAACAATATAATAATAAGTATTTAACGGGTTGCGATTCGATTAGGTACTTTAATGTGGTTGCTAAGCGATTTATGCTTATCACTATGTATATGGTGAGTGGCAGTTCTCTTGGTTCTTACCAGGAGAACTCCTCAACAATCAACGTCCCAGCATCGGGAATATCAATATTTTGTAAAAGGTGATGAGTAGTTATCATTAGGCTATTGTAACTTAGATAAATTAAAAACTGACCCACTAAAAAGTGAAAAATAAAAACTTTTTACAAAAAAAATTAACCGACTCCCAAAAATAACACAACAAAGTGAAATATAACTTTAATATCGGAAGTCGGTGGCAATAAACTAAAATACAGATCCAAAGACACCGACTTCCGAAATTAAAGTTACTTTTCACTTTGTAGTGTTATTTTTGGGAGTCGGTTATTTTATTTTGTAAAAAGTTTTTTTTCTATTACCATACCGGATTAAAACTGGAAAAACATCTCTCCGTCAGTGTGAGCTCATTTCCTGCAACATAAAACACCGGCATCATAACAAATAGAGCAATAAGACTGTTTTGCTGTGCGCCACATCGCATGCACAAAACTGGTTGCGTTGTGAAATAATGCCATGAGCCCGCCAGCCTGCCACATTTGGACTCGCAATAACGTTGTGTACACAACTATACTTGTACACTAATGATAATGCACTAACATTTGAGAAAATGTTAATTGCCTAAATTCTCCGCCTGTTCCGTCCTTTGAATAAGTTTCTGTTCAGTTGAGTATGCTTCCATGGAAATGTGTCCAAGTTTGTCTCGGGACCCGAGTCGCTGGAACTGGGACTGTATTATGCATTGACCTGCAGTCGTCATTGTTTGCAATTTCAGATAAAGCTCTGTGAATAATAGAAGCTTGCGGATGTATTTTCTTGTGTTGTAAAATATGCAGACAGTGTACATAAATATCTTATTTGCTGCGGATTATTCTTGGGCCAATACTATACTATACCTTTTTTTTTTTTTTGTTCACGGGGTGGAAAATCCTCATGGATGTCCTCTCATGGGGTCTGTCAGACTCTTACTGACTAAAAACCACGCCAGTGTTCCCCTCCCACACTTGCACCGGGGATCTTGGGATCTGTTATTCCTTCCGCAATCCCCGGCTAGTGCCGGCCCGCCTCTGCGGGCCACCTCAAGTCTGGGGGGGGTCTGACACCCGCCCCCCCCCCGCGACGCCTGCTAGGGGCGCGCGTGGAACACTACGCGCCGCCACCTCGGGTCCAATGTGATAGGGGGCGGCGGACGTCCCCAAGTCCGCCGTCCCAGGACCCATTTATGGGGGCTGGAAGAGGGCGTTATCGGCCCTCCGCCGACGCCCGGTGCGCCTGCTGCGGGCCGGGTGAGCGGACGAGATCTCCCGCTCCCTTTCCGCAGCCTCCTTCTGCGACACGACTGTTTCGCAGAAGGACACCACCGCGTCCCAGGACTCCTCACTGCCGGCCATCGACTCGACCACGGCCGGCAGCGATAGGTCACTGCCTACTCCTGAAATGAGGGCACGGCGTGGCTCCTCCCAAGCGGCACACTCTGCCAGCGTATGCCGCGCCGTGTCCTCCCGGCAGTCGACGCAGTGGTGACACCGGGCGTCCGGCTCCCTGTTTATGCGACACAGGTACTTCCCGAAGCAACCATGCCCCGAGAGCACCTGCGTCACCCAAAACGACAGGCAGCCGTGCCTCCTCCCGAGCCAGGGTTCGAGCACTGGCCGGACCGCCTCGATGGTGGCGAGGCCGGCGGTAGGGCGTGAAAGCCTGTCCCGCCATTCCGCCACCAGGGCTGCGCGAAGCTGTGACCGACGCAACTCCACATGTCGCTGCATCAGCCACTCGCCCCGCGCCCTCGCTTCCTCGCGCCACCGATACAGTGACGCGAGTACTTTCGCCTCGAGGTCCCATGGCGGGGATCCGGCCAGTACGCAAGCCGCCTCGTAGGAGATCGTGCGATAACCCCTGATGACTCTGACGGCCATCGCTCTCTGCGGTTTGCGCAGGACTGCGATGCTCCCGGCCGTCAGGTCAGCCGCCCAGATCGGGGCCCCATACAGGGCCATCGATCGCACGATCCCCACGTAGAGCCGCCTACAGGCGGCGCTCGGGCCCCCCAGATTGGGAAGCAGCGTTGATAACGCCCCAGCCGCGCCCAACAACTTGGGCGCAAGAAGTGAGGGCCAAAATCCCACCGGCTGTCGAGCACCAATCCTAGGTACTTCATGGTGGACTCGACAGCGATTTGAGCCCCGCCGACCACGATGTGTGATCCCGGCGGCGGCGCCCGCCGAGGGCCATGAAATATCATGGCCTCCGACTTGTTGAGGGCAACCTCCAGGCCTAGGCGCCGTATGCGGCTCACCACCTGTGATACCGCAGCCGTCGCCAGCAACGCTGCTTCCCTGTACGAGCTCCCCCGGGCCGTGACCAGTGTGTCGTCTGCATAACACGTCAGGTCCACGCCCGGCTGGAGCTCGCCCCGCAGCACCCAGTCGTACCCGATGTTCCACAGAAGCGGGCCCACGACTGAGCCCTGTGGAACACCGCATGACATGCGGCGCTGGTTTCCGCCATCACGTCCCGTGTAGGTGACACACCTCTCCGCCAAATAAGCCCCAACGATACTATACTATACCTGAGCCAACCTGGTGGCGAAGCTATTAAAAGATATCCCCTCCCATAGATAAATATCACCCGTCTCTCCACTATTCCAATGCTTACTCTAAAATCAAAATCAAAAATATTTTTATTTCACATAACCCCAACATGGGCACTTATGAAACGTCAGAGAAGCCAACCTGGTGGCGAAGCTATTAAAAGATATCCCCTCCCATAGATAAATATCACCCGTCTCTCCTCTATTCCAATGCTTACTCTAAAATCAAAATCAAAAATATTTTTATTTCACATAAGCCTACATGGGCACTTATGAAACGTCAGAAGCTAGGTGCACTCTAGTGCGTCTAGGCTGCATATCCGGTAGGCTCTAATAATCCTATCATATCCCATGGGCACGTCTTCCTTACCATTATCTCGCCCCCCGGTCTACTCTTTGATACACAATGGTCTCTATAGTCCCATGAAACATGAGGCCAGGGACTAGGGTGAATCTTTGGGTTCATTCGAGCAATCGAGTCTAGTTCAATCATGCCCGATGCATTTCATCCATTCATTAATTCATTGCAGTGGATTATTCTTGGGTTTCAGCAAACAAAAGATTGTGGTGCTACCATAAAATCTATATAGACAACACTTTCCTTCAAAATAACTCTTAAATACTAAAAGCTGAAGTCTAACTAACAAATTATTCAAGAGGTCGAGCGGAGTACCGCACAAATGTCTCTATAGAAGGTATCCACTGCGTTTAAACTTATGAAATCGTGATTTTAATGCGGTGCATAAGCAGATGACCCGACTAATGCACCGGCCCTGGGCGTGCGGCGGCGTGGCGACCGACTTCGACAGAAGGGCTCTTTCGCAAACTGGTTTGAGCGCCGGTTTCGCCGCCCCCGCCGCATGGCAACATCGCGCCAACTCTGCACGTTTCATACACTGCGTCTGTTTAATCCGCACTGTTATAAAACTCTTACATAACATTGTATTTTACAAAGTTAACCAATTTTATGTTCTTTTAATCTCGTTTTATTAACATTTCGTAATTATTAGTAACGTGTTTCTAATTCAGCATCTTTGTTAGTTTCATGTACCTTTCTACCACCACTGTAAAAGATGTTTTCAATAATGGGAACTAGTTAATAAACGAAAAAAACAGTAAGTTCATATTCGTGAGAGACGAGTGCGTTTAGATGTTTGTTCGCTTAATTTAGCAGTCACGTGTGTTGACTGTAGTACAATATCGATTTGTTAAAACTTGCACTGTACCTACACTTATATTTATACTGGTTACGTAACCAGATATGGAGTCACAGTATTACTTCATTTGTGCATAATAAATGATAAATGATTTTATTTCTGTAAATAGGTTTGTACAAACACTTTTACACGTCGATCATATTTTAAAAACTAGATGATGTCGGCATTTCCTATCTGACTACTCTGAGAAAAAACGCCGCAACAAGCTCAAGAGGTCACAGTCTATTTTAAAGTCCAGATATAATCTTGGTCATCATGTGAAGACAATGTAGATTGGAGTCCGAAGTGGTCTTTTGATGAAAGAACCACACAGATTGAGTGGACCTGTCCAGTCAGTGCACGCATTTGTCGGTAATTGGGCACATTATAGTGCACTCAGACAAAATTGAGGTAGGAGTGACATAACGAGTAAGGCAGTTTTGCAACCGCGTTAACTTCTCCGCTTTTGATTGCTTGTCAGTAAACTCAAAACACACAATACGGCTCGTTCCACATTTTATTTTTCATCTTTTGCCTTCATTCAAGTCTCGGTGATGTGTTCATTATTTTCAGCACCATTTGTAATGTGTCCGTCGCATGCTGCATGACTAATTTTGAATTTTCGTCGTGTTCTGCTGATTAGATAATATGACAGCTTAAAGTGTAGTCAGATGGTCACTCTTTGTTGTGTTGGTTAGTGTAAGTACAATGTGATTTGCACGGCTTATGCGCAGCACTTGGCTTTCTGGCAAGAGAAAGTGCAATGCTGCTCCACTTTCCACTTCAGACTAATACACACTATGCTATAAAACAAGTATACAATTGCTATACCTATCTGTCGTTAAAGTAAGCCACGAAGCATACACGTTTTGAGTTTATCTGACGGCTTTTAAACAGCTGCGCTTTGAAATAGCGTTAAGGATAAATAAATATGAGGAAAAGGAAATAATGTTTGTAATTTTACTTAAATATGATGTTGAATAGGATCTGGGACGACTCAAATACTTTTTGTCACGATAAATCCCACCAGAGTGGGTCATTTTGTACATTCATTTTGTTAACTAAAACCAATTATTTTTTATAGTTCTAACAAAAACACGTTTACCTACATCACAAAATCCAAAATTTTACTAGATTCTATTAATAATATCACAATAGTATATCTACACACCGCTATCATTATTACATTACTTAGGTATTATATTTGGCCAAACCAATTAATTCTTATTCTGTACATCTGTTGTTCTTGGCTCAAAGGAAACTTAACCATTATTCTGCTATCACGTGTAAATCTTTAAAGAAGACTAGATTTTAACCGGTTAAACCCCGACGTCTCTGATTCGGACTCCGAATCGGAGACGTCGGGGCTAGTACTAAATTCTTTTGGCAAACATTGTAAAACTTTGCATACTTGTCCATGAAAAACTGTTCTTTTCAACCTCGTTTCAGTTCAGTTCAGACACGTCATAAGTCATAACATAATGCAACAATGTTTTACGATTTTGCATTGAATTAAAAAGATTCATGTTTAGAAACTTGATATTTTTAGCTCGGCTTATATTGCAAGGTGAAGTTGAATTCCTTGGTTCTGGTCTAATAAACGTTGTGCAACGCTTGCCAAGGTAGCAATATCGATTGTAACAAGATGATAAAGATTACATATGCAACGCATGCAGTAATTTAGAACCTACGTAGAGCAATTTCATGAAGCATGCATGGCAACGCGTTTCCTGTGAATAATACTAATTTACATTAAGATGAGCATATTCGCATACAGCCATCTAAATTGTATGACTACGTATATGCGAGTAACTATGTCATGAGTGTATGGCGTCTAAAGTCTGCCGCGTGGGCGACACGACTACTGAATTTGTTGCCTTTATTACTTTCATGCAATTCCTTTATACACTGAAGTTAATAATAACAATATCACGACCCATAACATATTAGGTAATTTGAGATTAAGTACTAAATATGTCACAACCAGGACGATAAGTAGGAAAAACATATGAAATGTTATTATGATTTTCCTGCAATTAATTTGTTTCCCTTAACTGTGTACGTGAATTGGAACAATTTAATTTATGTTAGTATTTGTGTCATAAATGTCATAATATATATTATTACTGTTGGATTCCATTGAATGTAGAGCTGGCAGCGAATAACGAGCCTCTAACTTCGATATTCCGCGAGGCAGAGACATTAATGTGGGGTGCACTGAATAATTCTATATTTGGACATCATTCGTCGCGTTGAATCAGAAACACCGTTTTAAATTTAAATTAGAACATTTCGAATTCACTAAGCTACGTCCGTAAATGCACACTACTATTTCCATTACTTAATCGGGTGTTAAAAGCATTCATGTAGCTTTAGTTTAGTTTTAAATCCACTGCGAAAATTGATTGAATTAATTTGTTAGTCTCTTCCTTTTAAGGGTCGGGTAATCGCCGTTGATCTTGGCTATACAAATGCGCGTCGCGCTCACGCGGTACCTCCGGCTCCATATTCATTTTTAGTACCTATCGAGAATATGAATATTTGAAGAAAATCATGGATATAATTAAGTATAGATAGTAAAATGGTCTGTTCATACAAAAACACATGAAAATATCTTAAGTACTTAGAAAGTAATGTCGTTTTTTATGCTTTGGGTAGACATTACTTCTTGAATTTATTTAATAAAGTATTTTACTACAAATATTCACATAAAGAATTGATGTAAGTACGAGTATACGCGTTCTAGTTTAACATATATTTTTTTTCATAACTGACTTGCATTACATGAAGGCGTACTAACAGATTTAAAAGTCACTAAAACCATATATCTGCGCCTTAAGTGTGTCTTGTGGTATAATAATAAGTATTTGAAAAGTAAAAAAAACGGCACAGGTTACCGCTGTCGCAAAAGGAGCACGGGCCAAGCCGGCAAGTCCGGACCGGGTCGCGAGGTGTTTCGATTTTAATCTTCCCTGGTGCCAAGCAGCCACACTACTCTGCTCCAATGGAGCCATTTGCATGCGACTCGTGGGCGAGGTCCTTCTACCCACGGTTATACGGATCGTAAATTTCATCCTTTTACCTCCAAGGAGGGATTTTTCCAGAGGAGCAGATGTCCATATTTCGGTAAAAGGCTAATTTATTGCATGTTGCAGCAAACGCCATAAAAGAAGTAGTCTTTGAATTAAAAGACAGTGTCCGACCAAAATGTGAACGTTGACCCCTCTTATTTTAGGAAATGTAAAAGGTCGGATCGGATTTATTTCTGATGTACCTTTTGAATACATTATATTTTCACTAAAATTGCGGCGTTCAAAACTTATATGTGGTCCAAGCAAAAAGGGACCAAGTTCTCGGCATTTCGTTTCCGAGATATATACGCAGTTCATATAGTAAATGACTTGAAATGGTCCGACCACTGATACCGTTTACTAAACTTTTCTCTTAACAATTCTGTTTCTTAGAAACATCATATAAAGTTCATATAGTAAATGACTTTAGGTAAGTATATAATGTTTCTAAGAAACAGGAATGTTAAGAAAAAAGTTTAGTACAAAAAAGGTTATTTAAAAAATTAAAAACCCGACTGCGTAAAGTAAAAAGTGAACTTAAAAAAAGATAGAAACAAGATTTGTATACTTAAACTACATCAATACAATCTCATGCAGTCGGAGGCAATAGGTCATTAGGTCGTTATTGTTAAGAAGATGCCTCCGACTGCATTTCTGAATTATCTTTTTTTAAGTTCACTTTTTACGCAGTCGGGTTTTGATTTTTTAACTAACGTTTTTTATTTTACACTTTTTAGTTAGGATCATATAGGACGGTAAATTAAACCTAATTTAATCTCTTATAATCTGGTGATAACGGCCTCTTACTCACTCACTCTAAAAGTTCGGGATAGTTTTTTTACAATTTCTCATTTAAATTACAAATAGATATTTAACACCTTTTGGCGCCAAAAATTCGCCGTTTTGATTTTTATAATTTTAACAATTTAACTCAGTGACACTCGCGCAATAAAGACGAATCTAACGACATAACATGTCGTTCGGCTAAACTGATTTTGATGAATGATATTATCATTCATCAAAATCAGTTCAGCCGTTTAGTAGTTACAAGGGAACATAGGGACGGACATACATACATACAGGGCCTCAAGTCTGCTATTACAATAGTGTCAGAATGGTCGATCATTGATTTCATAATTGTTGATTTTGACAAGTTTGGTAATCTACCATTATAATGGCGTCATTATGACTTTCCAATGGTCGGCCACTGACACTACATTGAAATAAATGCATTGCATTTATTGGTAATCTCGTACATAATGACAAATTAATGACATTTCTACCAAAGGGTTTTTTTATTAATGGCAATACGACAATGCCATTCTATTACGAGAACATTGACCGACCAATGATCGACCATTATGAATTTAGCAGATTACGAACTTTTAGCAAAATGACAATGGGATCGTGTTGGAATGACTGAATTTACCGACCTCATCTAGTTTTTAAAATATGATTGACGTGTAAAAGTGTTTGTACGAACCTACTTACAGAAATAAAATCATTTATCATTTATCATTTATCATTTATAAAAAATAATAACCGACTACCAAAAATAGTACTAGTGTTATTTTTGGTAGTCGGTTATTATTTTTTTGTAAAAAGTTTTTTATTTTTCACTTTGCAGTGGGTTAGTTTTGAATTTATCTAAGTTACAATAGCCTAATGTTAACTGCTCATCACCTTTTACAAAATATTTCTTTTCCCGATGCTGGAACGTTGATTGTTGAGGAGTTCTCCTGGTAAGAACCAGGAGTACTGCTACTCACCATACGCATAGTGACGAGCACAAATTGCTTAATCGCAACCCGTTAAATAGGTACTCATTATTATATTGTTCCGGTGGCCATCTGTGGTCTCCATCATCAGTTCCACCTCACCAAATGGTGCTTTCCGAGAGCAAATGCATGAGTTACTATAAAAAATACCCAAATCGCTATAGGTTTGCATATAAAATTTGAGGGTTCCCTCGATTTCCATGGGATCCCCTCATCAGATTCTGATTTGGTGGCAATGGGACCACCTCGGGAGTATACCCTTTCGAACAAAAAAAGAATTTTCAAAATCGGTTCATAATTGACGGAGTAATCGCGTAACAAACATACAAAACAAAAACATACATTCGAATTGAGAACCTCCTCCTTTTTGGAAGTCGGTTAAAAATAGCAGACTTGGGCCCCAGGTCAAACACAACCCTTCTTTTTTGACTTCGCTGCAGTCGGGTAAAAAGGTACCAGTGGTCAAGACCATGTCAAATTTGAAAATGCTTTTTTCTCAAATCAAGTTTTTACAGTTTCAACTTAAAATGTCTGATAAAAAAAAAAATGAGCCAGTTTTTGAATATTTTTTTAATCCTTATTATCAATTGACTATTCTAAATACCGAATCTAGTCTTACCTCAATACCCCACTACTGGACCCTTTTTCCACATATATTTTTACTAATGTGGATGGATCGACACTTATAGCGTGAGATATATCTTTACTTAAAGTAAAATGGTCTTATTGTGATTGAGAGAATAATGAACAGGGTAACGAACCCAAGATCGATACGATCGGAAAGACCATTCTCGGCACCAGCTCGATTCACTTTCTAGTTAGCGGCCGCCATTGTTAGCTGCCTCTAATTTATCTAATGTAAAAGTCATTCCCCCTTCAAAACACTTGCTTATGTGCCAGGAGAAAGTTTCACGTATTCTTGGCAATTGCATTAGTTCATTATATTATAAAATATGTTAGCCAATGAGTGCTCAATCCATTCGACGTAACGAAAAACCTGAGGGCCTAGACAAAGTAACATTCGATAAGCGATAACGCTAGTAGAAAACCCTCAAAATGTATGGGGTTGTCATAAGCTATGGAAATGTCACGTGATCAAAAGTCAACGAATAGACGTATTTTAGACAATGTTATCATCATTCGAATCCATGAAACAAATCGCCAGCGTCGAACGATAACTTCCATACAGATGCATAGCCAAGTGGCACTTTTTGACACTAGCGATAACGCTTGTCAAAACGATAGTAATTGTAGAAATAGAATCGCTCCGAAGCGAATGCCATTTGTCTAGGCCCTCTGGTCTGATAATTGAAGAGTTTTTTTTTTCGAGAAAAGGCTATTGTCCGACTCCAGCAATACAGCGTGAGTTGCACCAATCACACTGAGTCATACTTTTGGCTATTACAGAGTGACGCGCGATGCAATTCGTCAGCTCGAACATTTTCCATTACAATAACTGCTCCATTAAACAAATCCGATTGTTCCATCCCTGTGTAAGCGATTCATTGGCATATTCTACTTGATTTATAAAGTATCTTATTTTTAAAACGGATTCATAGCAAACTGTAGAACAACAAACCCAACTTAGCATATAATAGAGCATTGCTCATGCTGCGTAATCAGTACTGTCCGGCGAATGCACTGCATTGAGACAAATACAAATTACTGAGGTACTTAAATAGAGAATCAGTCACTTGAACGTTAACAAAAAAATAGCGCCAATAAAACGAAATCATCAAGCGAGACGAACAGCAGACTCACCCGATTACTCAGCGTGTAATTTCGTCCTCGCCGTCAGAATCAGCGCTAAGTAGGCTTAGCAACTTGGGGAATAAATCTATCAATAAATATTTACAGGTACATTGTCAGGCGATACGCAACATTACACACAATGCCTTTTTAAAATTTTGCAGACAGGATTCATTGGCATAACAATTGCCCATATATCTTCATGAAATAGCTAGAAGTCCCTCCTTGAACCCGAAATTCAACCTCCAAACAATATTTTGTAGTAAACACACGACACATTTATTCTGAAATCATGTGAAATTTTATAGTAGGTGCTAATTTTGACACTTCATGTGAGAGGACTTGTTGCTCGTGTCCATAAAAATACAGATATAGACATTATAAACACATAATATGCTAAAGTGGCCATTCACTCGTTCGAAATAAAATTTCTTTGTTCTATCCAGAAATTTTCTATAATTTTCTGAGTGATTCAACAAAATATTGATGAGTAAGACCCCGCGCCGTTGTCGACGAGGCTGTATGAAGCACTACAAATTCAATCGTTTGTGAATCAACACTAGTTATACTAGCCTCTCGTTTCTCAAGACAGTCTTACGGAAATATTTGCATTATTTTAACGAACTGTTGTTGGTATTTTGCTTTAAAGCGCTTGCTAAATATTTAGATACTCCAAACGCGATGCTCAGTTCAGTATAGGGCCTACAATACTGAATAGTTATTTTGTGACATGGAACTTTTGTTAGTTTTACATTCAATATTTGTTCTAGACGATTTGAGTAATCCTAAAATGGTATCAAAGTCTCATAATAAATAACGCAATCCTCAGAAATATTAAAAAGGACTGATGCTAACGTAACGGAACCAATACCTAGGCACAAAACATCACATAACAAAAATGATTGTACTCAATAGTTTCGGTAGATTGATTTTTAAAACCGAATTCTTGCAAAATGTCCAATAAATAAATGTAATGATGCAGAACATAAATGAGTGCTGTGACGAATGTCCAATAACTTACAGCAAAAAAAAAACGGTTTTTCATTCGTTTTCGTTACAACTTGTCCAATAAATTCTAAAAGTTAATTTCAGCAGTTCCAAAAAAAATTTAAAGAGATCGTTGGTAAATTTAAATCGATAGATAAAACCGTTTCATATAGTGAGACTTATACGGGCGTCAGTCATTTTAAAATATTGGTGATATTTAAAATCAAATGTGTACCTTTTAAGGAGCGAGCCCTTCAGCTCGGCTCCAAGAAATCACCAACAATTTAACACTCTTGGGACCTTCAGTCGAGTAGGGCACGTATTGTGCTTTGCGCAAGTACCCCTTACTTTTTCCTTATATGGAAGGAAGTGTATTGTATAATGTTGTCAATGATAATTCCAAGGTATTGGGGTTTTCTCCTTCAGTTCGAGTTCGGAACTCCTCGAGTTCAGTGTATTATGATTTGTATTTTTATTCGTTCCATTTGGTATCGGCGCGTTAAAATCACCCATTACATTTTCAACATCGATGAGTCGATGTTTTTGAACTAACTAGCTCAAGTATTTCGTGACTTGTCGATTTGTACCTACCTACTGTGTTGGTTTTATATTCAGTCTTCAAATATTCTTCTTGTGTTTAACTTATCAACTAAGCATTACCATCGTATCATTTGCAAAACCTTTAATACTTTCGTCATCTTCATTCTCAAAAGATCATTATCATAACCATCTCATGAAAATATCTCAATTCGCATTTTTTACTCCATCCATTTTATCCACTGATGATGTCATAGGTGCAATGTCCGCTCCGTGAAGATTGCAGATGCGCGGGCGCAATGCGCTTGAACATGACTTTATCAAGCGCATCAAATGATAATGGTAATTCTGAACTTTTCATTTTATACGCCGTGAATTCTGACAGGTAACCGCACGCACGTCTGGCGTTATTATCTTTATAATGCAGTTAATGTCTGAGTTTAAAGAAAGTGGGTATTATTGGCGAGAATTTACTGACCGTCCAAAATCTATAGAATGGAATAGGTAATTCAATGCGTTGGAAACGCAAACAGATTAGTTGGTGTGCAATTAGAGTGCGGAGCTTGTGGCGCGCGCTAAGTGCCGCCCTACGGATTACGCCTTCGTGCTCACCGCGCGGTGTTTACTCACCGGCGAAGTGGACGTTTAGCGATCGCCTCACTAATGCGCTTTGTTCAATTATTGATCGATGAATCATTGATTTGGTGCCGGGGAAAGCTCTCATACTCTGACTAGCTTGCATCGTCACTTTACCAAATTGACTCGCTTTCTGTGAATATCTGATAATGTTGAACGATCAGAATGCATAACGCGAATTATCGTTGTACCAATGCACCGCAGTGGAAAGCATAAAAACATTAAAGCTTCATGTTTATGAAGTTATAAGTACCTTACTGATTGGGTTTTTTTATTTAGAATAACCGTAGTTAATGTATGATCACTTCTATCAGTTCTTTTTACACAGGATGTATTTACGTCATACCTAATGGTAATTTACCAAAAAACCCTGAATGATATTGAATTATCATTTAGTTGGTATAAATTTCCGACTTCCAAAAAACATTAAATCGTGAAAAATAACTTTAATTTCGTAAGTCGGTGTCTTTGTTCTGTAGTTTCGTTTTTACCACCGACTTCCGAAATAAAAATAAGGTATTTTTCAGTTTTTAGTTTTTTTTATGAAGTCGGTTGTTTTTTGTGTAAAAAAGTTTATTATGAACTAGTGATATTTCAATATTATTCAGGATTTTAGTTGTTAAAAAAGTTTTTTGTCAACTGAAGCGTTGGGTCTTCCGAATTAAGAATCTCCTTATTGTGAAGTCGGTAAAAAAATAAGAAAAGCTTGCAGTAATTGTGAACATTACTTGGAAGTGGTAGAAAAATCATTAGGACAAGATGTGTTTAAACAGCAATAACAACTTACTTTCATGACTGTAGGAGAGTGCTCATGTTATAAACGATTATTCCTTTTCTTTCTCATTTGGCGATATTTTAAGTTGCTTGGAGTGCCTATGAATTTCAACAAAATATATCGCCCAATGAACCAAAAGATACACTTGTTTTGAACACAGTAATTTTCATTTTGTAGAAAATGCTTAAAAATCGCAATGATTGGCGAAGCCATTATGTATCAGTGTAACAAGATTAGCGATTGATTATAAAAGTCATTGCTCGACATGGCATTACATAGACATGTAATTACTCACCATACATATCGTCATGAATGTAGTATGGCAAAGTCAGTCACCTTGCTGACGGGGGCGAGCACGTGGCTACGTGGGCTTGCCAATGAACTTGACACCAGGCCAGGCGCTCTGCATGCTAATCCTGCCATTGGTTTTGCCTTTTGCAAGTTATCTTACTTTGTTGCGCCCCTACATAACACCCAAGGAATTTCATTAAAGCTGCAATTATGTAGGATTACGCTATTTTTCATTAGGGATCGGTTTCGTAACTTCGCCTGCACGATACGACCTTGTTTAGCAACACTGTGGCAACGTCATAACAATTAACTAAATAATCGACCATTAAAAACTTTGTAGACAAATAGATGGGCCAACTTGGTAGTTTTGTTTTTTTACTGTGGCGATCAAGCTCAACACGACAGTAACGAACTTATCCGTGGCAATGTTGAAGATTTCTTATTCTTAAGACGCAGATCTAGGGCCAGTGACCTTGAGTGGTTAGCTTGCGTGTTCTGTACTGAGCTCACGCAACGCGTCGTACGTTCAGCCAGTAATAGGACTCGCCCTTCAAGGAGCGCTGTCCCCATTTTGACGCATTATTAATTTATTATACACAAAACTAAAGGTATTTTAATAAAACGCGAATACTAAAAGATCAATAATTAAATTATCTTTAAATTGGTGAAGGTTTTAGAAAAATACTCTTGGTAGATTGTGCGCCATTCTCAGTTTTTTATCCGCGTTAGACATAACTTTACAAATTAATTTCACTATGTAATATAAAGATAATCTAAAATATTCACATATTAAGTTATTGAGAAAATGCTCTAATTTATCATATATTTTTTTCAAATCATTACCCACTACTCGTTTGGACGTGATCTTCAGTATACAATCATTATCCGTCAATAAAAGTCCGTTATTGTCCCCTTAAGGCGCCGACAAGAGGCAAATGATAAAAGTAGGCTTGTCATAAACAAAAAAATTGCCTAATCTATATACATATAGTTTGTGGTAGAGAACAAAATAATATAAATGTTATTCTTGAACATATTTCTCAGAACTTAGTTGATAGTTGATACCAAAACACAGTTAGAAAAAAAAAATCTCGATACAGATTAACGGTTACAACCCTTTACTTTGAGTTTCAATCCAAAATTACTGTATTAAAAAATAGCAACGTACAGTTGGTACCATTTAATTAATAACAAAAACGTCTTATTTGTATGCAGAACTTGGTGGTTTTTTATTTTCGATTACTCAACTCATTTATGAGTAAATTGATAAGTAATTGCTTCATATTTTGCAATAAATTACAAGCGTTGTGTCATCGCGCTTCTCTTTCTTTTGTATGCAGTCTGACAGTGACCGTTGTTTAGCTGTTGTCAGCGTCTTAAACTCATTTAGCTACGCTTTTTATGAATGCTTCAGACAGTAACACAAACTAAGCTGTGATCGTGTGAAAAGTGTATCAAGCTATGCCCATTAGACCTATCAAAATTCAAGGCTACGATAATAAGCTCAAAATTTACACCATATCCTTACGCATCAATTTTCACCCGCACGCACATTTTATGGCTGCTACGGACACGCACTCCATATACTTTATATGTGAAATTATTAAAATTAAGGCTCTTTATGAATTTTGACTTCTGGCGGAACACGAAAATTGGAAAAGTTTCAGACTTATGTGCCGCCAGCCTATATTATGGAAGATATTATAAAATATAACTGAGATGAACTCTCCTCTCGTGATAGATGTAAGACGTTTTACCATAATTCCGCACTTGAAGCTAAGTGAGATCATGTTTAACAAGATGCCTTGTATTTCGAGAAGACGCCTTGCAAAATGTTTGGACTGCATAAGTTAAATTGACCTTGTTGCTTATTCTCTACGCTGTTTTGCGTTTGATTCAACAGTTTTATGGAATCGTGGCCAAATTAGTGGGTAAGTTAATAGCTGGCGTGGGTGCGGCGATTCAACGTTTGGGTTCTTCATCCATTCCGTCTTGTATATCGATTAGTCAAGAATCCGCGCCCATGGGCCAACTTATGTCATTTGGCCGGGAGTCAAGGACGACGACGCCGCGCGGCTCGCCGGTGCCTCGCCGGCCTTATTTGGCGATTGGTGGGCGCCAGTTTTACGACTTTGCCTTTTTTCCTACGCCCTGTTTCCATGTTGACTACACTTTAGATAATACATGTGCGCATGTGTGCTGCAGACACACATAGGAATCATTGACCTCTGTTAGTTTTTTCTTCTTTATTTGTCTCAAGGACGACTATTCAGTCTCTAGTCTTATCACGTCGTCATCTACAAGATTGCTTATTTTGTTAAGTAACGCTAAAATAACTTTATTGAGCTGTACTTTGCAACTTATATTCTCTTGTAAAAATGTCTGTACATAATGTATATCTACGCAATTGAGCGACTGAGTATGTTACTTTTTATTCTGGCCGCGTGTCCATTTATTATTGCGTAAGGAATGCGTGCAATCGGAAGTATTAACTGTTCGGGTCGTTGACGGGCTCTGTTGGCTGGAAAAATGGAACGTGACATTTTAAATTTGGCGCAAAGCTCGCGACATTAATCTGGCGCGTCGCCGCCCTCGCCCATGCCGTGCGTGGCCTAATCCGCCCGCTCCCTGAACGACCCGGGAAGATGGAAAAATCTCGAAAGACTCACATCAAATTACCAGCTTTAAAGCGTAGTGAATTCCCTTGGGCTCGAGACGACACACCTTGCCTTTCAGAAACGCCCCTAAATAACGTCGCGGTGTCCTTCGGGAAGTTTGGAAGGTTCGGGTGCGCACGTGCTTTTGTCATAGTCATACTTTCGTCGAGTTTTACGTACGACGTGCCGCGCACTTCGATTGAGTTTTGAAAGCGCGTTATATAACTTTCCTAATAAAATTCTTGTTTTAAAGTTTTTTTATGAAAATACAAAAGTTTCCTACTCCCATCTATGCTAATAAACCGACTAACTCGCATATTAAGTAGATATTTTGCAACATGTTCTTCGAAAATATTGTTTTAATAACATTACTAAAAGTTTGGAGCCGTAACTTTGTTAGCATTAATATTTATCTTGTTTGTCTTAAAATTAAGCTTTAAGCTTCATAACTGTTACCAACAACACCAGTAGGTACCTAAGTTCTTGCATCCGTGGCGTAACTTAGTTGGAACGAGAGATAACTTTTATAAATGCAACCAATCAATGAACTTCTTTATTGTTTAACTACTTACATCAAAATGTGATACGAGGAACTTCTTCGATTTCGTCTATAATACCTACCGTTTATTCATCAACAAATTCAAGTTAGCAAATATTGTTTTAACAGGAACCAGTTAATGGATGTTATTTCATCTTGAGCACGACCTGCCAATTAGTTTAAAAACTAACATGGCCCATTAAAATTTCTTCTCTGCTCGTTTTGATAGTCTTAGGTGTACTTTACAAATAGTTAACAACTCTAAAACACGGCATCCTCATTACAAGCATAAATGCTAACCGTAGCAAAAGCCAATTCCTCATGTTCATGTTCAGTGTGTCGTGTAAAGTTTCTCTATTGTTGTCTGGGCGACGCTAGCTCAGCGGTGATCCCCCTATCTCGAGCCATAGGTCACAAGAGATACATACCAACAACCTCAAACTATAATTCTGAGCTACAACGAGGGACATAAACTGCTGCTATCTAATGTCCACGCGTTGATTTAAACAGTTAACTTTCATAGATTTTCTTATGAAATGTCAGAAAAATCTGAAAATTCAATTGCTAGGCACGCTTGTGTGGATGTGTAGGGCCTTTGTCTCCGACCTGTCGCGCCGCTACGGAACTAGCTCAAGCTTTTGAATTCCGCCCGCTCGCCATTTCAGACGTTCTGTAAAAAGACGCGTTATACGCTGCTGCCGCAAGGGTGAAACTTGCGCACTTGCGGCTGCCTTCGCGCTCAACAAGCTTGCTTTTACTTCCGTCCCATCTCCAGACCTAATACAGACTTTTACTTATTAAGACGCTGACAACAGCTAAAGCTCGGTCACTGTTAGGCTGCATACAAATGAAAGAGAAGCACGATGACACAACACTTGTAATTTATTGCAAAATATTAAGAAATTATCTATTTACTCAAAAATGAGTTGAGTAATCGAAAATAAAAAACAACCAAGTTCTGCATTCAAATAAGATGTTCTTGTTATTAAATTAAATACCAACCGTACGTTAATATTGAATCCAGATATTCTGGATTAGAATTCGAAAGTAAAAGGTTAGTTTACCGTTCATTTGTATCGAGATTTTGTTTTCTAAACGTGTTTTGGTAACAACCAAGTTCTGAGAAATATATTCAAGAATAACATAATTATATTTTTCCCGCTACCACAAACTATATAGAATTGGCATTTTTTTTGTTTAAGACAAGCCTACTTAGATCATTTGCCTCTTGTCAGCGCCTTAACACCCGTTTTGTTTCCTTTCACCTTTAACTTTTATGTAAGCATGTGCCTCTTTAATCGTGTACTGAAATTAAATTAAACTATCGTTTTAAAACGCAGTCAACGTTTCATCGCGTTAATTAGTTAATAAATGTGAATGTGAAGCTTTTGCTCTTACAGTACAGTATCTCAGTCGGTCGGTCGCGGTCGTAGAGTTCGCTTCGCTAGCTAACTATTACATTCAGCAATAAGATACCAATCGCATACTGAGGAAAGGTAATGTACCCTGTAAAGATATTTGCACAAAATCCAATCTTGTACATGTCGCCGTTTCCGTAATGAATTCAACAATAATTAGAGTTGCCGCGGGGGAGCGCTCGCTGAGCTTACCGGCGGATGTCACAAATCCTAGCCAAGGGCCGGGGCGTGTAATGCAAATAACAGTGTTTACCTGGCCCCGCCCCCCGCGCCCGCGCCGCCACCGACCGCGCAGCCATCGCTGCGATTCATAATAACAGCTTTTATTTCCGTAACTAGCTACGAACGCTCTCATTTTGTCGGTTAACACGTATTGTGTCATAGCGAAACGAATGCCACCCAGTAATAGAGTTTTTAAGCGCAGCTTTTTCGTTCTGCGCTGCAAAAGGGAATTATGTAACAAGAATAGCGACGTGATTGCACAGCAAACACTACAGTCCCCGTACAGATTTATTGTTTTAACTTAGACTTGTGAATTTGCAATATAAACGTAAGAGTAGGTACATAATACCTATGCACCGTTTTTGTTATTCACCGGAACGACGGGCAGAAGTTTTCAAAAACCAATGTAACTTAAAAATAAATAAAATATCGTATCCAGCAAGAACCGAATTAAAACGGCCACACATTCGAATGAAAATACAAGTACGAGTTTAAAGTCACGCACCGAAACACAGTTGACTTAAATGCTTTCCACTGCACATAATTATAATATGGTTGTGTCTTCAGTGTATTTGTGTGTGTGTATAAATCAGGCCGAGTGCGTCGCGAACGCTCCAAACTCCAATTTGAGGAGAAGTCTGCAAGAAGCCGTGTGGAGCGGCTATTGCGAGTTCAACATTGGTATAATTTGCCGGGCATATTGGAAAACTTGTAATTGGTTTAGTTTTATATTCAACCGCCAATTTGTTCTAAGAATGATATCAGTTTAGCGATTTATCTTATCCGGTTATAGCTCACCTTAAACTTATATACTTTATCTGTTATTCTACAATAAAAATACAGATAAAAATAAACTGACGACGTGTAAAGTCCAATTCAACTTTATAATGTTAGTGTTCTTTGTTTCAGATTTTTGCCCGGAGTCATATATCAAAGGAGCTCTCTTCAAAGTAAGTCAAACTTGATATACCTAGTATATTAAAGTTAAAAGTTATCTATTTACCGCAATGACAAATCAATCGCATACCTTCTCATAATAAATCAACACTACTACGCTACCTTTTGTAAAATTTTGTCTAGCTGACAATGTATTTCGTATTTTAATATCGTACTGTTTCTCTGTCATATTTTTCATGATTACTCTCTTGGCAAAATACCAAGATCTTACTCGCTTATCTTTCGTAACTTTTGCTCAGCAAAATGGTTCAAGTTTTCTCAATATATTCTCGGACTTTTTTAAAATTAAACTTTCATTTGGCTATCACTTTTCGTCATTAGTCTACAGAAGGTAGACTAGTGTATCGGTCAGAAATGAGTGTTCTTCCTAATGGTTTTATGCTTCCTAAATGCTGAGAAACCGCACTCGTCTCTCTATCTGTCGATTCGCCAATATAATCTGTTCATAAATAATTTCCTCGTTATTCCTAAAAAAAAATGACAGACTAATGTATATTTTTGGCTTGATGCTATCAAAATGTCAGCGGAACTAGGATCAATAAATTAATCTGTCAAGGTACCCAGACGGCAATTCAATAAAATTATTGCCTTGGTTAAGGTTGATTGTGAACATAACGTTTTTGTCAAATGAGGAAACACCGGTTAACCTTGCACGATGTCGCTTAAAAACACCGTCCTTTGTTAAATTGATTGGAATAAGACGCGTGTCGTTCCATTTAGCTAACTTCTAAACTAAATAGGTAGATCAATGTACAAAGGTAACACTCAGATATGCATGAAAGAAGACTACTTAGTTGTTTTGTTTATTCGTACCGTCTGAATTACTAATGTAGGCCATCGTTTACCTTAGGTTTTCGTACGTGCAACGAAGGCCAGGTCCACTACTCCGTTTCACAATTTCGGAGAAACATGCTCGCCATTGTCTGGGTCTGCCAGGCCGATCCTCATTAATAAATGCCAGATTGCCTCTCCGTGTACACAACTGGTAGTGTAAGAACTATGCTTACTGTCTTTTTTTCTGAAATCTGTAAAATTCTGGATGCTTTTCTTTTTCTGAATAACTGTGTTTGAGATATATTTTTTCAGCTAAAGTTTAAAAAGGTCTCTATAACCTATCCTAACCTAAATAACCTCATTAAGACCTTTAGTTTAAAAATAAATAAATGTAGAGATTTTAAGTGAAACAAACTTATTTCGATATAATTATGTCATTCCAATATTTGTATCTCATGTTTTAATTAAATATTCCGAAGCAACTTCGTAATTTATAATCGAACAGAAAGCTAATTAACTGTTTATTGCTTGACAGCTATAATTCGAAGTTGTTGTCTTACTCAGTATTGTTCAGTACAAATATACATTTAATAAAACTTCAGTTTAATAAATTCAGGTTTTAATTTTGATTAGACATAATTTATTATAAGTTTGTATAAGCATCGTCGTAAAAATGTTTTTATTAATAGATGCAGCGCTTACGTGAACAAACAACAACTCGTTTTAGGAGTCTCTTCGGGTAAAAACAGCATATTTATTATCCACACACCAAACTTTTACGAGCAGTAGAGCTAGCGTGGACGTGGCCGGGAACTAAATTCTTTAACATTCCTCCTTAACGACCGAAACCAAAGATTGGTTGCTGCTACGAACTTTACTTCGATATTGTACTAAAAACACAGTATTTCACTAACTCAGAACCTGCCTTATTGACAATGTCTCGACTGTGTTAAATGCCTTCATTATTCCCACACAAGTTTGTACGTATCCCTTTAATACCTTCCCTCGAACTTTGCACTTCCAAAGTTGTAAGAACAATTAGTCATAAATAATTGAACATGGTCGATATTCCTTTGTAAGAAGACAAAGAGATGTCATACTCAAAACTTTGTCAATTTACGTTGAAACCGTAAAGCCCCTTACTAGCTCATGTCCTTACTTGGTAGAAAAGTGGAGGTAACATCACGAGAACTTTCCACTCGGGGTACAGTCGTACTTACCTTGTCTAGAAAGGGATCAAACTGCGGTGCATTCTCCGCAATGTATTATGCAGTCCCGGAGCGGGTGCCAGTGTAAGCGGCTCGGAATCACTCCCACTCCCCGTCGAAGAACACACAGCTATACCTTGAGAATTTTCTATTCCAAAAGTTGGTGGAAACCATTTCGCTTCAAATATCTTTTGTGAATTACTTGCGACGGATCTGATGATTGTAACTTATTGCAGTGTTTCCTTTTGGCAACAAACACGACTTCTTAGCATTCACTTTATGGGGTTTTAGCATTGATGTATTAAATAGGAAGATAGGCCACTCTCTAACATCACGTAAATATTAAATGGACCCGATGTCGTGCGTCATGTGCTCGACAACCGAAATAGATAGACATATTACGCGGGCTATAGCGGGAACGAGATCGCAATAATTGTCACTGTTACGTACCCATAACAACTCGCAAACAAACTACGATTCGGGTATTCCCCGCAAACCGGGAGTAATGTAGGTCGATTGTGTCCTTTCCCCTAATTTATGCGGTCCACATCGAGGAGCGCGTACCATATCTTCCTATTTAATACATCAATGGGTTTTAGGATGCAACTTACCTATTCAAAGATACTGGCAAGTGGCAGCTCTTGCAAATACTGCTGTAGTAGTTACTTGAATCAAAGCAATTTAAATAATAACCATTTGTAATATCTATCGTATCAAATCCCATCGTCAGCACTCACAGTCTTCGATTTCTCACGATCAGGTATATAGGAACGTACTTAAACTGAAAAGAGACTATCAGCAATCTCATTTTAATCGAATCATTTATCAAAAGTCAAGAGAGCGCACAATGGTAACTTACTGCAGTTGAATGTGTAAGTGAAACGGCTCGATTAGGGCGATTGTGTTCCTTATAAAGTTATAATCTCGCTTCAAACATGTTAAGACGCAGATATATGCCAGTGACCTTGAGTGGTTAGCTTGCGTGTTCTGTACTGAACTCACGCAACGCGTCGTACGTTCAGCCAGTAATAGGACTCGCCCATCAAGGAGCGCTGTTCCCAATTTGACGCATTATTAATTAATTATACTCAAAACAACACGTATTTTAATAAAACGCGTACCTATACTAAAAGATCAATAATTATATTATCTTTAAATTGGTGAAAGTTTCAGAAAAATATGCTTGGTAGTTTTGCGCCATTCTCAGTTTTTTATCCGTGTTAGACATAACTTTACAAATTAATTTCACTATGTAATATAAACATAATCTAAAATATTCACGTATTAAGTTATTGCGAAAATGCTCTAATTTATCATATATTTTTTTCATATCAATACCACTACTCGTTTAGACGTGATCTTCAGTATAAAATCATTAAAAGTCGGTTATCGTCCCCTTAAATGTAAAGTAGGGTGTACCTGAGCTGATAAACAGGCAATATTTCCTTACGGGTTTGTTGTCACAGCTATTTTAAATTTATGTGAATGTTGTGCCGATGTACAGAGCAAATGTTCGCCGGCTGGGTAAGCTAATCGCATCTCATTTCCTACGTGTCGCTCGTTGTAGTGGGAAGCACAAATGAGATTGTGGGCTGACGTGTCGTTCCGGAGACCCAGTGTCGTTCGACATCGCACCCGAAACCGCATCGCCCCGCTATTCGCTGTTTACAAACCATGCTTCTGTCATATAGTTGGGGAGAACCGTATGTCTTCATGTAGTCACGTTAGGCAGTATTAGTTTTTAGGGTTCCGTAGTCAAGGAATCCTTATAGTTTCGCCATGTCCATTTGGCTTGCTGTCTGTCCCCGGCTTAGCTCAGAGACTCTTAGGGCCGATTTCACCGACCGTATTACAAAACGCGTTTAAGAAAACTAAGCGAGTTCAAATATCAATATTGATCTCGTTTAGTCCAACCAATTTCACCAGCTACATTTTTCACGAAAACCACGTTTCCATGGCAAAGAATGTAAATGTTGTCACGTGAACGCAATTCGTTTAGCACTTGCAACATGCGACAGCGACCTACTGTGCTTAAATTTTATTACCACGTTTTTATTAAGTCACTCTCTTGTTTGTCTGTCTTTCCGGCTGGAATCTTGCAACTCAAATTTCGAGCACTTCCCGATTAGCTATCCGTCTGAAACTTTCAGGGTAGCTCACAACTCGATGACAATGCATTCTAAATCCATTTATTAGCATGAAATGCCGACCTAAGCTCAAAAAATCATAAAAATCACTATAACTTGTAAAGGAAGCGAGCTTTAGCAAAAATAACACTTTTGAGGGATACCTAATAGGGTTTCACTAATCATTACACATCGATCGAGAGGTTCACAAACCTGAAAACATAACCTAATATTTATTTTTTTGCTTTTAGCTTTCAAAGATCAGCAGCAAAAACTGTTGTTAGGAAGTTGATGATACTGCTCATTCTCATCCCAGTTTTCGTTATAATATAGTCTTAACAATTGTTTCATTTTTATTAGTCAAATACTAACAAAAGAAATATTAATAATAAAAGACAACAAACAATATTTTCTAAACAACACGACACTGGACAGCTCATGAACTCGTTTAGAGACTTGAACGCCGAAAATCGGGTGTTCAGAATTTAAACTAGTTTAACCTTGAACTGCGTTCACTTTATGTTGGTGAAATCAAAAGTGGAGTTCTGAACTCAGTTAAACGCTTAAACTGCGTTCAGCGTGAAATCCGCTCTTAGTACTAGGAAGCATTAATTTGGTATGGGTATTCAATGTTGGTAAAATAAAACCTTGAAAAACATTGACATAGATAGTAAGGACCAGGCTAACCGCGCGACGAAATGGCACCAGCGCGCTGGCCCTAAAATTACAGTTTAGGGCCAATGCGACTCAGTCGAACGCGGTCCACGCGCGGAGGAGTTAATCAGTACAGTTCAGTCATTAAAATGCCTAGTTGCGTAGTAAAAGGCCGCAAAAATTATAATACAAAGGTTAAAAAGGAACATGGGATATCATAACATCGATAAGTAACCATATATTGCCTTTGTTCCAATAAAATTATTCAATAAACACATTTGAATCCACATTCGAAATCCACAATGGCGGCCATGTCACGCGCTGCCGGCAGCGCCCGCGACGGTAACGAAGTAACCTTGTACGGACGTCATTTTTTATTTGTGTTTTATTTAATAATTAATAAATTAATAATAATTATTATTAAATTGTTTTCAATTTCAAATAAAGCTGATCGAGATTAATTTGTTTTATTACGTTTTCTGTCAAAGTATGGACGCCTCAGTGGTTAACTTATTTCCGATAAAATGTGATTAAAATAACATTTACGCACGTACTCGTACATGTCGTACGTACAAGGTTACGTCGTCGACCTATGCAACGTGACACTCACGTAGTTCATGTGAGTTGTCACAGATGGCGCTACTTTTTGCTTGTATGAAAAAGTTGTAAGTAAAATGTTCTGATGGGCGTATCCTTCCTTTTGAAATCATTGTTGAAAAATCTTTTTTTTTAGATTGCGTTCCTTTCACGTAAAGTAAGGATGATATTTTTTTTCTCGTCTTCCCCATGATTTGGGGGTGTCGTTGAATAGGCCGTTCAAAAATATTTAGGGTCTGTGGAGACCATTTTCGTGTCGATTCAGGGATCCGTTTGCGCAATAATCTATACTAATATTATAAAGAGGTAAAGTTTGTGAGGTTGTAGGGTAATCTCTGGATCTACTGAACCGATTTAAAAGATTCTTTCACATTAGTGAAAGAATTTGCCATTAGGGATGCTACAGCATTGCCGAGTGTCATAGGATATTATATTTTATGTTAATAAATTTCACGTGTTCGAAGCGCGGGCAGAAGCTAGAAAGCTATAAAGTCCTAATTTTTGTTAGAGTCCTGTGAAGCCTGCGCTCGTGCCACCTAAATGGTTGTTTTAGGATATGTGAAAAAAATCATGGCAGTAGTAACATAATAACAAAATAAAAGGAAATCTATCACAGCTAAGTAGGCTTTACAAGTTAACGAGAAATAGACCAACCTACATTTGCAGCTGGAGAATTGACCGTGACGTATATCGATGTATGGGAAAACATGTTTTTCAACTACAATTTTAAGTTTGTTTTTGAGATAAATTTATCCCAACTACGGAACCCTTCATTGTGCGTGGTTCCGCACTCACTTGTCCAGTGTTTTTATAAGAGCTTTGTAATCAATAAGCTCGGAAACCTAACGAACATTTTCAAACTAATCTCAACTCGGCTTATCCCAGTCCTGTCCACAGCATGCCCGGGTCTTGCCTAAATGTGCTATAAGTTGGTTCCAAACATTCGGTCTTCCGCCTTCTACTGGCTCTAACCTTTTTCATGTCGTGGATAAAAATACGCGATATTAGGACCTCTATTCGTTCGAAGAGCCGTTCATTGCGATTTAACAAAATTGACCTTTGTTTGCTATAAACCTGGCTGAGTGATCTGATTGAAGAGTATATTACAAAGTCAGGAATTGAGCTCATGACGAAGATGTGTTTAACGATTGCTTTGAATGTTTTCAGCCGGAGTCACCGTGATAGTTTACAGAGTCAGCAAGCTGAAGTGGCAGTGAGTGCGCTTACAGCGTTAGACAGACACTCTTCAGTCATACTCTGCCTTCTCTTTATATCTTAGAAAGTATTTTATATGTTCGCAAATACTTAGGCCTTTTTAAAATAAGAAGCGATTTCCATAATATAAATACCTACACGTAGTAAACATGAAATTGTGCTACCCAAATTTAGATTAACTAAAACGAGCAAGTCATTTGTTATAAACAGTATCCGCTTTAATAACAAGTTGCCAAAGTCTGTTACAGAAATTAGCGATGGAAAATTCAAAACCCACATAAACGTGTCCTTATCAAAAAAGCATATTATAAGATTAAAGACTACGTTGAAGACAAGGAAGTTTGGCATTCATTCCTTCTACACATGGGGCTTCCCTGGTACCTCATTAACGGCAAAAATATGTAAATGTGTATTAACTGCTCCCAAGTTGCGATGTTTATGTTATTTATTTTTTACATACTTCCTTGATATAATCGATGTAATTTTTTAACAATTTTAATTTCAACAAGGTTCTAACTTTTATTATTTTAGATATATTTTTATTGTTTTTTTGTTAATGTGAGGACGTTGTAGGCTTAATAGACTGTAGATCTGTAGACCATTTTCTATTTTGTTAAGTACCTGGTACTTTTGACGGGCCTACGCTGTCCTCTCATACTTTTAACACTGTAATTTGAAAACGTTGTAAATGCCATTATTTTTTTTAAAGAGTAAGCGTGTAGTTTCTTGCCGGCTCTTCTCCATAGGAAACGACCAATTGGAACCGTGCACCTAGCTTCTGACGTTTCATAAGTGCCCATGTAGGCTTATGTGAAATAAAAATATTTTTGATTTTGATTTTTTAATCTGACTGAAGAGTCTGTCTGTCTAACGCTGTTTTCCGATTCACAGGCCTCTCGTAAAGTCAACCCAACGGGCATCGGTCCTTCGGCCGATAAGACAAGCGCACTCACTGCCACTTCAGCTGGCTGACTCTGTAAGCTATCACGGTGTCTCCGGCTGAAAACATTCAATGCAATCGTTAAACACTTCTTCGTCGTGAGCTCAATTCCTGACTTTGTAATAGATACTCTTCAATCAGATCACTCAGCCAGGTTTATAGCAAACGAAGGTCAATTTTGTTAAATCGCAATGAACGGCTCTTCGAACGAATAGTGGTCCTTTATCGCGTTACACGCAACTTTCCTCGGCCGGCTCTCTACTTACACGATTAATTTGAGTCGATAAATCCGCATTAAAAGCGGAGCGAGGGGGCAGCCAACCGCGCCGTTCTATGTAAGTAGCCCCCATTCCGACCTTTTTGTTCTCGCTACAGTCACTTGTTCATAAGGAACTCTTTAATCTATTATCGCTCCACCATCATGAGTGTACTCGTAACATAGCGTGACATGTCATAAGTGAAACGTTTTCCTAGCCGGCTATCGATCGGAAATTGGTAAGGTCTAAATGTCGGTTTCATACGGTCTGGCGGGCGGGCGCACGTCACTGGTCGCCGAGACAGACAGGCAGCGTGCGCGGCGCCTGCGAGCCCATTAGACGTCTGCCCGATGTGGAACGCTCGATAAACTTGTAAAAACGCCTTCTACCCATTTAATTTTATACCCTCGCTTAAGCTTTGCTATTGGCAGATTTCTTCCTTCTTTTTATAGGTCCGTCATTAACTGTATCGTGCGTCTATTATTTCTCGCTTGTTTAATCTGCTCGTTAATCCAGCAGTGTTGTTTCAAATGCAGGCATTCGCAGTGAATTTATAACGGTTTCCTATTTTGTACTTTTACAATGTTTTCATAATCAAATACAGAATAACTTATGTATGTTCGTTTGAAATATCGATCAAACAGGTTAAACGGTACTTAAATAAATGTGCGCTGAATAAAAAATAAAAAGTTTGATACCAATAAACTTTAAAGTTTACATTTAGAAGCGAACGCCAATGCCACACCTCCAACGGGGGAAGTGATATTGGTACAAAATATTTATGACTTTATGTGATAAAGTTTATGTTGCGGTAAGAGTTTTATTTCTCTCATGAAACGACTATAACTTTTTCGAATAACGTAATATAAAATAAGGGAGTATTGGCCAATAAAGTAAAATATTTTCATCATATGTTCTGTACTCTTGACATTAGGAGTAATAAATGTATGTGCAGTCATCATGAGCAAAAATATGTAGGCATTGCTAAATTGCTTTTCATTCTAAAACCAACACCTTGTATTTGTCAGAATACAAGTAGGTACTTATTGTAACTGTATCTGAAATATTTCATTTGAAAATCGTTCCATATTTGTTTGCCTTTGCATTTTTAAATTTTTCATAAGAATTTGGATAAGTCCTTCTGTCTCTGCAGGTATTAAAATGATTATAACCTTTCTTTAAAGGCTTCTTCATACTGGCGCGGATTGTCGCGCGACACGACACCGGTTGAACAAATTTCCATAGAAATTGTTCTACCGGTGTCGCGCCAGTATGTAGAAGCCTTAAGGCGAGGTTTTCGGGGCCTGTATGCTTTTAAAACGCTACCTCCGCCTTCCCCAAATGCAGCGCGACATATTTATGCCGCCGACCATTTCGCAGAAAATCCATGCCACAGTATAAAATATTTGCAGTTGATCAACTCAATTAGTTTTTCATAGGTTAGGTTTTTTTCCTTAGGTTTGCATTTTATAGTATGGTACCTACGGTGTAGTGAACTAATATTATTACTTAAAATGTCCTTTGTACCTAATGGGCGTTTTCACATTATCAGATAATGACACCAACCCGATACCAATATGTCGGCAGCTATACCGACACCGATTCGATACCGATATAATTATTATCGGCCTGATGATATTGGTGAATATCGATGACAATCGTGACGTACCAAACGACTACTACTCTCACCCCACACTGTCTTCGCCGGTAGATATCGTGCCGATATCGGTGCGATCGCTGTCTGAAAATGTAAAAGAAGAAACAAAAAACAAACAAAAAAGAAAAAACAATGTAAAAGTGAATATTCCAAAAGTCACGCAAAACTAAATTTTGATAGAAAATACCAAAGTTGTGATTTCGTGCAAAATGTCATGCTTCCAAACTAAGTGATTTAGGCTGTGCGTTGTCGGTCAGTAAATTAAAGAATTTTATCAAATAAGTAGACGATCAGCTACCTTAAAAAGGTGGCTGGAACATACTGGATGCGGAAGGTGAAGGACAGGGCGTTGTGGCCCAGCCTGGGAGAGGCTTATATCCAACAGCGGGGCGAGCACTGCCTACTGTGACAAGTCACACATTTTATCACAGTTTGAGCGATAAAACTGGTTTTGTCATAAAATGTTAGTACAAATTGACATGACATAATTTAACATGTCTTGTCACAACCGTCTTGGCACGCCCGTGCTCGGGCCGCAGTGGACTGTTATAGGCTGAGTTGATTGAAGTAGACAAGCCAAGTGCCCGATGGTATTTCCCATCGACAAAAATGGCGAATTTCCATACAAACTTACATCCCCTATTTAACCTCTATTTAACCACGTGGGCGTCCACGTGGTTTCATACAAAAGTGCTCCATCGCGGGGTCCCGCGAGGACAGTTTTGTATGGAACCGCGCGGGTGTCCGCTTAACGCAGTTTCAGGCAATATTCAAAAATCCTGAATTTTAGATTTTTATTAATTACTGTTTCGCTTATACTGTAACCATATTCTTTTGATATTTGCCACCACTCATGAAGATCCGTAAATATTGACAACTACATAATGAAGACACAATTTCTGTAAGTACATCATAATGAATTTAGTATATTTTTTAACCGTCCCTGGTCATGTCGGATTGCCGTACCATCGCACTATTTACCGAAACAAAAGTGGCATAAGTAATAAACCAACAAAGATACGATACGTCATCGATGAACTTGCTTTGAACTTCATCGATGAACTTGACGAAGATCGCTTTTAGCGATAAGACCGCCCATTGTGTCACCCTATGTAAAATTTATACACTTATAACTGTAATTTTTATGGTGTACTTAGTAAAGAGTATTCTATTCTACTCTTCGGACATGGGCACCGAGTTATACGGTTACCGCCTAACCGGGCTAGGTTCACACGGCGCTATTTTTCAAGTATATACAACATGTCCCAGAATTAACGCACAACCTCTTAAGGGGTCATTGTACTCATCATTATGAACAACTTTTAATATGGGACCAAACCTGAAATCGCGAAAAAAAGTCAGCTGTTCCCTATAATAATAATTTGTAATGTGTCTTACACTATTGTAAGATGACAATTAAAGTTCATTATGCCGCATAGAAATAATCATATTTTGAAAACAATATTATGAATTAAAACTATAATAATTATAATTGCGTGATTTTTTTCTGATCTGTCGAATTTTCATATCTAATGTGTTGTTCATATAGTAGATTTTTTTTTTAAGCTTAACCATGGAGAGCGAATTAAAAAAAAAATGTTTTTATTATGTGCACCCTCGATGACGCGAGATTCGGAGGACTGAGCGCCTTATATATAATTATAAATAATGATTAAATATTATATAAAATACGATTACCTACCTATTTTTTCATATAATTTTGTCCTGTAATTAGAAAATGAAACGAAAAATGTTATTGTGTCGCATTTTTTTTTTTTCATCAAGCAATTTACAATTTATCGTGTTATTTACCCTTAATTTTCCTAAAATAAGGATGTGTCTGTCGAAAAAATATATGTATATCATATACATATATTTTTTCAGGACCTATGTAACACTAATTTGAGTATTTAAAATTCATTCTAAAACAGGCAAATTCGAATAACCCCCCGTTGACTCTTATCTGACTTGACGAGTCTAAAAAGTCTCGACAGAAAGTTCAATAGTAAAATGTGCATGAATAAAAAACAATTCAGCCCGTTAAAACGTAGCGATGACATGATTATGTGTTATACCTATTTCGTGAGTTGGGAAGTACTAACTGCTAACGTATTTACAACATTACTCGAGCACTGAAGTCGCTTACAAACAAAATTGATAGCAGATACTTGTGAAATTACTGTATTCAATATAAACTTCCACGTGTAATGGATTCTCGAAGGCGACATATTCTACGATTAAACTCTTCTAAACTCCTAATTAGAATGTAAAGAGAACTTCAATAATACTTTGCCGGTTGTCGGGGCACGTACGCGAACTTTTATTCAGCGAATTTGGTTACGTAATTCGTTGGAAATATTCAAGTTTTCCCTTCGGCGAGACGTTATCGCGGGCGGCTCTCAACGCGGGCGTGGGCGGCGCCGCTCCCCGCGGGGACTTAATTTGTTGCTCTCCTGGCGCCTCGCATCTCACTTTCAAACGGCGTAACGCGACCTTTCCACTTCCCCTTCTCCGCCACCGTGTAGACATGATGTTCGCCTGCGCCCCGGTTTTCCTAGATCGAACATCGACACCACTCTACTTATCTAACCCACCTTGCGCTACTTCATATTTATTATCCCGATATTGAAACGAAAATATATAACACTTGCTTGGCTTGTCAAAATATTTATAGATATCTGTTTGGAGAAGTATCGTGATATTGTTTAATCCCTAATTGCTGAAGTCGCTTAACAGATTTATGATTCACTAAATAGGATTTATGATAATAAAAATAATACAGGTAGACTTCAGCTTTTTAAAAATACATACCTAAAGAAAATGAATTACATTTGATCAAGCAGTAGATTCAGTAGGTCTTTTACCTATACGATGAGAAGATATTGCACTAATAGACATGAAGCCATAAATACACACTGATGCAGCCAAGATCATAAGCCTTTCTATTTGGCTACGTCTGGTAATAAAAGTGACACCTGTAATAATTTAATGAAACAACAAAATAAAACTAGCAAAGCTTGTGGATCCCGCAACACATGTAGTTCTTGGCAAAATTCCATTACATACGCGAAATACTCGAGATACGCGTTCACTTTATTCCAAATTCGATATCCTACCATAGATTCGCATGGCACAAGCAGCGCGACAATCTAATCACAATACCATAAAGGAGTGCACCGTAAAATATTTATGGGTGCGGGAGCAGGCACGCTCCGGTACCCGGCTCCACCACGGGCCATCTACCTCCATCAACCTCGACGATAGTTCTGTATACGTTACTACACTCGGTAATTTTGTTGTTCATTGCAAATTTACGTTTAGTAGGGTTTAAACACGAATAAAAGGTTTATTTTTACTTATGTTCTGGTCCTTTTGGATTCCCCAAAATTTTCAACTTCGGCGCAAATACGTGGTCGATTTAGGATGGCATTATATCTGAATAATATTTGAAGTTTCGTTTAAAGAAATTGAGTGTGTAGAGAGCTCAATTAAGCAAGTCCTGGGACCGGTGTGGGCGCAGTGCTCGTTACACACCCGCTCAAATTGGCGCCGACCACTGAACTGTAACGATAATGACGCCGCGTGAGTTGTGCCCCATTCGTCCACTAACGTAAGCTAACTCCTCTCATGGGAAGCCCTAAAAGCCACTTCATACGAAGTATGTACTTCCACATTTGGCAGTCTCGCAAAACTTTGTGGTTTTTGTGGCACATAAACAACTAGCACACGTGTGCATCCGACCGCGTATCGATTGATTTGACTTAAAATGCATAGTTTTGAGCCGCGATGTCGATCGGTTTCCGCCAAATTTTCCGCTGCGGGCGCTTGGCAACCGCACTTTGTGGCGAGCCACAGTTACCCATACAAATTGAGAGGTTAACGTGGTAGACATTGCGTCAACTTATACAACAGCAATTTACAACATTCCACATTTATTCATATATTTGCCATAACTCCATTCGCGGAACGTATATTGGCAACACTCATAATCATAGTGAGCGCGATCGACCACTGAAAGCTTTTTGAAAGCTCGTAGTGACGCGCGATGAAAGGCTCACGCGGTGATTTCAAGCGAGTCATTGTAGCCCGACAAGCGAAAGTGACAGCTATAATGTTTGCTTTCTAATGTACATCACAAACATTCTATTTCACTATTCGTTACGTTTCAGGGAACGTAACATGTAAATTGGGAGAATACATGTTGAAAAGTAAGTTTACGTAGTAGAAACTATTGAAATAATAAACAGACAACAGTTACAGAAAGTTCATATTCCTTTGCTATTGGATACGTGATAAATTGCTAAATAATGCGCCCTCTGTCGTCGCTCTAACCCCACCCCTAATGTCTTCTTAATGCTGCATGGAGTTGTCACATTGCACATTTTGAGCTAGCGTTTGTTCGTTCAGTTTTGCCGATGGTATTCACGGTTAGCTTCCTTTAAAACTTTTTTGATGTTCACAGTACTGAAATGTGCACAATTGCACATATCGAATGCGTATAAACAAATACTAAAGATGTTCAGTGTGAGACGCTTGCGTCATTTGGGGCACTCTATAAATGCACAGAGTTGGTAAAGTATGAAAATCTCCATTTGAACGCAAGTTTTTTTTGCTCGTTTTGCCTGTGTCGGCTCGCCGCGCGCTCCTTTTGTTCCACGAACGTGATCTGGCCGAGATGAATCCCACGGACGGTATAGCTCCGTTCCTCTCTTCAATCGAGTTTGTTTCTGCCTGTCACACTTTTGCTGGTTTGCGCATTACCACAGATGAAACAATTTTCTTGAAAATCTGCATACAAACCTTTTCGGATGCGAGAATTTCGTTGTCCATTTGTTTTCGCGACGTATCTGACGTAAAAGCATAACATTTTTGTACAATTCGCCTCACCGCTACATGTCATGGTTCGCTTAAGATTTAGTTTCCAATACAACGTCGCTAGATGACAAACGGCTTGCATCAGATAAATAAATATGACTTGAAACATGGTTTTTCTTCATAAAGTTTCATGGAGTTTTAAACTAAGCTTCTTATCTATTATTCGTAGAAACATTCCAACTATCTTTAAAGATCTCTTTGAACGCACATTGGCATCGCATGAAAGAGATTGAAAACTTTTCAGGATTCAGATTTGTTTTTTCTGCGTGCCTCATTTCAAGCCATTCTGCCATCCCATAAATTATTTCTGTGAAAAACTTTTAAAGATATTATAACTCTGTTCCATAGATATAAATCTTGGATTCGATTCATTTTCAATATTAAGTTATCCTGCGTTTATTTTCAGACTTCTTTCAATTGGCCCGTTTACATTGAATTATCATGTAGGAGTTGTAGGTAAATACTGTGTAAACCTGAAGAAATAGCAAACTCTGAATTGTCATTTAAATAAAACTTTGGCGCCCACTCAAAAGACGCCAGTATACTAAATTTAACTCAACTAATTAAACAATAAATGTTGTGTGAAGCGTATTCGCATGTCACAACACGGTGGCGCCGGATCTGTTGTAGGCGATACACGCTGGAGCAGTTATCTCAGTATCGCCTGACTACGCCCGTTGTGGCCGCCATGTTTATTTTTAGTCTCGCGTGTACATTCACTATTGCGATGAAATTTACAGCGATCGCCGCGGCTCGCCGCTCGCCGGACTCCGATACCGACGCTTCAAATGACAAGCTACCGCTATTTCAAAAATGTCTGCTATTTTACGCGAGAATTCCTGCTCTTTCGATGAGCAATAATTCTTTTGTCCAACGAAAGATCCATGAGATTACTTTTATTACGCGCTATTAAAGGAAACTCTACGATAGGAGGACGTTAAAAAGGCTTTAACGGTCCAATTATCAATTTTAACTTTTTCGTATTTACTTTTTGGTCCAGACAAAATAAACTGTGACCCAAATCTATCATAAAAATTACATGCATAAAAAAATCTTGCAACTTTCTTAGAGGGGTCGTTCTGAATGAAAACTGTTGGTGACAATAGCGTTGTCGCGGCGGCTAATACCCTTGTTCGTCAAAATAGCATTAGGTGGCGGTACGGGGTCCCCCTGTCAGGCTGAGATTTGGCGTAACTTAGTGACTGATTAGCAATTGGTGTGAGCTGGCGGGCGCGGGCGCGACAGGTGGTCGGGGTGCGGGCCCTGACCCGCGGCCTTTCGCCTGATTGATGGCCACGTCCCGTTCACGCTCTGACTACCCATCTTACATTTGATTTGCACTTCGCCTTACCCGAAATGTTCTGTGGATATTTATATAGGAGGTAAAGCTGTCAAATAAGTAGTTGAAAAATCATTTCCTCAATAATTCCATCAGCTACTTCTATTTTTCTTCTGTCAGCTTTTTTTTTAATAATACTTTTGATTTGCACTTCACCGTACCCGAAATGCTCTGTGGATATTTATATAGGAGGTAAAGCTGTCAAATATCTAATGGAAAAACCATTTCCGCAATAATTCCATGAGCTTCTTCTATTTGTCTTCAGTCAGCTTTTTTCTAAAAAATTACAACGACGTTTCATTTGTTATTGCATCTTTCACTAATTCATTACGGAAATCATCATTCTATATTGAGGAAATTAATTATAAAGAGACAATAAAATAACCATTAGAATCAGAGCATAACTATATCATAATAACGACATCGAAATGTTAATTATTAATGTGTCCCCCTTTCACAAATAATAACAATTATTATGCAATATTAACATAAATTCAAAATATATTTGAGGTGAACTTCGGGAAGTGAGTTGACTGTCACGCAAATGTCAAATGTCGATTGTTATACCTGAGCGGTCGGTCCCACGCTCCGAGAGCGCGGTCTAATAACCCGAGGTCAAATCTTGGCTCATGCATATTCACAGGCGACGCCGAAGTCGCCGGTGGCTCATCTGTAACGGTCCTGCGACCGGTTGTATGAGCTCATTGTTGTGCCCACATGGTCGCCGCGGTCGTCCTGCGCCGCGCGCCGGCGCCGAACTGCTTGCAAGCAAACGCTTGATAAGGAAGCAAGTAACATTTATACGCGAATATCTTTATGATCTAGTGCCACAAACAACATTCAAAACCAGTTTATTCCACTCTAATTTAGTACTTGACTCTAGTTTTATAATACGTTGATTTTTCGAGCAGTAATCTGTCACTTAGATAAAATAACTTACGCGATTAAGGTGATACGTAAAAACTAAATCATAGCGAACTGGGTGGAAAGACAGAGTCAATTACTTCCCCATGCGAAAAAAGAGAGCGCAACAAAGCGCTGGAACCAAAATAAAACAACGTAAGAACGCCAAAACAAATAAAAATTGTTTAAAAATAAATTAAGCTTATGTTTCAAAAATATGTTCAGCCAGAGTTTTCAATTACACACACATTCGCACATTTTGAATGCAATTTTGCAATGAAATTACTTAGGATTTTGTAATTACAGAAAAAAATATAAAAAAGTTGGTCTAGGAATTAAATTATATCGAGGAAATTGAACCAATTGCGTTTTCCTTCAATCAGAGTATTAATAGTCAATAAACATATATCCAAAAATTAAATCCATACATGCTGTAATAGTGAAATAAATGGTTACGAAAAAGTCCCCAATTTATTTTGGTATCGCCTTAATTGCGCCGCCAATAATTGACTCTTGCGTTATTGACAGCTAGTACTAGAGGGAGAACAAAATAGTAATTGCCGGGTTATTAAGATTACAAAGGCAGGGTCAGTTGGTAAACACCATCGTGCCGGTAGAAATTATTTATATTCTAATTAGGTGCCTGCTACAACCGCTCGTAGGGTGCATGCGTAATTCGAAATACGTTTTTCTTTGCTTAAATATTATGACATTATATTCATTGAAATAAACGGATGTGCGTAGGCGACAAAACCCTTGGCATAGTGTGAGCAATTTTTGAATTACCCACCTGTTATTTTTTTTATACACGCAGGTGATGGATTACTCCCTCCGCTGTACGTTACGTTTTTTTTTACCGTGATGGATTTATTAAACTAGTTTTCGTTTTTTTGTTGGCAGTAATCGATGCCTAGTTATGATATCCACTCGTCTAACATTTTCCAGTATTTTGTTTGCGTAGCCCAATGGCATTGACTGATAGTGTATTGTTATATTAAAAAGCAATTTCCTTTTTTATATACTTAAATTGTCATTTAACTTTAACATTTTGGTTGGTCATGTTTTTACTAGCTGTTCTCGCCTGTCGGCGTATCGAATTTGTTCAATGTCGATTCTGAACCGGAACAAAACACCGCGTTGCGTCAGATAAAGTAATTCAAATGCGTCTCGATTTTGATTTGTTGTAACTGATTACAATGATTATTACCGACTATATTCAATACTTCGTTTTCATTAGGTACAGTAACGTCTAACTTGTTTTGTGCGTGTAATTTAATTTTCGACTGATTCATAAAACCGAATTTTGGTTGTTAAGACGCAGATATATGCCAGTGACCTTGAGTGGTTATCTTGCGTGTTCTGTACTGAGCTCACGCAACGCGTCGTACGTTCAGCCAGTAATAGGACTCGCCCATCAAGGAGCGCTGTCCCCTATTTGACGCATTATTAATTTATTATACACAAAACGAAAGGTATTTTAATAAAACGCGTACCTATACTAAAAGATCAATAATTAAATTATCTTTAAATTGGTGAAGGTTTCAGAAAAATACGCTTGGTAGAGCGCTATTCTCAGTTTTTTATCCGCGTTAGACATAACTTTACAAATTTATTTCACTATTTAATATAAACATAATCTAAAATATTCACATATTAAGTTTTGCAGAAAATGCTCTAATTTAACATATTTTTTTTTTAAATCATTGTTGTTTTAAATCAAACTTTTTAATAATTAGGTTCGATCACAAACACTTAGCGTGATCTTCTTAGTAAGAAGCAGTAAAACAAAGATGGCGCAGCATTGCATTTTACATTTTGAAGCATCATTAAATGGCGCATTACACGGGCCGGGCGCGTCGAGAGGCAATTAAAAAAGAACTGCTAAGACGAACCTCGTAAAAATGAAGTCGTGTTCGCAACTGATTAAAAAGTCAGCTCTAATCTTGTGCAAATTAAATTTTTAATCAAATTCGTTTATCACGAACGACCTAAGCGCCTGCTTATCTTTGACCCAGAATGGCACCTAGAGAGATAATGGGCATGCATACAAAAAGTGGTCATAAAAAGACCGCAGGTATCGAGAACTTTACAGAAGAGTTACAACGATTTTATGTTAGTACTACACATAGCATACGATCAAAGTTTCACAGATAATTCCAGCCTCGGGATTCACTGCCGAGATTGACCCAGAATGGCACCTAGAGAGATAATTGGCATGCATACAAAAAGTGGTCATAAAAAGACCGCAGGTATCGAGAACTTTACAGAAGAGTTACAACGATTTTATGTTAGTACTACACATAGCATACGATCAAAGTTTCACAGATAATTCCAGCCTCGGGATTCACTGCCGATATCTATCAATTAACACGCAAACTCCATCGGCTTTCAGGTGAATGTCAATTAATGTCAGAGTCTGAGGAGACCGTCGTCCGTAGAGAGAGTATACTGAGAACGGATAGATAGTACAACGGCTAGCAACAGTATCAACAATTACCTCGAGTGCGTAAGCCTCGATAAAATTAACATTTTAATATTACTTGCAGGCTGCATGATTATAATCGACACAGTTTTAAGAGCTGTAAACATGATAAAATGTTGAATTTATGTAGAAACAATACAGCCAGAAGGCCAAACGTGGAATAAAACTCGGATGTGCGAGATTATTACTATTGTTCTCGAGTTATTGAGGGACATGTCAGACTAAATTACTTGCTATAGGAACTACGGCTGTTAATTTAATGTTGTTTTATTATTTATCTGTACAATCGTCTGTACCCACCTAAACATCGTCTTTATTTACAGAAAAATGATTAATTCTTCATTTTAAGACGCTGACAACAGGTAAACCGCTGTCTCTGTCAGATTGCATACAAAAGAAAGAGATGCGCGATGACACAACGTATGGCGAAAAAATGCAAATAAAGTCGTATAAAATTAGATATTAACTAATTAATAAAAATTAATCCATCACCGGATGCAGTTTGGCATTTGCAATTTTATGGTATACTTTTAATTATAATTATAAATAACTGTTAACGAAGGGATAAACGGCTTTTAAAAATAATTAAGAGTTTTCTTTGAAGACTTTTTTGATGTATTGAATTATGTATAATTATGTTTTGAGTTCCATCACCGTATGCACAAAATACTTGAAAATATCCCAGGTACTGTTTTTGTTTTGGTAAAAATATTTACGGTTTAAGAGATACATTGCTTTAAAAACCACCTTTTTGACTATTTTCAAGAAATATCCGCCTTAATAAATGTACCATACTCTAGAAAGTTCAGCGTATAGTAACAATATCTATCATACATCGTGAATAGTGATGGATATTGCACATACAGTCATTTACATAGTGGTACTGACAACTTGATTGATTGATGGCGAGTGACTCTTACTGCTTGTTATCAAACAGTTAATAAATCAACCGTGCTACCCTGTTATTTATATGGCTATTTATATCCAATAATGTGTTCGCAATATTTATGTCATATATTTTTTTATATGTTTTTTTTTATATCATGAAACAGCAAACTTGAAAGAAATGTTAATGAAAAGAGATCCCAAAAGAACCAGAACTGAAAAAACTGGTGAAGGCTGTTTTCGTCAAAACTCGCAAGTGTACTGCGTATATACCTACATGCAGTTTTTCAGCGATATTGATCATAGATTCAATAAAGAAGCCGTTAAGTTTTCAATCTTAGACAAAGAGAGATAGAGAGGAAATTGAACAGAACTTGTATGAAATTATCTGCTAGATTAGTTCACCAAAACTTCTCAGGAGGTGGCCAAACAGGCCATAAGTTAGTAATGCACTAAATATTGGACAGTATTGCGAGAGTCGAGTGTGTGAAAGTTTCAACACGATCAGAACGAAATCAATTGACGATCGAGGTTCCCATGCAATGCAACCGACCTTCTCAGTTAATCCAATCATTTCAAACGGAATTACTTTAGACAACTGAATTAGGAAATAGCTTATTTTCATTTGGCATGACAATTCTAAACTGCAATTATAGAAATTAATGTAATTGCTTATACGTATTGTGTCAATACACCCTACACGCTATATACAACATTAGTTTTTGTTTATACTAAACCTCTTAAGGGGTCATTGTACTCATCATTATGAACAACTTTTACTATGGGACCAACCTTGAAATAGCGAAAAAAAAATCAGCTGTTCCCTACATTTAAGTTCGCTGAACTCGTCAAAATGTAGGGAACAGCTGATATTTTTTTCGCGATTTCAACTTTGGTCCCATAGTAAAAATTGCATATAGCAGAAAAAAGTTTGCTGCTCTTATTTTCAAACCTTACCCTGCAAACAAAACACCAAACAGCTTATAAGCAATTATTGTAATACACTTGATTACAATAATTGCTTATAAGCTGTTTGGTGTTTTGTTTGCAGGGTAAGGTTTGAAAATAAGAGCAGCAAACTTTTTTCTGCTATATGCAATGCAGTTATTCAAATGGATTTATAATACTATTTGCTACATAAATGACATGCATATGAATGAATGAAATGCACCGACCCCAGCATGGTTTGACCAGACTCGATTGCTCGAATGAACCCAAAGATTCACCCTAGCCCCTGAAGCCTCATCTTTCATGAGATTACAGAGACCATTGTATATCAAAGAGTAGACCGGGGGGCGCGATAATGGTAGGGAAGACGTGCCCTTGGGATATGGAGGGATTTAGAGCCACCGGTTATGCAACCTTGAGCAAGCATTGGAGTAGTGGAGAGACGGGTTATGTTTATCTATGGGTGGGCATCTTTTAATGACGTCGCCGCCAGGTTGCGTTCAGGTCCAGCTTCGCCGAATCTTGAATGGTGAATCTTTTGGCGGGGTTAAACTGCGTCCTCGACGCTTTTCTATGTCACTGCTATGCTGTGTTACACTTTGAAGTTGCCAATGTCTTCATCCGATATGATGCTTAAATGTAAATTAGTATAATTATGTCAAAATTGCATTGGATCTACGGAATATCAAAACACTGTAGCTGCCACACAAACTTTGAGCTATTGCACCCACCGTGTCGCCGTGTTACCAGAGTTGATATCACAGTTGCGAAATAGTCTGCGGTTTTAATAATATCACTTTGTACATAAACCTGCACAGGTCGGTGCAGTGTTATTCAATCTGCGACCTATTTGTGGTCAATCGCAGTACGAGACGGTCTCCACCTCTCCACAGTGTAGAGTTTTACCAAACCTGTTATTTACACTTATATGTCACATCGTTACAGTTTAAATGCTTGTTACTTCATAAAAATTAAGAATCTGCGCCCAAGTGCATGTTCTAACTCGTTTAAGTTAATTAACAATTTTAATAAGCGATCATTATTTTAATCTGCTCTGCCGTCACGGTTGCCGCTTTAATTTTTACATAGTTTCATAATGTACCCACATTCTGATACAGCATGATAGCTGAATACGATAATATTTAATTTTCGTATTCATAAGCTTCTTTTTATAAGAGTCGTTAACTCTTAAATGCTAATTGTAAAAACATACGGTTAAAAATAATCCAATTTATAACTTAGTAGTTCTTTTTAATTCGCTAAGAACATAGAAAGGAGTATTAGCGTGAATAAATATTGAATCACTTCTTCATTTCCGAGCTTCCGGTTGGCGAGGACTGGTACGTCGAGCCTAATAAGTGGGTCAAGTAACCCTTTAGCGTGTAGAGGAGTGAGAGCAATCACACGCGCCGCCCGCCTAATTGAAGTCCAATGTCGCGCGGCCCGCCCACGGTGATTGATACCGCCCAGACCAAGCCGGCTTCTAATTCGATTGTGATATTGTTTGGACGCGCATCGGCGTCACTCCCACGAGCCAGAATCTAATCTGTACGCACGCGGATGATGTCATCCCGAGACAGCGATCGCTCGATTCATTTCGAGTGGTCGAACGAGATAGGTTTCGGGGGAGATTGATGAGCGTCGGTTAAAGCGTGTTGTATCGCACGTTGTCACTATGAAAAAAGAACTTAAGCAGGCATGGCGGGAAGGTGGTGGTGGGAGCTAATTAGTCGCGCCATAGCCATCAATATCCATTACGGGCGCCGCACGCGACGCTCGGCGGCGACTCGCGTCGCGCCGCCGCCGACGTCGCCGCCCTTGACGATTGCCGATACTTGTGTTGTGTCAATCCGCGATAAGGGTTTGCACTTCCGTGACTAACCGCGGGGTTGAACCCAAATAGAGCAGACTTGACGGCACGTGACGTCACCACCAACACAAATACAACGACGCAATAATATGCACATATTGAAAAGGGAAGCTAAGAATATTGTATGCTTAAGTAGCTTTTGTATTATTCGCATAATACATTATGGTCCATTCGTAGATTATATTTTACAAAAGATCGTTATGTTTACTTTATTTAGACGTAACCAAAAGGATTTATTTAATTGTGACTTTAACGCTGGTATTCGACGCCTTTTTAAATATTTGGCAATTTTATGAAACTCGTTATCGGCGTTAGCTTGTCATTTGATGCTTCAAAGTGTTCAGTTATATTAATATTTAAAAGAACATCATTATTTTAATATCACATCTACTCAACAGATTAAATCCGTTACAAAATTGAAGTAATCTCTCTAAGTTCACAAAAAGAGCACGGCCGGTACTTGTTGGCTAACATAATAACATTCAAATGCAAAGGCCACGACTGCTTTTATTAAAATATCAAATATTGTTAGAGCATGCATCGAGCCCACTCCAGTGATCCGATATAATTTGAAACTTCACCTTACCGGCGATACTAGTAAAGGGTTGCCCTCTGCCCTAATCTTTGAACTACGACTTGACCGTTAATACGCATTTATAATTTGCTGTTCGATTATTTAGTACGGTGGAATGGTACGCTGAGATACGAATAAATTAGTTTCGTGTTTTGAACAAAGCCGGCCCAAAGTTTTGAGTAACGGTCACAGGATCGTTGTAAGAGTTAAACTTATTCCTCTATCTGTTGGTTTAGAGTGGTTTATTGGGATCCGTCTTGTTGGTTTGTGTGGGTAACTTACAATTAAATGCTATTTCATTTAGTTCTCAGACGAAACTGCCGAATTATATTACGACTGAAATCTGGGTGTCTACTCCGAAGCGTTTATCAAAATCAAAAGTCATTTATTCAAACTAGGCTGAGAATCAGCACTTTTCGAACGTCAAAAATTACATAAGACACTCCCCCAAAACCCACCCTTCACCACTTCCTAGTGCTTTAGCTGGAAAGAAGAAGAGGCGCAACAAACTCCGAAGTATCGGGCGAATGTTCGGCCGTTTTATCACATCCATAGTTTCCTTTTTGACTTTGAATCCTTACCCGAATTAAAGTCACATTTTTGACTTTGGCTTATCTCTTTGACTGTCGTTTTTTTCTGTAGTAGTGTAGTCAGCCATAGTTAGCCGTAGTCATGCAATGCGATACTTCGGATTTATGTTCGCAGTGGCCCCTGGAATATGTTCGCAGAATTACAGCTTACTGAAATACGTTGTTTTTAACTTCCCCTGCAAAAAATACACATCTTATGGAATAATTAGTAACTGCTCTACATAATATTAATATGTTATTATGACATCATAGTACAACATTAGTTTTTTCTTCCGATTACACTGGTCGACCTGCAGCCTGCTGCCTTACAGACCGTTGTCCCAAGAAAGGGCTCGAACGATAATTTAATTTCAATAATATATTCGTCTTAAACGAGTTAAGAAAAATTTACCGTATTCCCCTGTGATTGAACTATGACCGGCTCTGTCGGCTAATCGCGTCCCCTAGACAGCGGTCGCGACCCGCAGGTGTAAACTCGCCCTTACTTAGGCTGCAGCTTCGCCTCATTTACATAGCCAAGGTATCTTATGCACTGTGCATGCACTCGCTTCTCACTTTATAATTCAAATGATCCACACGAGCGCCCGCTGAATTCGAGGAAATGTGAGAATTTGTAACGGAATTTTAGCAGCTATTTAAAGTGAGAGTTTCTTTGTTCTTATCTAATGTCGGCAATTCATTCCGTGGATGTTTTAACTATTTACTTCATATTAAAAATAAACGTTATAATAAAAATCTATATAAGAGCAACGTTCATTTAATATTAATTTATGTAGCTTACAACCTTGGATATAAACGCGTTAACCATAATCGAAAATATTGTGGACCAAGTCATCTAACTTTAGAATGTAAACAAAATCAATAGGAAACTTTGCCATACCGTTGGAGTTACAGACAAATGAATTGTTATGACTGTTAAATGAGAGCCTGGTTCATCGCCGGCGCAACACTCACCGTGACTAGATTTTGAAAGGCATCCTTTGTTAAAGTTTCAAGTCCTAAACGCTTTGAAGTGCAGTTTGGACGCCATCATGTTATGATGCAAAAACCTTTATTATTTAGCTAGCAATAGCGCACTAAATGTTAGTGGGTAGATAGGTACATTAACGTTTCTGAAAACTTCTGTGGTACATTCAAGTTGCGTACTCAGTGCAAACTGCTAACCACACCGGCCTTGCCCCGATGTAATCAAATTAGATATGTGATGTCATCGCCTCCAACACGATTATGCTAATTAACACGAGCGGTGATCTAAACATTAAACTGACGATGGATGCTTGGCCGAAATTACCTGGACTATTGACAGATGCAAATAAATGTAACGCGTTGTGTAGCGAACACACGCAATAGAAACACATGGTGTTCGAAGTAATACATCGAGGAAATGTACCAATATTACTTTCCAATTCCACCACAACAACATCGGGGTTCAAAACGCCATAAACCAAAAAAATACTCTCATTTTTTTTTATAAAAAAAACCTTTCCCGCCTCCTTTATTTCTTTTGGAGCAGATTGCAAAAATTTACTGACCAGGATTATTAAGGCGACGATAACCGACTTTTAATGATTTTATACTGAAGATCACGTCTAAACGAGTAGTGTTAATGATTTGAAAAAAATATATGTTAAATTAGAGCATTTTCTCAAACTTAATATGTGAATATTTTAGATTAGGTATGATTATATTACATAGTGAAATTAATTTGTAAAGTTATGCCTAACGCGGATAAAAACTGAGGATGGCGCAAAATCTACCAAGCGTATTTTTCTGAAACCTTCACCAATTTAAAGATAATTTAATTATTGATCTTTAAGTATACGCGTTTTATTAAAATGTATTTTGTTTTGTGAATAATAAATTAATAATGCGTTAAATTGATGGGTGAGTCCTATTACTGGCTGAACGTACGACGCGTTGCATGAGTCCAGTACAGAACACGCAATCTAACCACTCAAGGTCACTGGCATATATCTGAGTCTTAAGTTAATCTTCAATCTCTTTTGCGAAGATCTGACCAGTTTAAGTAATAATGGTGCCGGATCAAAGCAATATTTTTGAAACATTATGACGGTGCGGTTGACCTGGCGGGGCGCGTAGGTTGGATCCAGCCAAGTGGTAACTTCCTCCATTACGTCACTCTTGTGATTCATGCAATTTGCTCCAAGATGTAAACACAGTTTTGGTTAAAGTATTCAACTACGACCTCGCACTTGTCTGCCGCCTAGCCCCGCTGCGTGTCCTTGCTAAATCTAAATCTGACATACTAACAACAAAACCCAGTCGCGATTTACGTATAGATAGATGTCTATGATAAATGAAGCTACGTTTTATGTTTGTCTAGCCTTATCGCCCGTTCATTCGTCACGCTAATCTTTCAAGCTGGTTTTTGTCTGCTTCTAAGTAAATAACCGCTCGACTATTTAATGGAAATAGTCAAGTTCCACAATCATTACACAAAGCTGATTGCAGAGAAACATGAACACAAATCCAAGCTCGGAACAATATTACGATTACGTCATTCATAAAGTAAGTGCATTTATGTAGGGAGCGGGGGAGCCATCTTTGTGCGACTCCGCTGCGGGCCGCTGGTTGTGATATGAAAAGCAGTTTTCTGTGGAGTAAATAATAGAGCGACAGTGAGAAGGCCTCGTACATCCAACCCCGTGACAACTAACGTGTCCCAGGGTAACTTTGTCCTATCCGCTTACATGATACATTGAGTCTTTAAAGCGAATCTTTTCAGTATTTATGCGGTGCAATAGAAAAAGCTTGAATATACTCATGTGTGGCATCAGTATTATTAGCATTATTTTGCAGTTTTAATTCGTTTATTTTGTTTATTTGGATCCATATACCTATCTTGACGGATAGGTATATGGATCCTATATATATATACTATATAAGATCTCGGTTATTCACAAGCCCGTTTAATAAGCGCTATTTTGCTAGAACTCCTTCCATGGTAGGTGGAAATTCCGCACACAATTCAAGCAACATGATACCATAAGTAAGTATTCCCAGACGGCTAATGAAACCTCGCAAAGCCAACACGAGACCGCGCTTATTTAGAGACGACGATGTCGAGCAGATGACGCCCAAACAAATCTCAATATCTGGCATATGGTATGAATATTTAGAGCAGGAGAACGCATCGAGCGTTTCTCTGCACGGCTATAAGACATCGAAAATAGATTGTGCGAATGGGGTTAGACGCACCTGTTATTTGGCTTTCGGGCGGGTGCGGTGTCGGGAGCGCGGGGTGGCAGATTCATTAATAATGGCCCACAATGAGACGCCATTATTTACGAGTTGCGGCAGCCGAGTTGAACCGCATCGTACACAGCGCAATGCTTCTAGCTAGCCCCTATCCGGAAACAACCAAGTAACTGAAGCAAAGTCTCGCGGAATTATATTAGACAGCAAAAACTTAAGCAAAACCTAATACTTACTTATCATGTACATCAATTCAGAATAATCGCTCCGGTAAGCTCCCGGTTTTTTAAATTTTAACAATTGAATATCTAATATGCTTGATTACATTTGCGTCTAGTGTTACATATACGGCAAACCCGAGTTCAGTTTTGGCTAGCATGCCCATATAATACAGCATCAGCAGCAGCTACATATATTTTGAGTCATCCGATCTTGTCGTGTCTGACGGCTTGCGTCGACTATGGTACGCACTAAAAAGATTATTTTTTTATTCGTTTTTATTTATCACTGCCTTAAAAAAAACTCAAGCCTTATATCGTCAGTCCTATTTTAACTGTTAACTGATAAACTAAACTCAGCAATCTGTTTTGCCTAGTGTTTGTGTTTTTGTCCTATTTTAACTGTTAATCAATAAACTAAACTCAGAATTGTTTTTAACACGTTCGGACACGTGTTAAAAACAATACGTTTATAGGTTTCTCACACATGCTATGGTTTTAAAAACGTAACCTTAAAGTTATTTTAAAATAATCTTCTTTATCAAAGTATTCGTCTCATTGTCAATTTCATGATTCACAAATCTCAATTTTGCGTATATGATAGGTTCTAAGAGACGCGATGATTGGCGTTTTGCAACACAAAGGATCTTTTGTGCTTATATATTTTTAATGTTATGACTCAACGGCTTTTTTGTAAAACAGCAAAATGTTTTATAAAAACATACTACTGGTAATTTTGTCGCTGTAATGCAAAACAACGTTCTCAACAAGATATTTCTTTTAGCGCGGTGCACTTGCAGACCCGTCGGAAGGCTAAGTGCCAATTTCACCAATCAAACTGAACGCGATCAGCACATCTAAACCGAGTTCAAGAGCTGTCAGTGTCAATATTACAAAGAAAATAATGACACTGACAGCTCAAAAACTTAGTTTATGTGCTGATCGCGTTCAGTTGGTGAAATTCGCCCTAAGGGTGAGGCCAAACGAGTGTAATTTTGTGAGTCGTGAGTCGCAGAAATTCTGCTCGGCAGAAATTCTGTTGGAATGCCAGACGAGCGCATTTTATTCAGTTACTATCCAACGTTTATATCGGATGTTGGGTCGTGCAATGGAACCGTTGAAAATTTTGTGTTTTTACGAAGCATATTTAGAAGACGAAGAAGGAAGTAGATAATGCCAGAAAAAGATGCTCGGTAAATCCGCTTAATAGTGAAAGACTGATGCTTGGACAGTTCTACACTTTATTATTTCCTTTTTCACAACTGGTTGTGAAACTCAGTTGCCATGGCAGCCGAAAGCATATGAACGTTTATGTGCAAATCCAGATATATTTGAAAAGTACCCCCCTCAAACTCAATTCGGCCGCCTCGCCCCCCCGCAAACTCAATTCGGTTCGAATAACGCGTGTGAGTCGGCAGACAACTAATTTTGCGTCGCCGTGTGAATCAAATATGACTTTTTTATGAAACCTAATGCAGCAGAATTTTTGTGACTGAAATTCTGCGACTCACGACTCACAAAATTACGTTCGTTTGACTTCACCCTAAATACATAAATACTGTTTCGTCAGCTCAACAAGGTGTTGTATAGATCAAATAAACAAAGAGCTATCGGACTAAATTCGTGCATGAACAGTCAGATAGTCTCACTAGAGGCGTCGAGATGAGGTAAGCGACCTTAAAAGCCACTTAGCACAGTGCGCTCTCCGCGCCGGTGCCGCTCGCTGCGTTTCTTTTTACTTAGCGAATAATTCGGGTAATAACTAGCTACTCCGAGAACGCTCGTATACTCCAATTACACTATGTATGTGCTGTCCTTTTTAACATCGACGCTCTCTATGTGCTTTACTGAACTGCATGCAGGAAACAAACTTACCTCATTTGCGATTCATTTTGAAATCTTCAAACTAATTAACTTCTTTACCTGTTACGAGCAAATAAAATTTGCATTAATAAATACACATTTCAATTATCAAAAATAAACTGCCCAATTATAAAAGTAATCTTAAGTGGCAGTTAATTTTAATTTGCTTCTAAGTTTAACGAATATTAATACCAGACCAGCTTACGTCATTTCATAGATGCATTTGTCTGGAAAAGGCTGAACGGAAATTATAGAGATATTGAGTAACAGCGAAGCACCTGAAGCATTTTCACGTCCGCGTCGGTCACTATAACAGCATCAAATATCAGCCAATAGAAGTTTTTCATTTCCGTGCCTACGTCACTGATCCGGAACCCATTTCAGTACGCGAATCATCTAAAGATGGGTAAACGTACATCGAAATACGAAAACGAGGAAATCACAGCTTCTGTTACCAAAAGACCTGTCCATTTTCTGTTTCAGCTACACAAAACGATGCATGAACAACAAGATATAGGGAACAAAATGGAAATTAGTGTGATTTTAACAAATCAACGTATTTCTTAGAATAGTCACAATTTGTTTGCAGTTGAATTTGGTGAATAGATCAGTGTAGGCAGGCAACAGAGTAGCAATGTTAAGTCGGATGGAGCGAGTTAATTAACGTTTATGCGGAGTCATCAAACAGGCGTGAGCGCGGAGCCTTCGAGACAGGCTCAGGAGCGCGACTTCGCTCCGCCGCTTTTAATTAAACGATGGTACCGCGGCGCTAAGAAGTCATCTACAATCCACTTACCAGCACACGAACCCTTTTCTATATATACGTTTAATCAAAAATGACAATTGTACAAAGAGAAGTTCTGCCTGAAGTATGCACCGACGGGTATTCACAGCTCCCAGTATTGCATCATTTTGATATTTGTCTAGTTAAATCGGTTGATTGACATATATTAGGACATTAGTAACCCTCGAGACTTCGTTTGCGAGAATATTACATGGGTTCCTAGTGCATCTCCCGCATAAGTAGAGCCACCAGTGGTTTCGTTTAAATCAATTGTGTTCATATTGTATTTTGTGTGTCGTTAAGAACGATTTAAGTACTCATTATTAAATTCGTCGCAATTTGTAAATAATTTAGCAACATGTGCAGACATTTTATCTAAATGAGTGGTATCCAAAATCGCTTTCAGAAATCTATATCTTCTATTTCTTCCAATAAATGTACAGCGCCAAAGTCAATTTACTTTAATTGCTAATGTAATCACTTCCCAATTAGTTCAGTATATAGGCCGCTGAAAAACGCGACTAGACAATATCTAGATAATAATTTCTATCGAAGTGTAATTGTTCATCTGGCTGCAAGTGTGTGAGGAAAAAAAACAATCAATAAATCACAAGTGATGCGTCCGTGCTCCTAGCGGGGGTTAGCCAATTACTACGTCGCGCTTCAAGGAAGCTAACCAGTTTCTAAATTCTTCGTATATTTAATTTAGCTTAATTGGTGTGTGGATACACGGCGGCAGGCAGTCGACCGAGAATTGGAGCCTCTTTGTTGGCGAAATCGCGTTTAAAACGGTACCCCCGCGAATTACACATCGTGCGCACTCTCTTCTCTTATCACTTAAGTGGTATTGTTCTACTCGTATAGAAGTTCCATGTTTTCCCGACGTTGTTTCAAGGTCAATTTAATTGGAAGCCTGAATTTAGTTTTTGGGACGGTCGTTGGCTCGACGCCGATGTCGAGAAGCCGAAGGACGCCTCTCTAAACAAATTGCACTAGTTTGAAACGGGCGTGGGAGTCGAATTCATGATTCGTAAAGAGGTAACCTACCTTTTACCGATTACATGAAAGCTTTTGATGTTGTTGTTTTCCCTGGAATGGGTAAAATCGAACGGTTTATTTATGTTCAAATTAGAACTTTAAATATAAAACTTATACATAGGCAGGTTACCCTACAAATTTGTAGCGTGATTCAACGTTACCTATATGAATGGATTATTCTTAGGATGATGTCATGTCAGCCGTATGTTTAAATATGATAAATATTGTCTTTATGAAGTCACAAAAGGAAAGGACAATCGTGTTTGTGGGTGCTCAAATGGTGATGATGTGAATGGTACAGGAAACTCGGCGCGTGCGCGGTAAACTGATGTGAAGATGAGCAGTGTGGGCGCACCCCCACTAATTTATTATAGTCCAACAATTGGCCTCTCGGCGTCTAAGTAACATTACATTCAACGACATACATTTTTGAACTAACGGGTTTGTATTCGGATCCTAAGTAGCCTCTACTTTTTTTACTTACTTTGGTTACCGTTGTTATGGTGTTAACTCGTGTTCAATCATCTCAACTGCTACACTTAGTTACATACAGGGAGGGTATCCGCCATGACCAGCTAGCATCATGCAAGCAATAAACATTGTTCTCGAAATGTTCTCGAGTATCCGAACAAGGAGAGAGGTGCGGTGTATGATTGCACGTGCGGCGATTGGTAACCGCGTTGTTGGTATGTGTTCATGTACAATGTACTTATATTTTTATGTGTGTGAGAACTGCGTTCAGCGTGGGACGGGGCATGCATTTTTTGCGAACGCGAGATGAACGGCAGGTCGTTGAACTCCGTCGCTTGTCTCGGTACCGAATTTTGCCAACGGAGCGCATCTTCCAGCCTTTTTCACTTAGCTGAAATCTTATCAAACTATAATACAGTCACTCTTCTGTGTCTTAATTTCCTCGTGATTTTATGGCGACTTCAATTTTTGTATTCTTAATACAAGAGTGTCTACGTGTACTTAGTTCAGGGTTTCTTAAACTTTTTGCAGTCATGGACCACTTTCACAATTTAGATTACCTATTGAATTCGCCGCCCAGCGTCGTCGTCGCCCACCCATGTTCCTTCCATTGCCTGTGTGCCAGGGCCACGATATGGCCGCGTGGAACACAACGGTGGCCGGAAATCGGCTTGCGACTCCCGACGCCCGGGGCGTCTCCTGCGGCGACGAGCGGCGCGAAGGCGCGAACCTTACCTCTCCCTCACGCGTTCCGCCTCGTCCTTTGCGAGCATTACTGCTTCGCAGAAGGAGGTGACGGCCTCCCATGCACTCTCGCTCCGAACCATGGCCTGAACCAGGGCCGGACGCGAGAGATCGCCGCCGCCGTTCACCTCCGTGAAGACACGGCGGTGCTCCGCCCAAGCCGGGCAGACCTCCACCGTATGCTCCCCGGGCGTTTCCTCCTGCTTTATCCTGAACATGAACCTCCCGAAACAACCATGTCCGGTGAGGACCTGCGTCAGGCGGAAGGTGAGGACGCCGTGGTGTCTCTAGTCACTCCTCAAAGAGGGGACTTATCCCCACAATTGTGGCGTGCCCAGAGTTCGTGGCTTGGCCGAGAAATGCTGAATACACAATTTCCTAATAAACATGTTAAGAATTAACTGACCTACTGTGGACCGCTGATACATATGCTACGGACCCCTAAGAAACCCTGACTTAGTTGCTTTTGGTAAAAAAAATATGTAATGCTAATAATCTTAAAAGAACTGTAGCCGTTGGATAAGCACGATGGTAACACCTTGGTCGCGTGTCAGCATTGGACGACGGCTTGCCGGCACGCATTGTGAGCAGGCGGGCGGCACGACGAAACAGCTGTCGGTATCATTGCTCACTCATTAGACGGTGAAAAAGTTGTTCAAAAACAACTAATTAGCACCGCAGTGCCGTGCTTATTTCCCGTCTTTCATCCGAGAAGAATGTATGACCGACGCGTGCTTTCTTACTTTATGAAGCGCAATAAGCTTGCGACTAGGTGGAGTATAAAGAAACCAGCCGCCACCAACCAAGATAATGCGCAATAAAAATTCAGAACGGTGCTCGTCCACGAACGCGATATAGGGTACTGACTGATATAGTTTGAATGCCATTACTACCAACTAATTGCATGATAAAATGGAACTTTATGAAATATGAATAAGATTCATCACTTTATGCAACTCATTATCTGACTACAAAACATTAATACATCATGATGGTAAAACAAAGAAGATGCTGTATTTAAAACATTATCTAATTAAATTAAACGACTCTTCGATTAATCCAATATTGAAGCATTTGTGCCTCAGACACATTCACAGTATCAAAACAAACACAGTGGATGGGTCGACATTCAAGCGGCGCGGTAACTTCAGATCAGACCGAAGTTAGGCACTTGGCTTTATTTAGAAGAACTTATTTAAAAGTATGTACAGCGAATTAAAAGTAGAATTGAAGGTAACAATAAGCTGGCCTTGTCCCGGGCAATGACCACGATTTTACAACAAATGATTTGCAGCTCTGCATTATTAAGATGATAGCCAGCCGAGTAAAAAATGGCTGGATATTTCGAGTCAAACGACTATAAGAAGCGTATAAACGAGCTTTTAGACGTCACGCTTGGTGGCGTGCGCGCCACAAAAACTAGCACACGTCGCATTCGTGACTGCCGCCGCCTGCGCCCGCTCCGCTGCACGCCCGCTCCCGTCGCCTCGCCCAGCCAGTCAGCATCATGAGCTATTGACACAAATCGCAATAGCTTGCCTGATGAGAAACATCTAATCAAACGTTATTCAAGTCTAGACAGATAGTATAGTCAACAACTAACTATGTAGGATACATAGAATGCATATGTTAAAGTTTTGTGAAATATTACTGTAACTTACTTAGCTAATGAATATATCGGCCCGGGTTCTACTTATTATTGAGATAGTAGCCTGTGTATCTGATTAGATAGATTTATAAATTTAGCTTACATCTGAAATTCTTTGATATCCTATTATGAATATACGCCATTTGGGTATTTATGCTTAAAATATGGAATATATTCCATCTGGAGATATACATAATATGGAATATAACTATCCCATCGGCTATGTGGAATATATGCCGTCCGCAGTAGGCAATATAATATGTAATTTGAGTATAAAGTTATGACAATTAAACAACAATATACATAGAATGCATATGTTAAAGTTTTGTAAAATATTACTGTAACTTAGTTTATGATTATATCAGTTTATGATTATATCGGCCCGGGTTTTACTTATTGTAGCCTGTGTATCTGATTAGATGGATTTATACATTTAGCTCACATCTGAAATTCTTTGATATCCTATTATGAATATACGCCATTTGGATATTTATGCTTAGAATATGGAATATATTCCATCTGGAGATACACATAATATGATATATAATTATCCCATCGGCTATGTGGAATATATGCCATCCGCAGTAGGCAATATAACATGTAATGTGAGTATAAAGTTATGATAATTAAACACCAATATCATAGAATGCTTATTTTAAAGTTTGTCAAATGTTACTGTAACTTACTTAGCTTATGAATTATGATTATATCAGCCCGGGTTTTACTTATTATTGAGATTGTGGCCTGTGTATCTGATTACATGGATTTATAAATTTAGCTCACATCTGAAATTCTTTGATATGTTATGAATATAATATGCGATTTGAGTATAAAGTTATGACAATTAAACAACAATGGCATGAGATGTGTTGCATTAGAGTGCACGTTAGTTGGCGAGGGCGAGGGGAGGCAAGCGTGTCCTCGGGCAGGTCACGCGCCACGCAAACTCGTTCCGCGGCGCACTTTCGCCGCTCTTCGCCTGCGCCGGAGTCTGTTGCTCGCTCGCTTGCACACACGGCACCCTTCCCCCTCGAAATACTCGCCATGGACAACTTAAACTTACCGGACATGTTGCAAACTTCCAATCAAGTCCTTTGTTCTCCATTTTGTATTTCGGCAATGTCGGTGACTGATTTTTAAAAGCGGTCACTTAATTCGCAACGTGACATCCATGCGGCTTCAATATGACGACGTGTGGATGAACTTAGTCCACCCTTTGTTTCACTCCAAATTGTGGAAGAATATTCATCCCAACCAATTTACACGCTTCTCGTTTAATTTAGACCAGTTCGGATACATTTGTCAAAGTTTTAAGCGATACAAAAATGTTTCCATACATGAACGTCGTTAAAAAGAATGTCTTGTGCTCAAGAAGTGGAAATAATCGGTGCAACACATTGACCGGCTAAAACTCTACACAATCGACGGGGCGGGCGGAAGTGTGGCAGTGGCGAAAAGCTCGCAACTGCATGAGGAGAAAGGAAGCGGCGCGCCGCGCGGTGTGATAAGGCGGCCGGCTGGCGTCGGTCGCGGGGCGCGGAGGGGCGCGGCGGGGCCGGGGCGCGGGGTGCGCGCGCACGGCAGCCCCCGCGCCGCGCCACTCGCCTCCCGTCAGTCGCCCGCCGACTCCGCTTGTGCTTGTGTGACTCGCGCTGCTCCGTGCACCGCACTCGTGCTCCGAACACGACGCGTGCCGCCCCGCTGTGGCCGCGAACCGCGACCTCTACGCTACCGGCGAAACGTTTCTCCTAACTTACGTGCAACTTGCTATGTTTTAACTTACGGACATTTTACACTCCCTTACCCGGCTTGTTTATCCCTCATCATGTAAGTGTTACGCTCATTCTATTAAATGCGGCATAATCTCGTCGAAATTCGGAACTCGCGACAAAGTGTATATCGTGAAAGTTTGTGAATAAAAGGCTAGTGTGTTTTTGGCAATCGTGTTTTGTACCCATCTGTCTCGTTAGTGTTTACCTTTGTTTGTGGTTGGAGTTAAACCGGCGTTTTCCGAAATTCGACGGAAAAGTTTCCAACACTAGGAGCGAGCGGTATGTTACTAGTGGGCAATGCTGCTGGTTCGGTCCGCTCGCTCCGCCGCATGAGAGTTTTCGCCTTGGTTCAAACCTGCTAGGTGCAGAGCGGCCTGCGCTACTCGCACGACAAACCCAAGTTAAAGCTTTCATCGATATTGCCCATAATGTAAAAGTTACACTAAGTAGTCTCCCCTAATCCCTGATGGAACTTTACTCCTTCATCAATGTCTTCTCATAGAGCATTTGGCTATTTCTTTCGTAGCGTATGTACTTAACTAATATTTCTTCATTCAATATTCTATGCTTTTCTAAAATACATGTAAGTATAATTCTTGTGTAAGTTGATGTTAAGTTCATCCTGGACTTACACACATTGTCTTCGTATTAAAATTATTTAATCTAAGGATTAATGGTTACACATTGCTTTTGAATTTTTCTTGACAAGTTGATATTTTATCTACACTTGAAAGTTTATTTTCATGCACTTCAAATCTGGTAAATCAGTGAAATTATCACTGAAAAATCCTCAGTTTTTTGAATTGAGAGATAAGCCAAAACCGGCAAGTTCTTTTTATCATATCTCGTGCAAGAAATTACGTAGGTTTTATCTTATCACTTAAAACAACACAACATAGCGTTGATTCGAAGATAATAAAAAAAGTTTATAAAAATGTTGATGATGTGTTCCACATCCCGAAAAAAACTCTTGTAAAAGTGGATTTTCCATGAAATGATAAGTGCATGCGTAGAAATGTTTATTCTTTTAAAACTGCAAATCAAGCTGGTGATGTCATTCAGAGTGATAGTGATGATAATAACAATCAAAATATATCCATTACAGTCGTAACTATTTACAAAAAAAAGATGATAAAGCAATGATATGAGACGAATATGAAACCAAGTACGCTAAAAAGTTATAAATTAAGTAACACGGTCTAGATTATGTTTTAAAATCTGAAAAATGGGATGCAAGCATGTTAATTTTAAAAATGGCAGGGCTTTATCCATTTAAACGTAGAATGGTTTGTTTGCAACGATTCTACTACGAGGGTAACAGCTGGCCCTTCTACCTGCTCAACAATAAAAACGTTTGTCAATAGAGGGTTCGCTCTGCATTATTATTATTGCCCCATTTTAGATCTTAATACACAGCTTAAAATGAAAATCAACAAGCCATATTTTATTTGATTACTAGAACGTGTTTGAAATAAAGAAAATAATTCTGAATATGATTAAACTTACTAATAGAAGGCGAAAATGAAAAGATGCCTACCACAAAGAACTACTGTCTAAAATGACGAAGAATCGTAACACAAATTAAATACCAATAAAATTGTGCCATAAGTCCACAAGCCGTCCTCTACATTTTGTTCTTTACAAGAAATGAAACCGAATTGAATTTATATACCGACACAAAACTCGTTTCACAACTGAATGGGATATTTTTGCAAATTGGGCAAACAAGGAAACTGACATTTAATTACGATTCCAAGGATATAATGACTAACTCTGGCAAAGAAGGATTGAACAAAAACTAAACCGACCGCGATAAGCTTCCTCTTATCAGCATAAATTATCTTATCTGGGTAAAATTAAACCGTTCTAACTGAATTACATGACCAAATATATCCATTGATAATCGTCCTTTGTTTGCAACGAAATTATGGAAGTTTTTAAAACCATGTTTGGTTTAGCTAATTCGGAAGATTTTTTTTGGCAAAAATGAGATAGTTTTTACTTTAAACTATAATACATATAAAATTGACCTATCCCGTTGTATATATTTCCGTCCGATTCCTTCTTTAGCTGCAGCTACAATAATATTGTTTCCATTTTCAACTGTACCAAATGTTTCATGGATAAATCCTAAATACCAAATACCATACAGACTGGAGCAAACACATTTGGTACCGATAATTCCTTGAAAATGTTCATCTGTGTTTCTTGGATCTGTAAGAAACGCCCTCATTGTAACATTGCATCATCTTTAATATAAGAGTTAGCTGTTGTCTTGTCAGTGCAACAATTTCCATTCTTGTATTCCCCTTTTGGTATTGTATAAATGTCTATTCTGCACCACATCATTGTATACGATACGCCAACTCATATCGGACGCGGATCCATTATAAAACTAGTAATATGTAATTTTGGCCGTTGTGCTCACAATCCGCATTTAAAAATAAAACCTATATCTTCAAACTTTGCGTTAGCTGCTCCAAAATTGTAGGCTTCTAAATCTTGGTTCGAAACTTGTGTGTAATGTGATATAATCAATATATTGTGGTGTGATTCTGATTAGTATTGGTGTATTGTGGGGTCGATACGATCTGTAGAGTGTGGGAGCGGTGGCAGGTCGGCAGGCCCTGGCTCCACGTTCGATAAGGCGTGCACATTAACGGTCGTGCAGTAGCGATAGCGCTGGAATTGTGTAATTTGCGCCTCGTAAATTTAAGCCGTCGCAAATTTTTCGCCTCTCTCGCTAATTACCAGTCCGCCGACGTCCCCTGAGACTGCTAAATGTGCCTCGTGCACGTCCCGAATGCGAAAGTAGCGCTAGTTGCGATCTGCTTTGCCTCGCACACGGTAAACAATAGCCTTTGTTTTGGCTACCATGGTTCACCTACGTGTTCAACAAACCATTTAGTTAGAGCTGCATAGAATTTGTATTAAATTGTGATGACAATCTTATTTCCTATGTAAATTAACATGATTTGTGACTGATAAGTATATGTGTCTAAATATACAGCCGATTCGGATTTAAATTAGCACATTTCTCTTTTGGACCAATGGGTTTTGTTCAAAATTCAACAAACAATTTCTCATAAGCTTAAATGAGCAGTTCCCAGTGTTCAATTTAATTTAACTTATAACGTTCCAGTTAGCATTTCAGTCATTAAATTAACTTCAGTAAACATCCTTCTAAGTAATTGATAACACTTTTTTCCTTAACGATGTGAGTCAACAACTGCGCACGCTGACCAACGAATATGGAACCCTGCGAGGAATAACAAACGGTGACATCACTTGACGCCACCGAACACATGCGAAACTAAGGAAAAGTGTTCAATTTACAACCATCGTCGCAAGATTTATGACTTAAATTGCAATACAGGAGGCAGAAAATTTGCCCTTGAACGTTTATTACAAATCGCAATCGCAGTTTGGATTGATGGAAATATCGCATGTGAATAATTAAAACCTGGATCAAATACCGCCTTTTAAACTAAAACTTTGTTTCAAATAATCAATTTTAGTCACACCATACCTCAATTTAGAAATAATATATACCTATATTCCACTGTCAAGGAAGAAGGATGTAAAATATTTGGAAAAGCCCAGAACTAAATTATTACCTAATCCAATTTGGTCGCACGTAGAGACCATAGCACACAGTGAAATGCTTCTCATCGATTGTATATCAATCTAGGTGCAGATAATGCTAAAGCTGAGAGTGCATTGAGCGAGACTTGACTGATCAAGCATGTCGAAGGTAAACACGGTGGTGGTTTTTGCAACTGCGTCTGCGGCGAACCGCGACACCACAATCCAAGGTCACCTCGCGATCATACCTGCCCTGCTCTACGCCTGCATAACCATTGTCCGACGGCCTTGCAGTCTGGACAACTTTTTATCGTTCAACTGAACGCTCTACTTGATTACTGCCATCTCCGGCAGCGATAAGTTTAGTCAACGATAAGGAAAGAGGACACGCTCCACCACCGTTGTTTGAATACACTGAACAAAATAACGCGAATGATTATTTCTCCATTGTTTAATGTATTCAAATTGTCTAGTTTTGCCTCTGTATTGTTCATTTGTCCAATTTTGATTGTACGGTGTAATTTGTTTGTCCGGTTCTTTCCAGAAATGAATTTCTGGAAAATATTATATTCTAGATAAGGAGCAATGCTTCGTTGTAAATTCAACTTGTGGTTTAGCCCCAAACAGTACAAACTGAAAAATAAAACTGGTTTTGGCAAGTATTTATGAGTAAGGTAAGTTTATTTATTTGCATAGATTGTAGGTTCATGACATCAGGTATTCAAAACGATTGTGATCCTTGTACTATCTACCTTAGATTAGACTTCTTTCGTTATTGTTTGCAGTCTTTGCAGGCCGCAAAGACTGCAAACATTAATTAAAGAAGTGAAAACGGGTACAATTAAATAAGTTGGTATGTCGTTAAATTGCATAAAAATATTATAACCTACAAAAAAGGAGTAAAAATCCTTACTTCCAACTAATTCTCAGGTCAGTTAAAAGACTAAAATGTGGAAATTGAAATAGATGTGGAAGTCTCTACTTCCTGTTACCTCTTTCGTTCCTGTACCCCTCTCCCTGGAATACCTTATTCTTCCAAATGTTTAGCTTTGAAATTATAATTCACTTAAATGGCATATATGCAATGGGATATATTACAGTATATCAGAATACAGACATTATAAATTATTCAAAGGAATAACGTGTTCAACAGCATTATTCTAGATTCTATTAGAGGTTTCAATCTGGAAAAATAATTACAAGCGTATTAGAACTTCACACTTTAATTTATGCGGCAATTACAATATAAATGCGACCAATCTTACTTCATACAATCGCGTCACGTAATGCACAAAAAATAAAGTATCAGAACCATTGATCGGTGAAGGTAAAGAATTAAGCGGTACCTTTCAAACAGCTGCACCACGCGTATGGTCGACCTTACCCGGATTTCGGTCGAACCCAATTCAATCGTAAATTAAAGCCTTCGAGAATGAATACTTAAGCGTTCACTTTTCTGCTTGCAAGATTTCGTTGTGCTCGTTAGAGAAGAAAGAGTTGTCTGTAAATTAAATATATGAAAAGTGCGGTTGGGTTATGTATATTATCTGGAAATTCCAAAAATATTCACAATAATGAATAAATACCAAAGTATACACAATGAAAAGCAGAAGAATTTTTTGGTCAACGACGTTAAATAGATTTATTACTGTTCGAAGTTACATTACTCTTCCTGAAATATTTCCTGTTAAGGAACGTTATACCTCTGGTAAAATTTTCGTTTAAGGTTTCCAGGCGAGCTGTTCGCATTCTTATTGTCTTGATAGCTCAGTGGTCAGAGCGCCCTCCCTGGCGGTGGGAGACCCAGGTTCGAGTCCCGGTTGAGACCGTGGATGCGGGCAAATGGTTTGGTTCCTATTTGTGCGAAAATGTGATATTAAATTTTAAACACCCCGCCGCGCTTTTCAGATACCTAACTATTAAATCTACATGATACTCTGGATGGTTACTTGATCGAATCGGCGATCTCACAAAGGCCCGCTCGACTGTTTTTCCCCCTCCTGCGCCCACCCTGTCCCCGACCGCTCTCACGAGATTCTTATTTAGATTCGCTTCCGTCTGATTGCTCTTGGTAATCTTTTCACTAGGTTATTGAATGTCTTCCCCGTGCGTGTCGAGCACCGAAAGAATCTCCCAGAGATCGGCGCCGACGTGAAAAGAATCGGCCGCCGATATCCTTTGAAACCACCATTCTCAATTTCTGGTTTAAATGTAGAAAATAAAAAGACGTCCATTGGCTTTGTGTGCCTTTCCAAGGGGTTGGACTTGATAGGTTGCAATCATGATGGCGGAAAACTATACAGCTTCAAAGCTTTGCATTTATTTACGCTGTAATTATATATATATAAACATATCGTTGGTAATAGAGTTGTATTACCAACGATATGTTTATTTGTAAACAGTGAGCAAACATTACGTTCTCGTGTTAGATTCAGGGGTCATTTTGGTTACCTATTGAACGGGTTTTCGATAGGGTTTTTCTAAGCGGTTTAACAAAAACCCATACGATATGGGTAACCCTTATGAACGGCTTAAATTAAATTTTGAAAACCCATTGAAAGGGTTTTTCAAAAAACCCATACGGTGTGGGTAACCCTTTTGAACGGCTTAATTTAAGTCATTCAAAATTACTCACACCGTATGGGTTTTTTATTAACTGCATAGAAAAACCCTATCGAAAACCCTTTCCATTGAAAGTGTTTTTGATAGGGTTTTTCTAAAATGGTAACCAAAATTGTCCCTGGGTTAGAATAGAGATAGAATTGGTCATGCTACGCGTGCTGGGCGGATATCTAAATAACATAATATAATGTTTTCTTCATGTCACTGGGTTTCAAGTACGTATAGAACCCATTGAATTGGTTATCATGTAACCCTTTCACGATAAAGGTAACCGATTGAATGGGTTACCCGTTCGAAAGGCTTAACTCTTAACCGGGGTTTTACGGTCCCTGGTTAGATTACAATAAAAACAATGTACGTACCTACACTAGTAGTTTCGCTTATCCTTTGATTTTCCAGTTTCATCTACAGTACCTACATTTTCTAAGGACACTTTGCCAATTAAACTTACCAAAAAAAAATAGTGATTAATGTAAACCACAACGAACGGAAATGGCCATTACTATCGTGAGCCTTGACGTAACTAGATTTGGTCAACCACAGCACTTCGTAATCATTGTTACCTATTTCCTTGGTACACAGTACAATCTAATTTCACGCCAGCTAATTTACAGAGTAATTGGTGGCATTTCAACAATTTGCTGTAATAAAACCATAATTTACCACTATTTAATCCTGTTAGTCGCTAATAGAGTCTAAGTTTAACTAAGATTTTAAACAAACGTGCATCGTTTGGGAAAAGTGTCGGATCGAGCGTGGCGCATCCACACCACGTGAAAACGGTCCCGGTGCAACTACGTTGGAAATAAAATTTGAAGATTTATGCACGGTGAAGAGCGCGACGTTGCGTTGCCGCACCACGAGCTATTTTCAACCAGGTTATGCTTTAAATAGCGCATTACGATAGGATTTGGTTTCACGAGTTTTTCCCTGTTCCCGGCCTCAGACCGTTACGTTTCTAGTGGCAGCGCCCACACAAAGAATTTTTCCGCGCGATGATTCCCCTGACACTTATTGGCGTTGCCGCCGTGAAAACACTTTTACATCTTTTCATAGTTTTATTCTGATGACGTCAAAAATCTGTTCTTCCGCTGTTCAAAGGCTTTAGATTTTGTTGCCAATAAACGGAGAGGCGGATAACGGATAAGTTTTGTTTATTGCAAATGTTGCAATCTTTTTATCATTGTGTTTGATTATGAAATTCATAAACATTTATGAATATGAAAAGATAAAGGCACCTTGAATGATATCTCCATTAATTTCAATGTTCAAAAATAGAGTTAATAAGACAGATGGGATTTTATGCAAAAATAAGAATGATTGTCATTGCGGTATAAGTTTATTTAAGTATTTTAATATTCTGTAACATGACTACATGGCCAATGCCAAATCAAAAATGGTCATGACCTTATTGTCTACCTACTTGGTTATCATTTGCATATAAAAAACTTCATTATAATATCATCATCATTCCTAAATTGTCTCTTCATGTCATTAACGTTTATAAATAACTAGTAAGTAGGATGATGATGGGGTAGCAGGTTGGAGGCGACGTTCTACGGTATGAAGGTACCTTTCTGCCTAGTGCCTAAATAGCCAGCATCCAAATTAAAAACTTGTTAACTGCTAATTCCTCTTGCGCACCTCTGATAGTGTTCACAATGCATTATGTTGCTGGCAAATAACATACGACAGAAGGACATGAAAATTATGTTTGCCTAAAATCTGCTGCCAGTGAGGGCGCCGCGCTGCTCCGAGGCGTCTCTTGCCCGTAAGCGCGGGGCCGTCGCCGGCGCGGGCCTGAGAGCGGCCGCCGCGCCTGCTTGCTAACCCGGTAGCCGCTTGTGCTTGGCTCCGGGGCGAAACGCCCGGAGAGTAACCAGTGTGTTTTGTTGTTCGCAGAGTTGAGCCCCGCACCGCACCGGCTTGCTCGCTGACCGCCGAGCCGCTAATCTAGCTTTTTACGCGCCCCACCGTCGCCTGCCCAGACCCGCACCGGCCGCCGCCATGCTCGCGCACCAAGCACCGCTCGCCCTCTACTAAACTCAACCGTCAACATCGATAAGAACGCGTGTGATAATAATATTTTAATACTCGCCTAAATAAGCTTGCAACGTCGGTGTCTTTAATTCTAACTTAATTGTAAGATTAATCAACTAGTAAGTAGGTACCTAGCGTGGTAGCCGCGCGTGAATCGTCGCGGAACCGCGTACCGTGCGTGTGTGTCGTAGTGTAGTGAGGGTGCGCGATCGCAAGCCAGTGGCCGCAGCAGTCTCTCTCCGTGTGACCAGTGCCTGCTGAGAGCGCGCGGGCGCGCTCGCTCCCCGCCGCCTATGCGCCGCACTCGCTCTGCGTAATTGCGTGCGCATCTACCGCCCCTGAATTTTATGGCAGCAATGGCCACCATGGTGAACATGAATAACCTATTAAACGGCAAGGACTCACGTTGGCTGCAGCTTGAAGTGTGCCGCGAATTTCAAAGGAATAAGTGCTCGCGACCCGACACCGAATGCAAGTTTGCGCATCCCCCGGCTACCGTGGAGGTGCAGAATGGAAGAGTCACCGCCTGCTACGACAGTATCAAGGTGAGTTTTCATATATTTTTTGACCATTCATGAGAGTTAGATAGAACTTACAGTAAATACTTTCAAAAACTTATGCAGCTGTGATTTTCCGGTCGAACAAGACACAACCCCTTAAGGCGACATTTCGCCGCCTGTATTCCGCTCGCCGACCTCAATCCCAAGGCTAGCTTGAAGTGACGTCATCCCCGCCGCCGCCGTCGCCGTCGTTCGTCTACTATTGTATGGGAATTGGCATAGCGTTAACATAATGAGCAGGACGATGACTCGCAGCCTTAACTTGTTCTCTACTAGCGACCCGCCCCTGCTTCGCACAGTTTTTACCGCTTGGAAAAACATCGTACACAAAACCTGTATAAATTATACACTTATACCTTTCTCATGAATCACTCCGTTCATTGGTGAAAACCGTATGAAAATCCGTTCGGTAGTTTTTCGAGATTATCGCATTCAGCCAGACGTGGCGGGGGACTTTCTTTTATATTATGTAGACTAGTGATGTAGTGATACATCATTATTATGTTATGTACGATGACGAGCAAAAATACAAGATGTAACATAAATAACGCACAACCTCTTAAGGGGTCATTGTTCTCATCATTATGAACCACCTTTACTATAGGACCAAACCTGAATTCGCGTAAAAAAATCTGCTGTTCCATACATTTATGTTCTCATAACTCGTCAAAATGTAGGGAACAGCTGACTTTTTTCGCGACTTCAGGTTTGGTTTCATAGTAAAAGTTGTTCACAATGATGAGTACAATGACCCCTTAAGAGGTTGTGCGTTATTTATGTTACACCTTGTATATTACTATGAACAGCTCGGCAATAGTATCTGATTTCATGATACATCCATTAATATCAGTCGTCAAGATGACGGCAAATATACGTGATCATGTGTGGAAGGCAGTGGCACAAGTGGCAGCACAAATATGTGACATCAACCCAATACCAAAACTGACGGGACTAGCGAGGCCAAAATATAGGATGCTGCATCGGCTTCAAAAAGATGTTTCACCTATCCTAACTGCCTACTCAGTTAAATTCAGAAGAATGGCGACTAGAATCAATTCTATTCTTTTCTAAATTTTGACGTCAAAAGTGTCATTTATCTGACATCATTTAGGCAGCATGAAAACCTGACAGTAAGTTTCAAGTTTTCTTCTAAATCGCAATCTGTGCCGCTCATTTTTGCAAAATAATATACATCCCACTGGCAGCATAAATATCTGACGGTAATGTTTTACAGTAGAAACGTCAATAATAAGAGATTTTTTTTTCTTTTTGGCATCTGAGCCGATGTCGGCTATTCTGCGGTAGGTGAATATCAAGTAATTGATACTCAACTACTTTAAGATGGGTAATTGATACTGGCACAATAGTCGACTTCGGCTGTTTTCAGCATCTATTCTCAGCATCTGTGTTCACCAACACATCTTTTTGAAGCCGATGCAGCATATTATATTATGGCGCCGCTTGTCTAGTCAGATAGTTTTGGTATTCCTTCAACGTCACATATTTGTGCTGCCACTTGTGTTATGCCCTCCACAAATGATCACATATATTTTCCATCATCTTGACGACATATTAATGGATTAATCATGAAATCAGATATTATTGCTGTTCATAGTACGAGTATATTTATGCTCGTGACTGTACATACATGGTGTTTTTAAGAGGCGAGCATAACGATAATAACGCATTATATGTATCTGTATACCTCAATAACTAATGCTACGTAATTTTCAACAGTTTCGCAATATTCCGCGTATTCAAATGAACGGCAGGTTGTGTTCGTTAGCAAATTTAATGTCAGAGAAAACATAAATAGTTTACATCGATTGCACCAAATAAAACGTTTATCAGTAAGTTTGCTCGGCTATTACGTGCTACAGCGTTATCAACACGGTAGAATGACGTGATAACGGGTAGGTAGGTAGATATTTCGGGCGAATGGAGGGCGATAAAAATTAAAACTGACATGTAAACACGCACCTCCGCCGCTGCATCGCCTCAGGCCGGAGGGCCTTATCGCGATTATGTCCACCGGTTTGACTCTCCAAATAACACCGTCAGTTTATTTGACTAAATATACGTAGCTCGTTATCACTTTCAGTATTTACCTCGTGAACAAAAATTTCATTAGCACTCTGAAAATGTAATTCATTATTTTCAATTCAATAAACCGTTTGCTTAACAAATCAAAACAAATAAATAGAAGGTTTTTCATTTCTTAATACCTATTTCCCTTCGTATTTTCCTTTGATGCTTGGTTGAATAACGCGATCAAGAGATAAAACGCACTGGGATCGGGAGCGAGCCAGTGCGCCCGGTAAAGATTTCCACGTCTGCCATTCTGCGTGCGCCATTCAATATGGTCATGTTTCTAACGTTACGGCTGTAGGATACATCGACGATGCCAACTCTATGCACTACGTCAATGCACAATGTGGGCGGCAAAACGATGTGCCTGTTTTTGCTAGCGCGAGTATTTTTGTATCGTACATTTTAATGCCATCAAGAATGTCAGACTGTCGGTATGCAGCAGAATTTGATTAAGATTAGGTTGACTTTCTATTTCTGCAATTTGTATGTTTTCGGAATCGGTCGTCTCGTCTGATAGTTGATACCAATGAATCTCTTACTTCTTAATCCACGTTCTGACAACTACATCCAATTTTTTGTCCCCATAATTCGTGAAGCAATAATTATCGCCTTTAGTACTAAACATAACAGGCTAATTTGATTGATTCCAATATAATTACATTAACACAAATCAAAGGCTATGTTTAAACCTAAAAGAATTCCGGATTGTGCTGTCTTAACCACCATATATCACTACCAGCTATCTAGTATCTACGTTGTGTAGTGTACATCAAGTTACATGTGTGAGGCTGCAGTAGGTAATTCGCTTAAAGCCGGCCATGATGTTTAGTCCGAGACTCTAAACAATGAGCTGTCGTACATTGTGCGGGCTTTGTGCGCGCTGGTGGTATCGTGGTATCGCACCGTCGCCTCCACACTGTCTGCACTTCACAATGCTCTCGCTTCAATGCCATTACCTTATTAATCAGTTATCTCGGGGTTTTCTAAGTAGATGACAACAAAATTCGAGCTTAGAAAATTAGAACACGTGCTTCGTTACAAGTAATTTTGCTCAAAAATCTCATATTCTGAAGTAAGGTGGAGACAGGCATCTATCTTTTAAATCCTATTTTGAATGACGATTGGCGTCAGTTATCTGTATTTTCTTTACTAGACCAATTTTTTTATATTAAAAAACGCTGTAAAGAAGTATGTGCATGTATTTCAACCCTAAACAATTTCTATCCGCGCTTAAAGATAAAACCGCACTTGGACCGAGCCGTAGCTCAAGGAAACTTTAAATAATCCCCCGGAGAATGCGAAATAGTGCATCGTACGTCGCTCCGGCGCTAATCTGCACGATAAAAAGCATCTCGACGACGGAGAACGCCGCTTATACTGTTGACCGGCGATGGAGCGTCCAGATATTTAACTGGGGGAACGAAAAAGTAAACAACGGCTTTGTGAGGCGCACTAGTGCTGGCTCTTTGAGCAGCCGGCCCGTCCACTAGACCGCCGCCGCTCGCCTAATCGGGTAAAGCAAAAACTTCGTTCTTTCATCACTGAAACCTGAAACAGTGTTGTTATTCGATTTCCCCTGATATAATAAGGGTGTTGTGTCTGTTGTGAGAAAGCTAATAAAGCGGTCGAGTGCTAAGTGAGCTCAAGCAATTTTGTTTTGAATATTTGTAGGATGCACACATTGCCCTTTGGCAGACATATAGACAATAGTTGTCTGTGTTTATATTATTATAGAGGAGGAATGCAAATTATATTTCTACTTATATTTTAATTGACTTCAAAAAGGAGATTTTCAATTCGCCTATATTAATATCTACTTAATACGAACTAGTTATATTTGTTGGAATGCCACAGGGCAGCATTCTATGTCCTTCACTGTTCACATTGTTATTAGTAATAAATTCCGTCCCAATCAACTCCTAAGCTGTAGGATGTGTAATTATTTCATTAAATAGACCGAATGTTATCACACAAAAGTTGTCACCACCTCAGTACGTTTGTAATCGCGGGTTGATCAAACAAACCCGCGGCTCATCCCAGTCCCGCGCCACCGCGCCTTTCGCGAAACGTCTCCCGTGATTAAGCCTTCAATTACGCGATATGACGAGGGGGTCATATTTGATTAGGCTACGTGTTGTGTTGATTAAACCGAGCTTATTGCCTTATTCACTTAACCTCACCCACGCCGCTGATATCTACCTGACGATTGATGCGTCGTATTGTCAAACCGGATTCGCGAACGTCTCATCTCATCACCTCCGACTCTCAATTTGCTGACATTAAAACGACCATGAAACACTGACCGCGAGCCATGACGTAGGCGTTAGCAACGACACACAACTTTTAATATTCATGTCGGTATTTTTAGTGTTAGGTAGGTAAATAAATATAACGTTGTTGCATCAATTTAGTGAACGTGCACGTAATCGGCCGATTTTGATCAATTTTGTTCATTGGTTAAAAAGGAAAGGGAAAAAGAATTTAAACAAAATGATTTAAGATGTCGAGTTCATTGTTTTGCATGTGGCTGATAGGGATTTTAAAATAAATTAAGTATTCATGGAAAATCACTAATATTTGCAACAAATTTTCCCAAAAAATGGCGTGAGCCTGACGTTTGATCATCTTTTTACAAGAAACTTCTTTTGATTTTGAACAATAAAAAATATCATCACCATCATTTTATGGTCTACTTGCATGTGGCTGAAGCACATTTTGCAACTTCGGTACAAAATATAGCAGAAAAATAATGTTGAAAAAACCTATATTTTTTCAAAAACCCAGTCGGTAATGTATTTTTTCCTATCATTTAGCAAACCATATCAAGAAATTTTAAAATCACACACTGGGCTTCAGCTATCCTGGAGATAAAATCAAAATTTTATTTTATTATTATACAATCATTAGGTAAATCAAAGGCGAAATTAAATATATTTTCGAGAGCGCAAAAGTGATGAAATTGTATAACAGGTGCTGTGACAGCACCTGTTGTGCTGAAACATTAATTCTGTGTAAAAACACAGAATTAATGTTTCAATTATTTCAAGCTTTCTCACAATTAGTTTAAAAATTGACGAAATAGGTTTTTTTTTGTGCACGGAGCCTTAATAGAACTGGCCGTGATTATGTCATGCATCGTTGTCGTCTTGCGAAATCAAGTAGACAATGATTTCATATTATTCAACAACTTTTTTAGGGTTGAATAAGTCATTGACTTTATAATACTTACACAAATTACATTACACTGTCGACTCATAAAATAGCGTGATATCCAAGTTGGCGTGTTGTAACATTGGGATTAGTTTTAATTACAATGGTATATTTGACGATTATGTTGCATATACCTTAATTACTTACCAAGTTAGCAACCATTTTCAGAGCTACGAAATAATTAAAACAATTAAAAAAAATACAAGTAGGTAACTCAACGGATTAACACCATTTGTAACTGCTAAGTCTTTGTTTAAATATATCAGAAACCCTACGCACATTGTGAAATACCTGCTCGCATAATAATGTACTTTGTAAAGGGCATCAGTGAAAGTGTGCGTGGGTTCAGGTGGTCTCTGTTCGCACAGCTTACAGTATAGTTGCCATACGTGGGAGTGATAGATGCACCGCCGCCAAACCACGCTCAGCACTCGAAATAGAAGTACACAACCAACTCGTCCACCCACGCGCTCGATTTCATCGCACAACCGAATTGTAAGCAAAATCACTGCTGAAGACGAAATACTTCCACTTTGGAAAATCAACTTTATATCCCGTTGTAAACGAATTTATGCTACACGGCGATGATTATCACTCCAGGCCTCCAGTTAAACACAAACAAGATATCGTTACACAACGCGCACAGTACGAAATTAGCGAAGTAGCTCGCTGAAATCGGCCCCAGTTCTTGGAAAGTATAAATCGCTTCCCACAATCAGTACTCAGTAAACGCACGATATTGTGAAATTTTCCCGCTGACCTATATTATTATTTTTGGAACTCATTTGAATTGATCTTTCAGCGAATTTACCGATATTCAAAGGGAATTCGTTGCCTTTTATAGACATTAAAAAAAACAAAAATCCTTTGATAAACTCCGATCATGTCAACTCGGCCGTTTCGCAAATGAGCATAACTACTGCTAACAAATCTGGAGCAAAAGCTATTGCTTTGGGTACTCCTCTGGAGGGGTTTTCAAAACTCGCCCGCCAAGTGTTCCGCTGCTGAACATTCAGAGCATTGGGGGCATTTAAAAGCCGCCATAATCTCAACTGGCTAGCGTTGTGCGCCACGCTGGACTTGTTTCACATCTCGGATAACTTTATGAACTGCTAAACACCGGACTGTACTAAGAAATAATATTGGGAAATTCGTTAAAGCCTTCTACACCAAACATATGGCTTTAACGAATTCCCCAATATTATTTCTTATAAAGCCGTAAATCCTATTCAGCTCATAATTATTATCTGCAATGCCAATCATGACGAATATTACCCTGTACAACGTGTAATTAGAAGATAAATCACACTCAGAGATGGTATCATAATGTATGTAATTATAAAGCGAAATAAAATAGTCTCATAATTAACCTAGAAGTCCATTTTGTACACTGATTTATAAACAAGGTCACCAATCTCGGACTGGAGATTGTTCGTGAACCTTCACGCATTGTAGATAGGTAAGTAGACGTGGCCGAGACGGCTGGCTCTGTTAGAATAGCAGCCACCGTTACGTGATTCATTATGGATATACGTATGTCTGTCCGCTCCGTCCGTCCTGCCTCTGAGACCGCAATGATGAGAAATTAGCTATGGAATGTTTACTGCCTACGTGGTTCACTTAGAATCTGTAATTGGAAAAGGATATAATATTTACAGAAACGATCAAACGGGCTTTGATAACGTCATTCATCGTCTGAACGATATTTAGCGCCTAATTGGACATCATCCAGATCTCGATACATTTGAAATGCCATTATCTATCAAATGTTTATTCATTAGACACGCCGGCGACTTGACTACTCAAACAGAAAATCTTAATATGTTAACGTAATAAATCCTTAAATAGCACTGAGGATCATGAACACTAATGAAGACATTTCATTAAGAGTATTTTATGGAGCTCAATTTAAGACCTCTGAATGTACGATCCATCGGGCAGGGTTGCGTTTTGCGAGCGAACGTTCATTAAGTTTGTGCAGCAGTGAGCGTTGTGGGCGCACTCGTCGCGTGCTATCGTTTGCATTAGTTTTTAAAAATCACTTAATCTGACCTGGATTGAACGCCAGCATGCTTCAAGTAATTGCTGCATAAATTGTCGTTCTCGTTTTAATTGTACCAGGTTTTCGGTAGCTCTCTTCTTCGAGTTGACTATTATAAAATGTGCATATGTTTACTTACGCATGCAGTATTTTGTGAAGTCTTCCAAATCTTGCCAAGTAGGTATCTACGTCATAAGAATCACAAGATAAACTTTTTGAGAATTCAAATGTTCGCAGCAAATGGAGCAATCCTAAATACTCCAACCATGCGGAACGTTGTGTTGTGTTAAGATTTGCGCTTGTGTGTGATTATTTTATGAAGACCGGAATCTAGAGTCGTTACGCACTTATAAATAACAGATTTTAATAAGATGTCCAACTTTCTCGTTGCGTGATATGTGGGGTGTCACGTTCCGTTCGCTCTCAGATTTCGCCACTCGCCGTTCAAATTGCACTCGGCTTGGCGTTCGTGCGCATTTCATGCACTTAGCCAACAACTCAATATTACAACATTCATTGAAAATAAGACTAATAACTTCATTATTTCTCTTGCAATGCACTTTTCCTCCTCAAATATTTCAACGTGTGGCCAGTTTTAAACGCTGAAAAACTTTTTCGGCGATGTCCGCTGAATTTGTGCTTTCTAAAAACGTCACTCTAAATTTAATCTTTCCATCGAGCGCGGAGCGCGGATGAAAAATACTGTCGTGCCGTGTCCATTAGGTAAAGTATATTTTTAGATGGTATTCTCGGCGACATAACCTTTCAGTCCACTTTCAGTTAATATCACTATAATGCTCTAAAATTGTATCAACATAATTGCAGAAATTAACCCTTCATGTTCATTAGTGGAGGTCTTTTCCGGGCATGATTCTAGTAAAATGAAAATCGAATGGACTATTCCCACTAAAGCATTTCCAGAGTCGTCAATAAAAAATACCACGAATCGTTCGCGAATGAGGAGGGGCGGCGCGCGGCGCATTCCTACATGCCGCGCATTTCCATCCGATATTGCGCCGCCATTATGCCCTGCTCCTCGGCTCCCTCACCCCGCCGCCCTTTAATTAAACGGTGAGGCCCGAGAGACACGTCTCCACCACTAACGTGGAAAATCACGTAAATAGCTCCAAAGTTATTTTCTTCGGTTCTGTCCATCATATTGATAGCTAAACTGAAATTCTTTCTTATGTTCGCATCCACCCTGACTCCTGAAAGCTAATCATTTATCAATGTAGATAATGTAGAACCAGTAAGCTTCAAAATGCTTTATCCCTGAAAAAGAACATAGCATGTAAGCATAGCTAATAGTAATTCTTCGCTCAGGTGTAATGGTAAGCAAAATAGGCTCGCAACGTTCGTTGTTTCCATGGCAATGGCTAGGTGAAACAATGCGTGTAATTCGACGACATTAACCTCCTTTCTCGACACATCCGCGTAATAAAATAAAGGCGGCTTTGACAGGGTTCGTAATGACGCCAGAGGCCCCGGAGTCGAGTGTAGGGTAATGAGCCCGACTTATCTGCGCTCATTTGCATGCCGAGTATCAGCCTCGACCTTGGCACCTCGCTTGCATCACGATTCACGTACACAACGTGCCGAATTCGACGCCGCGCCGGACGCACGGTTACGTCACCCGCCGCCGCCAATGCGAGACTATTACGCGATAGCGAAAGTCTAGTCTGGCCCTTTACGGCAATATTGAACAACTCCAGCTTACAGTATCGGACAATCAGTACGATCATGTGGTCCCCCAGTCGCCCTATACGGACACTATTTGCTAAGTTGGTCTAGCCATATAGTGTAAAGTTACGTGTGCCAATAAATTATGCCGCCGCTCCGAGGTTTCTGTATCGTATTCGACTAGTTACCATCCTAAATCATACACGCATGACAGTAAACAGCTTTCCGTTGTTGATTTTGATTACTTTTGGTGCCACAGAAGCTGAAACTTTTGCATCATATTTTTTCCGTGACCGAATTTGTGAAGAAAACATGTTTCTTTCATCTCTGCAGACACTTCATTCTGTAACGGTTATTTTTATCCATTTATCATAACTACTGATAAACGTCAATGTATGGACTCTTAAATCTGTATAAATAAGCCTCATGATTGAACAACCAAATTGGACACTAACAACCAAATATGAAAGTATGTCCTCATAAGATTGGCTGACCGTACTAAGTGATTGGTCACGATTCGGCGAAACCATTTGATACATAGCCGCGACCAGAACAATGAATCGCATCAGGCATCTCTCTCCTCAATACTTGCTTTTACCGCGATGGGATCGGCTACCATCCGTTAAAGTACAACTACGTCAAAAAATCTTTCAATTAATGTCACCATTTCATGGCGAGTTGGTAATTGCTATTGCTTACTTTATGTTCTCGCAGCTTATGGTATTTTAGGTTACTTGTATGGATTTATTAACTTTTTCCTACAATCCATCTCTCGACACAGTTGACGATAAATCTGAGTGTCTGGGGGCTTAATACTGTCGGAGCAGATCGTTATCCATACTTAGGTCGCTACTCACCATTTCGCTGAATAACTTAGATCGACAGGCAATCGCTTCGCAAAAGTGCATTTTCAGCCGGAGGCGAGGCGCGGGCTCGATGTGCCACGCTTTAGCCCCGACGACGCTTTACATGACAATTGCGATGTCCCCGGGGCGACCGTCGTCGTCGCGACTCTCAGATGCTCCAGTGGCGTCGCTATCTCGCCGTTTCACTACCTTGTGCAATATCGAGTGTTTTATTAAAATTTTACCCTGTATTTGTACTTGTATATGTGTAAGTAAACCCTCGTCGGCGTAGTTGCGATATGAAGAGAAAGTGTGTTCGAATATAAGTAATATAAATTTTTTGCTCACAAGCCAGTGAAAGGTGTGAAAGTCGAGTCGGGAGCACGTGACGATAAATGTTACATAATTCGGGGGAACTGAGTCGAAGTGCACTTCGTCAGCCCGTTCCCAACGGTCAATAAAAGAGAAGAAGACCGGGAGTTCGGGCTGTTCTTTCATTAATTCACGACTACGTTTGCATAATTGAATACGTTCACTAGTCGCGTCACGCGCGCCTCCATCCAACTTAGCATCCTTAATTGGCCTACGTATTATTTGCCAATTAAAGTGAATTCTCATCGCGGACGTGACACGAAACCTGTACGGATTTCATAGGAAAGAGGATTGTCGGCTTAATTATTGTAGGTACGCAAATAAGTCCTCCCACAATTTCTAGTTATTAATTATAATGAATTCATTGCCAATTCATGTCCTGTCTGATCTTATAAAACCGGTGACGTGCTTGTCGTAAATAGATTCACTCGCCGCAACATAAACAAAGCCTACGCTAATGACACTCCGTCTATAAATAATGACACATCCAAATGACTCATAAACTGGCCATGTAGAATATGTGCCCGCTTTATACCTAAAAGAATAAAAAACTTTCTACGAAGTGCAGTGACATTACTGGTTGAGAGTTGCAAAACCTGCTTTACAAGTTATAAGATATAGAGGATGTAGAGCGCGCATCTGCACTCTAAACCGCCATACTTGATTGCAATGTGGTTGCTAAGGACCCAAGATTGGATAATTCCGTTACTAACTTATGGGAGGATTAAGATATCCTAGTAAAATCTAAAGCAACTTTTATGATTCAGATTTTATTGGAACTTCGAAACAGGAAGCAACCGCGAGACATATACACATACACATCGAATTTAGTAGCGATTATATCCAATTAGAATTGGATCTAATCGCTACTTGCTATCAGCAGTCAATAGTAAACATGTCGATCTTTACTTTAACAAGTATCCAAATTGAACACGTTATTGCCACGCATAGCTTCAAGTAATTTAAGAACATATGGTGATTGTTTAGATCAACCGATCCAGGAAAGGAAAAACGCATCAACGGGACATAAATCACCAGAAGTTCTTTGCGAATGACGCAGATTGTAATGGTAGTTAGTTTACATCTCTTGGCACACACGTTACACAACTTCACAATATTTTTACCGGCCACTACGAAGAGTTGGGATTCAAGGCCAGCGCGCCATAGGAATCGAGTTCCTGATCCGTCCGGGATGCCTCTCGCTCGCTCCCGCCTGGCCGCCTGGAATGCGTGCAAAATAAACAAGTTTAACCGGTTTCGTTTCGCATCGTGCGCTTTGCCCACTCCAAGCCAGACGCAGTCTTTTCTCTAATCCCATATTTAACAACTTGTGTATTCACAAAGAACTTTATATTATGTACATCCACAAATCGATGCAATGACCAGCCGTGTGAGATAAGTCGGATTAGCGTCTGTACCAACTTATTACACGTATGCAGCACACAGTTGAACGCGGCGAACTGTCGGTTTTACTATTGAAACGCGCTCTACATTTACTCTATTTTAATTAGTTACGATGGCGGGATTTAGATCTTCATGTTCCTCGTTTATGTATTCCAAACCGTAATTACAAGTTAATGTTAGCAAATTGAAACATTCATATCATAGCATAGAAGTTTTCACTGTAAAATCTACGCCATCTATTCCATTTAACTATCGACCAAACTATTTTTAGACCTGAAAATCGATGCATCGCCTACGCCCTTCAAATGTCGTGCAAAGGCAGAACCAGTTATTGCGTTTTATTTAACACGATTGAACTTGGTGCTGGTCATATCCAAAACTGTGATCTTTCAAACTGCATAAATAATCATCGGCTTCTACATACTGGCGCGACAAATCAATCGCGCGACGCGACTCCGGTAGAACAATTACTATGAAAAATTCAAGGAAATTGTTGTACCTCGACTTGGTCGCGCCAGTATGTAGAAGCCTTTACTTGGAGTCGGCGCAAAATGTTTTCATTTTCTATTCTCCCAAATAATAAGCATCAGAACTCCGAAAAACCACCATACCAGCACTGCGGCACTTATTTTTAATTGTCGCACCTTTTGGCCTCGTACAGGACTTTGTTTTTATTTTCATTTACTTTGTTTTTTTTTTGCCTTTTATGTTTCAGAGTGTGTTTTAGTTTAATTTGGGATGTCCTGTGTGGTGTCCCAATAAATATTTTTTCTTTCTTTCAAAAATAGGAAGTCATTACGGGTCGTTTGTTCTGCAACTTCTTTATGGTACAAGTTGTCTGGGCTGTGTCATTATTTACCTATGTTGTAAAAAGCATGACGTGGAGCATCGGACAATGTGTTACCGTTCACGGCGACCGGCGACCGATAGACGACAACGCCCATATATCTCCCGACGGCGCGTGATGTATTGCCGCCGATCACACCTCACTACAAACTAACTAGCCACGACACATTATACCCCCACATTATCTATAATAAATGTCACGTGCTACGCAGACCGGCAGCAAAAACGGTTCAAAAGAAACTAATCTCTTTGGTTGGGTTTTTAACATAACCACATGAACGTTATATCGTATTTACAACATCCAGCAAAATATCAGCTATCATCCATTGATCGTTCGTTCCAACATCGTGTTTCCGGAAAACATAAAATAGATAAACTGCTGTACGTGAAACGTAGTTTGGAATTTTACTTTGAATCGTTTGATTAAATCGTGTTACACGAGGAAGTCGTTGATGAAGCACCCGAAATAATGTGACAGTGTCGTTTTTACGATGGTGTTTACATTCCGTGGCGTTGTCGTGTTACGTCGTGAGATGCCCCACTCAATTAGCGCGAGGCAAGGATGAGTGCCGACTGACAGTCGCGCCCGCTCCACCATTCTTGCTAAGTGGTGAGCATTCATTATTTAGCAACACTCCTACTACAGTTTTCGTTGCCTTTTTCAACTTTTATGAACTTAAGTTCTGTTTCCGAACGCTGGCCGTCACGGAAGCTTTCTTGAGTGTTATTGAGATTTGAGGATCATGCTTTAACTTTTTTGAGCATCTACATTGAGAGGCACCTGATCCAGTTATATAAATACTTAGCCGTAGGCCTGTTGCCAACTTTTTGCATTGAACGTTTAGAATTCTACTTAATTACAAATGAAACCAGTCTAATGACATCGCGATCGTTTCGCAATCTCGATATTAAAATCTGGACCCTGGCCGGATCGCGTGCTATTGATCATTATTGTCTTTTACGGTTCTTGTGGAACAACGTAAAATTAATAGCTCTTTCGATTGTTCTGCCTTTTTCTGTTCAGTCGTTTTTGGCGAAAGTCATTATTGCGGTTTAGTCCATGTTCAACCACCTAAATCTTTACCCCTGACCATGTTGAACATTGCCGATAAGTATGTAGATAGGTACTAATTAGTTCATTGCACTGTCTGACGTCTGATCATTTTCGTTGCGAATGTTTTTCTTCATATTCATAGAATAAACAGTGAACATAGTGTTTTTCTCAATCAATTATTCCACTTTTCCGGAGACCAAAAAATACTTTTCCTGTTTATCAAACAGGAAAAGTAAATGTAATAATAATGTAATGTAATGATTGTAAATGTAATTCCAATTAATTTGTGTCCATCCCTAGCACCAGGTGGAATGACACTGACAGTTCACTCCACGCTCACTTCATCTAAGTTTTCACGGTGAGATGGTTACAGAATAGCACTACTGGGGGCCTAAAATGGACGCTTTGGCAGAATCATAATATGATCTGCGTACAATTCATATCCCGCAATTAATCTGTTTGACAGTTTTGTATGGAGTTTCGTAAAATGGTCCATAAATTATGAATTACTTTAGTGAAGTCTAATGTCAAATAGCAGCTGTTATACAGATGAATTGCGGGATGTATGAATTGTACGCAGATCATATTATGATTCTGCCAAAGCGTCCATTTTAGGCCCCCTGATCAACTCCTACTTCAATTGGGGGTGTACCTACCTCACAAACATCGTAATTAAAATAATTCCATAGGTCGGAGTAATTTATCAATTATTCAGCCCCCTAAGTTTGCACACAATTAACTCGATGAGATTTTTTTAAAGTACAAAGCGAGTGTTTCACCGTCGGAATTATCGCGGCACAGTAGAGCAGAGTTTTTGTCGGCAGGTTCGTTAGTCGCGAGGTGACGCCGCTACAGTACGTCCTCGTGCTCAAGTGCGCTTCTCCAACTCTTTAACTACCTACATGAAGGATACTTCACGGTGCATTCTCCTATTATAAATTGCGCTTTTAATGGTTTGCGCCGATTTTAATTATTTTCGCTATTTTTGGCTCACTTCGTTCGTATCTGGAAATAAGTTAAAATATAGTACACGTGTAACAAAACTTTTTGTAACAGCGAAGTTAACTATTTTTAAGTCTAGTCTGTTTAAAATTTCAGATGTACTTACCTACTGTAGTGTTTGTAAACTTACTTGTATCTTAACTTAAAGTAATCCTATCCAAGATAATGAGACACTCAATCGGAGTCTCGAGACAAGCGCTCTTCAACACAAGAGGACTGGCAGGACCAAGCTCCCAACTCTAACGAAGACGTTCAAAGGATTTTTCGGACTTTACCGTAACCATCAACACTTGGATTTACACGGCTGAAACGCTACACAGAATGTTACAGCCGTATTCACACACACAAATACACTCATTCCGTTATCGCACTAAACTCATATTCAGGCGATAATCCCGTTAGTTTGCAATAGGCTGACCGCGTCGGATGCAGCACCAACAAAATCTATTAAGTGCGCTAGCTCGCTCCAGCACGGCGTGCGATAATGCAAGCGTTGCGTTGTAGCGTTTACCGCGACTCGCGACTAAACGTTCGCGTGTGCTCCACGACCGCGGATTACCACACGCACAATATCCACCAAATTGGATAATACACTTAAAATACAATCGCGCTATGAACGCGCTGTAATCTAGTGACGCGGCTGCCGATGAGCATATTAATTTGTCGCGGGAATAGGATTAGCGGGCGCCAGAGGGGCGAGCGGCGCGGGGGCCGTGATGCGATCGCAGGCTTACTGTGCTGATCCAAAGTACCGACGCTCTTAAAATTACAGCCTCTTGTATTTTGATAGGTAATTGTCTGGTTCCAACAACGTAGTTTCAAGTTTGTAAACAGACTGAGCTACATGCACAATTTGCACACGAGCTCAAATATCTGCTCTGATTCAAATGTCAACGTCTACGTTTTGGAATGGGCAAATAGCTTCAACTTTCTGACTAACTGACCGACTCTTTGACAATTTAAAAGTGCCTGTAATAGTTTTAATTGAAATAAATGTTTTGAGTTTGAGTTTGAGTTCAACATTTCAGATTTAATATTGTTTTATTCAACAACGGAAATAAAAAACAAAGAACGAAGAAATCCCTAGGCTAGCGTGGCTATCATCGGTTTGGCTAGTTTAAATGCTTTTTGCGAGTTGGATGGACAAAACTGTAGGATCTACTTTGGGACGGCAATATTTCTTAGTTTGACAGCGGGATCGCAGTGGTGAGGTGTTGCGCGCCTCGTCTTGCAACTTTCAAAGCGTCGCGCTGGAGTGTTTCGCCTCGCCAAAAGTTTTAAACTGTACACTTTATGTTCTTTATTGTCTTCGCGAGGCTCCGATCTGCGTAAAATTTAAACATCTACTTTCCTCAACAAATCGCAGTGTGTAAACTTCACTGCTTTGAAGTTTCCACATAATAAACGTTCAACGGACATTAAGGACTTCACGAATGGTTTCCCGATGGCACGTAACGAACAAACAAACATCTGGTTGTAATCTCCTAGCAACAACAGAGAGACCGTTAAGTCTCTTATGTGCTGTGGACACGCTACTGGTTTTTCAGAAAGCTCCGCCCTTCGTCTGTCCTCTCCTAACGCTCCTCCCTTCGTGTCTTTTGCTGCCCTACTTGTTGAACAGACACGTTGAATGCTTATGAATTTACGACTCGTATGATTCGCTCCTCACCTTTATCGTAACTAAATAATAGAAAAGGTCTGTAAAGCGTCATTATGTCGCGTTACTTTATAAAGGACATAGGGAGGTATAGTTTGAGTAGATCACTTCTATTGAGCGAGCAACTTGAAAAGTGTCGTAGGTAAGTCAACGAGGAGAACCCAGGCGCGGTCGGTCTGTACCCGTGTCAGCTTAAATCGAAATTTCGCCGTGGGCCGCGGCGGATAGCGCCAGTTAACTTGTAACTCACTTTTGATGTATCGTTGTTTTTGTAGAGTTTGGAAGCCTTGTAAACATCGCAACAGGAAACTTTTGGGTCGCCTGTCCACCATTTCAGATATGCTGGCGAGATTAAAAGACTTCTTTCAAAATTTGCTTGAACCGGTTGGATAACTGTCGCGCAGATTTTTTGCGAATTCATACGTAGCTACTTCAAAATTGGCCACAGATTTAGATTACATTCGGTCAGTCGGACTTAATGAATGGCGTCAGATTGTAGAGCGGCGTTCGTGTGCAGTATTACACCAGCGGGGACCGATAATAAAACAATGCTCGAACCCGACGGTTTTACGAGCTGATCTCGAGCGTAGATAGTGACGGCAGGGAATAAACAGTGCATAAAGTCATCTGTGTTTAAACTCACTAACGTTTTCTACATCTATGCAGAAATAGCTGGCGAAAATGTTTTCTACCAGACTAGCGTGACCTCGTTACATGAATGGCTCAAATAGACGCATCTGCATTAGAATCGGGCGTCGTAAGCATTAAAAAGACACGTGCGTATGTTGTAACAAATGTAAATAAGGTCACGTCCTTATTATTTATATGGACGTGACCTTATTTTCATTTACAATGGATTCGTAATTGATGACTAAGAAGCTGGCTTTAATTACTAATAAACTATTGTTTGGTTGGTTTAATTGTATTTAAACCCTTTATTAAATATTTAACGTCTCATTAGTAACTTTGTTTCCCACATATGTTTGGTAAGATTTAGGTCCGTTGGGTACTGTGAAATTTTGCAAATTGTAAAGGTATTATCCGTCGTGTCGGGTACTTATAATCAGCATATGATCATAGCAATAGGCGGGTAAGTGTGCTCACCAGTCGGCTTCTACGGTTTTATGTAAATGGCCGCCGATAAACCGATCTCCACCCGCGCGGCGACGCTCATTTGCATTCATAGGCTCGTAACCCTTCCTCGCTCTTCTACCGCTTATGCAGCCTCATCCACAGCGCTCCAGCGTAAAACTGCTGCTTTGCCTTTTGCACGGTAATTTACGACTCCCTATGTAATACGTCCAGGCGATATGAGTTCGGCGTGTATCTTCCGACCGTGAGGTCGCGGTGTTGCCGTTCGATTTACATATTATATTAAACTCGCCGCCCGAAGTCTCCCTATTCCTCTTCGCCACCGGCCGTTACGCTCCAACTTTTCCCAATTTTTCCGCCCATAAAGCGCCCGAAACGAAAGTTTCTCCGTCCGCCGCGTGAGGTCGAGTGTAAATACACTTTTTATAATGTACTTAGTCACTCTGTCGCCCCTCAAAAAGACTCCCGTTTAATAAGGACCTTCACTGTGGCGTCAATTTTTAATTAACACAAAAAATATTTGCTATTTCAGGCAAAAACCATCACGTGTAAATTGAAACTGACGATGTTAACATAATAAAGTCAAACACGAATTAATTAGACATCGTCTACCACAGTGTATCAGTTACCTACATGTTGAAACATAACTTGTTTAATTTCTGAGTAAATTTCGCTTGCATTTCCAACTGATATGGAATAGGCCTGCCGCTTTTAAACTCAATTCTGATATATAAACACAGACTAAACTGAATGAGAAAACTAAATTTGTACCATCGCGAAATGTTAGCGTGTAAACAGTATCTACCGAGTCACCGCGAGCTGCAAGCTATATAGTAAACATTTGCTTGCACTGGTCGCAGAAGTAGCGTTCCCGTAGTCGTAGGTCGAGCTCAAAATTACCGTTTCATGTCTGACACGCACGTACGTACCTACAGACGTCTGGCGCGCTCGCCTCGCACCTGTGTAAGCAACGAAAGTTACTGACCTTGACTGGAGACCATTCAATAACACGTGCATTGTCTTCCACGCTCAGTTTCATCCATTTTCCATGAATTCTTGCAATATTTACATACAACAATGCCAGACTCAGCGAAATTGCGGCGATTACCATTTCGTCTTCTTCTGAAACATGAAAATCTTTTCTGTAAAATATATCTACTGAATAAAGAAAAATCTTAAAAGTTATTTAGTTTGGAACATAAAAATATTTTAATTGTTATACGTTCTGTCGAAAACGATGACAGTTCATAGTACTTTGGTGAAAGCTCGCGTGACACACAACCAACCCCCTCCAGCGGCCCCTCTCGTTAAAACTTTCCCAAATATGACGCACGCTTGCAACCCTTTGTCATTTTCCTCGGCCCCCATTACTAGACGACCACAGTCTTCGACTCAATCTCATTCCACGTTTTATCTGTTAAAGTATCGCAGTTTTTATGTCTCGTCGATTTCTCACCACGAAGTTTCTTTTGTAGCCTGATCCTATGATTCGGTCGTATTAGCGGGTGGATCAAAGAGCCGATGGGGTGCACGGGACGCCGCCGGTTGACTCTCTGGCCCGATAGCGTCAATCTAACGCTCAATTAGCCGAATGCGATTATCCGATTCGGATCCAGAATCGCGGGCGTCTCCGGCGCGCCTCCCCAAGACAAGCGCGCCAACTTTATTAATTAAGCCGTGTCTTATCTCTTGTTAGCACTCATTCTATTATTTGTCTTTTCACCGCTCATTTCCATAATTTCATCGGCGAGTAATTACTTACCACTAACGCGGAGCATTTCTCATTGTGTTTGCATATTTTGTCGTCGTTTGCATTGTAAACTTCACCTAAATAATGTTAAGCTCAGATGATGATGGAGACCATTTGCATCGTTACTAATTATTGAGTACATCTCAGATATTGCCGCGACTATCACCTTTCACTGGTTCTTAATTACAAACGTGATGTTTGCATTCTAACAAGCGCCGATTCGATCATCTGTATATAGTTGGACCTTTGTTTCCCGCTTCTGTGAGGAATGGCTTTTATTGTTAAAATGATGCGTCAGCTGAGGAGTTGTGGGAGGGCGCTGGTTGTGGGCGCGCGTCCTCTCCCCCGCTGTGTGTTTAATTAGCTTAATTGACATCGCGAGGCGCGGTGTCCAAGCGTTTGTTTGCGATATCGCGTTACCGCACCCGCCGGCGCGCCATCCGCCCCGTCGACGCCGTAACCGATGTCGCTGTTCACAACTACACATTTGTAACTATTAGAACAATCGCTTCCATTACGTAGGGTGCATCACATACAAACCCTTCCTGAACAGAAATACATATATAATCTGTATTTGTAACATCGCGGTCGGCGTCGGTATCGAGTAGGCGCGTGCGGAGCCACCCAAATGCCAAGTCAGCATGGCGTCATACGGCGTCTAAAATACATTCCGATTTTGCTCTTCCTCTTCCGATGCTAAAAGGTAAAACTGCCACGAAATATTTCCTTAAATTGCCCGTGGAATAAATTGTAGTCCGTACGTGAACTGAGCTTTAATGATCCTTTATAGTGCGCAGTTTCACAATTTTGAATAGTTCCTTCGTATCTGACCGTCCAATAAGTAGGGGCATAAAGCAATTTTTTTTATGAATGACTCGAGTATTTCGTATACGTAGGCAGCTTTTGTTGTAGTTCCAGACAATATATAGGGGCTAATAGTCTCCCTATAAACTTTACTGCAGCTTTAGCTATAGGCCGTTTTAATTAATATCTCCATCATAGCTGGTGCGTGTGATTAATCTCGCCGAACAAAGAAGTCCGTTTCCGCGAGCCCTCTCACTATCGATCATTCACCTCCTCGTATAAAAATAATAATAAATAATAGAGCCGGCGCCATTGTCCAAACGAGGCGTGCGTGTCAGCGATACTTTCAGCTATTTGATGTAATGTTGACTGACTTCAGTCTATAATGTTCCCACTGCTGGGACACAGGTCTCCTCTGTGAGAGGGAGTGGGCCAAATCCCACCACGCGGGCCTAGTGCGGGTTGGTCGATGTCATATATCTTCGAATTTTTAGTTCTAGGACATGCCGGTTTCCTCACGTGTGTTTTCAATCACCGTTTTGACAGTTTTTTGTATGACTGACTTCACATTATTGTGCTGGGACTCCAATACTCCATACACCTACGCCATTCACCCATTTCTTTACTTAATTATCGTGAGAGCCAAGGTCGCTATACTTTCAATGATAAAGCATTCTCATGTTTTTGTTGTTTATTGCGCGGGGGTCTCGTAAGATATTGAAATATGAATAAGTGCATGCTTTACCCAATGTGCACGATCCAGTTTTCTTAAGAAATGTCGCACGTGTTCCCCGAGAAGTAATATTTTCCTTTTTCCTCAAACGGAAATGTCTGTGTCCTTTGCCGCCACATAATAAGCTCAATCATTTTAGCTTACTATACAGGACGTGTTTGATGGATGATCATAGAAGGGCCGCCCCACCCTGCGTGCCACACATCAACACCACTATAGCACAGCTCACCTCTTTGACACAGATCCAACAGCACTCATTCTACTTTATGATACATCAATGAGACTTAATTCTCGCATAATGAACTCGTAACATGTGATTGTACGTTAATGAAGTTGCTCTTCATAGAGCTTTTGAGCCACACTGTTTCCACTCCCTGCCATGGTTCACGGTAGCCGCACTCTGCACATAAATAACTTTATATGAGCGCTCTAAATCTCATTACGGCCACTGTAATAGCTTCTAAGGCTCCGCTGTCGACTGAGACGGGAATACAAAGCAAGCCTGATTTATTTTCTCAAATTAATCTTCTAAGTAACTTGGGTCAATTTCTTAGTTTTGAAAATGCACCCTGTAAACATACGATTGAAAAGACTAATGGCTCTTGTCTGCACCTAAATATCCGATACGAATTGCAGGCTATGTATTACAGTTTCGACTGTACATTTCGTGAGGCGTCTGTTTGCAAAATCGAACGCGCAAAGAAGCGTCCACGCTCCCTGGCTATACTTGTAGCCCGCACCGTGCGCCCCCGATAGCGTAATACCAAAACAAATGGCCTTCTTTGTCGCCTTTTTATTTTAGATACGTGAGTTATGTTGCAAAGACGTCCGTGCGTTATTCAGATGGCTGAAGGTTGTAGTGAGAATGTCCTGTCTGTTAAATTTATTTATTACCCGGTTTAACTGAACCAAGTGGCCGGGAAAAAATAAGAGCTTCCAGAACGTTGCACGCTTTATTTTGCAGTCTCGGTCGGTATAGGCCAGCATCGCTTTCAATCGCCGCTCGATAATTGGTAAGAATCGAGTTCTCTGCACCCTTCAATGGAAACTGCCCTATCAATGTTAGTGCAGTAAGATTTTTTTTTCGCACGTAAAACCGAATGCTGGCGGGGCGACGCATGCCGCGTGGCGATTCGTCGCTACTATACAGTCTATATGTAGTAGTGTGTAAATAATTTCGATGTTTCACATCTGCCAGGCGTCCCGTGTTGGCTCAATTTTTTGTTCTTTTATATTGCACAGTTATACAATAATATATTAAAGCTTAGTCACTGTATGTAGTTTACAATAGAATAGAATAGAATACTCTTTATTATGTACACCATAAAAGTTACAGATATAAATGTTTAAATTTTACATAGGGTGACACAATGGGCGGTCTTATCGCTAAAAGCAACAACACAATGTAAGTCATCCCTTTCTTTGACAATTACGTAGCGCTGTAGGGCGGATCCATTTGCTACGACAATTACCTACGAAATCTAGCTACGCGTCGCTCGTAGCCGTAGCTGTCCCTTCGAAACTCTTTGACAGAACATCTGTCGGGCGATTATGATGAATTCTCAATACATTAACCTCTTTATTACATGTGCTGCAGACTGCAGACAAAAGCTCTCGATTGCAATATAATTTACAGCGATGTATTTACGCATGTTTATCGAGTTTAGTGTGCATTGGAGCCATTCAAGAATGTTATGCTATAAATAAATGTTCTAGTCTGTGAGCGTACGTTGTAACAAAACATTAAAGGGTTCTACATACTGGCGCGACTTGTCACGCGACGCGACACCGGTAGAAATTTTTCTTGAATTTTCATAGAAATTGTTCTAGGTGTCGCGTAGAAGCCTTAATGCTTAACCAAACAAGCCGATATTCGTGTCGCGTGTTTCAATTTCGTCGTTGGATTTGATAAACCTGTGAGCATACACCATGCTCTGTTATGGGAATATATTCTCTAATCTCTACACTATCTGCTGCACTCCTGAACATAGGCACACGTTATTAGAGTACACCGAACGTTACATGCAATATTTGTTTGTTTACTCAATATTAATTAAAACGAATGTTATTTAGTAGCGACAAAAACACTAAGGCCCGTATTTATAGAACGTTACTCAGTACTCAAGCATTACTTAAGACTAAATTCTTTCTAAATCTAGTCTTAAGTAATGCTTGAGTACTGAGTAACGTTCTATAAATACGGGCCTAAAACAATTTGACCTTTTGATATCTAAAGTATAGAAGTTAGGTGCGTATGGCCAGTGAATGGATGCATTCAATTAAGATTGGCGTGGAGCGTGCAGGAGCATTAACGGTACACATCGATCCATTATCTCTGTTCCCGAACAAAGAGAGATGAAATTTTAATCGGTCGCGTTGTCTGCCATCGCAGAAGTTGTCCGGCACGGCGGCGCCGGGCGAGCTCGTGGCGCTCGTATAGTCGTATTGTAATGAGCGGCCCGCGAGCCGCGGCTCCTCTCCTCACCGCCTGAATAATACATGTATCGGATCAGCGCAGCCAACCCTCGCAGCTCACCTCCGCGTCCAGCCGCCGCCGAATCGATCACTATCGCCCGCCACTCCGGATTATATTTTATTCACACATTAGTCACCCGCGCGACCTCACCAACAGATAAGCCTATCATAAACACCAAGCCTCTATTGTAAAGTACACACTGTGTACACAATTTTTAACCAATCTCCGAAGAACGAGGGGCCTTCCCGCCTTCCTCTTGGCGAAACGTGACTTGCCTAGTCTTGAGACAATTATGAGGAAGGGATAAATTTGTATTTATCAGATTCTTCAAAGCGGTCAGTGGACGAGTATTCGTGTTTCGGAAATTTTGAAGGTGTTGAAATTTAATTTATTTAGCAGCTAAGTTCTAAATTCTGTTACTAGCTTCTTCGCTAACCAGTAACGCTTTGAATACTAAAAAAACCGATCAAGAGCGTGTCGGACTCGCGCACCGAGGGTTCCGTACGTATATATGATGTTGATGATTTCTGAAAGACTGTGCTATTTAGAGACATCGTTTTATTTTTCCTGTAATCTTTACATAAACTTCTATCACATAAAATAATTTCAGTATTATTTTTTTACATTTTTATCAAAAGTCGGAAACAGTGCTGCCTAAAAAAAATTAAAAAATGTTTGAGAATGTGCAAACAGCGTTCTTTCATATGATACCCCACATGCCCTAGTAGCCCCACTTCAAATTTTTAAGACCCCCTTTCAGTCCCTTTTTGCAAAAAAGATACATTTTTTTAAATTTCTTTCTTATTTGCAAAGTAGTTGGGCTAACGTCATCTAAAACTATTCTAAAGTTCAAGTTAATAGCATTAGTAGTTCTCGAGATATTCAGGTGTGACAGACAGACAGACAGACAGACTTAGTCTCACCATAAGGGTTCCCTTTTACCATTTTGGTACGGAACCCTAAAAAGTTGTATGTTGATAAAGTTACAAATAAATTAAATCTTAAATATTCTAATTTGCTGTTCTACTGGAGAATATCTTTACCTGTAATAAAAATACATATTTAATGTAAGAAGTTTGAGATTCTTCGTAAAAAGTAAGAAACGGAAAGTATTTCCCCGGATTTTAATATCAATTCGGAGAGATCTTTAATAAGTTGTAAACTTGTGTTGGAGGGTTCTCGCCGCAAGTTCGATGCTACAGGCGCCAGCGACTACCGGCAATCTCGTTAAAATCTACGAGGAAACTCCGCAGTGGCGTTTCACGACCATTTATGAAATCACATGCCTCGCCTAATAGTATGTAAGTAGTTACACTTGTACGTAACTCCCGCTAATAGCGATAACACCGGAACGATGTTGTCATGTTCTGACTTCTATTGTTGTGATAAACAGAGGGTTTAGCATTGAGAACCCTTTACGTGAACTAAGATAGCCTTACAATTTGTGTAATCTGACAAAATGAAGCCTGTAAAACGTGTTGCACCACTCATCAGACGAACTGAAAAAAATGCAGACGAACTTGGCATTAAAATGTTTGAAATCATAATTTATTTATTTACATAGACAAGATAGCATATTTGCCAGAACAAATTCATTTTATTTATATCGATAATGTGACATGTACAGAATAATCACCGGTCTTTGTTACACCTAATGCTTTGTTTTACTTCTTCACTTTTGTAGGTATATGAAATAATAATTTAAGTTCATGGTAACAAGCGACTTGTTAGCCTTATACTGGCCAACATTTGAGCTGAATTAAATAACTACCCGTAATTAAACTAATTAATTACTTAGTAGACGGAACTATAATAATTTAACAAAGTTCTCCTAGCTTCAGAAGTCAAGATCTTGTTAGGCTAGTATGGAGTCAAGATGCGTGATCACATTTACAAGATTTTTGTTAAAGGAAACACTTTTTAAAACTGGGAAAAGAGGAAAAATTAAATAATATACTTAAAATCGTAAATTTGTATAAAACTTCAATTAACGAAGCTTTTAGCATAAAATTTGACCCAATTTTCCGTAACATTTGCTTAAATTCTTTTTCTAATAGCAATCTGAAGGGTGGAAGGTACGTAGCTGTCCACTTCCACCGCAGGCGGTGTCGTTAAGGGTGTAGTGGCGGTCTGTCCTTATCGCGCGCCACTACGCGAGTAATGACGCCTTCGATCGTGGGCTAATGGCCTCCGCGGGCCCACTTAGATACGCAAATGAGCATCGACAAGTACCGCCAGCCAGCCATCGCGATTACGCGTACACATTACACCGACTGATGCTGCGCGCCGTACCTACACATGCGTTTCATGTTGCCTTCTGCACACTCACCATAAACAACAGGAACGTTAAAGATTTACTTTTTCTTTGAAACGAATATTCCAAATCGTTCTCAATGCAATACAGTGACTACATCATACTATGGTTTAATGACGTGCTACACGAACTGCTAGCGAAAGTTGTGATCGTCCTCAGAATAATATTATAACTACTAAAATAAATAAAACCCTGTCATAAATATCCGATACCCGTCTGGTTGATCGTCATGAATGATTCAGGAGGAATGAGAATCGGGAAAACTGAATACACTCAAATATACTTGACTATTCTGTTATATTTTTTATTAATCGGACAGATAGTTTTGTAAGTTTTTATATTGGTATTGTAACACTGTTAGCCCTATGTCTAACTATCAAACAAAAAGTGAAGTCCAAAAGCCTATACATTTGGGTGGTTTGGAAAATTGAGATTTCCCTAAATCGTTTCGTTCACCCGCACGACATTCTCGGCAGCTCTCGCGTATAAAAACGTTCCCCGAGCAGAGCTCTCGGTTGACACATGTCCTCCACTGGCTTTATACAAACCCCCTGTCTAGTGGCCACCAAATCCATGACACATTAAATTCTTATCCACCGCCAATATACATACGGTACATACGAACATTTATCCTGTTATAATTGACTATATTGTACACATGTACAATCAGTATTTTGCACCCAGACTCACTCGAACAGCAAGTAAACACGTTCATTTAAATGAACAAAGAGTTCTTGACATTTATTGCTAGTAGCTGCAAGGAGCAATGGTTATTGCTTGTGATATTAGTTCGTGAAATGTAACTATTTAATTGTTCAGAGGTTTAGCTCTATACAATATGTAACAAAAACCCTGTTGTTCCTTCTACCTACGTTTTAAGAATCGGTATACATACGTAATAAAGCAAGTCATCTATAAAAACTGTTCAACAAAAATAATTATTTTTATTAATATTTGTAATGTTTAACTGATTTCTTACCTCTTTAGTTCTTTGATTTTGGCTTCTCAACTAGCCAATTCTTATTTTTTTTTAATTATAATTCCACCAATGTTGTGCTTGTAGGTTAATGTATACGTCCCTAAAAGGAACAACAGGGTTTTTGTTACATACTGTATTACTAGATTAGAGAGAGATTAGGGTAGATTTTTCAGTGGGCTCTTACAAGTCCTACTCTGGCTTGAGTTCGCGTGTTCGCAGAATGGTCCGTCCTGCAATGGGACTTTTGAACGTAAAGACATTTTTGCATGTGCAAAAAATATAGGTTAGGTATAGGTTCAAAAGTCTTAAGGCTTCTACATACCGGGGCGACTTGTCGCGCGACGCGACGCGACACAAAGGCACCGCTCGTCCCGCAACACGCGGGGCCTTTGTGCCGAGTCGCGTCGCGCGACAAGTCGCGCTGGTATGTAGAAGCCTTTATACTTATGGAGCTTTCTTGAATATTTTTATATATTTTTCTTTTTTGTACCATTTCTTGTTTATTATACAACGTGTTTTTTTTTATATTCCATAACTCTAGGGTATGATTGAGGCCATATCAAAGAATCAACTGGCATATGAGTTATGTTCCAATCCTTCGTTATTTTTTTTTTTTTGTTTTTCATACAAAATAATTCGGCAAATTCACGATTATTAATGTAAAACACCCTTACGTGAAATATGACAACGTCGACAAGGTAGCTTTCCCTTCACTAGCTGCCGCCGGGAAGCCCCGATACCAACATACCTACATATTTTATTTTACTATTTATTTAACTACACTACTGCGAAGTTTGGCAACCTCGCAAAAGTAAAGATTCGTCATACTGGAGACAATTTTAGACCTAATTTAATTATGATTGATGATATCTCCGAAACAATGCATTTTTGGACCACCTATTCTAGGAGTTTTAGTATTATTTTTACCTACAGAATATGACCCTAGAGTTATGGGATATAAAAAAAAACAGGTTGTATACATATTCCTCTATATCTTAAACACGATAGTTAATTTAATAAGTTAGAATCAAATTAAATCTTGTATTTGTAACCCTAGCGATTATTTTCACTGTATTGTATCCTATAGTTAATCTGTGAACAGCGTTGTGGGCTGCAATATTGTCTATACTTAAGGTTTATATATTTCTTGTTTCTATATTTTATATTGTAGCTGTTTGTTGTTCCTTATAAATTAAAAATAAATTAAAAATTACTGTCGACTCTACAAAACCTCGACGTTTACGTACATAAAATAAGAATAGCTACCCAAAACGTAACTCGAAAGAGGATATTCGTGTCGTTCACGTCGTTTGTTACGTATAATGTCCTATATAAAATTTTATTTCAGTCTAGAACAAGAACAACTCGACGCACGTCGCTGTCCACTCCTTGCTTCAGGACGCTGTGTATTTTTTATTAAATGCCGCTTTCCTTTATTGCCTCCATAAGTAGACATGAGCTTATCAACGTGTTTCAACGTTGAAGAACGATTTAAAAATGTTGTAAAGGCAAGTCTGGCATGCTAAACATCGATACATCAGGGGTTAGGCTGCTATACATCCTACACGAGACTTTTTTTAAGAGGCCGGCTACAAAGGCGAGCGCTGTAATAGCGCACTAGATTAGGATTATTCACGTTTCATAAGCAAGGAGTCCCGTATCGTGGGGTGAGTTATTAAACCTAAAAAGATGTTTGCGGCGCGACCAACAATGCAGGGGCGCCGCGATGGCGCCCGCCCAGCTGTAAATGGAGTGCGCATTAATACTCAACTATGTAATAAATGTTATTGTTTGTCATAAAGTTTGTTTTATGAAGGTCGGCCGCCCCGGCCCTTGACGCTGTCGGACCTTTAATAAAGTTTAGCTTTCGCTTATACCCTCACTTACGGATTTAGGCCCGATTATATGAATCGTTATTATACTTCTATTTATATCTCACTAGAAAATCCTGAAGTTTCAGTCTATCACCGATCACTTCAGATAAACGAAATCCTCTTTGCTGCTCGATAAGAGCAGATACAAAATAAAATAATCTTATTTTGATATTTCGAGTAGATACGCGGTGCCTTGCGACGTCGCGAGATCGCTGAGTCATTGCAAAAGTTGCGCTTAGCTTTGCAGCAATATGTTATATTTCGACCTTTCCGTACTCGGGTCGGAGACTTTCAGATATCATTTGCGGTGTAGACGAATTATTGTTTCATATTTTTGAATGTGGCTGATGTAGTTTACCCTAATGTATCTTATACTCTTGATAGGTTTCCATCTTTCCAATAACTATTCGTTCTTCATATGTAAGACATTTTTCACAAAGCTAAAAATATTTTAGAACCATGGGCCTTGACCCTGCTGAGGTTTTCTATTCCAACTGTTTTATTATCAAAAAAGGCAACGTCGATACTTCGAACTTTGGCCTCGTTCGTGATAAATTATGAAGTTTTCGTCGATTACACGGCAGAGCGATGCGATGTAGAGATAGCGGTGTTGACGTCGGCTGCGGAGCGGCGACACGAACAGCCCTGACTTATTTGTATGTAGCGCGCCTCCGCTGTGGGGGGCGCTTCAAGACGTTCAGCGCAATTTTTCAACGCTTCGGCTTCGTGTTCGGCAAGCCGATGGCCCTCGCCGCAGTGCCCCCCGCCACCCCGCGCGCGTGCCGCACCTGCTCCAGCGCTGAACTGCTGCAACTTTAATCCCCCAATCCGCCACCGCACGATCGCACACCGGCGCGACGCTATATTTCAATTAATTCGACCATCCATTCCCGACGTGCAACTACGCGCCGTTTTACCTCATAACCCCCACCAGGACGTCGCTTCCAGTCTAATACGTCAACGGAGCGACTACTTGATGTCGCGCTGCACTGTTCGCGACTAGATTCGTGTCGTGTAGTCAGCCAGTCGCCAGTCGCTGTCGAGTCCCTCTTACGATCCCACTGAATCACCGACAAACTCCGTCACGTTTTCAGCGATAAATCTTGATTCACAAGAACAATTTTCGCCTGTAGTGACGATTTAACTTTTAAAGCCCAATTAATTGCAAGTTTTGTTTTGCATATTAATGGGTCGTTTCAGTGGAGCCGCGTCGGCGGCCGGCATTAAGTTTCGTCGGGTGCACATGGAGCGGAATAATCGCCAGTCTCGACTTCATTTTTCGCAGCCGTGTTGTTCGTGTTTCCGTGATACAAAAACAACAACATTTAATTTTAAAGAATACTTTATTGTTTGCGTTGTCAATATAAAGACAAAATACATGTTCACTATCTACATAAAAGCTTTATAAAACGATGCACGACAAGATAGTAAGTTACTTCTTATTCTTATTGCCAAGTCAGAAGCCGGGCGCGCCACGCCGCACGTGTTGGTCATACCGCTGAATCAACTGAACCCGGCTCTCTACCGCAACTGAATGTACTTAATTTGATTTCGATTGTATTAAACCCCACTTCGGCTCCAATTAATGACCCGAAAGGGCTCTTAATAATAACGACGTTTCATGGACTAATTTAGTGTCACATTTGGAAATCAAGTATCGTCATAAATCATACACATTTATCTGAAACCCTTATAGGATCATTCGTGTGTCTGTCTGTCCGTATGTCACAACGAATTTGCTCCGAATCTACTGGACCGATTAAGTTGAAATATGGGACACATATGAATTTGTGTGATCCAAATACGGACGTGTAATGTAAATAAATGAGTTTTGAATATCACTTTTGGGGGCAAATTTGTTTTTTTTTTAAGTTTTGCTAACTGTCCTTTTAAGTTTTTTAAGGGGGGATGCGCTAAAGCAGCCTGTGAAATTCAAATTTTCTTACGTTTTTTTGCAAGTTGCAGGTCAGTAACAGGTTGTATGTTGATCTAAATATGATTCGCGGCCGTAACAAATATAATTACAGAATTATAATCATTAGAATCGGCAATACAACTAACTCTCTTTGAAAAATCCTACTGAATGTTTTTTTCTGAAATAATCGCATTTTTAGCGCGTCCCCCTAAGAAAATAGATGAAAATCGTCCACTTATCTCCGAAACTATTGAGCCTAACATTTTGAAAAAAAATGCTGAAAGTAGTTCTATGCACATAGATTACAGAAAAGCCTATAATAAATCTATGGTCTTAAAATAACATGATGAATCTCAATATTGTGCGTACAAACTCACATTTGCAGTTGGAATGTATGAGGGAACATGATTTTCAACTACAATGTTAAGTTTGTTCTTGCGATAAATTCATCCCAACTACGGAAACCTTCATTGTGCGGACCACGCAATTAGCCGGTTTTTATCAATAAGTTCACTAATTAATTATTTCAGGGTAGCGTAAGGATCGGGCCGTAAGAAAGTTCACATGGGACTTGTACGTTTGGCAATAACCCTCCTTCTGAGGCAGTCGGGTAAAAACCACAAACAACTTTACAGTGACGTTACAATGTAGAGACAACAGGCGGAGTAGAGGCACAAAGTAATTAGATAGCTGTTGTATTGTTCGCTTGTTCAGCGCTTTTCCAATGAACGGTCGTCGTTCGGTCTCGTGTTTAATTGCGAGCCACACCGTAACGGACAGCGGCCCGTTTTTGTCCGGACCGAATGAGATGAACCGCGCATCCTTTAATGAGTCGCTCCCCGCCCGGCCCGAATTCTATACCCTTCGGACATCTACATTTCATGCACTCTTAAACTTTTCGCTCTGAATTTCCTCATTTGAATTTGAGTTAGACCATAAAATGCTTAATTCTAAGTTTACTTATTTGTGTTTTACTTGAATCTGAATTATGTCAAGAATATTTAGAAGTACAAATTCAGATTGATAAGATTAAGGGCTGATAATTATGTCCCAAGTTCCCAAAATAATAAATCTTAGTTTTTCTCCATTTGGTATTGAGCCTTAAGTAAAATATATCAGTTAGCCGTATTACAATAAGCGATTATTGTGGCAGGAAGACATGTAAAATACTTATCCCTCAAAGAGTAAAGATGAAGTTATTCATAACCTATTAAGACGATTTCATGATACACCCAGTTCACATACTGGTGGAGGAGCGATAAACATGAATGGAATTGTCGGGTCCAACTATGTTTAATAAACATTAAACTGTTGTTTCATGTATATCTGACATTATAAAGTTCACTAATTTGTTCAGCAACATTACCCTTTGGTCAAATTAAATCCAATCAACTTATTTGTGGATCAACTAAAAGTTAGTCGTCTCCAACCTACCCGTATGTGCGGGGCGGTACCGCTCTCGCCCGCATTCGGCACCGCGTAAATAATTCACACGTTCAGGAACGAGTTGGCCGACTCGGATACCGCATGTAATTCCACATTTTCACGCCGAAAGGTTTCCAAGCACGCATTAAAGTTTTTGTCGACCCCCCCGTTCCTATTCACGATTAATTTTCCGAATTCTATTCCCCAACTTATTTATTGAGAGGGCGTTTCGTAAATACTTTACTTAATTGACACCCGAAGCTCCGTACTCTGCGTTAACCCTATAAATTATTCATTTACAATAGTGTAGATGACAATAACTGTATTATTTCGTCTCTGGTATAATATGATGATCTTGTTACGCTCAGTGGGGGTATCGGGTCTTGTTAACATATGTTAGTGACTAGAATATCTGAGCGCGTAGGTTTAATTAATTACCGCGTGTCATTAATAAGGAGGAAGGCGGTGTGGTGTAATGTTAGCTGGGGTGTGCGTAATGTAAGGCGACACCGCGGTACGTACCAGATCCACGCCGGAACAAGCGCCGCCGACGGCACGCATGTCGTTGCCACAGTGCCACCGCGCCGCGATGTCACGTCACGCACTACTCATTTGTCACACATGTCTACCACAACGGTGACTTTTATGTCAATTAACCTTGTAGAATAGCACCATCCTATTTCTTCCCGTGAATGTCGTAAAAGGCGACAAAGAGACTTACTAGAGAATGGGCAGCAGCGTTTTCTATGCATTTTAACACCATGGCGTGGCGATTGTGGCAAACCCCCCTTTGGGGGAGGCCTTTCTCCAGCAGTGGACGTTTTAGGGCTGAAATGATGATGATGAACCTTGTGGCTTTACGGATTTGCGATTCATACAATATTGTGAAGCAATTTGGATCCATTTTCTAAAAGATTAAATTTCAAGAAATCCAAGTCCGTGAAAGGCCACAAACTTTACCACAATATTAAAACATGATTAAATCGTAACTCATAGCCAAACTTGACTATTTTCTAGTAAAATTCAATTTTAATATGACGTCATCGTCTATAACCGTTTTAACAAAGTATCATCGATCTGGTGCACTTGCAAGCTTTCCATTAGGTGCCAAACAGTCAACTTCAGTCTGTTCTTGTTTGTCACCGGCGCCTGTCGCGCGCTCGCCTGCCGTACTCTCTACACAATATAAATGGTGTAACAGTGAAAAATCGTCTCCATCGCGACGTCGAGAGGCATCAGCCGAGCACTTTTCCTAGGTAAACCGTTGGTAGGCCGTAACAAAGAGTTGCGAAGCGTAGTTCCGAAACAATCAAATTAATTTTCTCCGTTGTTGTTTAATTAGCACGCCGCCGACTCTTGGATGGCGAGGCGGGCGGCCGATGTTTATCATCGGATACAATCGCGCCCCGCACTCCCCGCGCCCCCCACTCGCGCCTCTCAACCAAACCCATTATTATCAAAGTCAAGACTGTAGACACCCAAGTAACTTTGGTTCGTCACTCCTGCTGCCATTGTTATTAAGTATTAGCGACATTGTTTAGTCTAATTGACTTCGGCGTAAACAAATCGCCTGCTCCTACTAATTGTGTAATCTTTTTGTTTCAGGTAATCTTATTAAAGTGCTGTGATATATTTTTATGGAGAAAAATGTCTGTATCCGGCAAAAGTACGTATATGTATTTAAGTGTGATATCGTCAATAGGGTAGATAAAGCGTGGGGATACTGTTATCGGGGGGTGGAAAATATGAAACTGAATAGTTTGTATGAAGCCTCACCGAGTTAATCTGAAGCCATATTTAATTAAATTGTGAGGGAATGGACAGCGGCGATATACACCTAGTATATCGCCGCTGTCCATTCCGTAGACTACAGCCTTTTGGTGCGGACGACTTGTGTACTCGCGCATAGCCAATGTTTCTGCTATATAAGTTCCCTCATTAGGTGAGCATACATTCGGTACTATATATTTTATTGTTGCTTCCATTTACCGTGTGACGTGTTACTTAAGGCGACTATAACCGACTTTTAATGATTTTATACTGAAGATCACGTCAAAACGAGTAGTGTTAATGATTTGAAAAAATATATGTTAAATTAGAGTATTTTCTCAATAACTTAATATGTGAATATCTTAGATTATGCTTTATAACACATAATGAAATTGATTTGTAAAGTTATGTCTAACGCGGATAAAAAACTGAGAATGGCGCAAAATCTACCAAGCGTATTTTTCTTTAGCCTTCACCAATTTAAAGATAATTTATATATTGATCTTTTAGTATACGCGTTTTATTAAAATACCTTTTGTTTTGTGTATAATAAATTAACAATGCGTCAAATTAGGGACAGCGCTCTTTGATAGGCGAGTCCTATTACTGGCTGAACGTACGACGCGTTGCGTGAGCTCAGTACAGAACATGCAAGCTAACCACTCAAGGTCACTGGCATATACCTGCGTCTTAAAACGAAGTCGGATGTGATGAAAACTTGCTATATTGCTCCTGTGCAAACCACATCCCTTCATATTCCCCGTCTTCGAAAAGTGTAATTTTCAATTCGTCGTTATAACTATCCGGGTAAATGTTTTTGTCTCGAAATTCAATTGTAAAGTAGGTACTTATAAAATGTTCACTAATTGGCCACTCTCGATATAAATTCCGGCGTAAACGTGTACGCGGAGTTAATAAGAAAAACCTCGCGTCGGTTTGCACGTCGACTCGGGCTGCAGCGGCATCTAATCTAATTATCCAGCACGCTCTTCAAAAAACTTCAAGGAGCGAGTGCAAGCTGTTTGCTCCATTCTTTTTCTCTCCATTTTCTTTCCCACTGACGCACCACAAAGTAGATAATTGTTTTTGACGATTCAATTATAAGAACCTACCATAACTCGATACGTACCTACTTATAGTGAACGAATTATACTTAATTCGCCCCAACGGTAAGGGATTATTTTCAACGGCTGACCCGCCGACCTGACCCCATCCTCTGACCTCGGCGCGATGATCTGCACCCTTCATTCGACTAACCTGTTTTACGAGATTAGCGCGATAAACACTTTACCTAGTGGAATATTAAACGAACTTCCCCTGAAGTATACAAAGTTATTTGGTGAAATTATTACAGCGCCATCGTAACAAAGTAAAAGGTAGAACCGCGCGAGAACACGTATTGCCAACGTAGCAAGACAGTTTCCTCATTTAGAAATTAACTCGTAAGTATTACGTATCCAACTGTGTATTTTATGTAAGGGGAGTATCATTAACGTGAGTTTATATTGCGCTACTTTGTTACAACAATATTATTATAAAAAATATTTTCCGTGTAGCCATAATGCAAGTACGATATAAACTGCTCTCATAAATCCCTATCCTAAACCGATCATAAAAACAAACGCCTACCCGAGGCTCCGTAATTGGAAAAAGGATTTAATCAAATCGGAAAATACTGTGCTGTGCTACTTAATATTAGCGCGGAGTCGTGAGCGTATGAAGTAACATACGGCTAGTGTATTTCGTCGACGGACTAAACGGCTGAGCTCCGAGGCTCGTATTTGTAACACGACGGGTTATTAATAGCCGTGATAGCGAGGTGGCCCGCGGCAGAGCACGATATTTGGGAAATCCGGATTTGCATAGGATAATGTGAGCGCCGGTGCAGCGCAATGTGCGCGACGCCTTGCACTCTACCTGCCACCGACGCCGCCGGTTGACTCGCTGCATACGTAACGACACGTCAGCCCCATGTGGGTTTTAAACTAACTCCTCCAAGAATGAGTTTGTGCTATATTGTGCAATGTGATGCAATTAAGTTTAAAAAAAGAACTTATGTAGATAATTGTCATCTTATTAACTCGTACACTGTATAACGTATATTGCATGTTAACGTCTGGTTTCTGTGATTTAATCGCTTACGTGTAATGACTAATGTCTTAACTTAGAGAATGATCTAATAGCAGCTTTATTTTTAAATATTCTGATAGATGAAAAGTCGATATAGCGTTTGGGAAAATTCTTGAGGTCTAACGTATTTAATAAAATATAAAACCAGTGCATTAATTCTTTATAATTTGCATAAAATGGACCCATAATGTAGTCTATAAATGCAATGCAGCACGGGCGGGCAATAGGGTGTTTGTCTGAAAACAGCCATTAATGCGGCTAAAAATAGGAACAAAACTATGATAATTGGCGAGGGGTGTAGCGGCGGTGTGGGGGGCGGGGGCGACGGTCGCGTGCCTGATGTATGCGCCGCCGCCGCGACGCCCAGACCCGCCGGCGCCGCGCCGCCGCCCCACAATGCAGATATCGTGCATTCGACTCCATTGCATACCGACGCCCGACAACCGTCCTCACGCCTTTACCATTTATTGCCGTTTACGATCACGCGAAGCTTGCCCGACACGTAGCAGCCCAACCTGCGCCTACGACATAAGCATCGGAAATCGACCGCCACTCGAATCGATCCACGCCGTACAATTTCCAAATCTAAGCGTTGCAGGGCCTCACTTGATTGATGACCCGCGTAATGACCCAGGAAACTATTTCCTTCGTATTTCCTCCACTCAATAAAACATCGAATATGCTTATTTATGTGTCGGTATCAGTTTATTTGGAGTTTTGTCAATTCGGCCTGTAGTGCCGACTACATTCCAAAGACCGTCATTTGTCAAGATTATGGCTGTTCGGGAATTGAGATATGAAATGCGGTTATTGTTTTGAATATTTTCCTTTTACGTAGTATATCCAATATTATGTAGACTTTCGATGCCTGATGAATCGATGACACGGGAGTATTAGTCTGTTACTGTATTGAATGAACAACTAGTGAAATATTAATACATTTCCCAATGTTATAACTTAATCAAAACAAACATCATTTCGCCGCTCAAGAGTTAATTTAACGTAGACCCCATTAGGAAGTAAGTAAAGTATGTGTTGACCTTTTGGCGGCGGTCATGCGACCTTATAGATGAGTTGGCACAATTAACACGTACAAAACTCGTCAGTCACGGCTTGGCGCCGAGTGGCAATTACGGTATTTCATCCTCAATAAAAGTGCACTCAGGCGCCGCTACTGTAGGAGAAAGCTCCCCGTCGCCTATAAAGCTAATGTGGACATATAAAGATTTAAATGACGCCTCTGGACGCGGACGCCAGGAATGCCCGGCAATAACATGGTCACCCTCATATTCACTGACGTACAAACTTCCCAAGACGACGATATTATTGTACCCCAAGTGTAAGTTTGCAAGAGAGTAAACGTAACTATTTCGTTTGCGTTAAAATTTGACCGATAGATCATAATGCTAAGAGTATAAGAGTGAAAGTAAAAATCTTAACGCAAAAGCGCTAGTTACGTTTACTCCCTTGCAAACTTACACTTGGGGAACAGTACACAAATTATTATAAGGGTGTGCGTTAAGTACACACTTGAGAGAGAAAAAACAAATCCATTCTCACATAAATACAAGCGTGTTCAAATACACCGAGCAGTCGACATGAATGACCTTCGACGTTTTCAGTAAACAAACCTTTTTATACTCTATATTTTGTACCCTCCGTTCACAAAAAAACTCTTGAACCCTTTCCAAATAGAAACTTATATTGCAAAAACTTTAACAAATAAACTTCAGGAAATACTTTCATCCGACACTTTCGAGAGCCATCATGACTCTACGTTAGTGTCAGTGAGGAAAAAGGAAAACATTTTCCAATATTTACCTCATTATGTAGAGGTATAGTCGAAATAACGGCAGTCGTATAACGTGTGAGCAAACATTTTGGCGATTAATCTGGGAATACTGTGCTATATCGGGGTGCTGGAGGCGGCACATTTATTTTATGTGCCGGCAATGTTACATACGCCATAAAAGTCGTTAGGACGGGCGTAACGTCTCGACGTCGTCTTGCCCGCTTTAATTATACCTAGATAATGCGGCGCCGACTGTGCCCTGTCGCCCCATATCGTGTCGCGTCGTGCCGGGCCGTGCCGCGCCGCCCGCAACCTTCGTAACACAGTGCAATAACACAGTGCCACTTTTCCTAATGTACCCGGCCGTATACAATAATTCCCAATATTACCTACCCACATTCGCAACATAAAAGGGCGATGTAAACGGAACAAAGTTTCGTTTTACATCGTAAATCATTGCGGTTAATAATTTCACTCTGTTTAGAAAATTGATTTATGTCTACATATTTACTGGCTTTTAAGGCTTTAATAATGAAATACGCACAGTCTACGCGAACATTGTTTACAAATGAGATACTTGGGAAACATGACTACAGACCACCTAGATCTTTAGACCTTGAAGTTTCAGATAGGGTAGCATATTTTGCTTAAATAGAACAATTTACCGCATGTTTTTTCTTGTTTGGACTCGATTTGAAGTGGACCTACTATTTGACTCATCCTGAAGCCTTAAAAAAAGTAGCTATTTGCGCCATTCCTAAGATGCCTTACAAATATTTTGTTCACACCAGCAACGGTCTGATTGTTGCTGCCTCGCGATATTATTGTAGTCTCTCTTTGTTCTACGCGCTCGTAGCACTCGCGTAGCACTTGCTACGCTTTTCACGGAAACAGAATCGGTTGGTCGCTTCATTGCCGGGAAGCAAGCATATTGTGGAAAGGATTTGTTCATTTCGAATTATCTTTATATTTCCTGTCTCTTAAGATACAGGTAACCCTAGTTTAAGAGGCAGGGCTCACGAATTATATTGTCTACAGATTTCTGCAGCATGGTTTATTATTTGGTCTGTACTTACTTCCTACCACTAGCTGTTAATAATACCCTTTTGTTAACCAAGTTATTTAAGTCTGTAACCTGTTTTGGAAATAAATAAATTTTATTATTATTATTATTTATTTCGTTTGGTTTAGAGTGCTTTTTTTTTTGAGTCCGCGTATCACTGGTCAGTTTCCCTCAGTCGTCAGTTTATTTAATTCGCCAGGTTCGTTGATTAGTCAGTTTCACTAATTGGTCAGTTTTACCGATTAGACAGTTGCGTTAACTCGACATTTTCCAGTGTTTGCCAGTTTTCGTCGATACGTCAGTTTAGTACACATAGGGGAAAAAGTTTTTACATGTTGAATAAACACATGTTGATAATTTATAATCTGCTGTAAGGAATATATAACTGAAGTTTGATTTTAATAAGGCTGGTGCCTTATTAAAATCAAACTTCAGTTTATATTTTTAACATAACATATAATAAACCAATAGGTATTGAACAAAAATGTGTACTTAACTTCTAACATTACTTAACTGAAATCTGAATACAATACGTAACGATTATGTCGTAAAAATATATATTACAAAAATGTCAGTTTGACAATTTCACAAAACGAGTTTGTTTATTATTCCCTAATTATGGCTGAAAATTATCAAATCGATCTTAATATTTATTTATTTTATTTAAATTAGCAGACGTGTGTTTTCAGTTTTCTACCGACTGTACTTTGGCTGACGAATTGAATAAAACTGACGAATCGACGAAAACTGGCAAACACTGGAAAATGTCGAGTTAACGGAACTGTCTAATCGGTAAAACTGACCAATCAGTGAAATTGACTAATCAACGAAACTGGTGAATTAAATAAATTGACGACTGAGGGAAACTGACAAGTGATACGCGGACTCTTTTTTTTTATGTGACTAAGTTAAGATTAGGCTTGTTTAAAGTGGCATAAACTGAAAAGAAAAATCCACATACATGTCGAAAGTAGCAAGTTATATTTCGTGGTTCTTGGATGGTCTCTAGACGGGTGTGTATCGAGTCGCGCCACGTTGACGGTACGGGTCGGGCACAGATGGAGATTTATCACGCCCGCCGGAGCCGAGACTACAAGTTCGCGCATTAAACGAGTCCGGGACATTAGCCGCCTGCAAGATGCCGCTCGAGATCATAATTAAGTGCCGCCCAATTTATCGGTGCGACCCGAGCCCGAAAACTCCTCTTAAACTTCTCTTATCGTACGTAGTAAAGGCTCTTTATTTTGTAGTTAGTTCGCTCCGCGTTTATCGCCTTTTATCTCTTCTTCGGTTGTGATTTTGTTTACTGCGACATTTCTATAAATACTCCAAACAGGATGTGATTATAAAAAATAACACACTAATTATACACAGAACTTTGTATAACGTTCAATTCTATTATTAGTTTATCTTTATCCCGTTTCACTGATAAGCTCTTGGGTGTCTGGGGGTAAAGGCTCCCACAGACAGGCGCGACGCGACACTAGTAGCACAATTTCTATAAAAACTCCATGGAAAGTGTCGCACTGCCTGTCGCGCTTGCAATATCGCACCAGTCTGCACTAACCTTCAGATCGTAGTTGTTTATAATAACAACTAATTTGCATTATCCAGTAATTCGAGCCTACATACGAATATTATGTAAACAGAAAATAGACTTGCATCTAGACTAAATGCAGAATGAATGGATGTAATGAAACTAGCAAGCTATTTTTTAGGGTTCCGTATCCAAAGAACAAAACGGGAGCCCTATTACTAAGGCTCCGCCGTCTGACTGTCTGTCCGTCCGTCCGTCTGTCACCAGGCTGTAGGTATCTTTGAATCGTGATATTTAGACAGTTGAAAATTTTACAGATGATGTATTTCTGTTGCCGCTATAACAAAAAATACTAAAAAAAAGAATAAAATAAATATTTAAAGGGGCTTCCATACAACAAACGTGATTTGTTTCCTCGTGTATGCTCGATATTGATAACGGCAACTGGTAGATGCTTGAAATATTCACAGAATCTTTATTTATATATTCACTTTAAAAATAAATAATTAAATTTAAATAAAACAAATATTTAAGGGGGCTCCCGTACAACAAACGTGATTTTTTTGCCGTTTTTTATAGATAATGGTACGCAACCCGTCGTGCGCGAGTCCAACTCACACTTGGCCGGTTTTTTATTCTTCAGTGGCTGTACTGTAATCATATTTGCCTTTTCAATCATTCAGTTAGAATTAAAAAAAAGGATTTTTTTCTCTCTACTCGGGATCTACATTCTGTACCGGATGCAGCATTTGCGATCGCTAGTATAAATAAACAGTGGCTACATACGAGTTCAATTGCGAAGACAGTAAACGAATCCGAGTCGCTACCGCTAATGTAAACGAGGCATAACGTTGGTTGGCATGGTAACTCGTCAACTTCGATCACATAATAATCGCCTATTTTTCTAGGATATCTGATTACCTTGTACTAGTTTTCCCATCAATAAGTACATCTATTTCTATATAATATTTTCCATAAGATAGCTTATGGTTTATTTTATTACAGTACAACAAATACACATTTAATAAACCATAAGATAACTTATGGAAAATATTATATAGAAATTGATGTACTTATTGGATGGGAAAACTAGTACAAGGTAATCAGATATCCTAGAAAAATAGGCGTAATGTTTTAATTAATTAGAAGCTCTAGAATAATAGGTAGCTATAGTCTACAGTTTTAATTAGTGGTAGAATCTAGTGTCGAACGCTTGTATTCGAATAAATTATAACAATCTGATGAATCTGCCGTTCTAGCCAAAATAATTAACACAGTATGTTAATTATTTTGCACCTAATAAACTTTCCGGCAATTACACATGAATTGTGAGACAATTGTTTCAAAATGTTTAGAAGTAAGTGCTTAAATCAATCATTACGAGAACAATGAATCTCATTGCCAAACAATAATACCAGGTGCAAATAAAAGCCTGTTATAGCTTTGATTTTGAAAACAAAAATACGTAGAAATTAATGTGGAAAGGCAAGCTGAACTCGCAAAATAAGCTGCATAGTGGTGGATACAAGATAGACACTAACTATCGTATTCGCCGACGCCAAGGTTTTGTGAAAAGAACCCGATATCGTTCAACGTTTTCTATTAACTTCAGTACAAAAGCAGAGAAAATACCGTTACGGAAACGTCCTAGAAACCTTTGTTGTGATACAACTATTGTTGTCTGTAACTATAACAGATAACCGATGTTGAAAGTCAAAAATCTTCTTGTCTTTAAGTAGTTCTTCTATTGTGTCGCTCGCATTTTGTAACTAGTTTTAACACGATCTCTGTATCTTTAGAACGTCTACACACTGAAAAAAAAAGTGTTTGCTTTAACAAAAATCTTGTTTCACGTAAGTGATCACGCATCATGACTCCATACGAGCCTAACAAGATCTTGACTTCTGAAGCTCGAAGAACTTTGTTAAATTATCATAGTTCCGTCAACTAAGTAATTAATTAGTTTAATTACGGGTAGTTTAAAAATGTTGGCATGTTTAAGAATGATATAATACTAACAATTTGCTTGTTACCATGAACTCAAATTACCTATTATTTGATATACAAAAGTGAAGAAGTAAAATCAATATGATGTAATAAAGACCGGTGATTATTCTGTACATGTCACATTGTCGATATAAATAAAATGAATTTGTTCTGGCAAATATGCTATCTTGTTTATAGTAAATAGATAAATAATGATTCCAAACATTTTAATACCAACTAAGAGAAAATGTATCTTAGTTAGTCTGCATTTTTCAGTGCATGTAGAAGCATCGGATGACCTAATTATCATTGGGAGGTTAGAGGAGAGAGGAGGAGAGAGTGAAACTAGTCTTAAGCCTGCTTTTAGGCGGTAACGAAGGTGGCTTAATTTAGCTGGCGGGCTGGACCGGTGAAATCCGGAATCCGGGCGAGTGTTAACCCCCTGAATAAGCAAGAAAGTCAAAGAGAGTACCGGTACTTGGAATCACGCGCTCCGTCTAGCTGCTTAGACTAATTACTGCAGCAGCAGGGTTAAACTGGTTAGTCGGTGCGAGGCGGCGGGCCGGGTAGCTCCGTATCGTCGTGTCGCATCAACTTGTGCCGCTTAGTTCACTAGACTGCACGTGAAACACGTGCACACGGTTCGCTTGTTTATCTACCTTTACGTTTACACTGAAAGTCTGAGCCATTCGTTACAAATGTTCACTAAATTGCTGTTATTGCATAGTACACCTCGAATGTTGTTATCTTTGTCACGACAAAAGAAATGGACACAGCAAATGTTGCAGTAAAAATAAGTTAATTAGACCAGATTAGCGGAGGCGGTAGATGGTCTTTAGGAATTGGACATTTATTAATAGAACGATAGAATTATCACATCAGGTCTCTTGATTACTATTTGTCTTCTTTCGTCAAGTCTAGAATATTAGAAGAATAATTTTCTTTGTTCATCCGTTTCGGTTATTATGTGTGCTTATAATATATGTACGTGGTTCTTTGAAACTGTTTCCAATGCAGAATTACGATTACGAGTTTCCGTCGGCTAATAACATCTCAAAAACTTGGCAGTAACGGCAAACTGAAACACAAAACCTCTCAGCGAGCGCTAAAGGCATTCCTCACGAAAGCGTTCACTGACCTAATGTTTTTTCACCCCACGCCACGTTAGTAAAACAGGCAATTTACGCGAGCCTATAAGTAACAAGATTCATTAAGGCTGTTACAAAGTGGCGCAGGCGTTCTTAAAGCGAATGGCCCTCGAGCTTGCAGCATTCATAATGGCCGTACGAGCCGGCCGAGGCGCCGCGCGCAATTTAATGAAACACCTGGAGAGGTCGCGACTGCTTCCGTTGCATTAATCTCGCACCCCGTGGTCCCCGCGGCCGGCGCCGACTCCAACACCCAACCGACACCTACGACACAACCCTTTAAGGCGATGATAACCCACTTCCAATGATTTTATACTGAAGATCACGTCTAAACGAGGAGTGTTAATGATTTGAAAAAAAATATAATGTTAAATTAGAGCATTTTCTCAATAGTTTATTTCTAACGCGGATAAAAAACTGAGAATGGCGCAAAATCTACTAAGTGTATTTTTCTGAAACCTTCACCAATTTAAAGATAATTTAATGATTGATCTTTTAGTATACGCGTTTTATTATAAGCCTTTTGTTTTGTGTATATTCAATTAATAATGCGTCAAATAGGGGACAGTGCTCCTTTATGGGCGAGTCCTATTACTGGCTGAACGTACGACGCGTTGCGTGAGCTCAGTACAGAACACGCAAGCTAACCACTCAAGGTCACTGGCATATATCTGCGTCTTAATACACATTTATTTCCTAACATTTGATTGCAGAATTTTGTTTAGGACATAACTTTTATGATAGTGTGGAGCCCTAAGCTTCGACATTACCGTTTAAAAGTGACCAACTAATAATAAAGCCGGGATAAACAAGGAGTGACCGTGCGGCGGGCGCTCGCCGGCGGCAACGGCAAAAGTGGCCGAGATAACTCCGTGCACGAATGCATATTTTAACGTTAAGCTACGGTACCGCCATGCAAACTTGTTGGGAACTTCACCGGACTGAATAATTCTTACTTTAAGGCTTCTACAAAGTTTGTTTTTTTCGTCGAGGGACGGCTACTCGACGTATACATATAACCGTACCTAATAATTAAATAAGCATAAGTGCTAATTACATTAACTCACTACTAACGGCTAGCTCAAAGTTTATTTAAAAAGATAAAAGTAAGAAAAAACTTGTACTTACAAAATTAAAAAGTGAGTACTATCCGCTCAGAGCATATCAGTTCTTTAGCTCCTGTGAGAACTTAGATGACGAAAAGTTTACTGGGAAATTATCTTTCCAAGAATAACTTTTTTGGGTTGTTCTAATTTTCAGCCCGTTATGGGATGAGTAGGGGAGCCATTTTTATAATAACACTACAATGGCTGATAGCTAATTGCTTTTGTTAAACAGAGATAGGACTTAATGGTACCGACTAGCAGCACTCACACTTTTGACCTGACAAGAATATCGCCATCAATGCGTGGTAATTCCTTATTTGATATTCAAATGAGTAAAATAGATTTAAATTCTAATCAATATTAATGTGTGATTATTCGAAGTCAATTAGATAGTGGCTAATTATTTCGCCCGGTAGGCGTGTTCGATGTTACGTCAGCTATACGCGGGCGGCGCCGCCCAGAGGCCGCGATAAAAAATACTGCGCTCGGCGTCAAGCGTAAACACGCGCCCCTCTCGCATGACGCCTCATTAGCCACTCCCCTGTGCCTCTATAAATCATTTTAAATTCAAATTCTACTTACTTTCAGAATTGACTTTGCTTACCTAATTCCCTTCCCGACCACAAAATTTTGCAAATTAGATTTCACCTTTCCCTCGCTCTGCCTTGTCGAAAAAATTATTTGCGGCATCCGGCGCCGGATCTTAGTAGGCTCGTGATCGTGTTACCTACCTCTATCACTAGATTCAAGACTATGGGCCTTTTAATAACATCTTCCCATCGGGACATCCGACCCTGATTCGAAATCTGCCTTACATTATACATATACTAGCTTTTGACCGCGGCTTCGCACGCGTGGATGTCGGAAAATATCCAACGGGGACGTTCTACCGGGATTAAATGTACCCTATGTGTTATTCCAGGTAAACAATGTATTAATTCCGTAATGCATTGTTTTCATATAACTCTTGGTTTACGTGGCGCATGTCTGTAAAGCTCCCAGTCGCCTAGTCGGTATGATTTTTCCGAAATCTTCAACAATCATCGTCATATTTCAGCCAATTTACACAAAACCTTATACACCTGAGGAAGGTTCCTCTTCATGAGGAACCTTCCTCATCTTCTTCATTCCATACATTGGAGAAAACCGTATGAAAATCCGTTCGGCAATTTTTGAGTTTATCGCGTTCAGACAGACATACGCGGCGGGGGACTTTGTTTTATAATATGTAGTGATTCTTCTACTTATTAAACGAACCAACAGCACAAAACGTTATGAAAGTGCATTCTTCACACCGCCGCTGTCCGAAAGATTAGTTTGTAGGCGGTTGATTTTATTTGTTTATAGTTTTGTTTAAGTCTTGGAAAATAGTGCAGCAATGTAGCAATATAAACTAAACTGAAAGGTAAATTCTGTCATCGCATCGTTCTGATTTCAAATAATCTGTCTACAATAAAGTAAGTGTCAACGTAGTACTTTAAAACGGCTTGTGAATGTTAAACCTTCAGCGATATGTGTGGGCCACGTGTCGCGTGCGCTTGCGCTTGCTGCCTACTCGATGCAGGAGTTGGCACGTCTCATCGGCCGGTTCTATTTCCGTCTGTCCCCAAATATTTCTGGCACCCACTTACGAGCGTACAAGTGGACTCCGAGCCGTTTCGCGACGGGAGCGTGTCATTCATCGGCTCGTTATCTCATTGTTTTCCTCGTGTGTCGATTTATCCCGACGCGTGTCCGCTCGCCCAATAGTAAAATAGACGAGTCGAGATCGGCTCGTGCGTACGCCTGACCACGCATCGCTGCGCGTCGACGCCGTGTCACCGATACATCAATCGTGATCGAACGTTCTAATCGATTAACGACCGCACGCCTCGTCTGACGGGAGCATTCTTCATGTCCTGTCGGCTGATTGCTGTTTTGATTAAGACATTTGCATTGAACTGCACACTAATACGTACAATAAAACACGCTTTTTTCTTCGTTGTATTGTATTACTACTGTTGAAAAGAGTAATTATTGTGAAATATTGTTCTTTGAATTGAAACCTATCTGTTTAGATTCCACTCCTCGGAATAGTCAGTTGGCAAACACACTTCATAGTCCAAGCCAATGAGGTCATCATAACTTCCCTAATGAGCGAGGTCGGCAAACTGAGATTCAGATTATCCAGTAATAAACTCTTGATACAGTTTCCGGGCTTGAAAATGGAAGAGCTGGCATTTGGCAGCGGCTGGCGCGATAGAGTAACAAGGTGTGGCGCGTGCCGACTGCCGGCGGACGCCGTTACTTTCGAGGGTTGTTCGTTATACACGTCATAGTTCCCGAGAGCACTCCGCCGCCTTACTGCTCTCACCTTAACGAGACGCGAGCGTCTCGCTTCATTGATGTCGTTTTCGCTTTAATCGGGCACCAGTGCCAAGTCACAATGAGGTATATTCATCTCTGAATTCGTGTCGTTGGAGTTCGGTACTCGGTACAGTCGGCACATTCCTTTCCCCTCGAACGTTGTTTCTTTATCTCCAGGAAGGAAGGCAGTGATCAAACTGACTCTCGGCTAACCCCTTATTGTATTGTAAGTGCGCATTGTTGTGTTATAAAGGACACGGCGAGGGTAGCGCGCTCGGTTTGCTCCTCCACTATCACACAAAAATGTTATTAGTTTTGGGCGGTTATTGCCCACCCTGCGCTCGTTCGACCCTCCCGTTGCCCTTCCCGAACAAATAGGCCATATTGAAAGTTTTTGTTTAATTTTCGGGGTTTCATATAAACATGTCTTGCGTTACGTTACGTCTTATATGCTTATTTGTTCTGTTTTTCTCAATATTGGGCAGAGGACTAGATTTTCTGGGATAAAAAGCTTGCAGTTGATTTTAAAGCCATTTCACAAACACGGCTAAAGCGTAAAATAAAAGCTCGTGAATGAACAAAAGGGATGTTAAACGAACAAATGTAGAGGCGTAGTGATCGAAGAGCAATTAATGTGTCGTAATGCGTTTGGCTGGCGAGCGTGGCGCGGTCATCCGTCTGAGGCGGCCGGCCATTTGTATCCGCGCGGGCATCCGTCACGCTAATCGCCACGCCGATACACCTGCAGCGGGTTACACTCTCCGATACTCACATAAATAATACCAGCATTATACGTATCGATAGGCCTCCCATTTAGGCACTACACATTAAACCACATCAGATTCAATAGAATACATTAATCATTACCCACGATCAAACACGAAACCATTAAACTTAACTCGCCCAATACAAACGCAGCTGAATGCTTCCAACAATATCTAAACTTATCTATAACGTTTCCCAAACTGTGGCAGCTAATAAATAGAAGTTTGATAAACCCAACAGAGTTATCATAGTAATGATGAAACGTGATCACCCATTCAAGTTTCACAAACGGGTTGGTTCGAATCGAAACTCGGCTAGAAGTAGACGGCACGGAGTAACAGGAAATAATAACTTTATCCCGAGCTTAAACTGTGAGAGGACCGTCCAACTAACATAATGCCTGCCAGTAACAAGTTAATCTAAATGCAGCCGACTGCTTCCACTAGCTAGTTTTACTAGTTGTAGCACGCATCGCCGAAGTTTAATAACTGAGAAAATTTGGAACATGTCTGCATCTGATTCAGCTGTGCAGCCAAAGATTCACACTTCGCGATGTTTGCTGATCTATCAACTCGCGAACTTATACAGACGTATAGCTAGGCGTCGTCTGCACAAGAAACTGTAGTGATATCATCGGGCATGCTTTATAAAAGTTACTCAGTAAATCACGTTTAAGCTTTTCCGCGGACATTATCAGCAAGGGAGTCCCCTAGTGGAGTACTGAATATTCAGATGGTGTTTGTTTGTATACGTATTTCTTTGAAACTGCGATAAGGGCCTTTCCGTTTTTTCACTGAATAAAATATGGCGCAGAGAGCTCGGCTGGCGACGATAAAACGTCCGCGAAGCTCTTCCCGTCACGTAGTGCGACAGTTAATTACTCGGATGTAAATAAATCATCATAGACGGGTGAGGCGGAGGGCTTCGATTCCGAAAGGCAATTATCTCGCGCCTCATTGACGTCGAAAATGAGCGGAACGAGGAGTGCGGCCGCTCCCGACACGCCTTAGAAATATTTGACACCGCCTAAGACGCGGTGATAAGGAAAAATCGAGTAGAGGATTTCTGGGGGCTACGTGCCCGGCTCACGGCAATTGTGATGCATGGAGGGATTTCCGCACATTCGGCCGATATTGAGCCGAAACCGCGGTCGTCCGCCGCCCTGCTACACATATTGCTTATCGGAATGATATCGAATGAGGTCCGCCATTTTCGTCTATTCGCAACGCCCAGAAATGTCGGTTACCTGCGGCGTATAGCTCTCATATCTATTGCATTTTCTACTTACGTGCCATAATAGCGTCGTCGTCGCCCTCGAATGTGAACGTAACCCAACATTACGATACAGATACATATCTATGGGGCGAGGAACCTTAATACATACCATTATTTATAAGTTAACCGTATGTGTTGTTAACGTAGATATTTGTCAATTCCAGGGTCGGTGTAACCGCGAGAAACCACCTTGCAAGTACTTCCATCCACCACAACATTTGAAGGATCAGTTGTTAATCAACGGCCGGAATCACCTAGCACTCAAGAACGCACTTATGCAGCAGATGGGCCTCACGCCCGGCCAGGTGCTCCCTGGCCAAGTCCCAGCTGTGGTGAGTCACCCAAGCTACGCTCCCTCCTACTACCGAAGCTTCGAGCGATCGGACCTCCACACTAATGTAGGTATTCAGTATGCACGCAACACGCAGCTTTCGGTGTTACTGGCTACTCTGTATTTTTATTATTATTATTATATAAGCGTTCTTATTATTGAAACACGTAGACTTTATAACGTATCGAGTTTAAGTTGTGCCTCGTAAATGTGTCCGTAACTAGTTCGATAAATATCAAATAGTAAGTTTAGCGTAGGTTCTGCGCATTGAAAATATTTTCATCAGTAAGTAAATTAACTCGATTCCTTCGTGAAGTTTTCTCGGAAACTTAATCATGTGCACGTTGAAACTTAATGGTAATTTACTTTCTTGAAGGCGGCACAGCCGTTCCTGCAACTAGTTCCGCGCTTTAATTTAAAGTTTCGCTTCGAGTGCGTGAACCTGCTAAATAAAGACACAAGTAATATGTGTATTTGTTTTAGAATATAGATAGTCTACTAATTTAGAGGCACAACTTAAACTTTGCCGCAGAGGCCGATCGCTCCCCACTGCTTGAGCATGTTTGTACGAATCGTTCCTTAAGTGGCATGACTATTCTCCAAACTTACTCACATGTGTATGATCTGGGTATAAGCGGTAATGCAAATTAAATCACCGGACATCGTCCTCCTCACTGTTCACACTGTCGCTAACTACGCGGCCCGACACACTCCTCGACCTTCCTCTTCGCACCGCCTCGGCGTTCTGCGCTTACCGCATCTAAACTCTGTAGCTTTCGGATTTACTTGTCGCATCTAGTAGTCAGAAATCTCAGTCACGCCGATACGATCCAGCCGTGAGTCGGTGCGAGGAGTTAGGTGGAGGCGGTTTGGCGGTGGCGCGGGCGCAGACCTGGCCTCGCACGATGAGTAGCGTGTTTGTGTGGTTTTGTGTCGAGGTGGGCGGCGTGGGCGGCGCGGGTGCGGCAGCCAGCCATCTCGCCGCGCTGGACCCGATCAGTTTGGCGCTGCTCGCCCCGCAGGTAATAGCCGCCGCCGCCGAGCGCGACGACACCACCGGCCCCGCATCCTGCGCCTCTTGTCTTCCACACACATAATAGGCACACCTTCAGCACCGTAATGCACTCTTAACCAAGGAATGTAACCCCTAATTCACCCCCTCCCGGTATATCCCCTCCTTTTGTCTTCTTCTTGGTGGCCGGTGGGTAGCTAGACTGGATAAACCGTATGCTTATTTAATATTTCTATTCGTCTCTCTATGATTGCATGTGATTGCTTGTTTGGCTAACAATTTTTTTGGATAATAACTTTTATTTTTGATATTTGTAGGTGTACTGCTTTTGAAAATAATAAGTGTTGTGTTCGAAGCAAGCATAAAGTGGGCTTATAAGATGCGTTCAATAAGTTATAAGAGATTGCGTATTTTGATAATAAGAAACTAACATCGTTGCTAACGAATGAGTAAATGTACAAGTATACTGAGTGTTAGTGTTGGTGTGGTGTGCAGGCGACGTCGCCGTACCTGTCGGGCGTCCCAGGCGTGGGCTCCACGTACGCGCAGTACTACGCGCCGCAGTTGGTCCCGGCCGTGCTGGGCCACGACCCCTCCGCCGCCGCCGCCTCGCCGCTTGGCGTCATGCAGCAGCCTGTGCTGCAGCAGAAACTGCCGCGCACCGACCGCTTAGAGGTAAGCATGAATTTCGATACACTATTAACCCTCTTACCGTCTACACTCGAGTAGTGCTTCCCCATGTTGCCACTTAATTATGCCGAGGACCGACTCATATTTAATTATTGCACTTAATATCCTATTGATCTAAGGTCTAATTATTTTTAAATCTGAAACCGTAAACTGTTGATTGATTATTAAGTGCATCAGATTAAAAGTATGTCGGTCCACGCAGCAAAATTTGGGCTGATATGCCGTATGCCCGTCCCCGTGTGTCTGTGGCGCGCGGGCGCACTGGCCCGGTGCGCCTGCGTTTGCTTCGCGAGCAGCACTCGCTTTCTCCCTCTGGTGAAGGACCTACACTGTTGGCACAAACTCGACTATGTTGCGCACGCTCATATCTGCCAAATAGGTGAATTAGACGAGCTATCGTTTACCACCGGCGAATAAGTGCCGATTTGCGCTTACAGTGTAGACGTGCCGAACGCTTCACATTCGTAAATCAAATACTTTAGGCAAGAATTAGGCATTATGAAAACTTTTTCCCGACTAAATTAATTTGAAGATGCGACGGATGCGTAAATCGTTCGATTAGAAAAGTATTAGGTAGTCTCCCGATTAGAATAACCAATCACAAAGCGGCGTCCGGTCGAGGTCAATGATACAAGTAAATTGTATAATGTGGCAAAACAAAGTAAATAATGCCACTCATAGACCTTTGTTCACGCGCTACCTCTATCTAGTTAGTCGCGGTCGCGTCTTTGTAAAAGTAAATGAATAACAAACACACGTGACGCGTTGCAACGCGCACTTGCATCGCGTAGTGTGTGTCGGCGGCGCGCAGGCGTGAGAGTAGGCAGAGGGTAGAAGAGCGCGACGCGCGAGCGGCG